>CM060373.1:135874386-137074386 GCA_030545235.1 Helianthus tuberosus | reverse complement strand
CACACACGACATGTGTTTTTTGATTTTTTTTTTACAAATGTGTTTATAATATACGCATCTACGTTTATGAAAAAAAAAATTGGTCCACCTCGCCCCGTACGGTGTAGTTCTCACGGTTCTTACAACTGGAGGTGGTTTTCATTTTAGCGCCCTATATATATATATATATATATATATATATATATATATATATATATATATATATATATATATTTATAAAACTGCTGCTGCTGCGTTGCTTCAATTGCCAGAGGCTACCGTAAATTACGGTAGCCAACGTAATTTACGGTGGACCTCTGGCACAAATACTCACCGTAAGGCAGTAGCCTTTTACCGTAAATCCCAAATTTTTCCCAGGCCTACCGTAAATTACGGTATATACCGTAAATTATGTTGGCTTCTGGGCGTTTATACTTCGCCAAAACTACAGTTTTAAGTGTTTTTATTTTTATTTTTTTAGTTTTCTAATTTTCTATGTTTTTAATATTTTTCAAAACATGGAAAATTACCCTACCCCCTTGAAAATCCCGCGTTGTCCTCAACACGATGCTAGAACTATTCGTAACCCGAACGTCCCCACACTTGTTTCAAACACGAGCTTCAAGCGAATACGGTAAATGTGCAACTAAACAAAACAAACAAAATAAAATACTAACTATGTACACTACCTAACCTGGGCCTCTTATGGTTGTTCATCATCTACCGGGTGTAGAATGTAGCCCGCTTTGTCAAGCTCCAAGTTGTTGATATCGTTTCCTTCCAAGTAAGGCTTTAACCGATGTCCATTTACCATTTGTTGTTTGTTGGTTTGATCATCTTAAATATCCAGATCACCAAATCTACCAACTCGCCGAATGACATATGGGCCCATCCATTTGCTTTTCAATTTGCCCGCAAACATCTTTAACTGTGAGTTGTACAACCACACCTTTTGACCCACTTCAAAGGTTTTCTTTCTCAGCTTTGCATCATGGACCTTTTTAAGCTTATCTTTGTAAGCCGAAGCACACTCGTAAGCTTCATCTCTAATTTCCTCTATCTCACTTAGTTGCAACTTCTGCATCTTCCCCGTTTCATTATAGTCCACATTCACCGTCTTGATTGCCCAATGCGCCCAATGAGCTAACTCCATTGTTAAGTGACAACCCTTTCCATACACCATCCGGTAAGGTGTTGTACCAATTGGAGTCTTGTAGGCCGTCCGGTATGCCCACAACGCATCATCTAATTTGCTCGACCAATCCTTCCTATCCGTTCGAACCGTCTTCATGAGAATTTCTTTAATTTGACGGTTGGACACTTCGACTTGTCCACTAGTTTGCGGATGGTAAGGTGTAGCAATCCGGTGGTTCACGCTATACCCCTTCAACAGTTTTCCGAAATTGAAATTCTTGAAATGCGACCCACCATCACTAATAATAACTCTCGGAATACCGAAACGGGAAAAAATGTTGGATTGAACAAATTTATAAACAACCGAATGATCATTTGTTCTTGTTGCAAGAGCTTTAATCCACTTTGAGACATAGTCCACCGCCACCAAAATGTATAAGAACCCATTAGAATTCGGGAAAGGACCCATAAAGTCAATGCCCCATACATCAAATATTTCCACAACCAAAATTGGTTGCAATGGCATCTCGTCCCTCTTTGAAATACTTCCCATCCTTTGGCAATTCACACAATTTCTTGCAAACTCACACACATCCTTGAAAATTGTGGGCCAATAAAACCTACACGAAAGAACCCGATAACCCATTTTATGCCCGCTAAAATGACCTCCACAAGCGGATGAGTGAGCATGAGTCAAGATCTCTAACACCACCGTTTCGGGCACACACCTCCGAATAACTTGATCGGGCCCGATTTTGAAAAGGTCCGGTTCATCCCAAATGTATTGCTTCACTTGGACCATAAATTGTTGTCTTCGGTTCTTGGTCCAATGATTTGGGATAGCACCCGTGGCTAAGTAATTCACATAGTGGGCATACCATGGTGCAACAAAAGTGGACACAGCTAGTAATTACTCATCGGGAAACCTTTCATTTATCTCGCTCAAATCATCAATCCCTTCCACCGGAATTCGAGACAAGTGATCCGCCACTACGTTTTCACTTCCCTTTTTATCTCGAATCTCTAAATCAAATTCTTGTAGCAACAACACCCAATGAATCAAACGGGGCTTCGCATCTTCCTTCTCCATCAAATATCGGACCGCACTATGGTCCGAGTATACAACCACTTTGCTCCCCCAAATGTAAGAACGGAACTTATCCAAAGCATACACCACCGCTAATAACCTCTTTTCGGTTGTGGTGTAATTCAGTTGCGCTTTGGACAACGTCTTGCTTGCATAGTATATCACCACCGGCTTTTTATCAATTCTTTGACCTAAAACTGCACCAATTGTAGTGTCGCTTGCATCACACATGATTTCTAATGGCTTTGACCAATCCGGTGGTTGTAAGATGGGAGCTTTCACCAAGTCTTCCTTCAAAACATTAAATGCTTGCAAACATTCATTAGTAAAATCAAATGGAACATCCTTTAACAAAAAATTACATAAAGGTTTAGTAATGACACTAAAACATTTAATGAAACGTCTATAAAATCCCGCGTGTCCCAAAAAATGATCTCACCCCTTTCACATTTTTCGGTGGAGGCAAAGATTATATTACCCGTATTTTTGCCTTGTCTACCTCCATACCCCTTTCTGAAATCACGTGGCCTAACACAATACCCTCTTGCACCATGAAATGACTTTTCTCCCAACTAAGCACTAATTTTTTCTCAACACATCTTTTTAAAACCTTTTGTAATTCGTTGAGACAAGACTCAAAGCTAGTGCCAAAAATTGAAAAGTCATCCATAAAAACTTCTAGCGACACTCCAACCATGTCTGAGAAAATACTCATCATACATCGTTGGAAAGTTGCCGGTGCATTACACAAACCAAATGGCATTCGCCTAAATGCAAAGGTGCCATATGGACAAGTGAAGGTGGTTTTGTGTTGGTCATCCGGGTGTATTGCTATTTGATTGTACCCCGAATACCCGTCCAAAAAACAATAATACTTTTGACCCGATAATTTTTCAATGATTTGGTCAATAAACGGTAGCGGGAAATGGTCTTTAGAAGTGGCGGTATTCAATTTGCGGTAGTCAATACAAACACGCCACCAGGTGATTGGTCGGGTGGCTATTTGTTCACCATTTTCATCCTTGATTACTTGAATGTCGGCCTTCTTAGGTACAACTTGGGTAGGACTTACCCAAGCACTATCCGAAATCGGATAAATAATTCCCGCATCCAACCATTTAATTACCTCTTTCTTTACTACCTCCCTTAGGTTTGGATTCAATCGTCTTTGTGCTTCCCTTGTTGGTTTTGCATCTTTGGTGGTGATAATCTTGTGCATGACGATTGATGGACTGATTCCTTTTAAATCGGAAATTGTCCATCTGATAGCTCCTTTGTTTTCTTTCAAGACTTCCAATAGAGCTTGTTCTTGTGCCAACTCTAAATTAGAGGCAATAATGACCGGTAGAGTGTCATTATCCCCTAGAAAAGCGTACTTCAAATGGCTTGGTAAGTCTTTGAGCTCCAGCTTTGGTGGTTCTTCCAATGATGGTTTAGTACCCAAATTTATTTCCACCGGCAAACTTTTAAATTGGTGGGTCCATGGTGGTCGACCCTCCTTCAATGCCATCACATCTTGTTTCTCCTCCTCAACCCTTAGTGCACAAGCAAGTACCTGTTCAGAAAAAATCACAAATACACACATCCATACTATCCTCCTCATACTCATGCGGGTTGCATCCGTCGACTAAATCTGCCATGAAACACTCATCAACACCATTAGAGTTAGAATTGTTAGTGAAAACATTCAATCTCATTTTTCGATTTCCAAAAGTCATGTCGACTGTACCAAATCTACAATCGATCACAGCATGCGCGGTGCTCAAAAAATGGCCAACCCAAAATAACATTTTGTTGTTGTTGTTTCGGGTCCGCGGATGAGTAGTCTAAGACTAAAAAGTCAACCGGGTAGTAAAACTCATCGATTTTCACTATTACATCTTGAACCATCCCCCGAGGTAGCTTATGAGACAAATCGGCTAACACAACAGTTGTCTCTACCCTTGCTAATAGACCAAAGTCGTATTGGTCATATAAGCCCCCCGGTAAAATGCTAACTCCGGCTCCAAGATCTATTAACGCCTTTAACATTTGAAAATTACTAACTTGGATATTTATTAACGGCGTACCCGGATCTTGGAGCTTAGGAGGAAGCTCCCCATTCAATACCGCACTCACTTGCCTGGTTAAATCGACCTGCTTAGGCATTTTCTTCTTTTGTTGCCTTTTTTGTGTGCACAATTCTTTTAAAAATTTAGCATAGGCGGGCACTTGTTTTATTGCATCAAGTAGTGGAAGGTTAACTTTAACTTGTTTGAAAATGTCCCACAACTCTTCTTTTTGGGGACCTCTTGATGAAATAAAGTTTATTCTACCTGGGTCAAGTAAAGCCGATGGAAACGGGACTTGAATCGGTTCACCTTCATCTTTTTCATTTTCACCCAACCCTGGTTTTTTAACATTTGATTCTTTAGACACAACCGGTGACACTTCGTCGTCTTCACTTTCATTCCCCGTTACATCCACAACCACCCCTTCAACTAAACCCAGTGACTAATTGGCTTTAAATTCTTTGCCACTTCTTAATACACTAACATGATTAATATTAAAATTATTACCTCGTGACGAACTATGGGAAGGATTTACCTTGGTGTCACTAGGAAGTTGACCTTTGTTCTTTTTCAACTCCGCCACGTTGGTTGCTAATTGACCCATTTGCGTTGTTAGTGTTTGAATGCTTTTGTCACAAACTTCTTCTTTTTGCATCCGGACTTCATCAAGTTGATTCCGTTTTTGCATGCCTTGTTGCATTGCCCGGAGCATGTCCATAACCTCGTTTCCGCTTGATGAATTTTGACCCGAACCACTTTGACCCGTTTGTGGAAATTACCCTTGGTAGCCATAATTATTTCCACCCCGATAGTTCTCTTGATTGCATTGTTGGCGAGATGCAAAGTTACCTTGAGCTCATTGAAAATTTGGATTAGCTTGGTTCGCCGGGTTCCCGTAACGGAAATTAGGATGGTTTCGTAACTCGGGGTGGTATGTGTTTGAGTTCATGTTGAAGTTTCGACCACCCCCTTGAATAGCATTGACTTCTTCCACTTGTTCTTCAACCATTCCTACTAAACAAACTTCCGCCGTGTGGCCTATTTCATTGCAATTAGTGCACACGTTGTACACTTGATTCGTATTTTGAACGCCTCCACTCTCTACTCCATGCACTTTTGGCCTTGCTATTACATGCCTTGCCTGTCTTGAAAATTGGGCCTTCCTTTTGGAAGTCACCGCCATTTGCTCTAAAAATGCCCAATCATCTTGTTCAAAATTTGTACCGAATGTACCATTAGTAATCGACATCAAGTCACGTGCATCCTCCGAACTCAACCCTTCGTGAAACGCGTTCAACAACTCCCAAAGTTGGATACCGTGATGAGGGAAATTCCGTAGCATCATATTAAACCTTTCAAAAGCTTCGTGAAACATTTCCCCCAATAGTTTTTGAAAGCTTCTCAACCCTCTCCTTGCATCATTGGTCTTTTGAGAAGTATAGAACTCATCCAAGAAAATCTGTTGCATGTCGGCCCATGTAAAAATCGACGCGGAGGGTAGAGTGTGAAACCATCTTTTTGCTTTATCTTCCAAAGAGAATTGGAAGAGGACCAACTTGACATCATCTGACGAAAACCCTTGACCTCCAATGGTATTGCAAATGGAGTCATATGTCTCCAAATGAAAGTAAGGTTCTTCCGTTGCTAACCCCTTGAACTTTGGTAAACTTTGGAGGGTGGTTGTTCTAACTTTAAAAGTTCTTCCGTCTGCATGGTGAGGAATCACTACCGGTGAAGGATTGTTAGTGATAATAGGTCGGAAATGAGCTTCGATTCCCCGTACTACTTCTCGGTGATGTCTTCAAGTGCACCCAATGGTGCTCTTGGTTGACCCTATTTGCCCTTGCACTGGCCCTTGAGGAGCAAATGGTGGCTGGTATTGGTATTGGTATTGATGCATTGGCGGTTGTTGTTGAATCAGCCTTTGAAATTGAGGTTGTGTATTTTGTGGACGCACTTGATGTAACGGCGTAGGGCGTTGCAATTGCGGTCCTTGTGGTCTAATATGTTGTACCCAACCGGTAGTCTACCCGTGTCTTGAAATCGTTGTGGCGGTTGACTCTGTTGACCCGCTCCTCCTTGAGGTCCCAAAATACCTCCATCACCCGCATAATAGAAACCTTCCTATTCGTATCCTCTAAAATCTTCTTCATAACCATCATCATACCCATCTCCTCCTATTCCTGAAGATTACCCAAATAGAAGAGACGAATATTGAAAACCCGATGGATTCCGTGGTCGATATGTAGAAGTAGCATGAATGACGGTTGAGCTTTATGGTAATGGATAAGTAGAGGATGATTGACTCGTAGTTGGAGAGAAAAAATGTGAAAATGGTGGAATTGTGGTAGAAGGACTAAAGGTATGGGTAGGTTCAACTTGGGTAGTAATAGGTGATGTAGTGATGTTGGTTGGTGTAACATCATGTGGTGGAGTAAGTTCGGTAGTGGGGTTAGGCATGGTGGTATTTGGTGAAGGTTGTGTGGATGTAGGAATGAATGATGAGGTCGGTTGACCCGTTGTAGGTGGGATTTGTGAATTTGCCATAATGTTCCTTGGTGTAACGGGTAAAGTAGGTGAACCAATAAACTTGTTTTCTCTGAACAAAACTCTGTTTTGACGCAAAGTTCTTTCAATTTCTGGATCGAACGATAGCGGTGATGACTTGTGAGAGCCCCTAGTATGCATACACCTGTAGTACCTGCACACTAAACACAACCAACGTAAACCCGAAAATAACAAAACAAAACTACTAAATTAACACACGTTGCGCACTACTCCCCGGCAACGACACCAAAATTTGACGTGTTGCCGTAGTCACGCGCAAATTTAATCCAATTACTACTAATAGATAGTGGTAAGTGGGTATCGAACACAAGGAGTTTGTGGAAAATGTGTTGATTATATAGCTTTGTAACTTAACTACAATTAATCTAATGTGCAGAAATTAAAAATCAAGATTTGGATTGTTTGATTTAAAAACTAAGTTATCAACTAATTGCTAATCAAAATTGGATTGTAATTCAGATTATGAGAGAATGACCATCTTAGGTTTCGGTTTCCTTTAACACTTGTGTGAAATTCCAACAAGAAAGAGTTACATAGACATAACTCGTGCATAAACATTTGTTGTGATAAAAGGGGACAAAGTACTCGGATTACATTAACACGAGGTTGTTTCCCGATGATTAATTAATCAATATCCAACCCTAACCCTTCCCGTGATATCTCGATTGTCAACGACACCAAGAACGTATGATTTAGACTAGAATTGAAACATAAATTAACAAGCTACAATCAAATATTCATACACCATGATAAGCATAGCAAACACACCAAGTTATCATTCTAGAAATAAAGGAAAAACACACAAGAGTCATAGAAAAAGCTTCACCTAAGATGATCACCGGAAGCTTAGCCGGACATTGCTTGGTGGATCATCATAACATCAAGTTTATAGTTCATACGAATCGAAAGACAAAACGGAATGTTAGAAAATGTTCACAAACACTATCCAAAGCCAAAATTCGCCCACAAACTGCAGAGAAACGTCTCCAATCATGAGTGACATGAAAAGACACATGAAAACTGTTTTAATTGGGCAGTTACGTTTTTCCTCGTTGGCTCTACCGTAATTTACGGTACCTACCGTAAATTATGGTAGCCTTCAACTTGTTACGGTGGAAACCTTCTCCCGTATGGTGGAAATTGGAAGCTTCTAGGGGCTACCATAAATTACGGTAGCCACCGTAATTTACGGTGGGCCCCTGGATCTCTTGTTTTGTTTCTTCTTTCCATCCTCGTATGATCCGTTCTACTCCATTCCATCCGAAGCAGCGTTTTTCCCATTTTAAGCTCCAAAATGCACCTGAAACATAAGCAACTGTAGTAATCTAATTCAAGATAATTATGTGATCAAATGAGGGATTAACACATCTTTTAACACCATAAAGGGTTGTCCTATGGACCACCCGTCAAGATGCTGCAAAGAAAGCCGAAGAAGAAAAGCTAAAGTCAAAGAAGGTAGATGAAGGAATCATTGACACTACCAAAGAAATGACCGCAGAAAACCGGACGAAAAATGGCCGACAAAGTGCTTATGGCAAAGGAACTAGAGGTAGATTCCAAATCTGCGTCTAAGTCAACAAGCAAGGTCAGTAGTAGTGGTTCAACCAGTGAATCAGGTAATACTGATTGCGCTAAAACAGAGAGTGATTGCAAAAATTGCATGAAAGAATGCAAAGTTTGCAGCACACATGCGTATCTCACAATGAAAAAGACCCAAGATCTGGTTGAGAAAGTCGAAATGACTGAAAAAGGTATTTTAAATCGAGATAAACTGCTCAGAGCTTCAAATGAAAGAATAAAAGAATTAACAGAAAATATTGAAAAAGGTAAAACTGATGTTGAACATTTTAAGAAAGAAAATGAGAAATTAATTCTTGAAAACAGAACCATTTCAGAAAATTATGAAAATTGAAAAGAACAGTGAAAGATTCTGATGAGCGAAATGGTAAAACTTACAAAGAAAATGTTCATTTGTCTAGAGTTCTTTAGGCAAAAGAAAGACAAATCAACCAGCAATTGGACGAGATCGCAAATCTTAAGCTTCAATTCCAGGAAGTTAAAATTGAAAATGAAAGAATTAATCTGAAATTGAACAGTTACAACTCTGCAAGCTTTGTTCTTCAACACATATTTCCCAAACCAATTGGGAAGAACAAAGCTGGTGAAGATGTCTACTCGAATGGAACGGGGGTGGGTTATCATCAAGTTCCACCGCTAGTGCTAAACATTTTTTCAAAGAAACAGTCCGGGTTGAATAATATTTGTGAAACAAGTGAGAAAACAGATGCTGAGAAACTTCCAAAAACAATTGATGTCACATTCACTTCATCATCTGATGAAGATAGTGTTCAGTTTGAAGTTGTAAAAAATGTGGTTGAAAATGTTTTAAAATCAGAAAGTGATTCGACTGAAGATGAGGAGTTTTCTGAACAACTATATTCCGAAATCAAAATCCCAGAACAACTCAAGTGACGAACCTACTCTTGTCATGTACAAGATGTCCGGTTCTGATAAGTTGTACTCGGATATTGAATTTCCAATTGAAAATGTGAATGTTGACAAGTTGAAGAAAGTTTTCAAACTTGTGGAAATAGATGTTTCTGAAATTGAAAGGTTAAAAAGTTCTAAAAGGTTTTTGAACTTTGAAAAGGATAAATCTTACTATAAGAAACCTGCTGTACCGCCACGTTTTAACAATAACAATCAAAAACAGATGGTCGGGTGGTTATCAGGGTGGTAAGAACAATCAAAAGAGGAACTTTCAAAACAAAAGGGTTGTAGAAAAGAAAGTGTTTGTAAAAAGCTCAAGCTCACTTTCCGAGCAAGGATCGGAAATCTTTTCGAAAAAAAATGAAGAACTTTTTGCAAAGAAGGCCTCACAGTCTTAGACTGAAGGGAATAGTCGGGTTGTTGATACCCGCACGTGCTTCAAAAGCAACGAAGTTGGACACATTGCACAAAAGTGCACCAACTCAAAACCTAAGTCTGTGATTGTGTAGAATCCAAGAAAGAAGAATGATGTCAAAGGAAAAGCTCCAATGTTTGTTGAGAAGAAGATTTTGAAAAATGAAAACATCAAAGTCAAAACTGAACCTGTAAAACAATCGGTAAAGAAAACTGATCAGTTTTACAAACGGGTCGCTTCTCCACAGCAAACTTGGAAGCTAAAATCTGAGGTTAAGACATCGAGTGTTCCAAAACCAATGGTTTCTGTTACTGAAAAGCAATCATCTTCAACCAAACTGGTTAAGATGAATGTACCTTTGGATTTTTACAAGAAACTGGAAAAACAATCTTCGACCCCACCAGGGAAGAAGTATGTTCCAAAGAAAGACCAACCATCTGGTCAACCTCCGAAAAACGATTTCTTTTTATTTAAAGAGGTTGAGGTTGGATCTGAAGAGAGTCTTAAAATGAATGACAAAAAGTTTCCACCATTGTACACCACAACAACCCACATCAAGCTACCCGAGTCAAAGGAGGCTTGGGTTGCTTCAAAATCTAACTGAATGTTTGTGAAATATGCAGGAGCTCCCGAGATCTATCTCAAGGTGGATTATGGATAGCGGAGCATCCCGACACATGACAGGGAGAAAAACACTGTTATATGATGTTAGAGGGTTCAACGGTGGATACGTCGGTTTCGCAGGAAATCAAGGAGGACGTATTATTGGTGAAGGAACATTATCAAATGGTATAATCATGTTTGAAAGAGTCAATTATATAGCAGAGCTGGAGAATAACTTACTTAGCATTTTTCAAATTTGTGATAGAATGTATTCAACACATTTCACTGACAAGGAATGTCTGATCCTGAAGCCGGGGTTAGTCATCCCCGAGGAGTGGATTATCATGCGAGCACCAAGGGTTAATGATCTATACGTGTTGGATATGAGCGTTGCTACGACTACCACGGGTCAACCCCAGTGCTTCGTATCAAGAGCTACTGAAAAGGAGTCAGAGATGTGGCACCGAAAGATGGGCCACATTCACCTACGCAAGATTAACTACCTGGTGCATAATGATTTAGTAAAAGGTGTTCACTTGAAGAGTTTTCATCTTGAGGGAGAGTGTATCAGTTGTATAAAGGGAAAGCAACGAAAGAAATCCCATCCGTGTAAAAAGATTGTAAGTCCCGTAAACCGTATCTTTCAATGATATCAAACAGCCTATTGATTGTGCGGAATCCAATCAATAGGTGATTCAAGAAAAACCGAAAAGTATGAAATATGAAGAACACAATACCGAATCACTTTCAACACTTGCACACGATTCTATTACTTGAAAAGCAAAACCGTCTAGTACAAGTGCTCACAACCAAATCGCCTCCCACTCTAGCTTCTCTAGGAATTCTGTAACTTGGAGGTTCCAAGAGGTTCCAACCTAAAAACAAGTTAGAAACTTGTTTATATACTATCTCAAGCCCAATTCCCTACATGCGCTCCCCTTGGGCCTGCTTGGCCCACATGGCCTAAAGCTTGGCCCAAGTGACCTATAAAGGTCCAAAACCTAATATAACTAACCCGGTAAAGCCCAGTTCATAACCATAACCTGTTGTGTTAATTTGATGCGCCAGTCTCACACTTTAGGGCCTAACAATCTCCCCCTAGACTGATGCCATCAAATTGTCTTCATAGCATGAATTCAGCAACGTCTTCAACAAAGTCTATACTTGTCGCTATGCTGCAGATGTTGTGGAAGTTCTTTACTTCTGAACTCTCAGCACTGGGTCTATTTCTTCAGCTCTTGTGGTTAGCTTCATATCAGGATCACGATCAGCTTTGCTTGAAAATCTTTGTCAAAAAGAATGTGAGAGGATGATTCTCAACAGCTCTTTTCTTCTTCAGTCTTTGTCTTTCAAGCAGGTTCACGGTACTTCTTCAAATGCACTATCACTGTCAGACGGCAATTTGTATCTGATTCTTCTGACTCAGGTACATCTTGTTGTTGAGCTGCTTCAGGCTTCTTCAGCAACTAACAACATCTTAGTCTTCATCAACCCCTGTTCTTGATTGAAACCAAGTTCTGCACATGCTCACAAACTCATAAGCAAACATTTCTTATGCAACAGGGAAAGTACCATATGAACACTAGGTACATCTAAGTACTTGTACTCGGATTTCACAATTTAAATTCTTTCAACTTTTGATGATCAGTCAAATCTTCAAGAACGGTTACATTTTTTATTTTAAGAAAAACAAATAAACACTCTATTTTTGGATTTTTGATTTTATAGAAAAGCAAGACACTATTTTTGTATTTTTGTATTTTTTGTATTTTTTTAATTTTAAGAGAAAGAAACAAATAAAAACTCAAAATATCAACAACTACCATAATATACAATTACAATTGCAATGGGATCAAAATTCGTTCTCAGGCATACTAAGGAACACTTTTCAGTACGAGCCTAATCAAACTGGTCTATGCGATTATTATTATGTTTGTCTACTTAAACTTTAACGCTCAACTTTCAAATTTTCAACTTCGTTATATGCTTAAGGTAGTATTATACTATTATACCCGTGTGTCCCATTCCAAGGCATACCCCCGCGATCAAGGTAAGCACAACGATTCATCGTAACAGGTGAGTATATTGATGTCATCCTTTTTGATTTACAACGTTAGACCATTGGTGACAGGTCAGTACTTTCGTACAGCAGAGCGACCAATGTTTTTGTCCAACGAGGGCGAGGCAAATACCTTTTTGGTACGAATTTGGCTCTTTGAGCATTGGGAATTTTCTCATTTTGAGATTTTATTACTTAGGGTTTTTGTCCTCTTGGGATCTTTTAAGATATCCTGACTGTGTCTAGGAAATAACGTAATTGCTCAGGGATCAAATCACGAGGTTTTGGGCCTGACTTCACTTATCAACATTGATCTACTACTGAGTGATCTGAACGATTGCCAGTATATATGTCCTCCTAAACTCATCTCCCTAGACCTTTTCCATATAACTGCCTGTAACAGATTTTATCATGTTTTGATTTCTTAACAATGAACACCCAAACAAATACTAATCAAATCCCGGAGTTATATACAGCACATATTTCACAAGTCCAATCCAGATCTTAAGCAGAGATGGTATAATATACAGATCAAATGAGTTTTTCTCAGTTTGATATAGGTTTCTTGGGTTTCTTTTGGGCACTTGAGGGCCTCTTTTGGGTGTTTAATTGATCTATAGCGCGACAACGTACAACTAGGTCAGCATGTATCTGGATGCAACAGAAGCTGACGTTGCCTAGCACCTCCAGGTCTTTGCTTCCTCAAAACAGAGGAGATACACGACTTTTTCAGAGAAGATTTCAGAGTCAGACCAAAATTGTGTGTATCGGGACAACATACAGACATTCAAATAGAAATGAGCTAATTCCAAGTGATTTTCTTTCCTGAGGTCATGTACTAATTTAGTTCTGAACAGAACAGCCGATGTTTCCAGTCTTTAAGGATAGAGCCTACCAACACATCGTGCTAAAGTCAAATTGTTTCGATACTGGTCTTACATGAGTCAGCCCTTCACCATAATGTGAAAATTCATTTACAGAAGGACAGCCAAGATATCCCCGGATGATTCAACAACATAAAGACCCGAAACCTTAGACGTTGGCTATCTATCAACGCAAGATTTAAGACCATAAAATCATACGCCGTTTGTATGTTACCCACATGGTACATAGTTCGTTATGTTTATATCACTTAGTATCTTTTATCATTTTGAGCGTCAAGCCTATCAACATATCGCAGTAGATCCTAGTCTTTTCAGCTATGGCACCTTACATGTGTTAGTCAAATCCTTTAACACAAACATTTATTTCACTTCCCATATCATGCAATTTCTCTTTTTGGCTTTTTCGTTTTCAAATGTTTTTGTATTTTTCACATTTTCTCCCCCTAAAACAATGTATATTTACAGCAAACTCTTTTTGTATTTTCTGAGTTTTCTCCCCCTAAAACTCTATATCTATCTATATGTCCCTCTCCCCCCCCTAAATTTGTGCATAAATCTTGTATTTTTGCGCAAATTTACCATTTACTAGAGAAATGACAATTTATATACAAAGTAATGAACTAAGAAAGAGAAAAAATATGTTTGCTTAACCGTTCCGTCATTAGATTGAAGACTAATCAAATTCAAATCAAAGTACTGAATTTAAACGGTACCTTTTGCTGATCATTATCTTACTTCTGTTATCTCCTCCAAAGGAAACATATCATCTGTAAAAAAAAAATTGAACTTTTTTTTTTTGCAACAGTGAAATGTTACCCGTTTTATCTCTGGAACAACCGCTATCAACATTCCAGAGATTGTCAACAGCTCCTCCTTAGTTGTTCCTGAAAATTAAGGAGATTAGTAAGACATTGGTACCCAGGCCATCGTGGTCCTGGGTTTTCCTGAAGCATCAAAATAAGACACTTCCTTTAGACACAAGTCCCCTTTCGTTTCAAGAATTGGAGATGTAGCTGCTTTTTGTTTTGCTCTCCAAATTTGTTTAGGCTTTTCTAGTTTCTTAGATGCCTTTGGCAAAACAGTTGGTTATCAACCTTGTTATTTTTTGAAATTTGTGTTGGTTTCAAAGCTTATTTTCTTTTTTGCTTTAGCAGCATTCCAATCCCCATCAGAAGGTTTAACCTTGGGATTCACATTCTTCATTGCCTTAGGTGAAGATACCTTCATTGGCTTAGAATGGTAGTTGTCCTTTGGTGTAACCCTCTGATTTTGCATATAATATGGTACGTAGGGACGATGTATGCAGTTCCGAGCTATGTGACCAGCAATGCCGCAATTGAAGCATGTTTGTCTCTTCATGTAGAAAGCATTCTGATCAGCTGGATTTGCTCTTGCAGACCCTGAAGGATGAACCGGTCCTTTCTGTGCTTGATTTCCTTGCACATTTCTTGCAAACGATGATGAATTGGGATGTCTGTACTTGTCATTTGCAGGGGCCTTCTGTGGTGAAGATTTCTTTTGATTCTTCTTGCTTTGCTTAGACTGCAAGTCTTGTTCAGAAATCTCACCAGTCTTTCCGAAAGCTTTGTTAGCATAGTCAAATGCATATTTATCACATTTGCCATTACTAACTGGCTTAACAAAAGCATTTTTCACATTACGAGCCTTTTGCTGACTATTGCTGCCCGTTGAGGACTGTGGAGAGCCTGATCGTCTTTGATGTTTAAGCTTCTTATTTCCGCGTCCTTTACCTGCTCGTTTTGGCTCTTATTGCTTGATCTGAACCTTTTCATTACTAACAGAAGGTTCAGATTGTTCAGCTTGCGCACTTTGAGCCTTGTTCACGTCAATCTTCACTTCTTCCTTCATGTCTTCAGCTTTCACAGAATCGGAGAATTCTGGTTTACCAGATGAAACACCAGAAACTTCAGTAGAAACCTCAGCAGAATCATTGGACGAATTATCAGCACAAGATGGTTCTGCACATGACACCCTTGAGCTGAATTCACTAGAATCAACTGATTCCAATTTCTCAGAATCAGCTGCTTCAGGTGATTCGCATTTGGAATCAGATGGTTCAGCTTGCTCATTCGTTTCATTTGCCGATTCAGTCTTTGTTACACAAGCATCAACGTTTTCGCCCAAACCATCAGGTCTGAAATTAATTACAGAGTGAAAAAATGAGCCAAAAATGTCACACACATGAGAATTTGATGCTTGTTCATCTCCAACGACACCTTCAACTTTAACTTCATCTGCAGGGGAAGACAAAGCATTAGGATCAAAAATACCCTTTGAAACAAAATTTACAGAAGGAGTCGCTCGTTTATCAACAGGTCTGCTGTTGATTGATGACTTATCAGTTTTGGGACCGTAAGCCATTTTACTTTCATTCATCAGCTCCTCCTCAGTCATAGGTAAATAAGTATAATTGTCATTATAAGGAGGAGAAACTTGATTAAAACCCAACCCACACCCTTTCTTTTTCTTCTATACGAGCTGTTGATCACACAAGTTTTTAACTAGTTTGCTGGAAGAATCAAATTTCTTAATATTGAGTTCATTTATTTGATATCTATCTCTGATATCCTCTAGTTCTTTAGTCACAGTGCATAATTTCTCCTGAACATATAAGAGTTGAGTTGCTTTTACACTTACATCATCTTTGAGTTTGATGATGTCTTTTCGCTGAGCTTCAATTTTTTCTTTATAAAGTTTCTCGTTTTTCGATAAAGTAAAATTTTTATTTTTTATGTCTTGATAATCTTGTATTAGCTCAGCGTTGTGTAAATGATATGCCTCAACCCTTTCTCTACATTCAGGAGTGCAAAAGACAGAAAGTATCTCTTCTCTGGTAATTTCTTGAGCCACGGGTTTGTGAAATATAAATGCTGAATTTTGTGTGGATGAGCAAACTGCAGCAGATGTGTTGCCTTGAGTAGACTGCTTGTCAGCATTGTCATATGATTTGATGAGTGAGATCAGCTCATCTGACTTCATTTTGTAACAGTAGCAGTTGGTTGTCAATATTATCTGATTAACGTTGCTAAACCAACTACAGTTCGCCTGATCTGGAATCCCTTTTATAGCATCCAGAAGCTTTCTATTGCTCAAATAAGTAGACACCACCATCTCTGCCTTCTCCATTTTAAAGAGCAGTTCAGCAAAACGGCCTGTAAGTGCTTCTATAGATTCACCGTATGAGTATCTGAATCCTTCGAGTTCCTGCTCAAGCACCTCTCTCTTAGAAGACATTTTTTAAGATATGATCCCCAAAAATGTGTTCTTTTAACTATTTCCTCAGCACAAGCTCAAAGCGAGAACCCGTGTACTCGCTAACTCAAACACTTAGCAGTTGAATGAACGAACCCGCTTTCTAAACCGCACCACAAAACCTGTCAGACCGATATCACAAACAAAACAAACCCCCTTTTTTATTTATTTATTTAAAAATAAAACATTTTTTTAATTTTAATAATATAAACTAATTATTATTATTAAAACAATAATAAGCTAATGATTATCAATGATTAACAAATGACTAATATTATAATTATTACTAATAATAAAACCTAAAACCAAATGAACGTAACTTTCAGTTTACGTTTCAATATGTTTCCCCACACCCCAAACTGTCACCAAAACTATTTGTCTTCTTAATTTCTATGTTTCCCGACACCGCAGCCTGTCACTTTATGTCTCTCTTTTGTTATTTCAACACCAACAACTCAACGAAAACAATAGAAATTCGGTGGTAGTGTTCTGTGGTGGTTGTAGTTGACCGGAGGTGATGGACGACGGAAAGCTGGTAAACGATGAAACAGTGGAGAAGATACGATTACGATGATGAAGGTGATGACCGGCGGACGGAGACGGTGATGAAGAACGATGATGACTCGAAACGATGGTTCACGGTGATGGTGGCGGAGGTCACGTCGGAGAAGATGAAACAGGTCGTTATTGGAGATGATCAACTCGTGCAACAGTGACCGGAACGATGAAGATGATGTCGTTTGTCACCGGAGAAGATGCACGATGATGATGATGAACTATGACGGAGACGAAGATGAAGGAGATCAGAGGAATTCGAAACCTCTGATGTGTCGAGAACTGTTTCCTTAAAACTTGTAGTCGAGACCGTGACCAATTGAAGACAGTGAGTCAAGACCTTGAAGTCGAGACCGTAGAGTCGAGACCTTGAAGTCGAGACCAGTTGTTGAGATGATGACTCGAGACCTTGAAACAGTGGTTGCGACTCGGAAGGTTGCGATTCGGAAGGTTGTGGCGAGTCGAAAACCGGTAATGAAGATGATACTCGAGATCTCAGTCGAGACAGTGGTTGCGACTCGAGACAGTGGATGTTGATGACTCGAGATCTCGGTTGCGACTCGGAACCGTGAAAGAGATAACTCGAGACCTTGTGAGCAAATGATGAGAGTCGAGACCGAGGAAGATAACTCGAGACTAGGTTGCGAGTCAAGACCAATGATGAATATGACTCGAGACAGTGAATGACTCGAGACCTTGAATGAAGGTGATGAAGAGTCGAGACCGGTGTTTTGATGAGTTGAGACCTTAATGAAGATATGTTGATCTCGAGACCTGTTGTAACAGTGGAGTGAAGTTGCTGACACTGAAACCTGTTGATGGAAAGGGACTCGAGACGACAATACTCAGAAGATAGAAATTTTTAAAATTGGAAACAAAGAAATTTTCAAAATATTATCAACCAAAGTCTCGAAAATATTGGGATTTTTCAAATCAATTTTTTAATTTCAAATCCCTTTTTTTTTAAAATAAAACAATATTCCCAATCCTTTAACAACTTCCAAAACGATCAAAATACCAAAATATAATGAGTTTTGATAAAATTCCGATGAACACTTCGAAGAACACGAAAAACGCGAAGAACACCAACTAAAAAAAACGAAAATCTTGAATCCTTGATATCACACCGAGCCTAGAAATAGGTTCTAAAGGCTCTGATACCACTTGTAAGTCCCGTAAACAGGATCTTTCAATGATATCAAACAGCCTATTGATTGTGCGGAATCCAATTAATAGGTGATTCAAGAAAAACCGAAAAGTATGAAATATGAAGAACACAATACCGAATCACTTTCAACACTTGCACACGATTCTATTACTTGAAAAGCAAAACCGTCTAGTACAAGTGCTCACAACCAAATCGCCTCCCACTCTAGCTTCTCTAGGAATTCTGTAACTTGGAGGTTCCTAGAGGTTCCAACCTAAAAACAAGTTAGAAACTTGTTTATATACTATCTCAAGCCCAATTCCCTACATGGGCTCCCCTTGGGCCTGCTTGGCCCCCATGGCCTAAAGCTTGGCCCAAGTGACCTATAAAGGTCCAAAACCTAATATAACTAACCCGGTAAAGCCCAGTTCGTAACCATAACCTGTTGTATTAATTTGATGCGTCAGTCTCACACTTTAGGGCCTAACAAAGATGAACTCTGTCTCGAAGCCACTAGAGAGACTTCACATGGATCTCTTCGGTCCTGTGAATGTAAAGAGCATAACTGGTGATCTTTATTGTTTAGTAGTCACTGATGACTATTCAAGATTCTCGTGTGTGACATTCCTGAAGTCTAAAGACGAGACATTTGAGAGTTTCCTGAGGTTATTCAGGAAGATAGAGAATTTGTACCGAGCCCGCATACGCAGATTACGAAGTGACAACGATACGGAATTCAAGAACAACAGAATGGAGGAATTCTGTGATCGACGAGGTATATTGCAAGAGTTCAGCGCACCTAATACTCCACAATAGAATGGAGCCGCAGAAAGAAAGAACAGAACGCTGATCGAAATAGCGAGAACGATGCTAGCTGATTCCAAGTTACCGATTAATTTCTGGGCAGAAGCAGTTTCAGCCGCTTGCTATACACTCAACAGGGTACTTACTGTGAGGAAGCATAACAAGACATGTTTCAAGTTGATTAACAATCGCAAGCCTAATCTCGAGTATCTAGAGCCGTTTGGGTCTCCCTGCACAGTTCTAGATCCCGATGGCAAATTTGGTTCAAAGAGCATATAAGGTATTTTCGTGGGGTATTCAAGTCCACTCAGACGTGTCTTTATTCCAAGTCTTAAAAGGATCATCGAAGCACAGCACATTGAATGTCAAGGCAATACTATGCCTCCACAGAAGCCCGCAGACTCATGGTGATTCAACTACAATGCCTTATGGGACTCATTTGAGTTAGAAGAAGAACCAAAGTTCTTTGATGATTTGGATATTTTACGAGAATATGAAGCATCTCAGGGAAGATTTCCAGCAAGTTCTTCTAAACGTCAACAACAAACTTCCAATGATGATGAAGCTGGTCCCAGTCATGCTGGAGAGAATGATGAAGCTCAGCAAACTCTGACTACTTCGGAACGCGAGCCTGCTCCTGAAAATCAGACGATGGTCAATGATGATTCAGAATCTGATGATATTCCTACTTTTGATCGTGGTGATTCAGAGTCTGAGGGGGAGTAAATCCAATCTTCAGATTAGACAGTTCTTGACAATGAACAAGTTGCGGATCAAAATGTTACTAATTTGGAAGGCGAGGTAGATGTTCCTGGCGAAGTTATGCCGAGGACTCTTTCATACCATCCTGAGGAGTTAATAATAAGAGAGCTATAATCAGGAGTCCGCACTAGAAGCCAGATTGACCATGGCCTTAGTTGCTTTTATACTAAAATTGCTCCATTAAAAACTAAATTCTCACTCAATTGCTTTATTTCGCAGATTGAACAGCGAACATACAAGGAAGCACTGACGGAAGAATCATGGGTCATTGCAATGCAAGAGGAGCTGAGTCAATTTGAGAAACTTGGTGTATGGAAGCTTGTGGATCTGCCTGACATACACCGAAAGATAAACACAAAATGGGTGTTCAAGTGCAAAAGAGATGACTGAGGAGTGATTGTCAGAAACAAACCTCGACTCGTAGTCCAGGGTTTTAGTCAGCAAGAGGGGATATACTTCACAGAGGTTTACGCTCCAGTTGCTCGACTTGAGGCCATCAGAATATTCCTTGCTTTTGCTTCATGGAAAGGTTTTAAAGTATACTAGCTAGATGTCAAGTCGGCATTCCTTTACGGAAAAGTGAAAAAAGAGGTATATGTTGGTCAGCTACCGGGCTTTACCGACCCAATCCACAAAGATAAGGTTTACCTGCTGGACAAAGCGCTGTATGGTTTGCATCAGGCCCCGAGAGCCTAGTACGGGATGCTCTCTCAACACTTGCTTACCAACGGCTTTATCCGAGGCAAGGTGGATGCCACTCTCTTCACGAAGGAAGTCGCTGGTCATCTGCTGATCGTCCAGATATATGTTGATGACATTATTTTCGGGTCAACAAATGAAGAACTCTGCAAAGATTTTGAACAAGTGATGAAGCAGAAGTTCGAGATGTCGTCAATGGGTGAGATGAAGTTCTTCCTAGGGCTGCAAGTCGACCAAATGTCTGAGGGAACTTTCATACATCAAACGAAGTACGTTTATGACGTTCAGGAGAAATTTGGGATGTCTGAAACTGTACCAATGTCCACGCCATTAGCAACAAATCATGGTATAAACCCTGATCTCACAGGAGAGAAGGTCGACGAGACGCTATACCGCTCAATGATTGGTTCGTTGATGTACCTGACAACATCCAGACCTGATATAATGTACCCGACATGCCTCGCATCCCAATATCAGTCAAGTCCTAGAGCCTCACATATGTCTATCGTCAAGAGGATCCTACGCTACCTGAAAGGAACCCCAAGCCTGGGGTTGTGGTATCCCAAAGATGGTGACTTCATGCTCGAAGGATACTCAGATTCTGACTTCGGTTGCTGTAAACTTAACGCAAAATCAACAACTGCAGGATGCCAGGTCACATGGCAGTGTAAGAAGCAAACCTCTGTTGCTTTATCAACATGTGAAGTAGAGTATGTGTCTGCTAGCAGCTACTACTCGCAGATCCTGTGGATTCAGCAACAGATGCGCGATCACGGTTTGCAATTTCTTACTTCACCTATTTTTGTTGATAATGAGGCTACAATCAACATAACGAAAAATCCAGTACATCACACAAAACTAAACATATAGAAATTCGTCACCACTTCATATTCGATTGTTATGAAAAGAAGTTGATACGAATAGTCAAAATCCACACGACTTACAAAAGGCAGACTTACATACTAAAGCTTTTGATAAATCTCGTTTTCAATATCTTTTAAAATTGAATAGTATGAAGCTGTTGTCGGATGCGGAGGAGATAGTTGGCGTTGATGAGAAAACCACTAGAGATGATGTTGAGAAGCCGACTGCACTAGTTTGTCGTATTTTTAGTTGTTTTGGTATTTAGGGGGAGATAGACATATTTTAAGAAAATACAAAAACAATAAAAAATGCAAAAATCCAAAAACATGAGATATTTTCAAAATCTAAAAACAATAGAAACCGGAAAAAGTTTGTGTAAAAAGAGGAAATGATAGTACATCAGCTAGACAGTTACAGTATGCTAAGGAAATGTAATGTTTAAAAGCATTAAGCAGTCTTGCTAATGATATCCCGATAGGTTTTTACACACTTAGTAGACTGATTCGGGATATAAACATAAAATCATTTCTTGCTTATTTCGTGGGGAACATCTCTCGGATATATAGGTAACCCCTGAAATCTTGTTTGAAAGATTTTCTACTTCTGACATACTAGGTCTATGTGCGTGATGATATCTGGGGGTATTATACCAGGACTTCTGATTTTGCGGAAGCAATAGCCTAGTCCTCGTATAATACTCTGCACTGCTTTAATCTTTAAAGCCTCCCCTCAGCATAAAAATGATGAAACATTACAAAATGCTAATCATGTGCTGTTGAAGAAAAGATCCCCAAACGGGACACACCGAAAGTCGAGCCATAATCTCTTTGTCTGAACGGAAGTTCTAACCTGAGCTCACATGGCCTCGCACTACCCTCTACAGATATCATTCTTGTACGTTCACATGTAAGACTGAATATAGAAGTCTGGATACGAGAGTATATTCTAAGGTGGGATACGCGTGTAAGTTAAGTTCTTAAAACACTAAATCGTATCCCGAATAAGTTGAAATTTGTGTGAAAATTTAAAAGGATCAGTATATCGGCAATCTAGGTGAATTGTTTAATACTTAGTGTGTAATCAAGCTCAACGATACTTGTAACTTGTCAAGCAGCTGATATGATCCTCTGACACGCCCACCAAAAATATGTTTGTAAATAGTTTCCTTTACTGCATTTCATTTCATTTCTGTTTAGCACCAAAACCCAAAAATATTTCATAGTATTTCAGTCTAAACTTTCACAAAATCCCAAAAAGATTTTACTTGTCTGCTATAGTTTTTTGACAAACCAAGGTAGAAAGCTGATCTTCAGATTCTCAGTCATAAAGCAGAGCCGGAAGTTTCTGAATTGGACAACAGGGTTGGGAGCTAATCTTGAAAGGTTTAAAAAGTTCAAAGTCAAAACAAGTTCATTAAGTTGACACTTGTAAAATTTTTGAGGAAATATGTGTGAAAAGTCTGAACAAATTGTCAGTTGTTTCGTTTCGGGTCAACCAAGGTCATTAACTTGGACATAGATACTTAAGTGGATTTCTAAAAACTGACCAAATCTGATAAAATGTCAAAATATCAAAACAGAGGTGTTTTGATCGAATGGCGATCCGATCGGATGGCCATCCGACACTTGGTCATGCCTATATATAGTGGTCAATGGTCTTTAGTCAAACCTTCTTCATTCGATTGACCATCCGACACTCTTCCAAACACTCTCAACAGTTCTTGTGATTTTCACACTCTTGCTTTCCAATCTTCATAGGATTATTGGCTTACTCAATCTTCACTATGGGAAAGGTAAGTTCACTGAACTTTGATTTTTAAATTTGAATTTTTTGATGATGTTTTAATGTTGGCGACTGTTCGGACATAGATTCTTAGATCTAGGCTTTATTGATGATTTTTGATAGAATTCAAACATAGGGTTTTGTTTACAGGCTTTAGATCTATAGGTTTACCGTCTTAATTTGTTCAAAAACATGTTAGATTTGATGAATTGAAAGTTAGAAGGTATCGGTTATCGGTGCACATTTTGTTAAATTAAACCCGAACAAGGCCGAGTTAGAGAAAACTGAACATAGGGTTTTGAAAATCGGCAAAAACTCTACGTGAAAACATGTTCTATTTTGTCAAAATGTTAGAAGATTTTTGGTGTACTTAGATCATTCAAACTGTTCTTCATGATTCCATTGATTGAGTGGCAGTTTGATCGGATGGAAATCCGATCGGATGGCCATCCTATCCAATGCATATTTTATATTTGATATTTTTCTAAGTGTTTGTCTTGAAAATTGTTCCTTATCTGTTAACAAGTTGCTTTGGATAAGATGGCAACTCGATCGGATGGCAATCCGATCGGATGGCTATCCGCTCCAAAACACACATCTAATGTTTGACTGTTTCATGTGCTCATACTGATTGTCATTTTGATCGAATGGTAATCCGATCCAGAACACTTACTCAGTTGTTCATCCGATCGGATGGCCATCCGATCCAGAACACTTACTCAGTTGTTTGACTTATCAATGGAGTTGAACTGTTTGTCACATGGATCGAGTGACAATCCGATCGGATGGTAATCCGATCGAATGACCATCCGATCATGCTCATGACTTGTTTGATTCTTATATGAGATGGTTCATCTGATCGGATGGCAATCCGATCGGATAGCCATCCGATCCTCAGTACTGCATATAGTGATAGTTCCAGTGTTAGAAAAATTTTAAGGTTTCAAAATTTTTATCACTTGTCACTTTATGTCTCGAACTTCATGCAAACTTTAACGTCAATTATTCTTCCAGACAAGAGCATCAGATTGGAACAAATCTCACAACATTTACTGTATTTTGGAGGAGAACTATGCTAATATGTAGTCGTTTCGTGATATGGCGAAGTTATTAATAGAAAGTAAAATCAATAAGGCATTGACTGATAGAACAAAGTGTACGAATCTCATGTTAGAATGTTCTGGAAATTGGCAAGGTATGATGAGAGTACAAAGATGATTCATTCGGCAGTTCAAAAGAAAGATGAGAATGATAAGGATGTCGATATAGAGATTAAGTTTGATGTGAGAGATTTGAGACGAGTTTTGGACTTAGGTGATAATGATGATGACCCTACCATTGTTCCTGAAAGATTATGCAAGGGTTTGTGGTTCAGAATGGGTTTTGTAGGACATGTAAATTGTCACACCCCCAAAATACCATTTGTGGAAACACCACGGAGCGTGTGACGTACCAGGATCTTAGCCACTAATAACATTGAACTCATAATTACATTTAAATAAAACTTTCCTTTATTAACATAAAGTATTACAAAACTTTACATATAATTCATTTACACAGCGGAAGCATATCTCATTTGTTAAGTATTTCATAAACCATGTGAACATAAACCATTAAGCTTGTATTGCGATTCCATGTTTCTCGACCCATGACCACTCCAGCATCTCAGACAGCAAGTCCCAATGACATAAACCTATAAACCTGCAAGCATGCAGACAAGTGTGTCAGACGACGCTGGTGAGCTCAAAGTTTTATTAACGCGTTAAGTTACCAGTTATGTGTTTAAAACAGTTCAACAGTTTGATTTGATGATGTTATTAACTCGATTACCGTATGTGGCTACTAGATGTGAATGCCCAACCCCAATGCCTCTATTTAGGCATTGGTCAAGTGGTCAAGGTAATTAGTTCAACTAACAACCTCGAGTAGATGTAAGGGGTCTTATATATACACGATGTGAATGCCCAACCCCAATGCCTCTATCTAGGCATTGGTCAAGTGGTCAAGGTAATTAGTTCACGCCCGTCCTTTCGGCACGGTGTGAGGGTGCCAATCCTAATAGCGCTATCAACTAAATACCTAGTTGCCTTCCCGGCAACAATCGGTAGATGTAGGGGGTCTTACATAATAGAAACTAAGTAATAACAAACATCCCATTAACCTGCATTCCTCCCTGGAACGTTACCCGATATCCCTTCCCGGGATGCATGCTTGGAAAAGAGCAGTGAACTCACCTTAGATTTGCTCGGTATTTAACAAGTTACTTTACCCATTCCAAGTTGGTCAACCAAACCCTAATGTAGTTACCAATGACAAATCAGTTTCGTATACACATGAATTACGTATTCCACATTCAATACACAAGTAGCGTACACATAAATTACATATCATCATGCAAGTCGCAACAAAGGATCATGTAACGCAACAATACATCACAGCATGTAACATACGTACATCATCATGCAAGTTTGACCGTAAATCATATAATCCAGGTAGTAACATACTTCATGATATCACATATTCTTTATACACATTACACATTTGGGTCACGAGTAATTTCATATCGCAAACATACTAGACTAACAACACTTGGCAGCCCATAACGTCATTCCAATTAAGGTGCGACTCAATTAGTTTCAGGCCCAGCTAAGTGTTGCAACCCGTTGCGCGGCCCGACACATACCTGAAAAGGGTGCGGCCCAAGTGTGCGATGGACTCGGTGAGGCGGCCCATTCCGTGAGTGTGTGTGACTGAAGTTGGGCTTGTGCGATCGGCAAACGGTTCATGGTTAGTGTGCGGCCCAAATTCAGTTTGTGAAGCCCAGTTGAGGTGCGATGTTGGGCCACCGGTGCGGCCGCCAAACTGTTGCACATTACTTGAATACATAGTTTCTTTTTTAGTACTACCCTCCCCATAATCATTATCTATTAGTTATACCACTATCCATTTAATTCCCCTATTGATCGCGGACAACATAACCGTCATGCTAAATCGTATTATTCATCATACCATATCATATTATTTAGATTTAATAACATGGCAATCCCTTAATCACAATAACTGTTCATCGATTATTGAATGCTAAACATCAACATGGTATACCCTAACCATCCCAACTACCCAACTCAATCATCATGGCCGATTCTCAATTAGATTATCGTGTGCAGTACCAAGCTTTGATCATTAAAATTCCAATCCATACCCTACCAACATATCATACAACACATACTATCAGTTTATGATCATCAATAATTGTTCGTCAACGGGAAGCCCCTAAACCATGCACTAAACGATAATAACAATCACTAAATCCATCATCGTTTAACATCATGCACACTAAAAAAATCACAACAATTCACTAACTATCATGCAGTTTAATAATACTTTGGACATAAGCAAGGATGGCCAATCAAGATTAAATTCATTATAATATAAATCCACTAACCGAACAAATGATGTTGCAAAGCACTAGATACTATAAATTCATTATATTATAAATCCACTAACCAAATCAAATGGGAGGATGACAAGAACTTTGAAAGGTGTGAGTAGACTGCCGTTAGCTTAATTCGAATGGGGGCTGCTGCCATTGGATGCGAGAAGGAGGGGGATGGGGTTTCTCCTGCCGTCGCAACTCCAAGGGAGGGGTAGGGTTTGTTGTTTAAAACTAGAGATTAGAAGTTACGTCAATTACATATATCATGTTTAACTATTAAAACAAGTGGGGTTATAATCAATTGGGCCGAATTAATATGAGGTCACACCTCCATTTGGGCCAAATCGAACCAAAACACTCAAAAGTAAGCTGGGCTCAGGTAGAATGATCCGAAGTGTGGGTTGTTTAGAACATGAATAAGTAGCCCACTACATGCGGCCCAAAATTAACGGAGTCTTCTTACAATACTTAACCGAGTCATTCTACGATATAATAACGGAGTTATCACAGAACAGAACATTAGAGCGAGATAACGAGAAGTAAATATCGTAAGATAGAACGTTGCTGACCTTAAGAGTTCGGGTTGTCACATCATCCCCAACTTGAAAGAAATTTCGTCCTGAAATTTGATAAGCAATCCAAAACAACATGGTGTTAGATCAGGGTGACTGTGGATTTTTCCCAAGTGCCACATCATCCCCAACTTGAAAGGGAATTTCGTCCTGAAATTCGCCAATGATATAAGAAGTTGATACAACCGTTTGAACAACTGAGAGTACTAGAGCTTACTCCGATCATCGCGTTCCCATGTGAACTCCGGTCCACATCCTGAGTTCCAACGAACTCTCCCAATCGAAATTCGACTATGCTAACGAATCTTGATGTCCTAGTCCATGATTTCAGGAGATTCCTCAACAACTGCAACTTGTCATTAACCTCAGACCCTAATAAGGGTATCACAAGCGTTTCGTCGAACAAACACTGCCTTAGATTCGAGACATAAATGATATCGTGCACGTTACCCAATTCATCGGGTAACTCGAGTTTGTGAGCCACGTCACCGATTCTATCCAGAATCCTGACTGTCCCAACATATCATCAATTAAGCTTGCCACGCTTCCCAAAAGCGTACCGCACCCTCCTAGGGTGAGATTTCTATTCATGACGTGTTCGCCTGTGGCGAACTTCCAGCTTTCCTGGCGGTCACACGCTACCGCCAAACGATTTCCGATCCAAGCAATCTTCCCAAGAGTTTCGAGTACAAGTCCTAGACTTGTGATTTGATTGTTATCCACCTCAGTCCACCAGGAGATTGGCATTATCATCCAAGCAATGCCTCAAACAGAGCTGCATACGTACCAATACGGTAATGGCTGCAGTAGGACTCATCCAAAGGTAAGTGCCCCTTCCAGATGTTTACAAAAGTCAATCACGCACATGCTCGCCGCATGCCTTGGTGTGCCAGAATGGTCAGTTCCTCTGTCCGGTTGTCCTTCAGTGGTAAACAATGCCCATGTCTAGACGTGAGCCAAGGGTGTTGTGTATTGCTAGTCACAAATCAGATATAGCTCAAAATCAAAGGTAACAGGAGTTGGCACCTCGTGCCTAAAGCCGTCTCTCTCAGAGGAACATTCATAGCTGTGAAGACTCGTCGGTTTCCTTGTTTGCAAGAAAGTGTGCTGGTGACGTGAGACAATCAACGATCACCCAGGTGATATTGTCCCTGTTTCAGGTTGTAAGTAGACTAGTGACAAAATCCATGTCAGTCTGTTCTCATTTCCATATGGGTGTTTCTGGTTGCTAATACTTAACTTTGACTTTCCCACAAGTCCAGCATCAGTCCCATAGCTAGGTGGGCCTTCATGCCCGATCACCTGTACAAGGTTTATAAATCCTAATGTCTCTCATCATAACCCAGACGACTAGAATATCGAGACCGGTGTGCGTTGCTCAACATAAATTTCCTACAGTTATTGTATAATGAGATCCACATTCGTTCCATGAGGTGGCAAATATCGTCCGACCTGCCAACGGTCGCTCCTCCATGCCCCGCATGAGTTCAAATTGGATATCATCTTCGTTCAGTTCTCCAATTCGAACAGAGCGCGTCTGATCAAGTAAGTTAGAGTCGATAGTAAACTACAAAACTCATACACGTTCAAGTTCCACAGTCGTAATCCTCCCAAAAGTTCCATCCAACGATGCCATTTACTGATTTAGCTCTTTCGAAACCAGGGTACACGGGAGGCCCTTGTGATCGGTCTAAGTAACGCATTTGGTACCGTCCAAGTAATGCCTCCAAGTACATCCAAAGATCACGGTTTTCACCACCGATGGTGTGTCGTGCAGCTCCTCTTTGTAACTCCGTTACGTAAGTCATCACTATCTCGTGTTGCGTCGACGCGTAACTGGGACTCTGATTCGAACCATAATGATATACCACTGAATCACCCACGCCCTCGGGTAAAGACGATGCTCAGGGCATTGTAAAGATGGGATTCGGAAGCTGAAAAGAAGTCCTCCTATTCTGTCTTTCACGAACACAGCACCTGGCTGTGCTAAAGAGATTTAAGCTACGCGACCTTCGAAAATCCTGTGATTAGTCCGTGATAATATCAAGCAGGACCAAGAAATTGTTGTATCCTTGAAGAACTCTTTGGTGTTGATCAATTTCCCACCAAAACGGGTCTTAGCGAGGTCCACGTGCATTCCCACTTCGTTGATTATATTACCCAAAAAGGGTACCTCTCGAATCCAGAAGTTATATTTATCAAGACTTCGCGCGGTGTGGCTCCTCCCTCAGAAGCTCTCAAATAAGATACAAAGCTGTCCATGATGTTCGTTTCTCCTGGAAAAGATTCAGAACGTCATCCAATAGCATGGTCGGTTCACAGGATCCATAAAGCTGCGGGTGTGATGATTACCCCAAAGGTCATGGAATACAAAGTCGTATGGCCACACTGCGTTTGATATGCCGCTTGAATAATATTCTCCCCTTGGACTTCCATCTGATAATAGTCCGTTCGTAAATCAATCCTCGAATGAAAGCTTGTCCCTCACAACTAGTCGACAGGTTGTCACTACATGGTCGAGACAAATGGTTCTCGACTGTCACCTTGTAAAGTTCTCGATAACCAGCACACGTATGGTAAGGCTTGTCATCATGGGTGTAACTGGGGCTCCTCAAAGCGAAAAGCTAGGTCCGCCAAAACTCCTGTTCAACAGTTTCTGTAATTGATTAGTCGGCTCTTGCAACCCTCCTGGTGCAAGACGATAAAAGTACGAATATTCAGAGTTGCACCTGGCATGAGATCAAACTGAGTTTCTGCCTAACAGTTGTGGAAGTAATCCTGGAAGTTCTTCAAGTAACTCATCGGAAGAAATTTTAGACAACTGGTGGATCCTCGATCCTCTCTTCCTTAGCCTTATCATTAGTAACCGTTGTTAACAATGGCGAGGTAATCCCTCCGTAGACACTTCTGGGCTTTCATTGCAGAATTGATGCTAACCTTTACACAACTCTAATATTCTGGAACAAATGACGATTCTCCACTAGGGAGAGGGGGGTACGCAATGTTTTCTTCTCACAGGGTATATCTGCGCGATGTATAGGTAACCAATCCATACCGACTACTGCATCAAACTATCAAGGGTAGTAGAAGGAAGGACGACGTCGAACACTTGTCTCAGAAGGTCGAGTTTGCATCCCAACAATCATGTGGGGTTTCAGTTGACTTGCCATCAGCCGATTCCACAGTTGGTTCGGTTTCAAGGAGCATCCGGGTTAAGCAGAACAGTGACAAAGTGATTAGTTACCAAGAACGTGTAGGCCACCATGTTGTTATAATCCTGGCGTCGTCCTCGCCCATCCTAAATGCCCTTCCACTAGTACCACATCCAGTGTTGTTGCTACTGCTACTAGAACTCCCAAAACTGTCATTGTTCCCTGGGTTGTTGGTGCCTTGCCTTAACATTGGCCATTCCTTGTTGAAGCCACCATCATTTCCATACCGAAAGTCAGGATTTGCGAGTATCTTGATGTCATCGTGACTGTTGCTTCTAATGCCGATGAAACGGAGTCCTGCGGCCTTTCACCGACAGGGTCCACCTTTTTACATTCCGTGCCATGTCCTAAGGCGCTACTCATTGTGCTGGCAGTTACACATTCTACACCATGGCCGACTGTCATCGTTTATGTCCCGATTGATTTGTGAGAGTTGACTCTCATAAGTCGTTGACTAGGATTTAAGGATCCAGTTGGAGTCAATTTGCTGGTGTTCGCTGTCGGTAATCAGGGTCCTTCTAGTACTGAGGTTGGTAAGGCACTACGCTCATCCTCTTGTCCATCGTTCTTGCATGTTGACTGAGTGCTACACGATATGTTTCCAGAGTGTTGTAGAAGTGACCGCACTTCGGGGTCTAAGTCGTCAGTACATTGAGTTCCCACAAACAAAGAGGAGTGAGAGGGGTACAGACCAATCATTGATGCTGCAACGTCCAACTCGGGGACGTTCGTACAAGCACCTAACATTCTACACAGTTCGCTAGGCGTTCAGGTGGGTGTTCAGGTAGTACTCGATAGCATCGAGATTTGAAAGAATTCAGAGAGAAATATAAAGATCATGTTCGAGTAGGAGACAATCACTGCTACGACTCCTATAGACTTGTTACGTTTCACATTGAACAAATAACAGAGCAGAACCCCTTTTTCACTTGTTAAGTCTCACTGGGACTCGCATGCACCCCACATTATTATTATGTGTGCACCCACAATAATATTGCGATTTGCATGCTCATCTCAGTTCCTCCTAACTCATGTCAAATGGTTCCCTAGACTCAAATAGCAAACGAAGAACATCACAAAACATGAGTCACGAATGTTTTAAGGTAACACCACACAATCAATCCCTTAACACATGTAAGTAACACATGAATCCATACTGTTGTGCTAAACGTGCAATCACATGCAATATAAATGTTCACTAGCTATGTTGTGCAATGAGTAAATGAGAAACGAACCTTGCTATCTGGAGCTGAGTGTCATGGTCGTATTCTTGCTTTCAGAACTGTTCGGTTATAGTCTGGTTTTATAAAAAACGTTTTAAAACCAAGTTCACTATAACCAGTGGCTCTGATACCAAACTGTCACACCCCCAAAATACCATTTGTGGAAACACCGCGGAGGAGGTGACGTACCAGGATCTTAGCCACTAATCACATTGAACTCATAATTACATTTAAATAAAACTTTCCTTTATTAACATAAAGTATTACAAAACTTTACATATAATTCATTTACACAGCGGAAGCATATCTCATTTGTTAAGTATTTCATAAACCATGTGAACATAAACCATTAAGCTTGTATTGCGATTCCATGTTTCTCGACCCATGACCACTCCAGCATCCCAGACAGCAAGTCCCAATGACATAAACCTATAAACCTGCAAGCATGCAGACAAGTGTGTCAGACGACGCTGGTGAGCTTAAAGTTTTGTTAACGCGTTAAGTTACCAGTTATGTGTTTAAAACAGTTCAACAGTTTGATTTGATGATGTTATTAACTCGATTACCGTATGTGGCTACTAGATGTGAATGCCCAACCCCAATGCCTCTATTTAGGCATTGGTCAAGTGGTCAAGGTAATTAGTTCAACTAACAACCTCGAGTAGATGTAAGGGGTCTTATATATACACGATGTGAATGCCCAACCCCAATGCCTCTATCTAGGCATTGGTCAAGTGGTCAAGGTAATTAGTTCACGCCCGTCCTTTCGGCACGGTGTGATGGTGCCAATCCTAATAGCGCTATCAACTAAATACCTCGTTGCCTTCCCGGCAACAATCGGTAGATGTAGGGGGTCTTACATAATAGAAACTAACTAATAACAAACATCCCATTAACCTGCATTCCTCCCTGGAACGTTACCCGATATCCCTTCCCGGGATGCATGCTTGGAAAAGAGCAGTGAACTCACCTTAGATTTGCTCGGTATTTAACAAGTTACTTTACCCATTCCAAGTTGGTCAACCAAACCCTAATGTAGTTACCAATGACAAATCAGTTTCGTATACACATGAATTACGTATTCCACATTCAATACACAAGTAGCGTACACATAAATTACATATCATCATGCAAGTCGCAACAAAGGATCATGTAACGCAACAATACATCACAGCATGTAACATACGTACATCATCATGCAAGTTTGACCGTAAATCATACAATCCAAGTAGTAACATACTTCATGATATCACATATTCTTTATACACATTACACATTTGGGTCACGAGTAATTTCATATCGCAAACATACTAGACTAACAACACTTGGCAGCCCATAACGTCATTCCAATTAAGGTGCGACCCAATTAGTTTCAGGCCCAGCTAAGTGTTGCAACCCGTTGCGCGGCCCGACACATACCTGAAAAGGGAGCGGCCCAAGTGTGCGATGGACTCAGTGAGGCGGCCCATTCCGTGAGTGTGTGTGACTGAAGTTGGGCTTGTGCGATTGGCAACCGGTTCGTGGTTAGTGTGCGGCCCAAATTCAGTTTGTGAAGCCTAGTTGAGGTGCGATGTTGGGCCACCGGTGCGGCCGCCAAACTGTTGCACATTACTTGAATACATAGTTTCTTTTTTAGTACTACCCTCCCCATAATCATTATCTATTAGTTATACCACTATCCATTTAATTCCCCTATTGATCGCGAACAACATAACCGTCATGCTAAATCGTATTATTCATCATACCATATCATATTATTTAGATTTAATAACATGGCAATCCCTTAATCACAATAACTGTTCATCGATTATTGAATGCTAAACATCAACATGGTATACCCTAACCATCCCAACTATCCAACTCAATCATCATGGCCGATTCTCAATTAGATTATCGTGTGCAGTACCAAGCTTTGATCATTAAAATTCCAATCCATACCCTACCAACATATCATACAACACATACTATCAGTTTATGATCATCAATAATTGTTCGTCAACGGGAAGCCCCTAAACCATGCACTAAACGATAATAACAATCACTAAATCCATCATCGTTTAACATCATGCACACTAAAAAAATCACAACAATTCACTAACTATCATGCAGTTTAATAATACTTTGGACATAAGCAAGGATGGCCAATCAAGATTAAATTCATTATAATATAAATCCACTAACCGAACAAATGATGTTGCAAAGCACTAGATACTATAAATTCATTATATTATAAATCCACTAACCAAATCAAATGGGAGGATGACAAGAACTTTGAAAGGTGTGAGTAGACTGCCGTTAGCTTAATTCGAATGGGGGCTGCTGCCATTGGATGCGAGAAGGAGGGGGATGGGGTTTCTCCTGCCGTCGCAACTCCAAGGGAGGGGTAGGGTTTGTTGTTTAAAATTAGAGATTAGAAGTTACGTCAATTACACATATCATGTTTAACTATTAAAACAAGTGGGGTTATAATCAATTGGGCCGAATTAATATGAGGTCACACCTCCATTTGGGCCAAATCGAACCAAAACCCTCAAAAGTAAGCTGGGCTCAGGTAGAATGATCCGAAGTGTGGGTTGTTTAGAACATGAATAAGTAGCCCACTACACGCGGCCCAAAATTAACGGAGTCTTCTTACAATACTTAACCGAGTCATTCTACGATATAATAACGGAGTTATCACAGAACAGAACATTAGAGCGAGATAACGAGAAGTAAATATCGTAAGATAGAACGTTGCTGACCTTAAGAGTTCGGGTTGTCATATAAATGGCAAATATCTTAAGTCCATGTTTAGCCGACCTTACAAGTTTCTAGTTCACTGCGTAATACATGCTCTATCTCACAGGAAGGGAGCTTATGATGAACCATCCGACTATATCATTAATATAATCACTTGTTTGGTGATTAACAGGCCATATAATGTATCTCAAGTGATATTTGATCATATGGTGAATAATATCAGGGGTGAGAAGTACATTATGTACCCCAGGTTCATACAAATGATGATAGATGATCAAGTGCAAGGTCTTGTGAAGGATCCTGAAGATGAGTTAGGTCTACGTCATATGACAGCTGAGACTTTGAATAGACTAACTCAATATAAGCTAAAGAAAGATGAAAAAGTGCCAAGGGCAAAGCATATGATCTACAAGATTAACAACAGAAATTATGTAGCTCCAGAGAATGACGCTTGGTGGCACGATAACAGCAATTCAGAAAATGAGGATGATAGATTAAGTGGAATGCATGAGAAGAAGTTAAGATACTGGTTCGTGAGGGATGGAAAGAGAAAAAGGACTCCTAAAGTATCACCTAAAGTTTCGACACCAAAGATCGTTGTTAAGGGTATAGTTGAATGGGGGAGTCATAAGAAAAGTTAGATTATTAATTGTTATATTTGTCTAATGAATTTCTAATACTTGTTTTGCAGGGCCTTCGAAGAAACCTACACCAACACTTGTCGATGAGACAGTGATACCTCCAGGAGGTGTTGAATTGTTAAAGGATACATTTGAAAGCTACTTGAAAAAGAATGATGAAGCTGAAGCTGAAAAAGTTGCTAAAGAAACTGGAACATCATCAATGAAAGATTAAACAGAAAGTTTAAAAGAAAAGGTTGTTGAAGGCGTTGTCTACACAGATTCAGATGATGCTGATGATGAATCCACAGAAACAGAATTTGAAGTTGATAAGTCAAAGATAGGGGTTGGAAAAGTTACATTGAAAAAGAAGCCTCAAAAGAAGAAGAAAGGTTCAGATGAAGAGGATTCTACTTATATTCCAACAGATGATGAGAAAAAGAAACAACGAATAAAGGGCAAAGCAGTTCAAACATGAGTACTTCCAAGAAGCGTCAGAGCTAGAAAGGGATCTGCTTCTGTACCTGAAATTCAAAGTGGAAAAAGTGAAACACATGTTATAACTTCAAAGGTTCATGAAGCTGCTAAAGATCAAAACATTGAAGTTCCTGAGGTTCAAACAGAAAGTATTCTTGAAGTTGAGGTTCAAAGAGTTGATAAGCCTGAAGATGAGAAAGAAAAAGCTCCAGAAAGTCCAGAGTTTGTGAGAATAGAGAAAAAGGGTGCTGATGATGATGAGACGTCAAAGCCAATGAAAACTATTCTTCCTGATCCATTTAAAGGTTTTCCTAACATTCATGGTGAACTCAAGGATGATATTCTGCCTGATGAAGAATACGATATGTTTCATGATGCAACAGTCAAAGATCTGAAAAAGAAAGTAAGTATTCTCGAGAAAGAATCGGCAAAAGCTGAAGCTGATTGTGATGAATTAAAGAAGCAGCTTGAAGAGATTACTAAAGTGAATGAAGAAATAAAGTCTGTTGTGATCAAACATGCGAAGAAGATAAAGACTTTGGAAGAAGATGTGGATGATAATGCAAAGTTATTTGAGCAACTATCAGTAGAGATTTCTGATCTACATGTGAAGAACAAGAACTTGAATGAAACAAATTTGACACTACATCAAATGTTAAGTGAACTTCATGAAGCGTCTGCAAGCGAAATCAAAGTGTTGAAGCTGGAAATTGAAGCACTTAGGGCATATAAGACTGTGAAAGACGAACAACTTAACATGTTATATACAGTAATGGAACATCATATGGGTATCAATGTTCAAGCTATCTACAACAACATAGAGATTTAGAGGGTTGAAGAGAGAAGGGCCTAGAGAGAGAAAATGTTGGCTCAAAAAGTAACTCAGAAAAGGAAAGGATTGGTTGTTGATACAAAAGAGACACTTGGTTCTTCAAGTCAACCTGAAGGTGACGTTGAAATGGCAGATGCTGTGAATGTTGATGAAGATCATGTAACACCCATATTTTTAATTTATGTAAATATACAATATATGTAAATACTACGATCTTTTATATAATAAGATCCAAAAGAAGAGTATTAAATTGTCAACATTAGTTTTCTACGGACTAACTTAAACATTTTAAAAGTTGTTTAGCGAACAGTTTACAAAATAAACATTGTTTAAACATAGTCAATTTATGCGGAAGCTTCAAAAGTATGTGTTCGGTTCTTGAAAAGTTGTTTGACCCTCATCCGTAAGTCTTTGAGTACCTAAAACTGCAATGTTTACATAAACATTTATGTTAGAATGGTTAGAAATAATACTTGATCGAAACTATGATTGAAGTGAACTTGAATTTTACAATTATACAAAATTTTCAAGAATTCAGATCTTACCATAACTTACGGTTTCACCATAAGTTACGGTGGTCAATTTTCAATAATGGTCCACCGTAAAGCAGTAGACTCACATCGTAAGCTTCTGACCTATACCGTAAGTTACGGTGACACCGTAACTTATGGTAGTCGCTGGAACATTCTGTTTTGGTTTCTTGATTGTTTTGCTTAAACCCTTTTTCCAATTTCCTTGTTCTAACCCATCAATATACTGAATTTTCATACTCATTTAGGTCTTTTATAATTGTTAACAAAGACCAAACAACCGTGCTACGATTCATTCCACGCCTTAACTGGTTATTTGACCCATTTAGCTCATCTAAAGAATCCTCCAATTTTGACGACAACCAATGAAGTCTAACCAATTTCTCGGCCTATTATTTGAACTAGCGAACACCATCGCTTAATTCCAACTCGACTTTTATTCACCAATCAATTACATATATACTAAACAACAAGAATTTACTCAAATGCAACAATTCAAGTTACATACCTTCAAAGCAAGCCCTTCAAACGTGCGTCCACACCGGTTTGCCCGCTAGATGCCCCGGCTTCCTTTCCTATAGAGTTCAATCATCTTATGTTTAGAACTCTTTGTTTTACATACATAACGCACATTTTGTCATACATCATAATTATGCGTTTTAATTTAACAATTCAGTTTCAAGCCTTCTTTGAGGCATTTCTACAAACACTATAAGGGCAGAATTTTTATATCTTTCATATTCAAGTTCTTAGCTTGCTAATTATCTAACTTAACATCAATAAAGCCTTCATATAGCATTTAAACATCATACTTTCTGAAATCACTTTCTATCATCAAATTACACTAGGATAATCATTCTAAACCCTAGTGTTCATCATCATATTGTAAAACCCACAACCCACCTTCAAGGTGTTCATGGAATTTCCTGAATTTGATCATGATTTCACATGTAGTTGTCTAGGTTTCACTTCTAGACACTATATCATCCCCAATCTAACCAAATAACACACATGCAACATCTAATTTCGGATTTTCCAAAATCATGAGAATTTCAAACAGAGGATTTTCATAGAATTTTACATACCTTACAACCCCCTTGTGATGGGGATTACTAATCTTAACTCAGATTTCGATTTAGGAGCCAATTGGATCTTCAATTTGTAAGATTTAACATGAACCAGGGTTTTGAAGGAGTCCAGGTCGCCCCTCTCCTTGTTCTGGTCGATCCCCACTTCCAGATTTTTAGATTGTGTTTTAATAAAATAGCTTTATTAAAGTTATTTTCAATTTTAACACTTTTGGCCCCTCTTGTTTGTTTTATTTTATTTCTATGTCTCAAGCGACCAATAAGTGATACACTAACTAAGTTAGTGTCTTTATTAACTAGATTATCTCACAATTTATTTGCAACTAAATTACGAGTTTAAAAATTTGTATTTTCGGGATGTTACAAGTCCATCCCCCTTAAAAGGGTTTCGTCCCCGAAACCGAAGTACGTACCAAATAATGTAGGGTGAAGACGTCGCATCTCCTCTTCGGACTCCCACGTAGTGTCCGAACCCTTCCTATGCTCCCATTTGACTTTGACTTGGTCAATTTGTTTATTTCGTAATTGTTTGACCTTTCGGTCTAAAATCTCCACCGGTCTCACCGCATAGTTCAGACTATTATCCACTTCGATATCATCGTAATGGACATAGGCCGTTTCGTCTGCTAGGCACTTTCTTAATTGTGACACGTGGAACGTGCCATGGATCCCACTTAGTTCCTCCTGTAGCTCAAGGCGGTAAGCTACCTTGCCAACCCTTCCGATAATTTTAAATGGCCCAATAAACCTTGGGCTTAGCTTCCCCCTTTTTCTGAATCTAATAACGCCCTTCCATGGGGAAACTTTTAGCATGACCATGTCACCAACCTGGAATTCGATTGGCCTATTCCTTTTATCAGCATACGCCTTTTGCCTGTCTTGAGCTGCTTTCAAGTGTGCCCGAACTATATCGATCTTTTCATTCATGGCTCGTACTATATCTTGATGAGCGAGTTCACGTGGACCCACTTCACCCCAACATACCGGGGTTCGACACTTCCTACCATAAAACATTTCGTACGGTGCCATCTTAATACTAGATTGGTAGCTGTTATTATACGAAAACTCGACTAACGGTAGGTGAACATCCCAACTTCCTCCAAAGTCGATTATACATGCCCGTAGCATATCCCCCAATGTTTGTATCGTTCTTTCACTCTGTCCATCCGTTTGAGGATGGTACGCAGTGCTAATGAACAACTTGGTTCCCATTTGCTCTTGGAAATCTCGCCAGAAATTTGAAGTAAACCGGGTATCCCTATCAGACACGATGGATACCGGCACCCCATGACGTGCTATTATTTCATTAGTGTAAACTTCTGACATCTTTTCTGACGTATAAGTCTCACGAATCGGAATGAAGTGAGCACTTTTCGTCAATCTATCTACCACTACCCAAATGGCATCGAAACCACGACTCGTCTTAGGCAACTTGGTTAATAGGTCCATTGTAATATGCTCCCATTTCCAAACCGGAATTTCTAACGGTTGGAGTTTGTCATATGGTTTCTGGTGCTCCGCATTGACTTGTAAACATGTCAAGCATTTTTCCACATACTTCGCCACATCCCTCTTCATTCCGGGCCACCAATAATTTTGTTTCAAATCATTGTACATTTTGGTCGCACCCGGATGAATTGAATAACGTGATTTATGAGCTTCATTAAGTAGAAGCGCCTTCACTCCACAAGTATGTGGGACCCATATCCTTCCGGATCGAGTCTTTAACCCGTGATTCCCATCCGGCAAATCTTTCAAGTGACCGATTATTCTTTCTTTCTTCCAATTCTCTTCTTTCATTGCTTCTAATTGCGCCTCTCGAATACGTTCAAGTATACCCGAGGTCACTATAAGTTGCATCGATCTTACTCGTATTGGGACATAGTCCGCTTTTCTGCTCAAAGCATCCGCCACCACATTAGCCTTTCCAGGGTTATAATGTATTTCACAATCGTAATCTTTCACCGTTTCCAACCATCGCCTTTGTCGCATATTTAACTCCTTCTGTTCGAAGAAGTATTTCAAGCTCTTGTGGTCGGTGAATATGGTGCACTTTACCCCATACAAGTAGTGCCTCCATATTTTTAATGCAAATACCACCGCAGCCAACTCGAGATCGTGCGTGGGATATTTCTTCTCGTGTATTTTCAATTGTCTCGAGGCATAGGCTATTACCTTGCCCCGTTGCATCAACACACAACCAAGCCCCGATAGTGAAGCATCAGAATAAACCACCATGTCTTCGACTCCGTTCGACAATGTCAATACCAGAGCTTGAGTTAACTTTTCTTTTAGCGTTTGAAACGCTTTTTCTTGATCGACATCCCAAATAAACTTTTCTTTCTTTTGGGTTAGCTTTGTTAGCGGTGACGCAATCTTGGAGAAATCTTGAATGAATCTCCTATAGTATCCCGCAAGCCCCAAAAAGCTTCTAATTTCTGAAGGGTTCTTCGGGGGATTCCATTTTGACACAGCCTCTATCTTTGACGGATCCATCAAAACTCCGTCGGCACTTATGACATGGCCAAGAAACTGTACCTCTCGTAACCAAAAGGCACATTTAGAGAATTTTGCATATAACTTCTCTCGTCTAAGTGTCTCTAACACTTCTTGTAAGTGGTGCGCGTGTTCAGCTTCGCTTTTCGAATACACCAAGATATCATCGATAAACACGATGACCGACTTATCCAACATTGGCTTACAAACCCGGTTCATGAGGTCCATGAAAGCCGCGGGTGCGTTTGTTAGCCCAAATGACATCACGAGGAATTCGTAATGTCCATATCTCGTGCGGAAAGCCGTCTTCGGCACATCTTCTTCTTTGACCTTTAGTTGGTGATACCCAGATCTAAGGTCAATTTTTGAAAACCAGTTCGCACCTTGTAGTTGGTAGAATAAATCATCTATCCTCGGGAGCGGGTATCGGTTCTTTACCGTGAGTTTGTTTAACTCCCGGTAATCGATACACATGCGCATGCTCCCGTCTTTCTTTCTCACGAACAACACCGGTGCGCCCCTAGGAGACACACTCGGCCTTATGAATCCCTTGTCAAGCAGGTCTTGGATTTGGGACATCAACTCTTGTAATTCCGACGGTGCAAGTCGGTACGGGGCTTTTGCTACGGGTTTCGCGCCCGGAATCAATTCGATCCCGAACTCTATTTCCCGTTCAGGCGGTGTCCCCGGTAAATCCTCCGGAAACACATCTTCATAATCTCGTACTACCGGTACATCTCCAATCTTTCGTGATTCTTTTTCGGGCTCGTTAGCGTATATCATGAATGCCTTGCATCCTCGCTTCATAAGTTTGTGAGCTTTCAACATTGAGCATACTATGGGGTTGCCTCCTTTTTCGCCATAGATGGTGACGTGTTTCCCGCTCGGAGATGTTAGTTTTATCTCTTTACGAAAACACACAACCTTTGCATGGTGCTGAGATAGCCAATCCATCCCAACGACTACTTGAAATTCTCCCATTGACATCGGGATTAGGTTTATCAAATATTCTTCGTCATCAATGCTCAGTTTACAGTTTTTACATACATCACAAACCATAAAGCTCTTGTTATTACCTATCTCTACTTCTAAGGGCACAAGTAATTTTGTTAGAACAAATGAAGGATGTCGAATAAATCCATATGAAACAAAGGATTTATTCGCACCCGTATCAAATAACACGCGTGCAGGAATCGAATTTACAGCAAATATACCTGAGACCACGTCAGGTTCAACCTTTGCTTCGGCGGCGGTTAGTTGAAAAGATCTTGCCTTTGCTTTTGGGGCTTCACCTTTCGGGTCCTGCCCATCCTTCTTTCCAACCAGTTTCGGGGATTCTGACTTTTTGTGACCCGTTCGATAACAATTGTAACAAACCGTCACTTTCTCCGAGCACGATATAGCCATATGTCCCGTTTTTTTGCATATGGGACAAGGCTTATCCTTGTAACGGCATTCGCCTTTATGACCCTTTCCGCAGATTCTGCAACTTAGCGACCCGCCTTTCGTATCAAATTTCTTTGCGGTTTTGTTTGTTCGTGCCTTCTTAGTAGGGCTTGGGTTTATATCTTGTGCTTTCCGTTCGCCCCTTTCAATGCTCTTTTTCAGTTCGATCTCCCTTTCCCGAGCAGCATTTATGATCTCGGTAAGGGTCTCGTATTTGGAAGGGGTGATAAATTCCCTATACTCAGCACTCAACATGTTATGGTAGTAGTATATCTTTTGTTCTTCATTCGTCACTAGATCATCGCAAAACTTCATCTTATCCATAAACGTTGCCGTAATCTTGTCTATGGTCTCACTCTTGTGCCTAAGTTGCATGAACTCCTCCTTGATTTTATTCATAACCGCCTTGGGGCTATGATGATTAAGAAATGGCGTCTTGAATTCTTCCCAAGTCATGACCTTACCAGCTTCAATACCGATCTCTCTCTTTTTGTTATCCCACCAATCTTTCGCTTGACTCCTTAGTTGACCCGTACCATAGGCTACGTAGTCATCTTCGTCACAATGGATCCTCTCGAATACCCTTTCGATATCACTTAGCCATCGTTGGCACACTATTGGGTCAACCTCCCCATTATATATTGGTGGTTTACAGGCCATGAATTCCTTGTATGAACAAGGCTTTCGTCCACCATGCTTTTCCTTTGCTAAATTTGAATCATCTTCCAATTTCTTGATTCTCTCTTCTACTATTGATAAAACTGTGTTTTGAATTTTATCAATAAAGCCCGACAAACTGTTTTCGATCGCCTTTCCAACCTCTTCGGCAATCACTTCCCTCATTTGTTCGGTGACTCTTGGCACCGCATCATCATTACCTCCATCTGCCATCTGTATTTCTGAAATGTTTACATAGGTTGTTAAACATTCCATTTATAACACATGTTTTACTTGTTTTGATTCAATCAAGTTTATAACTTGATTTAATCGTTCTTGTTTTGATTCGATCAAGTTCATAACTTGATTTAATCGTTCTTGTTTTGATTCGATCGAGTTCATAACTTGATTTAATCGTTCTTGTTTTGATTCGATCAAGTTCATAACTTGATTTAATCGTTCTTGTTTCATGCATTTCTTGTATTTGAGTGAGCTTACACACTCTTTTCATGCATATTTGTTCGTTTCTCATTCTTTACATAATACATAATTTATTAATAAAATAATTTAATTCTTACCGGACAATCGATCAAGCTTGAACCGAACACTTATTGACAACCTTAAGCTCTGATACCAACTTGTAACACCCATATTTTTAATTTATGTAAATATACAATATATGTAAATACTACGATCTTTTATATAATAAGATCCAAAAGAAGAGTATTAAATTGTCAACATTAGTTTTCTACGGACTAACTTAAACATTTTAAAAGTTGTTTAGCGAACAGTTTACAAAATAAACATTGTTTAAACATAGTCAATTTATGCGGAAGCTTCAAAAGTATGTGTTCGGTTCTTGAAAAGTTGCTTGACCCTCATCCGTAAGTCTTTGAGTACCTAAAACTGCAATTTTTACATAAACATTTATGTTAGAATGGTTAGAAATAATACTTGATCGAAACTATGATTGAAGTGAACTTGAATTTTACAATTATACAAAATTTTCAAGAATTCAGATCTTACCGTAACTTACGGTTTCACCGTAAGTTACGGTGGTCAATTTTCAATAATGGTCCACCGTAAAGCAGTAGACTCACACCGTAAGCTTCTAACCTATACCGTAAGTTACGGTGACACCGTAACTTACGGTAGTCGCTGGAACATTCTGTTTTGGTTTCTTGATTGTTTTGCTCAAACCCTTTTTCCAATTCCCTTGTTCTAACCCATCAATATACTGAATTTTCATACTCATTTAGGTCTTTTATAATTGTTAACAAAGACCAAACAACCGTGCTACGATGCATTCCACGCCTTAACTGGTTATTTGACCCATTTAGCTCATCTAAAGAATCCTCCAATTTTGACGACAACCAATGAAGTCTAACCAATTTCTCGGCCTATTATTTGAACTAGCGAACACCGTCGCTTAATTCCAACTCGACTTTTATTCACCAATCAATTACATATATACTAAACAACAAGAATTTACTCAAATGCAACAATTCAAGTTACATACCTTCAAAGCAAGCCCTTCAAACGTGCGTCCACACCGGTTTGCCCGCTAGATGCCCCGGCTTCCTTTCCTATAGAGTTCAATCATCTTATGTTTAGAACTCTTTGTTTTACATACATAACGCACATTTTGTCATACATCATAATTATGCGTTTTAATTTAACAATTCAGTTTCAAGCCTTCTTTGAGGCATTTCTACAAACACTATAAGGGCAGAATTTTTATATCTTTCATATTCAAGTTCTTAGCTTGCTAATTATCTAACTTAACATCAATAAAGCCTTCATATAGCATTTAAACATCATACTTTCTGAAATCACTTTCTATCATCAAATTACACTAGGATAATCATTCTAAACCCTAGTGTTCATCATCATATTGTAAAACCCACAACCCACCTTCAAGGTGTTCATGGAATTTCCTGAATTTGATCATGATTTCACATGTAGTTGTCTAGGTTTCACTTCTAGACACTATATCATCCCCAATCTAACCAAATAACACACATGCAACATCTAATTTCGGATTTTCCAAAATCATGAGAATTTCAAACAGAGGATTTTCATAGAATTTTACATACCTTACAACCCCCTTGTGATGGGGATTACTAATCTTAACTCAGATTTCGATTTAGGAGCCAATTGGATCTTCAATTTGTAAGATTTAACATGAACCAGGGTTTTGAAGGAGTCCAGGTCGCCCCTCTCCTTGTTCTGGTCGATCCCCACTTCCAGATTTTTAGATTGTGTTTTAATAAAATAGCTTTATTAAAGTTATTTTCAATTTTAACACTTTTGGCCCCTCTTGTTTGTTTTATTTTATTTCTATGTCTCAAGCTACCAATAAGTGATACACTAACTAAGTTAGTGTCTTTATTAACTAGATTATCTCACAATTTATTTGCAACTAAATTACGAGTTTAAAAATTTGTATTTTCGGGATGTTACAGATCAAGGGTTTATTCTTGTTTGATATTGAAGATGAAATCCCATCTTCACCAGAGAAAGAATATGAGTTCAAGTATGCACATGAAGCTGATAATTTCAATGATGTGATAGTTGAAGAAGGGTCAGATACGTCTGAAGAAGATACACCCTTTCATTATTCTGGCGTTGATGATTCATTCCTGACACTTGTTGATATGTTCAAAGAACAAAATGAAGAGGAGATTAGAAGGAAAGTTGTGGGGAAAATAAGCACAGAAGGTATTCCTAGAACAATTCCACTAGAAACATTGGTAGAAGAAAGAAAGAAATGGTTTAAAGTAATGCCCAAGGAGAGGAAGTTTAGGAGACCTCTGCAGTATTTCACAGATCATAAGGATAAGTCTTTGGGTGACATACTATCATGGGGATATCTGGAAGATCTACAAGTTTATGCTATCAGACAGGAACTGGGGGTTCAGTACTTTGAATTTCTATCAGATATTCAAACCCTCCCGTGGTGGGATGTTGAGGAGTTAGTGCAAACAAAGAACATCAGACAGTTCTACTATGGCTTAGATGTGAAGCAGCATGATCAACATTTGTGGAACTACATTAAGTTGAAGGCAAAGGAGAGATTTCCAGATTGGAAGCCACAATATCCCAAGCAAGATATCAAGATTGATCCAGTCACAGGGGAGAAGGATATTACATTGATTATAAAGCCGCCGAGATGTCTGAAAAACATGCCGGTACGTGCAATGGAACATGATTTTTATGAAGACTTTCAGGGTTGGATGTACAACTAGAGCACAGCGGAAGCGGTGATTTCTCTTTTTGACAAAAAGACTGGAGAATCAAGAAGGATTAGCGTGTTAGATCCTATGTGGTTAGTAAATTTCTCCAAGAAGGATATTGATTGCCTATTCTACAACAAGATTATTTATGAAAAGCCAGACAAAGTTCAAGCTCAACAGTATCAGAAGTTAGTGAACTTGTGCTACGCGAAAGACATCAATTCTGGCAGATACTGGAAGTCAAAGTTCAGAGACTTGGAGATAGATGAATTCTTAATGAAATATAAGTGCAGTCAAAGATTCAAGTAGATTGCTGATAAAGCTGCAAAGATTGGTAGATGGAAGCTGATGAGACCTCCACCAACAGACTAGACACTGATCGAGAAGGAAGAAAACAAGATCCCACGGTGGGATAGAAAGCGTGATGGTGATCTTGAATACAGAAAGTACTGGAATCAAGTTGGTAGGCCTTTAAGGCGAAAGATGCTTGCTGAGAGAGATGAAAAGAGAAGACAGAAAGCTAAGGCGAGAAGACGCAGCAGGAAGACGGATTGAAGACTATGCATGAAGGAACTACAGCTACATCCAAGGGGGAGTCTGTTATTACATATGTCTGTAGCTTCCGTCTGCATCGAGTCTTATGTATTTTGTGTTGTGTATGTATTTTTGTATATGTATATGTATGTTTGTGTCTAGACATATCAGGGAACGGCGTGTAAATGTTAAAGTGAAATCCGTCGGATGACTAGTATCATCTGAACGGATGGCCATCCGATCAGATGGCCATCCAACCGGGTGACACTATCTACTTCCCTGATTGCCAATAAATAGCTGGTTAGTGCTAGTTGTTTAGAACTTTTTGGCTAATCATTGTAGCGAAGCTCTGTCTGTCTGACTTTCATCCGGATCCTCTGTCCTTTCACCATCAATCAATGAAATCAGACATGTTAAGCGTTGAAACTGTTGTATGTGATTCTCTGGCGGTGTCGAGGGATTCCGCACCTCGACACTGATTAATTCAGCTACGTTCTACGACTAGAACATATCCCGTGCGTGGCCTCACAATATTACTAAACCGAATCCAAACCAACTGATCAATATTTGTATCGGTACCCGTATTTATTTTTATTGGTTTTGATTTCAATAAGCTAAGATCATATCGCTACCATACCATACCGAACCGAATAACATCAGTACCGTTATTTATTACTTTTTATGGTTTTTTGTTTGATAATAGATATCGTAGTGAACCGAATCGAAACCGAATGAACAACATCAGTTCGGTACCTGTATTTATTTTTATTGTTTTTTCTTTCGATAAACTGGCGTACCGTTCCAAATCGAAACCGAATGAACAACATCATTTTGGTACCTGTATTTATCTTTATTGTTTTTTCTTTTGATGAACTGAATCGATGGTGTACCATCCCAAACAACATTGGAACCGATACCTGTATTCATTTTATCGTTTCCGTTTTCAAAAGATTTTCATTTTTACAACTCTGTCTGTGAGGATAAATGAATATCGGTACAACTACCCTGACAATCTGAATCGATTGATACCGTTCGAACAACACATGTTGATTCTATACCGAGCACATAAAGCATACCAATACTGTAACGAATCAAACCTATACCGATCCAAAGCCCGTGGTAACGTACCATCACAACGCGCTGACAAATAACTTGGAATCTTAAAAAATAAATAAACATAGATGTAGATTTACAATTTTACAAAAAAAGTAAACGAATAATGATGGCGTACCGTCCCAAACAACATTGGAACTAATACCTGTATTCCTTTTTAGCGTTTCCGTTTTCAAAAGATTTTCATTTTTACAACTCTATCTGTGACGATAATTGAATATCGGTACCAGTACCGTGACAATTTGAATCGACTGATACATTTAGAACAACATATGTTGATTTCTATATCGATTACATAAATCGTACCGGTACTGTAACGAATCAAAACGATACCGACCCAACACCGGCAGTAACGTACCAGCACAATGCGCGGGCAAATAACTTAGAACCTTAAAAAATAAATAGGCATATATGTAGATTTACAAGTTTACAAAAAAGTTAACAAATAATGAAATTGAATGCTAAATAAACAAAATACTACTAACAAAAAAACAACTATAAGAATTATAAATTACTATTTATTACTAAAATATAAGTGAATAATAAATAAAATATCAATAAAAATAAAAAATAAAGTTTGTTGTTTCTTTGACGAATAAAGAAAAACATCACGTGCTTAATAAAAAATATCAGGCTCATAAACTCTATAATTACTACAACTAAAATCCACTGTCCAAAGTTAACATCAAAAATGGAGGTTCCATATCTATACATCTCCCTCCTCCTCCTCCTTCTAGCGTCGTACTTCTTCACCACCTACTTCCGTCGTAAATCCGCCAACCTCCCACCGACCGTCTTTCCCGTCCTCCCAATAATCGGCCATCTCTACCTCTTGAAACCACCACTCTACAGAACACTTGCCAAAATCTCCGCCAAATACGGCCCGGTCCTCCTCCTCCGCTTTGGATTCCGCCGTGTCCTCTTGATCTCCTCCCCTTCGGCCGCTGAAGAATGTTTCACAAAGAATGATATCATCTTTGCTAACCGCCCTCACATGTTATTCGGTAAGATCGTTGGCAACAACTACACTACTCTTGTCTGGTCTTCCTATGGCGAAAACTGGCGCAACCTCCGCCGCATAGCTTCACTCAAGATCTTATCAACTCGCTGCCTCAACGAGTTCCACGACATACGTGTTGATGAAGGCAGGCTTTTGATCCGTAAACTGATGTCAAATTCTTCCCATGAAAGAGGTATTTTTCGGAGATATTTCTATTGATAACGTGTTATGAAACACCAAATAAAATAAAATAAAATAAAATAATAGAGAAACTAATTTCATTCCTTCAACTTAAGCATCACATATTTATATATATACGTGTACTAATACTAATATAATATTGTTCCATAGTGAATATGAAGACAGTTTTCTATGAACTGACTTTGAATGTGATGATGAGGATGATTTCTGGAAAGAGGTATTTCGGTGGAGATATTGCAGCGACGGAGGAGGAAGGAGCGCGGTTCAGGGAGATAATGGACGAGACGGTTTTGCTCGGCAGTGCTGCTAACATCGCGGATTACTTACCGATCTTGAGTTGGTTTGGAAATAGGGGATTGGAGAAGAAGTTGGTTGCGTTGCAGGAAAAGAGGGATCGGTTCTTTCAAGGATTGATTGAGCAACTTAGAAGCTCGAAAGGGGAGATGAAAAAGAACACAAAGAGGACTATGATTGAAGTGTTGTTATCGCTACAAGAATCAGATCCCGAATACTATACTGATCAAATGATTGGTAGTTTTGTGATGGTAAGATCCCCTTCTCTGATCTTCAATTTCACCAAAACAGCACCAAAACTCGCAAGAAATCAATCAAAATTATTATTTGTTACCAAAAGTATATAAACCCGTAAAGTATTCGGTAGTTTTTCTTTTCAATTAATTCTATCTTTCCACTCAAAACTAATTTTAATTTTTTCACAAAATGTGTAAATGGGAAAATTTTTACATGTATAATTTCTATAATTAATATATGAAGTTGCCGTTCAATATATATATATATATATATGTATATATAAATGGTAGGTATCCTAAGAGAAGAAAACCCTATTTGATAAATTGAGAAGCATTATAAACTACACATTTTTCCTAAGCAAAAAAATGAAAAAAAAATTTAAAAAAATGCAATTTTTTTTTTTTTTTGAAAAATCGGAGTTTTTTTTCAATTAGGTTTTTTTTAGAGGGATTTATACACATTTATATATTGTTAATCTTTAAACTATGCATATATGTATATTGTCAATTTTATAACTATACATATGTGTATATTGAACAATAACTAAAACTCTCTAAACCCTAATGCTAAACCCTAAAACCTAAAACCTAAACCCTAAAACCAAAACCCTAAACCCTAATGCTAAACCCTAGAGCTAAACCATAATGGTAATACCTAAAGCTAAATCCTATTGCAAACCCTAAAACTAAAGCTAAACCCAAAAGCTAAATCTAAACCCTAAAGCTAAACCTTAAAGATAAACCCCAATGCTAAACCCAAAAGCTAAACCATAATGAAAAACCCTAAATGCTAATGCTAAACCCTAAATTCTAATGCTAAACCCAAAAGCTAAAGCAAAAATGTTAATAATAAAGTTTTGAATGCACACGCCAAATTAGTCGAAAGAGACAACCCACCAAACCATAATTGATAGACAATCTTGATTGAAAAAAGCTTTAATTGCACGCACATGTTACTAATTATGTAAAGCACACAGTTGCCACAAGATGCACCCCTACCAAACATCATATTAAACCATGATGGTTGAGCCAAAACACATCTTTATCATTCAATCATTATTTGACTCGGTTAAAAACGAGAAATTACATATTGAATCACATATAAATAAGTCAAGAAACCTTCACTGCAGGGTATAAGAAAACATTGGCATAACCTACCAACCCTTAAGCTTCAATATTCAAAATAAGAAAACTAAAATAGTCAAGAAATGATAGCAGCATTAAAACATACATGTTCAACAAAACACCACCTAGAATCACACCCAAAAGGACCCCAATTAAAAACCACCAAACATCATGTTCTATTCAATATTCATCACCAACCATATACAAGAAACTAAACGAAACAAATCTTTATAGTTCAGCAACCATTCACTCGGTTAACCGGTTAACACCCTACTATTCATGATACTATACATAAATAGCTCATTCTTCAAAAAAAGAACCCCAATTAAAAACTAAAGAATGGCTATTTACCGATGATATAAAAAATCGGCACCACCGGGATGAAACAAAGACCAACCGACCAACGGACCACTGGCACCACCGACACCACCGACTGAAATATAAAAACCACCGGCACCACCGGTGATACGACCCATTGAGAGACCCATAACCCACTCACCCATCCAATGAAATTATATCCACGGTTATGGATTGAATACTTATTTAATTTAGTATTTTTTTACTAATTCACGTTTGCAACCACTAGTTTTCATTTAGGCCATGTTCTCCATTATTTCCTAGTTTTTAGTTTAGTTTGCTTTTGCATGTTTATTTATATGTACGTGAACTTTGTTTTGAAAGAAGAAGAAAAGTTAGCAAAGTCTTGTGTTTCTCTTATCTTGTTCTTTGGAGCCTAACCCACTCTACGGGTCTCTTGGGAGATTAGCCATCTCGAATCGGCTTCTATCATTTGGTGCTTTCATTGAGAGTCTTGTTCTTTATCTATTTCTTGGAGTTTAACCCACTCTACGGGTATATCTATCGGGAGATTAGCCATCTCGAATCGACTTCTATCAATTGGTGCTTTCATTCTCGATCATCATGCCTCCACGTACAAGCTTCGAAGACGGCCCTCGTACAAGCTTCGAAGACAGCGTCACGACCTTAGTTGACATGGTCGACCGGCTAGTGACCCAACAAGAAGCTATTGCCGCCCAACAAGCCTTGCATACCATGTCAATGTTTGACACCATGTGGAGTTTTCTCGCGGTACAACAACAACTCTTGTTTTTTTGCTCCCGACTCGGCCTAGAACCTCCACCTCCATTGCCCACTCGACCATCACCACCGACACCGCCACACAACCAAAATCCCACTCCCGTTTTGCCTGCTCCAAACCCATACTTGAAACCATCTACACCACCGCCACCAACATTACTAACTGAAACGTCGTGCCACACCTCGAAGTCGGAAAATAAACCGCCACCATCGCCACCACTCTACACCGTTGCAACTGTCTTTGTTCCTCATTATAAGTCTACTGTTTCAAACCTGCGTGGGCCTTCCTTACTTGCATGTACTTTGGTCTCCAACAACAACCAGCAAGAAACATGTTTCCTTCGATCAAGTGGACTACAAATATCAAGCACCTTTTTGGTCTCAAAAAATGTACCATGCAAACGTTTCGAGGATGAAGTCGGACAACGACGTGAGTGGCGCCCGCCATGGTGACCACTAGAGCACTACGTCGCGACTAAACCAAATGCCACCGGAAGACGTGAGTGGAGACCACCGTGGAAAACGCGTTCTGTCCTTGAGGACAAGGACGATTTGAAGGGGCGAGGAGTTGATACGGACCACCGTCAAATTAGCTTGCATTCACACGTTCATCATCCTAGTTTTAATAGTTTTTCATTTGTTTTGTTTTTAATTATGTTAGTGGGTAGTTAATCATGTTAGTGGTAATTGCATTAGGTCCATGTCCCCTTAACTAGTTGTATGTTTTACGTATTCAGTTTCAGTATTTGTAATCCTTTATAAGGCCTTTGAGTTTGGCAAATGAAAAAGAAAGAAAAACTAGCAAAGTCTTGATTCTATTTCTAATTCTTGGAGTCTAACCCGCTTAAGGGTCTATCTTGGAGTCTAACCCGCTCAAAGGGTCTCTATCATTTGGTGCTTTCATTCCCAAATTCACCTCCATCATGACCTCAAATATCACATTGTTGCTCGACGAAATGTGGGCTAATATGGAGAAAAACCAACAGCGCCTCGTCGAGTTCTGTGCTAGCCTCAGTCTTCCTCCACCACCTCCACTCGCCGCTCGTCCGCTACTCAAGCCGTTTGTTCCGCCACCCAAACCGTTTGCTCCAAAACCCCTCCTACGCCAAATAAAATCACCCGCGTCCAAAAAACGCACCCATCGTCACCACAAAACTACCCCAAAAACCGCGCCAAAACGAACCTATTCTGCCGCACCAAAACCAACCTCAAACGGCACCCATCGACACCCTAAACCAGCCCCCAAAACTGTACATTCACCTACCCGACATGGCACCCACAAAACTCGAGTCACGCCATCGAATAACATAGAACCGAAGGCCACCGAACAACGAGATTGGCGACCTCCATGGTACCCATCGAGACGTGACGTTACAACCGAGCCAAATGCTACCGGAAGACATGAATGGCGGCCACCGTGGCGTAATATTTCCGTCCTTGAGGACAAAGACGATTTGAAGGGGCGAGGAGTTGATACGACCCATTGAGAGACCCATAACCCACTCACCCATCCAATGAAATTATATCCACGGTTATGGATTGAATACTTATTTAATTTAGTATTTTTTTACTAATTCACGTTTGCAACCACTAGTTTTCATTTAGGCCATGTTCTCCATTATTTCCTAGTTTTTAGTTTAGTTTGCTTTTGCATGTTTATTTATATGTACGTGAACTTTGTTTTGAAAGAAGAAGAAAAGTTAGCAAAGTCTTGTGTTTCTCTTATCTTGTTCTTTGGAGCCTAACCCACTCTACGGGTCTCTTGGGAGATTAGCCATCTCGAATCGGCTGCATCACCCACCTCTGCCCACCATACAACCTCCAACGTTCACCACCCACATAAACTACAAGACAGAACCAAACAACCTCCAACGTTCACCACCACACCTCCGCAATCAACCACCGCAAACACCATCGTCGTTCACTCTTGTCACCGTAACAACACCGTGAATTCCGACTTTCACACTTATTGTCACACCATCATCTACGCACATGAACCACCACACACCATCGTCGACCTCTATCGACCACACATGTGTTTGTGTGTGTGCCTTTGGTTTGGGTTTGTTTCCTTATGCACAAAATTTTGATGGTGAAATATGAACTGAGAAGGGAATGATGCTAAAAGAGAGAGATGAGGGGATTTCATTTTTGGGGTTGTGTGATGAAAAAGTCTGTGAATAAGACATTAGAGAGAGTAGATTTGACAAGTTTGAGTAAATTACTAAATTACCCTTTAGGTTTTAAAATAATAGTGTATATGTGTCATTATCTGATTAGTGGAGAGTGGTTCTACGGTTCTCGCAACTAGGGGTGATTTTCATTTTAGCGGCACCCAATATATATATATATATATATATATATATATAGAGAGAGAGAGAGAGAGCTGCTAAAATAAAAACCACCTCTAGTTGTGAAAACTGCCAGAATCACTCTCCACCAATCAGAATTTGCCAATTGTACACTATTATTTTATATTCTAAGGGGCATTTTGGTCATTTGATCCAAAGTGTCATGTCCATCACTCTGTCTCTATCTTTGTTTAAAGACTGCAACCTCTCTCATCCCTCATCACTTTATCCCCCTACAAAAAAAATGAACCTCTCATCTCTCTGCAAACGGAGAACACTCATGGAGGAGCCGGAGCCTCACCGGCCTACTTCTTGCTTCCCAGACGACAACAACACCCCTTAAACCCTTGATTTTTCCGGCAATGGTGGCGGCTGAAGCTCGAAGAGGATCGAGAGAGAGACAAAGAGAGACTGAGAACAGAGAGAGACGACGGAGGTAGGTGGACGACGGCGATCAAGGGGATTTTCCGGCGACCCGCCGGAGAAGATGGCGATGGTGAGCGACGGTTAGTTGACAAGAATCAGAGGAGAGAGAGAACAGGAACGAGAGGAATGAGGAGAGAGAGAGATGGTTCGAGAGGAGAGAGAGAAAGGACGGCGGAGGAGGAGCGGCGCCGCCACCGACGGCGGCGGCAGTGAAGACAGGCGACGGTGGTGGTGCTGTTTCGACAAGATCTCCGGTAAGTCCATGTTCTCTTTCATCTCTGTTTCTGCTGAAGACTAATGAAGATGATGGTTAGATTGTGCTGATGATAATGATGATTTGATTTTTGCTTGTTGAATCTTGCTCTTGGGTTAATTATTTGTGTGTTTTGACTTGATTTGTAGTGTTTTTATTGCTAAAGTTTGACTTTTTTGGTCTGGTTTGTCACATGGTAAATTAACAATGGATGATGGTGAATCAGCATGGGTGGGTGTTGATCTTTAGATATTTAATTTGTGTTTTTGATTTGCAAAAAATGATTTTCTGTTTGCATAAAAGTGATTCTGGTGGGATTCTCCGGTGATTGATTTGTGTTTTTGATACTGAGGGGTTGAGATTGGTAGTGATAGTTCGAAACAAAATTTCCGGCAATTCATGACGATGGCGCAGCGAGGATGGTGGAAGGTAGGTTTTTTGAACCTGCAACCCCACTTTGAAGCCTTGATTATTGGTAACTTTGAGCCAAACCCCGTTTTTTTTCAAGATCCACACATTTTGTTTTGAGTTTTGTTGTTGGGTTTTTTTAAATTTTTTTTCCCGGTCGATGATGATAAGTTCAATCTATCTGAGACGTAAAACATAAACTTTTGTAAAAAGTTTTTGTAAAAAAAAAGTTAAAACCGTAAACTTTTTAACGTAAAACGTAAAACATAAACTTTTATGTAAAAACTTTTTAACCTAAAACGTAAAACTTTTCCTACGTAAATTGTAAAACGTAAAAAACCATGTGATTAAACGACGCCTAAACACGGGGCGTGAATACGGGGCATAAAAATGCCGCGTAAAAAAATGGGACATAAAAAACGGTGCGTTAAAAAAAACGACGCTTGAAAAAGCCGAGCGTAAAAAACGGCGTGCAAAAACGAGGCGTTAAAAAACCATGCGTGAAAAAGCCGGGCGTAAAAACGGTGTGCAAAAACCAGCGCGCAAAAAAAATTGTTTTGTTAAAAAATCTGAATTTTAAATGGTTTTTAATAAAAATATTGTGTTTAAAAAACAACTAATATAATAATACAAAAAAAAGTAATAAAAAATAATAAAGACAAAAAGACGAAAAAGAGTAAATTTTCTAAACTACCCTTTTTGCATTAAAATATTAAAAACATAATAAAAAAAACTGTATTTAATATTAATTTTAGTTACTTTTAATCTCATTCATCCATCTTGAAAATCTAAAGGTAGAAAAGTGGTTCTCTCGGTTCTCACAACTGGGGGTGGTTTTCATTTTCGTGGCCCCCTATATATATATATAGGAGAAGGATCTGTTAGAAACCACCCTTTATTGCGAGAACCAATGTGAACACAACCAAAAATACCTAAAAATAACTAAAAAAACTCACAAATTTTTTTTACTATTAAAAAAAAATCATTATTTTTCGTTACCATTTTTTTTAAGTTTGCTACTAAAAGTAGCGATTTTAATGTAAAAAATAGTAATTTTTTTTTGTCTTTTGTGTGTTTTTTAGATTTTTTTAGCATTTTAGCTTAGGTGGGGAGGGGGGGGGGGGGGGGAGGGGGGTTAGGTTTTTGGGGGATAGGGGTTTAGGTTTTTTTTTGGGTGGGGGTGGGGGATGGGTTTTTTTAGGTTTTTAAGGTTTTTTTTAGGTTTTTTTTTGTGTGTTCATATTGGTTTTCATGGTTCTCACAATAAAGGTAAGGTGGTTCTCAAATGAACCTTACCCTATCTATGTTCTAAGTCATACATATAAATTCATTTTTTATCTTGTATTTTAATAATAAAATAAGTACAAAAGATCAAATAAAAATTAGTTTTGTTTTGTTTTTATGTGAGTTTAAGGATTTTTATAATATTTATGAATTCTTATTTATTAAACTGGAAATAAAATGTTTGAATTGTTAATTTTGTCCTTTATCTTTATACCCTATTTCAAGCGGTGTCCTTTGTCTTTAAAGTTGATGAGTTTTGTACTTAATGTTTCAAAATACTACACGTTATGTCCTTTAACCTTAACCCAGTTAATTTTTTTTGTTAAAACTGATCATGTGACTTGCACATGAAGGCAATTTTGTCATTTTGTCTTCTAGGGACTAAATATGTTAATAAGTTATATCTATGGATTGTTGTGTATAAAAACTAAAAATATATAAATAAAATAAAAATCCCTTTCACTCTCACACACTGTCTCTTTCTCTCTACCATCTCCGCTCTCTCTCTCTCTCTCTCTCTCTATTTCTATCTCTCTCTCTAAACTAATCGCCTGCCACCAAATCTGAAAACATAACTCTTACCACACCCTTACCAAATTCAGACCTCACCACACCCTCAACATCTCTAATTTTGTTAACCCTCATTGTATAAGAAAAAACATAGAGGTTGGGGTTTGATTTGCTGACGAAGATCAATTGATGGTGAATACAAAGAGGAGGGGGTTTTGTTAACTCTCGTTGCCAGAAAAAAACAACGGTAGGGGTTTTCTTTGCCGGTGGTTTAGATAGAGAGATGTTGGGGTTCCGGCGACCCAATTGATTTTCTGGTGATATGCTACAGTTTCGACAACATTCAACACAAAATCGATGCTGGTAAGTTCTGACGACCTTGTCTTGTTTTCCGGTTAAATGTGTTTGTTCGACCAAACCTTGTGTTCATATATGTAAATCCAACACAAGGGTAAAAAAAAAGGGAGAAACTAGGTTAAAAGCGGTGGTGTTAACGGGGGTTTAGTGGTGGAAGCACTTGCATTGGGGGAAATTATGTTCATCTTCATTAGTGGCGGTGGCCGGAAATTTGTGGGGTAGCGGCGGTGATTGATAGGGATGGCAAAAATACCCGAGCCCGACGGGTATACCTGAAACCCGACACAAATGGTACGGGCATACCCGATACCCGACGGGTATTGGGCCGGGTATGGGATTAGTTTTAAAAATTTTCGCGGGTATGGGATTAGGAGATACCCGACCCGATTACCCGAAACGACATACCCGTTTACCCGAACTATGTACCCGATCATATACCTATTTTTTAATTTATATTTTTATTTTCCGTTAACCCTTGTATATTAGTGATTTATTTCAGTATATTCATAATATAAAAAAGTAAAATTTCATTTAGTATATGCTTTTGATAATAGTATTTATATATTGTATGTTGTGAAGTGTAGAAATATAAGTGTATAAGTATTATAAATTTATTATTAATTTATAATAAAACTTATATGTATGTAATGTACATTTTTAATTTATAATAATTGTTGTATAAATAAAATTATATAAAAATTATAATAGTAAAAAATGTATTTGGAAACCCCAATGTATATCTTTTATAAATTAATGGGTATACCCGATACCCGCCGCTATACCCGAAATCCGACAGGTAATTACCCGAAAAATACCTGACGGGTATTGGGTTGGGTATGGGACACAGTTTTACAACCAGGTATGGGTATGGGATTACCAATACCCGCCCCGAACCCGACCCATTGCCATCCCTAGCGATTGACCGAGTGACAGTTGGCAGTGGTGGAAGGAGGTTGTGGTGGTGGTGGCGATGTTGGAGGAAGGATGTTGTGGTGGTTATGTTGCAAACAGCTGGTGATGTAAAGAGGTTGTGGTGGTGGTGTGGTGGAAGTACAGAGGGAGGGAGGGAGATAGATGAAGTAGAAGGTAAAATTGTTTTAAACTTTATTTTTAATAAAATGGTTAGGAGTAAACTACCATTTTGGTCCCTGAGTTTTTGTCACTTTTGTCACTTTTGTTCAAAACACAAACCTTTTGAATCTGGGTCCATATGGTTTCACTTTTATTGTCTTTTTTATCCAAAAGTGAAATCAGCTTATATTTGTCTAATAAAATCATGTTATTTTGTCCTTTTCCTCGTGGGCAAATGATCATTATAATTTTATTATAAGACATTATTAATTAAATTAATGAAATTAAATAACCCTTTGACCTCATAAAAGCAAAGACTTATCTTCTTCATTTCCTGTAACCGTGCTGATCGACAACGGTGATAATCATATAATCACAGCAACAATCACGCATTACAGATCTTGCACATCAACCACTTAATCGTTAAAACTAAGTTCATCAAACTAACAGTTTTAACTTCCAATTCCATAACCAATTTCCAACCCAAACGTAACAAAATAACCAATCAACCACCAATTCACTTCAACATCAATCAAGCTAACCTCATAACCACAACATCAACTACACATTACAGATCTCACACATCAATCAACCAACCAACAAACACATCCCAAACATACACTCAGCCTTTAAAAAAACCTTCACAACAACAAAAACAAACAATTAACCGTCACAAAACTCAATTAAACGTAAATATACCAATTCACACTGCTCATCAAAGAACTCCGGCTCCGTTTCCTTTGAAGCCTTAGCACGCTTGGTTTTCCGTGCAGGCTTTTCAACGTCCTTAGTTTCTTTAATCTCCAGCTACGGTGGTTCCACGGTGGCGGTTGCGGCGGCGGAGGTGGAGGCTCCGTCGTCCTTACAGTTAGCTTTTCGCTTGGTTCCCTTCTACATCGGAGGATTTGAGCGTTGTAGCTATGCTAAAGAGTTAGGGTTTGCAGAGAGACTGATAGATTCGATTGAATATTTTTATGGTGTGATAATTTTCTAGAATTTGAAATAGAGGTTAAATTTTGTAACTGAGCCCAGCTCGAGCTAAGCTCGGCTCGTTGGCTCGTTCTTAGGCTCGTTTAACTCCGACATAAAGCTCAAGCCGCGTTTAGCCACATGAATTAATTTCAAGCTTGAGCTCGGCACCACCTTGGCTTGACTCGGATCGACTCGTTTACAGCCCTACGCGGGCACCATCATTGTCGATCAGGTTGCAGGAGAATGGGGTTTGGAGAAGATGATGGATTAGGGTTTGGGTTTGGGTTTGGGTTTGGGGGAATATGAAGATGATAAGTCTGTTCTTTTATAAGGTCAAAGGGTTATTTAATTTTATTAATTTAATTAGTAATGTGTTATAATAAAATCATAATGACCATTTTGCCCCTAAGGATAAAGACAAAATAACATGATTTTATTAGACAAATATGAGCTGATTTCACTTTTGGACCAAAATGGTAATAAAAGTGAAACCACGGGACCCAGATTCAAAAGGTTTGAGTTTTGGACTAAAGTGGCAAAAGTGACCAAACCTCAAGGACCAAAATGGCAGTTTACTCAATGGTTAGTTATTTAAGTTATTTACATATTTAGTCCCTAGAAGGTAAAATGATAAAATTGCCCTCATGTGCATGTCACATGATCAGATTTAACAAAAATATCTAACTGTGTTAGGGCTAAAGGACATAACGTGCAGTATTTTGAAACATTAAGTACAAAACTCATTAATTTTAAAGATAAATGACACCGCTTGAAATAGGGTATAAAGATAAAGGACAAAATTTGCAATTCACTCGTTAAATTATTTCAATACTATGTGACAAAAACTCTCTAAATATCCAAATATTTCCGGGTTTTTTTTTTTTTTTTCTAAAATCGCTTTTAATCTTAAAAAAACATATTAAGGGGTGAGTTAACGTACAAGAGATAAACTGCATACGAAGTATGCGGGACAAGCTCAACCGTTGATTCCCTAACATCAACAACTTAAAATGAAGCAGTGATAATTTGGTAAATAACAGAATCCTACAATTGAAAAAACAAATAAAAAAAGGGTATTATGGTCTTTTCTCACTTAAACTACTTTTCCCCCTTAATTTTCAAATGACTATAACTTTATTCGTTAGATAATATTAAAAAAAAAATTACAATGTATTAATGAGTATTCCATTCTCTTTAATTTGAGTAAGCTATTGCTATAGTTTTCTTAATTTAAAAAAATATATTTTACAAGCTATAAAGTTACGTAATTGTGTAATGTTACGTGATTATGTTCCAGTATGTAATTACGTACTAGAACATAATCAATGAATACTTAAATCGCGTACCATATGCGCATACAGTAACACATTCTCAATATAACACTGCATCTATAATTACGTAACAAAATAATCAATGAATACCTAAATTATGTACTAGATACTCAAATGTAATGCCTAAATCTAGAATTAGTACCATGTGTGGAAAAGCAGTAACAAATACTCAAAGTAATAATCACGTACCATGTATGCAAAACAGTAACAAATAGTTAATGTAACACTATATCTATAATTACGTACGACTTATACTATATATCTAATCACGTAATAACATAAAAACAATTAAGTTCTCATTATATTAAATATTAAATGTATAATCAAGTAATAAGCATAACTTTAGTTAAAAATTATACAATAAAAAAAATAATAGCGTAATTAAGTACTATTACAAAATCACGTGACATTACACTTGTTACATATGGTACGTGATTAGAGACGTGGGGTCACATTGTGCATTTGTTACAGTTTAAACATATGATACGTAATTACGTAATGTAATATAATTACGTAACGTTACACAAATCACTTAACTTTATAGCTTGTAAAATATTTTTTTTAAAAATTAATAAAACTTTATCAATAGTCTCCTCAAATTAAAGGGTATGAAATACTCGTTAATACGATATATTTTTTAAATATTATTATATAAAAAAGTTATTGTCTTTGAAAATCAAAGGGAAACTACTTCAAAGAAGAAAAGACCATGATACGATGGATTGTCGCGTACACTTCGTATTATAAATTTTTCTTGTACGTGATTTGATGCCATGTAATTAATACGATGGATGGTAATTTAATTGAAGGTTGATTAGGTATTTTAATAAATTTCTAATTAAGATATTCGAATTAATAGCTTACAAAAGTAACCTGATTTTTTTTTCGTTTTTGATATACATCCGTATCAATAATTATTGAACCCGTTACCGTTATTTGTTTTTGTGATATTTTGTTGATATAAAACACGTGTAAGTATCCTCTTGGGTATATCACGACCTTATTATTTTTTCTCTTTGGATTGATGTTGGTTTCATATTGGTGTCGTTTCCAACCGAACAGATACGTCCTGAATACCCACCCACGCTACGCGTGCAGTCCCGCTAGTTTTAATTATTTTTTCATAGATTCAAATTGATTCAAAAATAATTTCACTCAGAAAATTTTGAAAACCTTGATCCTAATGATTAAAATACCCTAAATAGTGAATTGAGGAATACCTCTTAACACTATAATTTTTTATTATGGAAAAACGTTATACAATTACTAAATCATAATTCATATTTCCTTTGATTTGACATGCTCTTGTTATATAATTAAAAGGGTTAATGGATTTAAACACCCCCAACTATGGCTATTTGGCCGATGGCACTCTCAATTTTGACTTTGGCTCCCACCACTCCCAACTTAACACTTGGGTTGTCATGGCACCCCCTCGTTAAATAAACACTAACCTGGTTAGTTTTGTTGTCCTACGTGGCTAATTTTAGATGATGTGGCGTTTTTTTAATGAACTCAAATATTTTATTAAATAAACACTTATATATTATATATATAAAAATCAGTTTATATTCACTTAACACCACCACTTCGACCGCTCCATCTCATCTCACCGTTAAGGTTTCATCATCCCCACTCCATCTCATTTCACCGTTAGGGTTTCCGCCGCCTAATCGGAACCACCGCTGGCCGTTTTTCCGATCTCCGATGGACGCGGCCGCTAGTAACATGAGATTGAGCCGTTTTTCCGATCTCCGACGGACGCTGGCTAGCACTTTGCCTAGCCCTAGCTCTAGCGGCACCGACATTGGAGCAACATGAGATTGAGCCGTTAGGGTTTCCGCCACCTAATCGAAACCACAGCTGGCCGTTTACATTTGAACGAAATCCAAGTGAGATTCAGTCCTCTCGGAAAGAATGGCGTGTTGTTTCCGATCATCATGAGGTAATTTGTTTAGATTAACAGTTAAACACTCGCTGTTCACTATTCTAGAGGTATTTCAGGGGGGTGGTGTGATGTTGAGGATGGGAACAGTGGTGTCGTCGCCGGTGAAATCTGCCGTTTCACCTCCACTTGCAGTGTGAAATCACTGTTGAAAGATGAAAATGAGAAGGCGATGATGATAATGATTTGTGTACGGATTCATATCCGAGCATCGTAATCAGTCATGGGGTCAACATCGACCCGTATCTTGGCGGGGCAACCCAGATGGTATGTGAGAGCTCCAACAAGGGCTTTTTATTTGCTCTTACGGTGCAACCGGTGTTGCAGCCATGGTGGTGATCGTCCCTCTTGTCTGATCTTCATGTTAGAGATCTGAGCCACTTTCTCTTTGCTTCATGTTACAGACTTGCAGGTGGGGCGGTGGTGGGAGGATGGTGGCAGGTAGGGTGTTGGTGGGTGGTGGTAAATGGTGAAATTAAATGGCGGCTGGTGTAAATGATGATGGTGGTTAATGGTGGCAGGGGGTTCAGTGGTGGGCGGTGATGGTTTTTGGTGGAAGTTGGTGGAGAGAGGGAGGTGGGGAAGAGATGTAGAGAGATAGGGGCCACGCCAGCATGACACCTAATCTGAAACAAGCCACTTCATCAAAAAGTGGCCACGTCATACATGCCACATCAGATTAAAATGACACGTAGGCTAATTTTCCTAACCAGGTTAGTGTTTATTTAACGAGGGGGTGCCATGACAACCCAAGTGTTAAGTTGGGAGTGGTGGGAGCCAAAGTCAAAGTTGAGAGTGCCATCGGCCAAATGGCCATAGTTGGGGGTGTTTCTAATTAAAAAAAAACTGACATTTTAAAATGATTTGTTAAACTGTTGATTAAAATTCTACCTAAACAAGTTTACAATGGTGCATAAAAAGAACTAGGTTTTAATGCTGCGCGCAATGCGGTGCGACAAAACGGAAAACAAAAAAAATAAGACCCCATGATCTGAACTTGAGTCTCTTTAAAACACATACAACCACAAAACCACTCCACCATGATGAATAATCTAACTAACTTTGAAGAAAATGGATATATATACACACTTAAAAAGGGTATAGGGGAAAAAAGTCAACAAAAGATGGCGTGAAGTTATATATATTTACTATTCATAAGCTTTGTTTTTTAATATATAGGATAATTATGTGCCAATGCAATTGCGCCTCTTGTGTGTACAAAGACTCGCTAATAGCTTAAATCAGTCAAAACTTGAACGAGCTTAGCCTAAGTTGAAGCTCATCTAATAAAAATAGCTTGATCCAAATTTATACGACTAGTTTAACTTTAATTAGACTTGAAAGCATAAACGAGAATATTATTCATGTAACTACAACAGTCGTTTAAATTAATAAAATAAATTAACCAGTCTTTTAAAATTAATAAATAAATTAAATAGTAAAAAATATTATATATATATATATATATATATATATATATATTATAATATTACAATTGCAAGTTGGATGAACATAAACTTCCTTTTTAATTTTTTTTCTTTTTTTATTTTTTTAAATATTTTTTCCATCAACTTTGCGTTTACACATACAACTCCTTATTGTTCTAAAAACTTTGTAATCGAGTTTTACGTGTTTATTTTTATGTACGTATTGGTATAAATTAAAAATGACTTATGTTTGTACCTAAATTTTTTTCGGGAATGAGTTTGGTCATATATAATATGTTCTTTCTTTTTATTTATGTTTTTTGTTTGGTCTACGTTTTAACGTAAATTTTACATTTTTCCCGGAAAAGAGCCGGGTCAAATATAATACGTTTCGTGCTTAATTTTATGTGCGTTTTCAATTTGTCTACGTTTTGACGTAAATATTTTTTCGGAAACGAGTTGGGTCAAAATATAGTACGATTTCTTTAGACGGTATAAATTTGAGTTACTTTATGTTTCGACATCGCCGCAACATGTCGTAACTATTTACTTACATACTTAATGTAAGTCCCGATTTACCGGATTTCTCAATGATATCAAACAAAACCACGTGATTAGGCGGAATCTAAACACGTAGTAATTCAAGAAAAAAGAAAAACAAGAAATACGAGATGAACACGAGATTCACTTTACAACACTTGCATACGATTAATATAAAAACCGTCTGATGCAAGTGTCATCTCTCTAATCGCAGCCTCTTTCTAGCTCTAGGGTTTTTGTCACTTTTTGCAACAAAGAGTCTTAACCCTAATAACGAACTAAACATAACATTATATAGGGTCAACATATAAATCGGCCCACATGGTCTAACCCAAGTCCACTAGAAAAACTAAGTCCAATAACCTATAAGTGTGTTTGATAAAGACTAGTGAAAAACCTACTCAAATTTATGGTCTTACACTTAATTTTATGTACGTGTCAGTATAAATTCAAGTTGGTTTATGTTTCAATGTAAATTTTCTTTGGAAATATGTCAGGTCAAATATAATGCGTTTTTGCGCTTACTTTTATGTATATTTTCAGTCAGTCTATGTTTTAACGTAAATTACAATTAGCAAGTTGTGTGAATAGTGTTTTCATCCTATTGGTCCCTTTGTTTCTTGATTTATTTTTTTTGGATTTTATTATTTTTAATTTTTTAGTTTTCTTTATGTTTAAGATAGCAATTACGTTTCCATTTACAATTAATTTAAAATAAGCTCGTCCCGCTATTCAATTTAAATTTATTTTTATGGTTTTCACTCGATGTAAATCATGTGTCAATATTCTTTTCCACTTACTTCTTTCAGTTGCTACAACTGAACCAAAATACAAATTGACAGAAACCCTACAGCGTAGCGCGAGTAATCTTACTAGTCTTTTTATTTATTTATTTATTTATTTATTTATTTATTTATTTATTTATAGTAACTTCTTAGGAAGAGTAGCCATAACAAGCTAATTAACTTCTTTTAGTAATATAATTAATTTTAAGTATACTTTTTTTATTTTATAACATTTCAAATACAGTACGTCATTGTGATATGTCTATTTTTATGAAGTTCTCAATATAAAATTTTTCAATGCCGAATTTTGAGCAATAATCTACAAGAGCACAAACTTACATATAATCAAAACCTACATCACATTTATTTATATTTCTTGATAGTATAATGATGTCGTTTACGCTTTTAGATATTATAGCAATATAAGTATTATTTTATACAATTACGAATATAACGTTGCAACGTGTTGATTTTTATCTAGGTTTCCATAAAATGGTTGTTCAAAATTGATTATTTCAAATATAACTTATTTTATTGTTCATTAACTTGACGAAGAGATACCATCTGAATAGGGGGGGTTCATGAGCCGATCCCATCCGATCGAGTGTTTGCTCGTGCTCGGATTGAATTACAACCGATCCGATCGAATTTGCAAAACCGAGCACAAAAGTGATGCTTATGCACGGATTGAATTTGAATCGAGCTGATCATTTTCGCTCGGTTTTTCTCAGCACCGAAATTAAAATATGTGTAGCAAAAAAAAAAAAAAAAATTGAAATCAAGACTATTATAAGGCTTAATTCAACAAAAACAAATACTAACTTAATTAAAACATGTCCAACACCTTACTAACAAAAGCAATACATAAGTAAAATCATGATTCTAAAAATGTTCTTAACAATATCAAAAAGCACAAAATAAAGTGCGAAATGCAAATTGTCATTTAGCTCAAAACCCATAAACTTCTTCTTTAATCTTGTCCAAACTACAGGAGCGTGGCAGCGATATGTGATTTTGTGGCAGCGGCGATATGCATCGAACAATCAGATTATGTGATTGTTTTAGAAATTAGAGATTTAGGGTTAGGTTTTGGTATTAAGTTGAGCGAAACCGAGCGATGGACGAGCGAGCGGACCTTTGCTCATGCTTGGCTCGTTATCAAATCGAACCGAGCCGAGCGGCTCAGTTACAAATTGAGCGGGAATCGAACGAGCATTTTTCGGGCATTTTTCAAGCGATCGTCTAGCGATCCTCAATCGTCGAGCAGTTTGGACAGCCCTACATCTGAACAACTTCGGTAACGGTACCGATATTCTTTTTAACGGTTTTTACTATAAACTTCGTTGAAAACGGAGTTGTATTCGCAGCAAAGTATTTTTTTTGTATCGTAGGCTATAACGAGTGCTGACACCGTACTTGTATATGATGAACCGAATTGATACCGTCCGAATACAATACCATGTTGATTCTATACGAAAAACATCAGTACTGTTATCAGTAATTCCAGTAGTGTTACTCTTGATGTTGGAACTGTTAATGATAGTTTTTGTGGTTTTTGATTAACATTAAACATGTGTCGATATCCTTTTTGGACGTATGACGACAATACTTTTTGAAATTTCTTTTTCAATTAATGAACTGAGTGCCACCACCGTATATTTATAATTAATTAACCTTCTCACCGCTACGCGTGCGAGAATTCTGCTAGTTGTATACACTTATGATGAAAATAACCAAAATAATATATAGGGGTTGGTTCTCGTACACAATGTTCTTTATCTAAGAAACATAGGAAATCGGGTCAAAAGAACTCCAATTGAACTCATTCTTTGGCGTTGGAACTGGCTTTTCGAACCTTAACCAGAAATCCTAACCTCTTAACCCTAACCTTAAAGCTAAACCTTGAGGATCAACCCAAAGACCTAAACTATAAACCATAAAGGCTAAACCCTAATCAAAACCCTAAACACTAATGCTAAATTATCATCATTAACTCTAAAGCATAAAGCTAAACTCTAAAATTAAACCTTAAAAGTTAAACTCTTAACCCTAAATATATTTTATTTGGGTTTGACCAGTCGGTTCCAACGCCAGTAGAATATGTTCAATTTGAATTCGTTTGACCGCATTTCCTACATTTCTTAGGTTATGATTTATTTGTATTTTATCCTGCCTCATAAAGTATAAAAAATGATGTTGGTGTCAATAGTATGACTGCCACATGGCACTGTTTGGTGTAAGCCCCCAAACACGGAATAACTCACAATTGGTTTGAAGCATCGAAACATATATTTAAAACTAATAAAATGCATACGCTTGTTGGCACTGAGTAATGGCTGCAATTCGTCCTTCGTGGCTCTTATCCCTAAAGTCAGTGATCCCCATATTTTATCTAACTTCCGTCCTATCTCGCTTGTTGGCTTGATTTATAAGATTTTGGCGAAGGTTTTGGCTAACCGTCTAAAATCTGTCATAAACCATTGCTCTTCTCAAACTCAATCAGCTTTTGTGGGGGGGATGAACATTTTGGATAGCCCCCTGATTGTGGGTGAAACGGTGGCTTGGGCAAAGAAAGCGAAAAAGAAAATTTTAATCTTCAAAGTGGACTTCGAGAAGGCATATGACACTATAAATTGGAAGTTCTTATGGAGAATTATGGAGAAGATGTGTTTTCCTCGCAAATGGATTGATTGGATAAAAGGGTGCCTCTCCTCGGGGATGGGCTCCATTCTTGTTAACGGTTCCCCTACTAAAGAATTTAAATTCAAGAGAGGCTTACGTCAACGTGATCCTTTATCCCCGTTTCTCTTTGTCATTGCTATGGAGGTAGTTACTTTGCTGATGAATAGGGCGTGTAATTCGGGCCTTTTTAAGGGATGCATTCTCCCTAATGGAGGTCCAATTATTTCGCATCTGTGCTATGCGGACGATGTTCTCTTTATAGGCGATTGGTCGGAAGATAATTTAGCAGCCTTAAACCGCATTTTAAGATGGTTGACTTTAATTACCGGGCTAAAAGTCAATCGAAATAAGAGTAAATTATACGGAGTGGGCGTTTCGAGTTCTGAAATCGGGGAATTAGCAAAGATGGCGAACTGTGAAGCTGGCTCGTTCCCCCTTCTGCATTTAGGCATCCCCATCGGAGTCAACATGAAAAGAGCTAGATTTTGGAAGCCGGTTCTAGATAAATTTTCGGCTAAGCTTTCTAAGTGGAAAGCTAGACAACTTTCGTTTGCGGGGCGATTGACTCTTGCTAAATCGGTTCTAGGAAGCCTCCCCTCGTACTTCCTTTCTTTATTTGTAGCCCCTAAGTGTGCTGTCCAAAAAATGGAAAAAATTAGAAGAGATTTTGTTTGGGGAAAATCGGTGTCGGGCAACAAGTTAAGGTGGATCCGTTGGGATTTTATGTTGAAATCTAAAAAAATGGGAGGCATGGGTATAGACGGGATTCGTATATTTAATTTTGCTATGATTTCCAAATGGTGGTGGCGTTTTCTTTCGAATTCAAACGCCTTGTGGGTCTCAGTCATTAAGGCGATTCACGGGACAGTAAGTTCTGCGATTCCGTCTTCTATTCCGGTCAAAAGATCTATTCCTGGCTTATGGAAAGATATCAGCTCGGTTGAGGTATCGTTGGAGAAGTTGGGGGTCAGTTTGAAAGATAATCTTGTGGAGCATAGTGGTTCGTGGAAGTGGAGGACGGACGTCAATGGAGCTTTCTCAATAAAACAGGTTCGAATGGACTTGGAGCTGGCTACTTTTGATTCTGAAGTCTATTTTTATGGCTGGAATACTTGGGCTCCCCCTAAAGTTAACTACCTCCTATGGAGAGCTCTCTTCGGTAAGATTGCTTCTAAAGTCGGCTTGGTTAGAAGGGGTGTCCCTCTTCCGGACTGCTCATGTCCTCGATGCGGGTTAAGTGCGGAAGATCCGGATCACCTATTCTTTAACTGCTTATGGTCGCGAAGTGTGTGGTGGAATCTTTTAACCTGGATGCGAATAAACTTCCCTTTAGAGATTGATAATGTCAAGGATCTGATTGGTTTCATGCACAATCAGCCGGGGGATGCTAAGTGGAAACAAGTGGTTTATACGGTTGCTTTGGCTGCGACTTGGAGGATCTGGAAAGCTCGCAATGACATGGTTTTTGAGGGTCGCTTTATTCTGGTAGGTAATATTGTCGAGCAGGCGAAGGAAGATGCTTTTTTGTGGATCTGTAATCGATCTAAAAGGCCTCAGCCAAGCTGGGAAGATTGGAGGGCGTTTGATATCGCTGTTATGTTGTGATTAGGTGTAGTGTCCTGCTTCGGCCTTTCGTCTTTTTGTTGTTGTTTCTTTTCCGCTTTCCTTTCTGTTGTTTTGTTTCTCAGCCTCTGGCTGGCTCTTTATATTCATATATAAAGTGAGTTTGCTGTTCAAAAAAAAAAAAAAAAATGCATACGCATCGGAAAACGTCAAATTATCTAATACATCAAGTCATCAAACTTTAAACATAAGGGTGGAGTGTATAGTCAATCACCCTAGGGTGTTTAAGAAAAATCCTATCTAATGATATTATGCCATGTCAACTCCCCATTCTACTCCTCATTTTACACTCAATCATAGGTATGGTTAAAGACCCCTCAATTAAAAAAAAACTTGATTGGTCTCTCCTCTCCTCTCAATCACATCGGTGAACAATCACCGATTTTGTTCACTCTCTCCAACTCAAACACCCAACTCTATCAAGTGGGGGTGGTCACCGATCGGTGACTCCCACTCAAACACCCAACTCCCCGAACCTATACCCTCCACCTATAAGACCATGTGTAGTGGTTTGAGCAATAATGCCCTCACCCTTAGGCGTTTTGCATCACGTGACAGTCCAGTCAGCATGGGGGCATTATTGGGGGTTATTGCAAAAGTGGCATAGTGGGAATAATGCCTAATAACGCCCCTTCCAATCATTAAACAATTATTTTTTTTTATTTTAAATTTGAAAGAGTTTATATATATATATATATATATATAGGTAAAAAGTTTTAAAAAAAATATAAACTAGCCGTTGCTAGTTTTTGATTGGTTGGTCAAAGTTCTCGCAACGTGTTTCAAACAACGCGGATCCATTTTTTTTCGGAAAAACACGCCCGAAAACGCCCCTATGTAATAGGATGTGGGCGTTTTTCGGCGTTATTTTTGATTTTTTTTAAAAAAACGCCCCACTACGGGGTCTAACAATCAAAGTCATAACAAGTCAACCATGGTCATTGAATGCGACACTTCAAGGTAGGGTTGACTTCATTCCAAGCCAAGGAGATTCATATCAAGCATCAATACCTGTTTAACCTAAAATGTATGCTTTTGAGTGAGTTGTACTTTAGGTTAAACACATCGAGTTATCATTTTAAGTAAAAACATTTAATAAGTTGTGTTAAACCTTGCTAAACGTTAATCATGCACACCCGCATCAATCATCAATACAAACATCAAACTGTGAAACGGACTTCACCGACAACTACTTGTCACAAAGCCAAGCATACTTTTACCGACATAAGATTTCCCATTCTCACTACGGCATACCGCTTGCAGGATCCAATCAATGCTTTTTCTATTAATGGACAGTAGACATCAATAATTCAAGCAACGAATTGTAGACATCAATAGTTTATCATCAATCATGAGCGTCTAACGGCTAACACTCATAATAGACTATCCATATCATAAACATACCAGGTAGCATGCATATCAACCATAAATAGTAAGAAGGGGCATCTAGAACTCGCTTGTGTGCTAGCTTCCTTACTTCGTGAACGATCCGACCTTTTGGACAATTAGTCAATCTGATCATAATTCTCATGTAAACTATATTAGCTTTTTTATCATGCATCAAAGCCTTTAGCCTTTTGTGTGAAAATAGGGTATTCGCATCGACAATCATATGCGTAATCTTGAACTTTTCGCATGAGTCCTTCATACGAATACTTAGACTTTTCGTATAAGACTTCTCATGTGAAAACTTGGTTTTCGCGTGGATAGAACTTTTGCTTATAATTTTCACATTGCTCTAAACTATTCGTGTACTTATGTTTTCGGAAACATCATTTGCATAACTAGTCTTGCGAAAACTATGTACTTGATCCGATTCATGAAAACTTGTGATTAGGTCTTGTTGGTGGCTGGCACCGAAACTTCTTCTGGAACCATGGAATGGTCTTTGTCCCTTTTACTAAACCATCCACAAATTTTAAGGAAGGCACAAAACGAGATTGATAGAAAGATTGGCAAAGATCGTCTTATTGACGAGTCAGATGTAGTTGACCTACCTTACCTTCATTGGATTATAAATGAGACATTTCGATTATACCCTGCGGCTCCTTTACTACTTCCTCATGAGTCATCACAAGATTGTATTATTGAAGGTTACAACGTCCCACGTGGGACCATGCTACTTGTTAATCAATGGGCCATACAACATGACCCCAATGTGTGGATTGAACCTAAAAGGTTTGAAGGACTGGAAGGCACAAGAGATGGGTTTAAGCTGATGCCATTTGGGTCTGGAAGGAGGGGTTGTCCAGGGGAAGGGTTAGCAGTTCGTATGCTTGGGTTAACTCTAGGATTGCTAATTCAGTGTTTTGATTGGGAACGCTTAAGCAATAAGACAAATAATATGACGGAAGGCCCCGGAGCCACAATGCCTAAGGCGGAACCGTTGGTCGCTAAGTGCAAACCGCGACTGGAGATGCAAGAAGTACTTTCCCAACTTTGAAACCTTGTTGTAACTTATTTTTTTTATTCAAATGCGAATAAATGGAAGTGCATGTATTGATTTGTATACCTGTTATGTCACTTTACTTTATATAAAATAAAGAGTGTGTATAATTACAATTATAGGACTTGTATTATTTATTTCTATTACAATCGTTACATAATTTAAATGAAATAATGAACAACTAGTATTAAGCACCCCCGCGTTGCGGCGGGGGCGAGCAATAATGCCACACTACTGTCAGCGACCACCGACACTGAAATTGCGGTGTTAATGCGAAGAAATTAAACCGAAAATTCGAAACGTAAAACAGAATAAAATAACTAAGTTGATCTAGGACTTGCGCGTTACGATGAACCCGCGTCAATTTTTTCTCAATTGACATGTTCGTGGTAATCTATATATAATATATATCATTACCACTATACAAACAATAATGCATACATTACAAAAACCATTGCATCAATATGCTGCAAATTATATTTATACAAGATTTTGGCTATATTAATTAGATTATAATAAATAATAATAATTTACAAATAAAACAACACAACTTTGAATGGATCAAACCGATTGAATATGGTAAGATAATGAAACCATTATTTGATTAGGGTACAACCAGTTAAGTACAATTTACAACCATATATGCATACAAAACAAATTGAATTTGGTAAGGTAATGAAACCATTATTATTTGATTAAGATACAACCACTTAAGCACAATTTACAACCTATATTTGATTAAGGTACAACTATTTTGGCTAAATTAATTAGATTATTATAAATAATAATAATTTACAAATAAAACAACACCACTTTGAATGGATCAAACCGATTGAATATGGTAAGATAATGAAACCATTATTTGATTATGGTACAACCACTTAAGTACAATTTACAACCATACATGCATACAAAACAGATAGAATTTTGGTAAGGTAATGAAACCATTATTATTTATTAAGATACAACCACTTAAGCACAACTTACAACCTCTATTTGTTTAAGGTACAACTATTTAAGCACAACTTACCACCAAATATGTACACAAATGTTTAAAATTAATAGTATATAAATATAAGCAATATATATGAAATAAGGAGCAATTTAAGCAATATATTAGTAGCAAATTGGATTTAAATAATCCAAACTTTCTCAATTTAGCCGATAATAATCCCAACCCAGTTATTTGCCAATAACTATTCGAACTCGTCCACTTTTGACCGATAATAGTCCGCCGTTAAAAATAGCTTAACATAGTTAAGTTTTTTTTTCCTAATTACAAACTGATGTTTTAGGGATTTTGATCAGAACGAGGATACGAGTTGATTTATGTAAAACTTACATCGAAACGGTGCTCCAAACAGCTTGATTTATGTTAATTGAAAGTTTAAACACCCGAATTGAAGCACTGTTTTCGTCGTTTGGGGCAGTAGTATTCCGAGGTAAATTTTAGATCAATCAACTCGTTTCTAATTAAAAGCCCTAAAACATCGGTTTGTAATTTGGAAAAAAACTTAACTTCGTTAAGCTATTTTTTACGCAGACTATTAGGCCTTTGGGTATACTTTAACCTAACTTAACTCCACCTAAGTGACACATCAACTTTTTTTCCTCATTTCACTTTGTCCCACTCTAAGGAAATGGTTTAACATGTTAACACACAACTCATTTAATGCACTCTAACATTGGGTTTTTGTCTAAAAAGAAAGTAATAATTAATTCAATCTCTTAACATTGGGTTAACATGTTAACACATAACTCATTTAATGCACTTTAACACAAAGAGGGAGTGGTTTGCAATATTAGTTAGCATGCTATGTCATTGTTAACACTCTAGATGTTAGAGTACACCCTATAGCCTATCGGCCAAAGTGGGCTGGTTTGGATTATTATCGGCAAATAACTAAGTTGAGATTATTATCGGCCAAATTAAGAAAGTTGAAATTATTTAAATCCAATTTGCCAATATTAATTGCCATTCTATGAATTATTTATAATATGATTAAATCCATTAATAGTTCTGAGAATTTAGTATGTGTTTAATAATTTAAGTCACTGAAAATTTTATATTACTTGTTTATGAAAGTTTTCATAACTTGTTGCAAACTAAAATTAAACTAGCATTCTAGTCGTGTGCTTTGCGTTGCGTTAACCGCGCTAATGAAAGGTATCTTAAAGTTAGTAAAATATTTGATTGATTGTATAATAACTTTAAGGGTAGGATTCTAGAGTGAACACTTGGTTGAGAGTGAATTGTGTGAACTAATCTGGGCTATTGGATTACATCATCTAAAGATTTTTAAACAATGGCAAAATTGTAATTATAATGTTGTAACTTCCCTTTAAATTAATTGACAGAAGGGTATTTGCGTCTTTTGTAAATTGCATTGATTAAACAATATAATCAAAATCCCTAAAATCTCGCTAGTTTCCGTATATACAAGATACACTGCTGTTAGTGTATACACATGTGTACAGTCTTGCTAGTATTAGTTTATACAAGATACACATATTTTAGTTTATACACATGTGTACAGTCTCGCTAAATATCAATTTATACAAGATACACAACTGTTAGTTTATACACATGTGTACAGTCTCGCTAACTATCAGGTTATATAAGATACACAACTATTAGTTTATACACATGTGTACAGTCGTTTATACATCTGTGTATTATATTAAAAAAATGGTTACATATGTGTATATTAACAACATATAGTATATTATGCATGCTCACGAGTAGATTCATATAACAATTATGAAATTAATGAAAACGAAATATGCAAAAATAAATAACTTCATCACATATTCAAAAAAAGAGTTAATGCTAAAAAATAATTACAATTTCAATCTCAGAGAAAATTTTCAATATTTATTGAAAATTATAAAAAGTTAAAAACAATATATTATGATATCTATATATATGGATAATAAAAGAAAAACAATATTAAAGTTAAAATTAAAACAAAATCTATGGATAAAGTGTCACACCCCGATATTTCCACGTTTGACCGGTGGGCCCGGTGGGGAGTATCGTGACGTAGTTGATATCATCATAGTCAAACAACACAATATATAAATGCACAGCGGAAGCAAAAGATAAATATATTACAATCCAAATATAAAGTAATATCAACTATTACAACGGAAGGTAAATGATCCACAGGCGGATCTTAAAACATAAACATTGTTCAACAGACTTTAGACGCCTAGAACTTGCAAGATTCCTTATTAACGCCCTGAGCTTCCAGCCAATTACGTACTTGTACCTGTCACTTAGACTTTGGAAAATACGTCAGTTTTCACTGGTAAATACACTCAACCGACTCATTTGAAAAGAGTTTAAGAAAATTGATTTAGATGCACCTGGCACAAAATAATTTGACTCTTTGATTAAAATGCACAAGGCAATATTAATCTTTTATAACTTGGGACAATTATATTTATAATCTTGTATACAGATTTACATGTTCGTTGTACGTTCAGGGCCCGATGTAGAAACCGAGTCAAGATTAACAGACACACCACAGTATAGGCCCACAAGAGAGTGAGATACCGTTTCCCTTATACACTGTCAGCTGTATGCCTACACCCCGTGCATAAGTCGTGGCCATTTTATAATACAATGATGTCAAGGATATCCGGGACATGGTCATTAACCCCTAAAGAATTTTATTTCAAACAATACAGATTAAAGCGGGTTACCTCAATAATTTAATCACAATTCGACTAAACATTCAATACCCGACCAAGCGGTATTATTATACCGTATCCCAAGCCCGTATAGGGAAAATAAGTTAAGAGTATTTACCTGAGCTAGCTCCTGTCTTAAATAGCAAGAATTATAATAACTCAGCCGTATTCACTTAAGTAAGCGTAGGTACAATTTACCGGAAGGCTCTAGTCTGGAATGATGGTATAAATAACCAATTAGAATACTAACGGGTCTTTAATTAAGCCTAAACTTAGACCGGTTAGTTTTAAGGAAATATACGGTTCAAACGCATGATTAAGCGAAGACCGGAACAGAATGTAGTTTCGTCCCGACAAGCTTGTATGCTTGTCTAATATGGGTAACTTGATCACATTCTGGATTTTGAGACCAAAAAGATATGGTTTGACCCATTTCGGCTAATATATGCAAACTAGTCACATAAGCCGATCCGAACGCGACAAGTGCGTAACGAGTAACCGAATGAATCATATACAGGTTTCCTAAATTAATATGCCTTAAATATGTTGTGATATTAGTAGGATACCTTCCATTATGCCCAAAACGAGTTTAATCTTAAAATAAGCCCCGTAGGGGTATTTTGGTCATTTTAAAGATTGTAAAAGAGGTTAATTGAAATTCTGAGATTCGGGTCCGAATACATCAGTAAAATAACTTATTTTATTAGGTCATATCAGTTGGTAATAGATCTTATATGACAAAATGGTTTTAAACCCAAACTATGCGTTTAATACGCTTAAAAAGCCATTTTAAGCGATTTCCGGGTTATACCGGAAATCTGAGTTTTCTGATCAGGTTATAAAGTTCAAAATACTTTATTTATTATATAAAATCAGTAGCAATTGGATTGGTGTCAAAATATTATGTAGAACTCATTTTATGACCGAAAAGGGTATAATCGGTATTTACCGAATCGATGCCATAACCTTAGGTTATGAGCAGGTAAAAAATAATTAAAAATATTTAAAAATCCCAAAATATTATATTACATCAGTGGGTAAAAGGTTTGGTGTCAAAAATTGGGTTTAGATAAGCTTTATGCTAATTGCGCCGTTTAATTACTAAAAGGCGTTATAATTACGCTAATGAGCATAACTCCTAATCTAGACCTACAACTGATGTGAAATTTTAAGGACATGTTTATAAATCAGTAGTAAAGATTATTATTCTTTCACATTTCCAAAATTCTCGTTTTATGGTCAAAAGGGCATTATGGTCAACTTTAAGCATTTAACGGAAACGTGCATATGAATCGGACAATCAACGAACCAACTACAGTGGGTTATACTAACATGTAGCCTGGTCCTAAGGAAGCTCTAAGGCATTTCCAAACTCTACTAAATCGGGTCAGAACTGAAGTCAAAGCAAAAGTCAAAGTTTTGCGACTTTCGGTTCCGAACCGGGTTTGAACAGAAAATTGTCGGGTCGAACATGCTTAGACATGTTCTTACATTAATTACTAAGTTATAAGAGTAATAAAACAGGTTGCAAAGCTTCTACATTGTTAATTATGTTTTAAATCGCAAATTAGGATCCTGTTGACTTTTTATAAACAACTTTGACCCGACATTTGATCTAGTTAGAGTGGGAATCAGAGGGTGCCCTTTTAAGGGTTTATTGCCCACATAATTACCAACTTATAGCTACTTTCAATTCGACTAATCACTGGACCATTAATGATTAATCGCTAAGTCAACCGTTAATTACGACAGTTTGACTTTTAAGCTTAAACTAAGTAAAAACTCAACTAAGAAAGGTTAAGCATACTTACTGAAGTCCTATGCTTGATTAGTGATCACTTGAGTCTGCTTTGGAGCTCCAGAAATGATCAGAAATGCTGAAGTGAGGTGTGATCAAATTGGTTGTAACTAGGGCCTTTATATAGTGTTCTAAACCTCATAGATTGTTGACAACAAGTGCTACCACTGATGTTTGATCACTAACAAGTGTCCCTAAGTGTCTAGGGGTTGTTTAGGGGTCGTCCAAGATGTGGAAAATCGATTATAAGTCGGTTATATGCTCACAACAGTCAACAGCCACAAATTCTGTCGCTGGGCAACCCTTGCGCACCGTAAGGGGATGGCTTACGGTGCGCAAGCCTTCTGCAGCAGCCAAAAATTCTTGCAACTTTTGTATCTTGGCTCTTGGTCTTTCCAAAGGTCAACCAAACTTATTCTCTTGCATTTTGAGCCCCTCAATTTTACTTATAAGGGCTTCAAGACTTGTTTAAACATTGGCAAGTCCTTGGTTAACTTTGTGCTTACCCGAAAAGTCATAATTTCCAACGTTGACGCTTTAACCCCTAGTATACGAATTTGATCATAACTTTCTCATACGATAACGAAACTTTATGAAATTTTTATCACACATTCTAGTGAGCATAATTAATCGTTAGAAAGCTTCGGGTTTGCTAAAAGGTCACTCAGAGGTATGCTTTAAACATGTTGACACATTTAACCCCTATGGTTTGTAATCTCTCACTTTCTTTCATATTTAGCCTCGTATGATCCATGATTTATTCGTTTGAAGGTTTAAACATTATGTAGGGTTATTGTAAAGTATATTTATCCATTGTTGATAATTTGAACCCTTATATTCACATACTTTCCATGTTTGTCAACTTTAGTCCCTCTAGAGTATTCTTTCACACGTTCAAGCTTATGACACGTGTCAATACATTATAGGATGTGAATTTTCGAGGTGTTACATCCTCACCCCCTTAAAAGAAATCTCGACCTCGAGATTTGTTAAAGTAAAGGGAGTATTTTCTGCCTTATATTGGGCTTAATCTTCCCCAGTACCTTTTGAGCCTCTAAGGCACCCCAATTGACCTTTATAATTGGTACATGTATCTTTTTGGAGCTTCTAATCCTGTCGATCCTTAATCAACACAGGTTGCTCATCATATCATAGATCTGTATATCATTATGTGATAGTGCTTCTTGACTTATTGGTGAGACACCTCCTTCAGTCACTAGTGTGTAATGTATTTCGAGCTCCGCCAAGCTCCTTAGATAGGTTTTAGCTTAGAAGCTACTTGATCTTGATACATTCGATTTCCTTCGAATGATTCTATATTTTCAGAGCTTAACTAGCCTGATAATTTAACAAATTTGGTACACCCTTCCTAGGTGATACCTTTTGTTGAACCTTATTCCCTAACAAGAATTTATGAGGGTTGCTTCTTTCATTAATTCTTGATTTTTCCACCGAATACTGACAACTTACAGATAATTAGGGGATTTGTATGATCTTATTCGTTATTTTAAATGCAACTTTCAGATCCTGATAAGTGGACTTCCCAAAGTCTCGTCCATCCAACGGACGTTTTGATATCTCATCTATACAAGGTCTCCAAAGGAGCCACCTTGATACTTATTTAACAACTATTATTGAAAAGCTTACTTTAAGGTGAGATGGTTATTCCAACCACTACTTAACTAATTTTTAAGGAATAGCTAATCCTTGTCGTTAGCCGAACAAATCGACGATCCTAGGTAGCTGATGTAAATTCTTAATCGTTGCCTAATCAGGGTTGCGGTAATTAACGCATAAGCAAAATGAACAGTCTTTCTTACTTAACTATACCGAATTCTCAGGATATTGAGTTAGGCTATATGAATCTATATCTTAAAATTTACTTAATCAGGGTTTTCGGTTATTCCATAATTAACATGGAGTTCTTACAACACTCCAACCTAAAGCGGGATGTTAATCTTAACTCTACTTGCCTCTCGGGAGGTAAACAGGGTAGTCTTAGGAGAAGATAATCAAGATACAAGGAGGTTACAGAGATTTTCCAAATCTCAGGCTCCAGTTCATCCATCTTCGCTTGTGCCAAATGAGTGACATTATTATGTTACAAGTCCACGAATTCTTTAATCGGGAACATTTATTGGGATGATTCCATTCTGGATATCTCCTTTGAATACTACTAGTCGACTTTAGTACGATATGACCATTGGGATATCTCAGGGATTCCATGCATTAAACCTCCATACTGATCAGGCATGGAAGCAATCTATGGGACACACTAGGATACGCCAATCCTCATATGGCACTTTTATCAAACATAGTTTGGCATTCGCAGGCGATAGAAAACAATGAGAAAAATAATAAAATAAATTAATATATATTGTCGTACTCTTTTTGGGGAAGAGCACTCCAGATTCTTATGAAAGGATTATCTTCGAGGATGGGAGAGAGGGTCATTAAAGATTTCCATTGGTAAATTATACCTTATTTTTAATATCTGAAGTTCTTATGAATGTAATCAAAAGTTTGCTAAGCTTATGGTTTACTAAAGGTTTATTATCCCTTGCATTAACGTAAAATACTTAGCAGATACAATCGATGCTAAAAGGTAAGGACGTACCTAATGCTATTATTGATATGCACTGTCTCTGGCATTCAACCGGTAGTTTAGGCGTTTCCTTTCTTATCCTTCCCAGACTTAGCTGCTCCTTCCTTGGCAGCCTCAGGGCAATTAGTACTGATGTGCCCTATTTCATTGCAACCATAGCAGGTTGCGTCCTTTATGTCTTGGCACTCCAAAGTCTTGTGCCCTTCCTTATTACAAATTCCACAAGGCTTAGCTTGTGCCTTTAAAGTGTCTTTTCCTCTAGTCGCCTTCTTTGGGAAGCTGGTCTTTATGTGCCCTTTTTCGCCACAACCATGACAGGTCGCATCTTCCAATTTCTTGCAATCCAAGGTCTTGTGACCCTTGGTTTTGCAAATTCCACATAATTTAGCACGTGGGTCGATTGTGCATTTTCTAGAATGTTGCTTCCTGCAGTTATTACATTTGGGCTTTGCCTCCTTTGGCTTGGACGGGTTATGGTTTGAACCGGTCTTACCCTTTTTGTAACCCTTATTTGGGGTATTATCCCACTTTTGCTTATGATCTTTTAATACACGATCCACAGCGTTGTTTACGGCCGTATCTATCATAGCCTGTAACCCGGTGCTTGTTAAGTTCAGTCTTGCATCATCGTTCTGATTAACTGGATGATTGTGAGCTTCAGAGGAGTAAGTCATGGTGAAGCTTTGAGGGCTACAAACCAAGTAGTAATAATTTGTTTAATCATACAGCGAATTGTCAAATTTGATGAATAAATAGCCATGGTGCAATTAAACCATATAGGCCGATAGATAGTATTTAATTTATTTGATTATGTTTTGCCTAAGTTTTTAAATAAACCATCTTTGGCGTTTAAACGGAATATAATCCTTCATATTTATTAGACAGGGGACATAAGTCACGACTGCCAATGTCATACTGACATCTTTTATATATAGCACAAGAGCTTGTTCCAAAGGACTTTTGATGGCTCAGAGGCCTTGTCACTAGGGAAATTTCAAAACATAATCAATGATTCCTTTGGATCGGAAAATTTCATAGTTCATTGTCTTGACAAGAAGTTATGAAATAAAACTATCTTTTTCATGTATTCATCTTTACCCGTAGGTAGACATCTCGAATGGATGTTTTGATGCGTACATCATGTTCGACATTTATTAGCCATGATTCCTATTGATCATTAGGCTAAACAAGGGGTTTGGAAAATTCCTAATATAAAGATGACAAGTGTGATTTTATCGCATCACTGTTGCCAGGAGTGTTAACATATTTACAATGTTACAAGGATTTGAATCCTTTGAATAGGTTCTACCATCTTGGCCCCGTCTGGAATGACATATAGGCTAGGTCGTACCTTTAAAATTCTTTTTAATATGTATACTGGCAGGGAAGGAAGGATATTTATTTTATCCAGGATATTATTATTATTATTATTATTATTATTTTTTTTTTTTTTTTTTTTTTGTAAATCCTAATTTACAAGTTAATAATAGCACAAATGGCCTAGTCGCGTAGACATGTTTAATTTATAAACCATGATTTCAGAGAATCGAGGCATTAAGGTTTGAATCAAAGTTCATTACCTTTTCTTGACAGGGAGTTGTAGGCTACCACTGTCTTTAGTCTAAGAGGACATTAACTATAGCCCGTAGGCACTTCCCTTCGAAGGGATGTTTATAATATGATCGTCTTATAGGATGATATAAGCCATGATTTCAGAGAATCGAGGCATTAAGGTTTGAATCAAAGTTCATTACCTTTTCTGGACAGAGAGTCAAAGACTACTACTGTCTTTCGTCTCAGAGGACGTTTAGCATTTTCATTATAATTTATCCTAGTTGTAAAACATTAAGGATATTAAGGTGGCGCAAAGGCCTAGTCACAAGGACAGTTTTTAAATTTACAAGCCATGATTTCAGAGAATCGAGGCATTAAGGTTTGAACATATTTCATTACCTTTTCTGGACAGAGAGTCAAAGACTACTACTGTCTTTAGTCTCAGAGGACGTTTATTATAGCCCGTAGGCACTTCATCCTTAAGGGATGATTATTTCAAATAAGGGAATTTAGATTAACCCTCTTTTTTAAAAGATGGCCTGTGTGACTTTAACGATTCACAGTTTGCCAATAATGTTAACATACTTACAGATGTTAACAGGGGTTGGAATCTTTTGGATAGGTTTTACTGTCTTGGCCATGTCTGCAATGACATTTAGGCTAGGTTTTACCATCTTGGCCATGTCTGCATTGACATTTAGGCTAGGTTTTACCATCTTAGCCATGTCTGCATTGACAATTAGGCTAGGTTTTACCTTTAAGATTCTTTTAATATTTAACGCAGAACAATCCTATATTGAAATGTTAACAAGGATCTGAATCTAGTTGTGGAACTACCATCTTGGTCCTGTCTCAAAGTGACATATGGCTAGGTCTTGTCCTTTTTAGATATTGCCATTTTATTATAATGGTAGATCTTATAATAAAGGAATGATATTTTAAATATAATCGTTCCATTAAAATTTAAACAAGTATATGGTTGCCCTAGACGGGACTTCTACAGGAAATGACTTGCCCATGCAAGGACTAATCAGAAAATAACAAAGGAACCAAATAAGGACAAAATAAAACGAATTAGAATTTGTCCTATGTTCCCGTCTAGACTCAAGAATGTGCAACTGTGTAACTGAGACTAAACACAAAAAGGCTAGTGTTTAATTCACACAGTGTTGGCTCTGATACCAACCTGTCACACCCTGATATTTCCACGTTTGACTGGTGGGCCCGGTAGGGGAGTATCGTGACGTAGTCGATATCATCATAGTCAAACAACACAATATATAAATGCACAGCGGAAGTAAAAGATAAATATATTACAATCCGAATATAAAGTAATATCAAGTATTACAACGGAAGGTAAATGATCCACAGGTGGATCTTAAAACATAAACATTGTTCAACAGACTTTAGACGCCTAGAACTTGCAAGATTCCTTATTAACGCCCTGAGCTTCCAGCCAATTACGTACTTGTACCTGTCACTTAGACTTTGGAAAATACGTCAGTTTTCACTGGTAAATACACTCAACCGACTCATTTGAAAAGAGTTTAAGAAAATTGATTTAGATGCACCTGGCACAAAATAATTTGACTCTTTGATTAAAATGCACAAGGCAATATTAATCTTTTATAACTTGGGACAATTATATTTATAATCTTGTATACAGATTTACATGTTCGTTGTACGTTCAGGGCCCGATGTAGAAACCGAGTCAAGATTAACAGACACACCACAGTATAAGCCCACAAGAGAGTGAGATACCGTTTCCCTTATACACTGTCAGCTGTATGCCTACACCCCGTGCATAAGTCGTGGCCATTTTATAATACAATGATGTCAAGGATATCCGGGACATGGTCATTAACCCCTAAAGACTTTTATTTCAAACAATACAGATTAAAGCGGGTTACCTCAATAATTTAATCACAATCCGACTAAACATTCAATACCCGACCAAGCGGTATTATTATACCGTATCCCAAGCCCGTATAGGGAAAATAAGTTAAGAGTATTTACCTGAGCTAGCTCCTGTCTTAAATAGCAAGAATTATAATAACTCAGCCGTATTCACTTAAGTAAGCGTAGGTACAATTTACCGGAAGGCTCTAGTCTGGATTGATGGTATAAATAACCAATTAGAATACTAACGGGTCTTTAATTAAGCCTAAACTTAGACCGGTTAGTTTTAAGGAAATATACGGTTCAAACGCATGATTAAGCGAAGACCGGAACAGAATGTAGTTCGTCCCGACAAGCTTGTATGCTTGTCTAATATGGGTAACTTGATCACATTCTGGATTTTGAGACCAAAAAGATATGGTTTGAACCGTTTCGGCTAATATAGCTAACTAGTCACATAAGCCGATCCGAACGCGACAAGTGCGTAACGAGTAACCGAATGAATCATATACAGGTTTCCTAAGTTAATATGCCTTAAATATGTTGTGATATTAGTAGGATACCTTCCATTATGCCCAAAACGAGTTTAATCTTAAAATAAGCCCCGTAGGGGTATTTTGGTCATTTTAAAGATTGTAAATGTGACACCCGTGTCACTGCGACCATCAAACAAATGCCAAACCAATGAAATATTGTATTTCATACTTGGTATTTGTAAAAATATGTGTATCGATTGCACATATCAACTCTTGTCCGATTTCAAGCTCTAAATCGCTTTCTGGAAGGTTATACGCGCACTGATGCGTAAATATAACCAGTTTAATGCAACGAACACTCCGGAATAGTGAAATAGGCTTAACATACCTTAAATAACCTTTACATAACTTATATATAAGTTTTGGAAGGTTTGGTGTGGTGAAATCAAAGTTTAATCGCTTACAGGGACTAAAGTTGACAAACTGCGAAAGTATGCCAATTTGAACTGTAACAGACATTCCGGAGCATGACCATAAGTTAAACATACCATAAATATCCTTCACATAGCTTAGAAATAGGCTTTGAGGTGTTCGGTATGCTAAAATAAACTTTTGTGTCATTCAGGGACTAAAAGTGTCAAAAAGTGCACAAGTTTGCATTTTCGCACATAACTTACGTTCTGAATACATCCGGACATCCAAAAACTTACGTAAGCACTAAAATATTTTATTTTAGTGTTCGCCATAAGAAAAATCCATTCGTCACGTCATTTGGATCGTTTTTCGCGCTTGTGCGCATTCCGTCGTAATTAAGCGAACATCGCGTTCGTACGACCAAACGAACCAACATCCGGCATATTTTTGAGCATGTTTTGAGTCCCCTATACTTTAACTTCATTTTAGAGCCTTGAAATGAGGTTAACGGGGTTCAAACGCATCAAAAAAGGGCCTTAAACACGTGCAGGGACCATTCCTGCCACTTTTGAAAGATTTCTGAAACAGCAGGGTGCTAGCGTAGCGCGACTGCCTAATGCCTTGGCAGTAGCGCTACGCGACTGCCTATTCTGGACAGAAAACATGCAGAAATATCAGTTTTGCACTTTCGGGACCAGATTCGATGTATAAACAGCTGTTTAATTCACAACCACACATTCTAACATGCTTAGTCAGCGGATAAGGATGGAATTTAGGCACCATAACTTTGCAACACATGTATGGATGGAATTTAAGCACCTAAACACCATAACTTTGCAACACATGTATGGATGGAATTTAGGCACCATAACTTTGCAACACATGTACGGATGGGATTAAGGCACGTTTTCCATGAAACGATCTTAACGGTTCGGGTATTCCTATAAATACCCCATTACCCCATGCTTTAAAATCACTAGAATTTTGATTGAGAAACTCTAAGTTGAAACCATTGTTTCATACCTGAGATTCTTAAATCGAAATTAGCATTCGGGGACCCTTCGTAAGTATTCTTTCGTTCTTTTCCTTATTTTATTGCTTTTCGAGTCCGAAAGTCAAACTTTTTTGACTTTCAGCGTTGACCAGTAATGGTCAATGCGAAGTTCGTTTGAACTTCGCAACGTGAGTGTAATCACGTTGGTTATAGTCCCTTGGGACTATGCCCACTGATTACCACGTTGTCTAGGGTCGTAGGGTAAGCGATCTGATAAATCGCTTATACCTCGAACCCGACCCAGTTTGGTCGATCATTAGGATCCGACCAAACACATTAGGTGACCATAGTTGGTAGGGAATAACCTTCCGAGGTTATACCCTATGGTCGCATCGTTTAAGTAGTTGTATGATAGGTAGTTTATATGCCTTAGGTAAATTACCAGAATACCCTTTTCATGTATAATTGGTAATTAAGCATATGTAACCTAAACCTTTGTCACATAACTGATTATGTAATATGTTTAGGCATATAACACTTGTCATAGGGCTAGTTAGGCGGTCCGAACGCGTTTCACGCGAACGACGCGTTAAAGTAGCATAAGCTACCTAAACGGGTCGTAATGGGTCGTAGACACTTAGGTTAAGTTGCATTTAGTATGTAGGCTTTGATTAACCATATCACATGAGTTCCTACACTCATTTGGTTTACAAACCCTCATGCTACCCAGTCTTCCGATTTAGGTCCGGTTTATTAATGTAGTTACCTATATTAGGTGCCGTTTGATATTCCGCGATCTCTAGCATTGCTTGGTGGTTATCCTAGGACTTCTGAGCAATCTCAAGTGAGTACATAGACCCCTCTTTTACTGTTTTCTAAACTGTTTTGGGGTGGAACACATGTGCCTACTTGTTACTTTCATGCTTTCCTGTTTTCACATCATATACTGCTATGTTCGTTAGTACATTATAGTACATGATTTTATGACATTTCATGCTAGGTGTGCCCAATTGTGTACATTACTTAGTACATCGTTTTACATGACATTTTGACATAGACATTTGACATAGACATTTCGGCATAGACATTTTAACATGATTGACATTTGATCATGCATTTCCCACAAAACATAACTTTGATTTAAACCAAGTTTTACTTCAATACTTTGTTTTTGTGCATATGGTTTGGTTGAGACATTTCACTTGCCATACATGGATATTTGACATAGACATTTGACATGGATATTTGACATAGACATTTGACATGGATATTTGACATAGACATTTGACATGGATATTTGACATAGACATTTGACATGGATATTTGACATAGACATTTTGACTTGATTTACATCTTGACATGAATACTTTGACATATTATTCAATACATTTGACAATTGATTTAAACATAGACATTTTACATTGTTTGGTTTGGTTTGATTAAGTAACGATGTGTGTGTAATATGATACAAACATGGTGGATACGCCGCTGGTACTTCCTATATATAAGTGTTTGTATGGTATTACATGTCGTAGCGTTATTTGAATCATTTCAGTTTGATACATATAACATTTTATACAAATAACATACTTTTCACAATACATTGTTTTACAAGCAACTTATCTTATACAAACTCAGTTTACATGGTTATTCATTTAACCATACATTATTCACTTATTTATACATATCATCTGAACTCATTGTTTTTCAAATGATTTACAAGACAAAACAAATTACAAGGTTCATGACTAAACATTTTCTCAAACATAAGACATGAAACCTATTTTCACAAAACCTATGTATCTCACAGGCATTTTTATGCTGACGTACCTATTTTCACATGTGTTTTTCAGGAGCTGTTGCATAAGATGATCAAGATACACATAGGCAGACTTGGGCTTTAGTGACAATAAAAGATGCAAGACTAGTTAATTATGTTGTATTTCTTTGTTTGTTAAGACATTGTAACACCTTTAATCAATAAAACGAAACTTCAATTGCCATGGATTTGAAACAATTAATTCTGTTACAACACTCCCCGATGTTTCCGCCACGTTTTGTATGTTCTACGTGGTCGGGGTGTGACAGAAAAGATGGTATCAGAGCCAATGGTTATAGGGAATTAGGTTATTAGTAATGCTTTGACCTAGTCTATAATCTTCTTAGGACCCTAACGCGAGTTTACTTGCGTTTAGTCATAAAACAATACCGTCACCTATCCTTAGGCGACGACCACAACAAGAACATAAATTTCAAAACCGCTTTGAAAACTAATCATCTGTTCTAGGATGATTGATTACTAGGTTTTGAACCCTCTATTGTAAGGTTTTGAACCCTCTGTTATACGGTTTTGAACCCCTTTGAGTTTTCAAAACTCTTGTCAAGGTTTTGGGTTTTAAATAATGTGAACACGTGCAAACTGGAAGGGTGAATGCATGTATTCTGAGTTTTCTGTCTAGGCAAGCACTTCGTATACATCTCAACCAGACGCGAGACCAGTTGTGCTTACCTGTGAATTCTTGGGATGAGTGTTCACTTATAGGCGAGCATGTCTTCGCGATACATTATTTTTGACCTATTTACTTTGATAAATCACCGAGGTCGTTTGTTGCTTCGTAGTAACAAACAAATGACCACTATCCTTGCTTTCATCAGATTTGTTTCATCTCATTCATTTCTTCTAATTCTCTCACTCGTTTCCTTTCATGTTCTCCTCTTTTAGAATGCCTCCACGACGCGAAAATCCAGTATCTGTTGACGAGCTGGCAGCTGTCATTACACAGCAAATGACTGCTGCAATCCCGATCATCGTTGCTCAATGTCACCAAGCTATCAACAACAATAATGCCCTCTGCAGCTTCAAGACATTTAACTCGGCCAAGCCATCAAAGTTTTCTGGGTCTCAAGGAGCGACTGCACTTCTGCAATGGTTCGAGAGTCTAGAGAGCACCTTCAGGCATGTTCAATGTCCAAACGAGCGAAAGGTAGATTTCGCATCTAGTGTCTTTGAGAAACGAGCTTTGACGTGGTGGAACGGTGTGGTGAGAGATAGGGGTGCCGAAGTGGCACTGGCCCAAACTTGGGAAGAACTTCGAGCACTAATGATGAAGGAATTTTGTCCTCGACATGAGATCAGGGCCTTAGAAAGGGAATTCGATGACCTTAAGCAAGACAGCGGCGAACATCGAGCATACACTGATCGGTATGAGGAGCTGAGCCTGTTGTGTCCTACCATGGTTACGCCTTTGGATAAGGCGATCGAAAAGTACATTGATGGTCTCCCTGACTCAGTTCAAGACATTGTTACTGGTAGTAACCCCACTACGGTTAGGCAGGCCATTGAGCTATCTGCAACTCTGACTGAATCTCAGATCAGGAAACGTAAGCTTTTCCGGAAGGGTGACAAGAAACCAATCGAGGAATCAAAGACCATGGATGAGCAGACTGGATCCCTTGAGCGGTCAAAGAAGCAAAAGGCTTCTCAGAATTTTGCCATGGTCGCTCACAATGTTCAAGCCGTCCCCAACCAACCAGCTCAACCCCGTACTAGGAAGCCATACTATGGAACTTCACCCTTGTGCAACCGATGTGGCCTACATCATCATTCTAATGTGAAGTGCCGCGAATGCCAAATTTGTGGACTTAAAGGTCATATGGCAAAAGTTTGCGTTGCAGCAGTTGCACCGAATCAAGCCGACAACAAACCTATTCGAGCTCGCTTTCCACCAGGTTCTTGCAAAGAGTGTGGTAAGATGGGACATTTCCGAAGAAATTGCCCAAAGCTTGCTAATGCTAATCCAGCACAGAGATGAGCATCTGATCGACTAGAAGACAACACTCTTTAGAAATAATCATATCTTATGTATTATTTTCTTTTGTTGTCAAGGTCCATGAAACAGTTGTTATCATTGTTAATAAATAAATCTTTTTATTTACATTACAATGTATATTATGTGGTTGTATGCATAAACAACATATCCCCTATAATACCGACAATCAAGGAATCGTATTACTTGAAAAGCAAACTACCCCCAAAATTCTTCCATTTTACAATCTCTTGCGTAAAGATCCCAAGTACCCGTCTCTTGCAAAGAAACGAAGTACAAGATAAAAGTTATAATTCTGTACGAATACCCCAAGTACCACTATAAATTTTTAATAGGGTACCCAAGGGTATTTCCGTATGTCCTAAATTACTGTGTACCTTAATTCGAATATTGCGTTTTCCTGAAAAACGAAAATCGAATTTTTGGTAGATCATCCTATCTTCATGGATGGATTCTTGAAATGATTAAAGTACCAAATGAAATCCACGAATTGGATTCCTGGTGTACTTTGAGTATCCGTGTCCAAAGATAACAAATTAATAAACAAATTAAACAACTATGTGATTATGTGTTTATGTGTTCCCTTTATGTTTTTGGTGTGATCCAAATTCTTGTCATTCAAATCCTCGTAGAATCTTCCATATCTTTGGGTGCTATACTAAATCCTCAACGGGCTTGTACGTAATAGTAAAGACCCTTGGATTATATTGTACCATTCCATAATTAGATCCTGAGAGGTCTAGGTAAACAGATTGATCCAAAAATCTGGTTAGGAATATCATGTGATGATATAGCTGAAAGGACTCCTTGGTGGCCTAATTTTAAAGGATCCTTTGTCGATCTAATTAAAAGGACCCTATGGTAGTTTAGTCACACTCATCATCAGGTTTGATTTTTCCTCCCCTTCACATTTCAAGACAAGTTGTGCGGACTATGCAAGGAATTGCATAATTATGGATGCATACATAATTATAGAATTTAGTGCACAGAAACCACAGCGAATTTTGTCATGTGTCTAGAGTCTATTCCGTTCATTTTTGTTTCTGAAGATGTAAAATGACTATTCTGTTCATTTTTGTTTCTGAAGATGTAAAATGACTATTCTGTTCATTTTTGTTTCTGAAGATGTAAAATGACTATTCCGTTCATTTTTGTTTCTGAAGATGTAAAATGACTATTCTGTTCATTTTTGTTTCTGAAGATGTAAAATGACTATTCTCTTCATTTTTGTTTCTGAAGATGTAAAATGACTATTCCGTTCATTTTTGTTTCTGAAGATGTAAAATGACTATTCCGTTCATTTTTGTTTCTGAAGATGTAAAATGACTATTCCGTTCATTTTTGTTTCTGAAGATGTAAAATGACTATTCTGTTCATTTTTGTTTCCGAAGATGTAAAATGACTATTCTGTTCATTTTTGTATCTGAAGATGTAAAATGACTATTCTGTTCATTTTTGTTTCTGAAGATGTTGTGGAAAATGACTATTCTGTTCATTTTTGTTTCTAAAGAATGCCTGTTGAAAATAACTCTGTTCATTTTTCATTTCTGAAAAATGTTCGTTAAAGAGAAATTACAGGATTACGTCTTGTTCATCTTTGATGGTTATTTAACACAAAGTCACAAATAGACTCCTACGAATTAATTTCGGGACGAAATTTCCTAAAGTAGGGGAGACTGTGACACCCGTGTCACTGCGACCATCAAACAAATGCCAAACCAATGAAATATTGTATTTCATACTTGGGATTTGTAAAAATATGTGTATCGATTGCACATATCAACTCTTGTCCGATTTCAAGCTCTAAATCGCTTTCTAGAAGGTTATACGCGCACTGATGCGTAAATATAACCAGTTTAATGCAACGAACACTCCGGAATAGTGAAATAGGCTTAACATACCTTAAATAACCTTTACATAACTTATATATAAGTTTTGGAAGGTTTGGTGTGGTGAAATCAAAGTTTAATCGCTTACAGGGACTAAAGTTGACAAACTGCGAAAGTATGCCAATTTGAACTGTAACAGACATTCCGGAGCATGACCATAAGTTAAACATACCATAAATATCCTTCACATAGCTTAGAAATAGGCTTTGAGGTGTTCGGTATGCTAAAATAAACTTTTGTGTCATTCAGTGACTAAAAGTGTCAAAAAGTGCACAAGTTTGCATTTTCGCACATAACTTACGTTCTGAATACATCCGGACATCCAAAAATTTACGTAAGCACTAAAATATTTTATTTTAGTGTTCGCCATAAGAAAAATCCATTCGTCACGTCATTTGGATCGTTTTTCGCGCTTGTGCGCATTCCGTCGTAATTAAGCGAACATCGCGTTCGTACGACCAAACGAACCAACATCCGGCATATTTTTGAGCATGTTTTGAGTCCCCTATACTTTAACTTCATTTTAGAGCCTTGAAATGAGGTTAACGGGGTTCAAACGCATCAAAAAAAGGCCTTAAACACGTGCAGGGACCATTCCTGCCACTTTTGAAAGATTTCTGAAACAGCAGGGTGCTAGCGTAGCGCGACTGCCTAATGCCTTGGCAGTAGCGCTACGCGACTGCCTATTCTGGACAGAAAACATGCAGAAATATCAGTTTTGCACTTTCGGGACCAGATTCGATGTATAAACAACTGTTTAATTCACAACCACACATTCTAACATGCTTAGTCAGCGGATAAGGATGGAATTTAGGCACCATAACTTTGCAACACATGTATGGATGGAATTTAAGCACCTAAACACCATAACTTTGCAACACATGTATGGATGGAATTTAGGCACCATAACTTTGCAACACATGTACGGATGGGATTAAGGCACGTTTTCCATGAAACGATCTTAACGGTTCGGGTATTCCTATAAATACCCCATTACCCCATGCTTTAAAATCACTAGAATTTTGATTGAGAAACTCTAAGTTGAAACCATTGTTTCATACCTGAGATTCTTAAATCGAAATTAGCATTCGGGGACCCTTCGTAAGTATTCTTTCGTTCTTTTCCTTATTTTATTGCTTTTCGAGTCCGAAAGTCAAACTTTGTTTGACTTTCAGCGTTGACCAGTAATGGTCAATGCGAAGTTCGTTTGAACTTCGCAACGTGAGTGTAATCACGTTGGTTATAGTCCCTTGGGACTATGCCCACTGATTACCACGTTGTCTAGGGTCGTAGGGTAAGCGATCTGATAAATCGCTTATACCTCGAACCCGACCCAGTTTGGTCGATCATTAGGATCCGACCAAACACATTAGGTGACCATAGTAGGTAGGGAATAACCTTCCGAGGTTATACCCTATGGTCGCATCGTTTAAGTAGTTGTATGATAGGTAGTTTATATGCCTTAGGTAAATTACCAGAATACCCTTTTCATGTATAATTGGTAATTAAGCATATGTAACCTAAACCTTTGTCACATAACTGATTATGTAATATGTTTAGGCATATAACACTTGTCATAGGGCTAGTTAGGCGGTCCGAACGCGTTTCACGCGAACGACGCGTTAAAGTAGCATAAGCTACCTAAACGGGTCGTAATGGGTCGTAGACACTTAGGTTAAGTTTCATTTAGTATGTAGGCTTTGATTAACCATATCACATGAGTTCCTACACTCATTTGGTTTACAAACCCTCATGCTACCCAGTCTTCCGATTTAGGTCCGGTTTATTAATGTAGTTACCTATATTAGGTGCCGTTTGATATTCCGCGATCTCTAGCATTGCTTGGTGGTTATCCTAGGACTTCTGAGCAATCTCAAGTGAGTACATAGACCCCTCTTTTACTGTTTTCTAAACTGTTTTGGGGTGGAACACATGTGCCTACTTGTTACTTTCATGCTTTCCTGTTTTCACATCATATACTGCTATGTTCGTTAGTACATTATAGTACATGATTTTATGACATTTCATGCTAGGTGTGCCCAATTGTGTGCATTACTTAGTACATCGTTTTACATGACATTTTGACATAGACATTTGACATAGACATTTCGGCATAGACATTTTAACATGATTGACATTTGATCATGCATTTCCCACAAAACATAACTTTGATTTAAACCAAGTTTTACTTCAATACTTTGTTTTTGTGCATATGGTTTGGTTGAGACATTTCACTTGCCATACATGGATATTTGACATAGACATTTGACATGGATATTTGACATAGACATTTGACATGGATATTTGACATAGACATTTGACATGGATATTTGACATAGACATTTGACATGGATATTTGACATAGACATTTTGACTTGATTTACATCTTGACATGAATACTTTGACATATTATTCAATACATTTGACAATTGATTTAAACATAGACATTTTACATTGTTTGGTTTGGTTTGATTAAGTAACGATGTGTGTGTCATATGATACAAACATGGTGGATACGCCGCTGGTACTTCCTATATATAAGTGTTTGTATGGTATTACATGTCGTAGCGTTATTTGAATCATTTCAGTTTGATACATATAACATTTTATACAAATAACATACTTTTCACAATACATTGTTTTACAAGCAACTTATCTTATACAAACTCAGTTTACATGGTTATTCATTTAACCATACATTATTCACTTATTTATACATATCATCTGAACTCATTGTTTTTCAAATGATTTACAAGACAAAGCAAATTACAAGGTTCATGACTAAACATTTTCTCAAACATAAGTCATGAAACCTATTTTCACAAAACCTATGTATCTCACAGGCATTTTTATGCTGACGTACCTATTTTCACATGTGTTTTTCAGGAGCTGTTGCATAAGATGATCAAGATACACATAGGCAGACTTGGGCTTTAGTGACAATAAAAGATGCAAGACTAGTTAATTATGTTGTATTTCTTTGTTTGTTAAGACATTGTAACACCTTTAATCAATAAAACGAAACTTCAATTGCCATGGATTTGAAACAATTAATTCTGTTACAACACTCCCCGATGTTTCCGCCACGTTTTGTATGTTCTACGTGGTCGGGGTGTGACAGTAAAAGAGGTTAATTGAAATTCTGAGATTCGGGTCCGAATACATCAGTAAAATAACTTATTTTATTAGGTCATATCAGTTGGTAATAGATCTTATATGACAAAATGGTTTTAAACCCAAACTATGCGTTTAATACGCTTAAAAAGCCATTTTAAGCGATTTCCGGGTTATACCGGAAATCTGAGTTTTCTGATCTGGTTATAAAGTTAAAAATACTTTATTTATTATATAAAATCAGTAGAAATTGGATTGGTGTCAAAATATTATGTAGAACTCATTTTATGACCGAAAATGGTATAATCGGTATTTACCGAAACGATGCCATAACCTTAGGTTATGAGCTGGTAAAAAATAATTAAAAATCTTTAAAAATCTCAAAATATTATATTACATCAGTGGGTAAAAGGTTTGGTGTCAAAAATTGGGTTTAGATAAGCTTTATGCTAATTGCGCCGTTTAATTACTAAAAGGCGTTATAATTACGCAAATGAGCATAACTCCTAATCTAGACCTCCAACTGATGTGAAATTTTAAGGACATGTTTATAAATCAGTAGTAAATATTATTGTCCTTTCACATTTCCAAAATTCTTGTTTTATGGTCAAAAGGGCATTATGGTCAACTTTAAGCATTTAACGGAAACGTGCATATGAATCGGACAATCAACGAACCAACTACAGAGGGTTATACTAACATGTAGCCTGGTCCTAAGGAAACTTTAAGGAATTTCCAAACTCTACTAAATCGGGTCAGAACTGAAGTCAAAGCAAAAGTCAAAGTTTTGAGACTTTCGGTTCCGAACCGGGTCTGAACAGAAAATTGTCGGGTCAAACATGCTTAGACATGTTCTTACATTAATTACTAAGTTATAAGAGTAATAAAACAGGTTGCAAAGTTTCTACATTGTTAATTATGTTTTAAATCGCAAATTAGGATCCTGTTGACTTTTTATAAACAACTTTGACCCGACATTTGATCTAGTTAGAGTGGGAATCAGAGGGTGCCCTTTTAAGGGTTTATTACCCACATAATTACCAACTGAAGGATCGTTCGACTGATCCGAATGAGTCGTTTAGAGAAGTTCTGATCTATTTCAGGTGCGGAAAACAAGAAATAGACTTAGTAACAGCTTGATCTTCACTAAATTCACTGATTGTATTGAATAAACGTTGTTTACAATCGATCTTCACACCGGCAGAGCTTCGGTATAGTATACAAGGACTGGCTTAATGATTTCGCTCTTGAGGACCTATATATAGGCCTCTTGATTCCGCTCATGATGACACCGATACATTTGGAGCGGAATTAACATGATATAATGTTGTGATTCCGTGCGGAATCACCTACACGTGACTAAGAGCGAAATCATGCTAGGAACGAAATCAGCCACTAAAATACAATTAATATTCAAACGTGCATCTATTTTGTCTTCTTGTGGTTTCTCATGCATTTGTTGTAGACTTGTGATGTCATTGGTATGATGTCATCATTAATAATGATGACATCATGCTTGATCCGAACCGCAACGTATTCGAGACTCGATATAAGACGAAGACGACAGATGAATGCACCAACAGACTCCCCCTCAGATGTTGACGAGTCTTAAGTGTCGAGTCTTTACAATCTTCAGTCTTTATCAGTCTTTGTGCTTTACTCTTTTAATCAGCATCAACAGACTCCCCTTAACAATGTGCTGGCATTCCTTCAGTTCTTCAGCATCATTTGCTTCAGGATCGTAGTCTTGCTTTCACAGGTTCAAGATTGTTGTCTGGCTCATGCTTTGTCTTTAGAATTCTCAAATATCGGAACCTGGCTTTTCAAACATAAGCTTCTCAGAATCGATCAACCTAGCTCATATCCAGCTTTTCCTCAAACCTGCACCATCTCTACCTCAAAGTAAATTTTACAATTTTAAACATCATGTATACATCAACTCAAAACCTCACTCAAATCAAACAAAAAGAATTTATCAATGATAATCCTGATGAACCACTTGAAAAATAGATTAAACCATATTTGATTTTCAAACACATAGACTCCCCCTCACAATATGGTCATCATGTCTAGCACTTGGAATTTTGAAAATCAGCTCTCCAACACCAGTTGTCGAAAATCTTTTTGATTTTTTTTCAAAATTTTATGCTAAAACACACTGAAAATCTTTTTGGATTTTGAGATATTAAGAAATGCAATAAAGAAATATTTACAGATAATATTTTTGTGAGTTCGTGCAAGAGGATCATATCAGTTTATGACAAGTTACAAGTACCGTTGAGCTTAGTTACACATTAAGAATTAAACAATTCACTTAGATTGCCGATATACTGATCCACTTAAATTCTCACACAAATTTCAACTGATTCAGGATATGAGTTAGGTGTTTTAAGAACTTAAACTCATTCATGTGTCCCACCTCTTGAATATACTCCCGTATCCAGATCCCAATATTCAGTCTTACAGGTGAGTATACCACAGATGATATCTGTAAGGGGTTAAATTGCGAGGGCCGTGAGAGCTCAGGTCGATACTCCCGTATACGCAGAGAGATGACGGCTTCGACTTTTGGTGTGTCCCCTTTAGAGGATCTTTTCTTCAACAGCAATGATTATCAATTTTATTGTTTCATCAATTTGCTGAGGGCGAGCTTATATTTCAAAGCATATGCAGAAAGTATTATGCGGGGACTAGGTCAGAAATTTCTTTCAGCAGAAGTCCCGGGATAATACCTCGGATATCACTGAGCATAAAGACCTAGTATCTCAGAAAGAGGGACCTTTCAAACGAGATTTCAGGGGTTACCTATATATCCAAGTAGTCTTCCCCACAAATAAGCAAGTTTAAATTTAAGTTTATATCCCGAAAAAGCTTACTAAATGTGTAAAAACCTATCGGCATATCATCAGTGAGACCGTTTAACGCTATTTAATCATTACATTTCTTTAGCATACTGTAACTGTCTACTGATGTACTATCATTTCCTCTTCTTTGACACTAAAACTCATTTTTGTATTTTATCAGGTTTTTGCCTTTTTCAAATTTTCTAATGTTTTTGGATTTTCAGAAATTTTTACTCCCCCTAAAATGCAAACACATTAAAGGAAAATTTGAAAACAAACTGTACAAGAAAAATTGACAACCGATATCGAATCACTTCAATTCGCCATCCACTTGGCATAAACAATCAGAACTCCCCCTTACACAAAACTATTTTCTCATTATGATTTCAAAACACTTAAGTTTGTTTTAACCAAAATGATTTTTCCGGAAAATAAGTTTTGTTGATTTTACCACTTGACAGATAGGGGTTTGGTTCATCATATTGTCCCTACAATCTCTTGTATCAGGATTACATCAAGTTCAAACTAATGACCTTGAGTAATCACTGTGTCAGAATCAACCTCTTACCACTTGTAAGTATATCCAAAACATTTAATCACATGTAGGAATAAATCATCTACACAAACCATTTTACCAATCAATATGCCGATTCCTGCTTCACACTTACCTACCTGGAAGCTCCGGCAAGTCACACTTAACCTGTAAAAACTAAACACTTTAAAAAATTTTCACAAAATCAAGTTTAACAAGAATGATGCCGATTCCTGATCCACGATTACAAACTTGGGATCTCCGGCAAAGTCCTGAGACTTCAAGGGAAAAGAATTTCCACCCAAGTCTTTTCAGACTTGAGGGTTTTCAATTCTTGCTCAGTAGGGTTATAGGTAGCCTTTTTAGTTGCATAAAACTCTTTAACCCCTTTTACTTTCCCATCAAGCATGTTCCCAAAAATTTTCTTAACATTCCCATTGAATGCTTTCTCGACATCAAACTCAGTTTTCTCAGAATAAAACTGATCTGAGATCTCAACCTTACCAACTTTTCGTTTAATTTCTTCAAACTTCAGTGATGAAAAATCATCATCATCCATTGAAGATACAGAATTTACCTCGTTTACCTCACCTTGTGGCTCTTCTGGCTTTGTGGAACCAGATTCATCACCAATTTTTACAAAACCTTTCTTAACAACCCACATTTGGTTATCCTTGGCTTTCCTTTTGTAAAAATTTTTCTTCGAGCACTCACCAACTTCATAAATTGAATTTTCAAAAATTTTGAAGTTTTCAGTTGGTGGTTCAACATCGACAACCTTCTCTTTGAGTTTTTCAGAAACTCCCTGTTTTGTCTTGATATTCTTTGGACAATTCCATGCAATGTGACCAGCTTCATTGCATTTGAAACAGGTTCGAGTCTCTTTTGGATGAAACACTCCAGTTCCATTCCTTTTCTTCTCAGCAAGAAACTCCTGGTTTGATTGTCTCCAGAAAGGTTTCTTCTGTTCTTCTTCTGCACTTCCACCTGAAATAAATTCTGTTTTTGTTTTAGAATTTTTCTCATTTTTATAATTTTTAGGTGGAATAAAACCTAAACCTTTCTTTTTGTAGCTACCATTATGGTTTGGTTTCTTTTGAAAACCAGAACCAGAATTGTAACCCTTTTTCTTTTTTAATCGTTGTTGAACTCTTGAAGTGTATTTTTTAGGTTTTCCAGTAAGATTTAAATCTTTTATTTCAGAAATCTTAATTTCTGTCATTTTGAAAACCTTTTTGATCATTTCAAATCTAACACTTCTTATTGGAAACTCTTTGTCAGAATATAATTTGTCAGAATCATTTAAAGTGTATGCTACTTCAAATGTTTCATCATCCAAATTAGATTTTGATAACAAAAACTCTTTACTGTATGCCCGTTTGACCGACGACTTTGGACTGTTGACCGACGAACTTGAACCTCCATACCCAGACTTTGACTCAGACTCCTCATCTGTATCCAACACCTGATCGACCACCTTTTTTATTAACTCGGACTCATGATCAGTGTCAGACGATGTAAAAACCACATCAATATTTTCTGGTAATTCATCAGTTGTATCGGTTTTTAACTTTATATTGACTGCTTTTTCGACTTGCTCCTCATTTGGTTTACTGGGAGAATAACCTTCCCAGATTGGAGGCGGACACTTGTTATATGTAACACTCGGTTTCTTACCAGTATCCTTCATCTTTGGCTTGTCATCTTTGAATGCTTCAAAACCTGCAACAGTCGGATAAATTCGATCAATAAGATAATCAGAACTAGAATAACTCTGCAATAATCTTCTGATTCTCTCATTCTCAATCTTCTCCTTCTCTAACTCTTGCTTCCACTTTGCACTTTCTTCGATGTAAAAGTTAATTGCTTTCTGCTTCGTCATCAATGTTGCATTCATCATCGTCAAAGCATTTTCTCTTCCAGAGTTTGTCTTTTGAAGACCAGTTACTGTTCTATTCAATACATCGTATGATTCTTTCACGTAGTTAAGATTGAATAGTAATTGTTCCTTCAACTTCTCAAACTCTGCCATTTTCTCATCTTTTGCTGCACATTCTTTGCAAGTCTCCAAACACTTTTGGCATGGTTTGATGACTTCCACAATCTTTTCAACTTCAATAATTTTCTCAACTTCAACCACTTTCTTATCTTTAGTCACCTTTTCTAGTTCAGCAATCTTCTCAGCAACACTTTCAGTCTTCATTTCCTTTTGTTCTTTTGCAGCTTGTTTTTGTTTCAGCTTCTCCATGCGATCTGCAAAATAGAAATGAAAAGTTTCAGGAGATAGATGAGATTTAGCAATGTTAATATGTTTTTCTTCCTCATCATCACTGCTGCTGTCATCAGTTGGTGACTGATCAAACTGTACAGATTTTTCAGAATTATCATCCGATGAACCAGAATCAGATGGTGTTTGATAAAAAACAATTTCTTTTTCTGAACTATCATCTGAGCCTTGTGAGCTTTCATCTGCACTCTGTGAGCTCTCATCTGATGCAACAGACTTTACAGTTTCACCAATAGATTTCATCCATGCAGTAAACATATCAGGTTCTTTCACTATTTTTGCAATGAAAGCTTTAAAATCTCCTTTTTCGTCTACAAACATATCCCAGCTGAAGCCTTCAGGTAGCCTCTCATCATCTTGATCGACTATGCATGCTTTGCTATCAGGAGATATATAATTGTTCCAATTAAAATCCACCACACACGCTCTTTTTGAATCCTCGATTCTTCTACCATGAGCCACCTGTGGTTCTTGTTGTTGCCCAACTTGCTGGTAAATGGCTTTCCGGTAGTAATCGTCTTTTCCAAACGGATTCTGAGCTCCACTAGCTTCCCTGTGCTTGCATTCCCGTTTGAAATGACCTTTCTCCCTGCATCGAAAACAAGTAACTTTAGATTTATCAAAACCTAAAGTAGAAACGTGTGCATCAAGAAAGTCATTTCTCCCGGTAATCAGCTTGAACTTTTCAGCACGTCTAAGAACGCTAGCTAGACACCATTTGATGTCCATTAACTCCATTTCTTCGGCGTCTATCTGATCGTAATCCTCCTTTGTAAGAATAGGATTTTCGATCCGTCCAGCCACTAAATCTTCATAGGAAAGCAATACAGAACCAAGCAGAGCCATGTGATCTTTAGCTGTTTCCTCAGAAAAACTTTGACCTTCAGGAAGATTCAAAGCGATATTGCACTGGATCACATAACCATTTCCTGTCTTTGTGCTCTGAGAATGGAAACTTGATGTAGTCTCTTTCGGATTGACACTAGGAAATGAAAAAAATCCACTACTGCTTTTGGAACTTTGATCAACCTTTTCTGTTGAATCCCCAGCACTGAATGCAGTTTGAATTTTTGGGCTTCTTTCTGCTTCCTGAACACTACCTTTGTAGTACATTTTCACATCCTGTTGACCACTTGGACTGTTCATCCTTGTGATCTTCTGCTGTTCCAGATCTTGACTTTCGATTTTCTCAATAAACTGTGAAATCGTCAACCCATCATAAACACCCGTATTCTTTAGAATCATCAAGTAAGTTCCCCACTCTTTCTGCGGTAAAGCGTCCGCTAACTTGTCTACCCACTCATCAGGATCTTTGGTTATACCAATCATAGACATAGATCGCACTAAATGGCAGTAACGTTCAATCAGATTCTTCGTGTCTTCTCCCGGTAAACTACTGAACAGATCAAACTCTTTCTTGAGCAACGCCTTTTTGCTTTTAATCATGTTCTCACTACCCTCAAACTTAACACGTAGAGCATCCCAGATTGACTTTGAAGTTTTATCATGCTGAAGCAGAATGAAAATGTCTTCTTTGATTGCCTGCTGTAATAGACTAATCATCATCTTTTCAGCACGATACATATCTCGTTCTTGATCACTAAACTCAGAAATTGTTTTCACAACTTGTAAATCAGTACGAGGCAAAACATATTTCTTTAGAATACACTCCCATGACCTAAGATGATTTGCCTAAACCCAGTTTTCGAATCTGTCTTTCCACCCGTAGTACTCTTCAATACTCATCAGTTTCGGGGGCTTTTGTAATGTTCCGGTCTCGTTTTCCAAATTCATATTCTGAGCAATGGAAGCCGGAGTAGTCGGAGATGTAGCGAAGGCGTTGTAGAAATCGTTATCCATGATTCAATATCGAGAGTTTACAAAAACACAAGTTTCAAACAAGCTGGACACCAATTCGCTTCGAATCAACTTGTAAAAATTCCCGATTGAACTTGATATTGATCAATATTTGATTGATCAATATTTGAACTTGAATAATCTCAAATGCTAATTGGGTCGATGTAGTGTATTGTGTGCCTTGGGCCGATTTAATACTTGGGCTGACAACAAAAACAGATCACTTGCAAATAGACAATTCCAATTCACATAGCCAACACTTTGTCTTTCAAAAATCTTTGATTGGGCCGCTGAATCTGACTTCACATGCAATTCTTGGAACAAATCAAAACAACCAATTACTTTGTATGTTGACAAAATCGATTCACGTGATCCTGACACACATCCACTTAGCCGACTTTCACATGCAAACCGATAAAACACGAGGACAATTTTCGAGAGTCACATGCAAGATGACACAAACATGATTTCTTTTCCAACTACCAATGACCTGACAATATTCTCATGCAAAATCAACTTTGCTTTAAATAAAAGCACATGAGTCTGATTAAACTTGTCATCTTGTGAAATCAGACTTTGAAACTTGGAGCGGAATCAAACTTTGAGCACTATGAGCGGAATCAAACTGTTCACAGGAGCGGAATCAAACTGTTCACAGGAGCGAAATCAGATGTTTGTCATCCAGGAGCGGAATCAACAATTACTATGGAGCGGAATCAACAGTTTGGCTTCCTGGGGCGGAATCAACATCAAGTTTTGGAGCGGAATCAGACTTTCAAGAGCGAAATCAGGAATGATCATTACGAGCGGAATCAACTCGGACATCATTTTTACCCATTTTTAAGTCGATTTTAGCTATGAAACTTTCAAGGATTTGTTAATAGTCACTTTTATACAATTTGTGAAAATTTGAACTGATTTTGACCGTTAAATCTTCCTGAACTGATGAAAGAAGGTGTAGAAGCTAGAAATTTCAATCAAATACGGCTGTAAACTGAAGAACTCCTCCAACTGGCTCTGATACCAATTGAAGGATCGTTCGCCTGATTCGAATGAGTCGTTTAGAGAAGTTCTGATCTATTTCAGGTGCGGAAAATAATAAATAGACTTAGTAACAGCTTGATCTTCACTAAATTCACTGATTGTATTGAATAAACGTTGTTTACAATCGATCTTCACACCGGCAGAGCTTCGGTATGGTATACAAGGACTGGCTTAATGATTTCGCTCTTGAGGACCTATATATAGGCCTCTTGATTCCGCTCATGATGACACCGATACATTTGGAGCGGAATTAACATGATATAATGTTGTGATTCCGTGCGGAATCACCTACACGTGACTAAGAGCGAAATCATGATAGGAACGAAATCAGCCACTAAAATACAATTAATATTCAAACGTGCATCTATTTTGTCTTCTTGTGGTTTCTCATGCATTTGTTGTAGACTTGTGATGTCATTGGTATGATGTCATCATTAATAATGATGACATCATGCTTGATCCGAACCGCAACGTATTCGAGACTCGATATAAGACGAAGACGACAGATGAATGCACCAACACCAACTTATAACTACTTTCAATTCGACTAGTCACTGGACCATTAATGATTAATCGTTAAGTCAACCGTTAATTACGACGGTTTGACTTTTAAGCTTAAACTAAGTAAAAACTCAACTAAGAAAGGTTAAGCATACTTACTGAAGTCCTATGCTTGATTAGTGATCACTTGAGTCTGCTTTGGAGCTCCAGAAATGATCAGAAATGCTGAAGTGAGGTGTGATCAAATTGGTTGTAACAAGGGCCTTTATATAGTGTTCTAAACCTCATAGATTGTTGACAACAAGTGCTACCACTGATGTTTGATCACTAACAAGTGTCCCTAAGTGTCTAGGGGTTGTTTAGGGGTCGTCAAAGATGTGGAAAATCGATTATAAGTCGGTTATAAGCTCACAACAGTCAACAGCCACAAATTCTGTCGCTGGGCAACCCTTGCGCACCGTAAGGGGATGGCTTACGGTGCGCAAGCCTTCTGCAGCAGCCAACAATTCTTGCAACTTTTGTATCTTGGCTCTTGGTCTTTCCAAAGGTCAACCAAACTTATTCTCTTGCATTTTGAGCCCCTCAATTTTACTTATAAGGGCTTCAAGACTTGTTTAAACATTGGCAAGTCCTTGGTTAACTTTGTGCTTACCCGAAAAGTCATAATTTCCAACGTTGACGCTTTAACCCATCGTATACGAATTTGATCATAACTTTCTCATACGATAACGAAACTTTATGAAATTTTTATCACACATTCTAGTGAGCATAATTAATCGTTACAAAGCTTCGGGTTTGCTAAAAGGTCACTCAGAGGTATACTTTAAACATGTTGACACATTTAACCCCTGTGGTTTGTAATCTCTCACTTTCTTTCATATTTAGCCTCGTATGATCCATGATTTATTCGTTTGAAGGTTTAAACATTATGTAGGGTTATTGTAAAGTATATTTATCCATTGTTGACAATTTGAACCCTTATATTCACATACTTTCCATGTTTGTCAACTTTAGTCCCTCTAGAGTATTCTTTCACACGTTTAAGCTTATGACAGGTGTTAATACATTATAGGACGTGAATTTTCGAGGTGTTACATAAAGAAATGATAAAGAAATAATTAAAAATGAGAGAGAGAGAGAGAGAGAGGAGAAAATTAAGGGATTTTAATTAAACATACTTGGCTAATGTCAATCTTACCCTTTTAATCTAAAAAATGATCAAGGGTCAAGATTAGTTCACACAGTTCACTCTCAAGAAGTTGTTCACTCTTGAACCTAATCCATAACTTTAAACGTTAAATATTTGATTGATTGTATAATAAATTTAAGAGTTAATTGCCAAAATCGCCCCTGAGGTTTGGGCACATTTGCCATTTTCGTCCAAAATGAAGGTTTTGTACCATTTTGCCCCCAACGTTTGTAACTTTTTGCCATTTTCATCCAAATACCTAACCAAGTTAATTTATACCATATTATGGGTATTTTTGAAATTTCTCATTAATAAGGGGGTAATTTGTAAATAAGTTTACAAGATATATATCTGTCTTTTATCCCTTACATTCATCATTAAACACCCATTTACACTTACACAGGGGAGAAAAAGTATATACCTAAAAAATTCTATACGAAAACTACATACCGGATACTACTGTGTTAGGCCCAATAGGTTTATGGATTAGTAGGATTGGCTAAATGGACTAAGCATCTAGAAGATTGTGGGTATTAGAGTGGGCTTTGGGGAATTATGGGCCTAGGGTTTTGGGGAAAACCCTTCCCTATAAATAGTTAATGGAAATTAGGAGTTAGGGGTTGGTTCATTTGTTTTAGAAACTTGTATTAGACAATTGATATTGTATGCAAGTTTAAGCATTTGAATATTTCAAATCTTCATATTCTTGTTCTTGATTTCTTGAAGATCATCAAGTTTGGATTCCGCCCATCCTTGGTGATTGTTTGATATCGTTGTTTAATCCGTATTTTTTGGGACTTACAATTGGTATCAGAGCCAAGTTGATATCAAACACTCAAGAAATTCTGAATTTTGGTTGAAGATCTTCATAGTGTTCTTCGTGATCTTCTTCGTGTTCATCAAGATTTATTCAAAAATCTCTATATTTTGCTGTTTTGATTCTGTTGAAAATTGTTAAAAGGGTTTTAAAGGTTGATTTTATTTTTTATTTATCATCTGTCATCATCATCGTACAAAAATCATCATCATTTTGTCATCCAAGAAATTTATCATCAGATCTGTCAACATCATCTTCTGTCACATCATTTAAGGTTTATTCGAAATACTTTTCATTCATCATCCGTAATCTTCGGCAATCATCCATATCATCCATCTCGGATCAACATAACATCATCACTTTTCATCCGAAATCAACAGACCTTCATCCGGAATCAACGTTTTCATCCGTAATACATCTTCATTTCCATCCGAATTGATCCGACATCATACTAATTTCATCCGGAATCATATCATCTAATCCGAAATCATCCGGCATCGTCATTTCGGACATTCAACATCACAATTCAGTCCGAGATACATTCACATCATCATCCGAGATCATCCTTAACCTATTTCAGTAACTCATCACCGTTTCATCTCCGACGACTCACCATCAAACAACGTCACCTCCGTTCATTCGGTCACCACTGTTTCCGTTCACTGTTTCCGTAACAAACCTCCATCTTCATTTTCATCATCACCGTCTTCTCCGTCATTACGGTTCGTTGTTCATCAACCTTCTTCCTCTCCGACCACCGTTTAAACCTTACAACCTCCATCTTCTCAGGCACCGAACAAAACCTGCAACATCAACATTCACCACCTCCGCCACCATCGATCTTTATCTCCGATAACTCTGAAACATATCACCATCATCGTCTCACATCCGCAGCCACTCATCACCTTCACCTCCGTTCTCCTTCCACCGCACCACCGCATCGTCACCGTCATCATCAATTGTTGTGGCGGCTGAAAGTTTTTAAAAATTAGGGTTTCGAACAAAGAGGAATGACTGTTCAATTGTCGTTTAAGTTTATGTTTTTTTTACTATTTTATAATAATAATAATTATATTAATCATTAGCTAATCATTAATATTATTATAATAGTTTTTATTAATTATAATATTATAATATAAGTTTTTTTTTAAAGTTATTTAAAATTAACAAAAAGGTTAAAATATTAAAATATTAAAAAAAGGGGGTTATAAAATTAAAAAAAAGGAGTTTGTTTTGTTTCGGTGAAACAGTTTTGATAGATTTTTGAGCTGCGGTAAAGGAAACTGGTTCGTACATCTACGACGTGCTCGAATTAGTGTGTGCATTGTTTCTTGTCGTGGCTTGTGATTTACATAACTTGGTTCTACATTAACTTGGTTCAACAATGAACTCTCCAAGTATCGATTCTCAACGTCAGTTGCTCTGGGAATAACTCGATAATTTCGGTTTCATTGAGGGTGAAAGCGTAGAAGACGTAATCAGAAGGTTTACACTGCTGCTTTCTGATATCGAGAAGAGCGGATTGTATGTGACACTTGGTAGGGTTAACAGAGCCTTTTTGTACGGATTGCCTCGAAGCAAGACATGGGACTATCGTGTTGCTATTATTATGGGAAAATGCAATCATTGCACAACAGAAACGAGAGATTTAATTTCCTTAGTCAGTAAATATGTTCAGGAGGACACGCAGAGGAATCAGAATCTCACAAACACATCGTCTTCTATGTCCAACTGTGGGAAGGCCGTTGCTAATTCGCCACTTGTTACCGATCTCAGCACTGCTCAGATTCCCTCATCTTCGACTGTGACTGCTACATCAACAGGCTCTCATCCCGATAAAGTGGCCCAGACTAAAGAGCCGAAATCACTTTCTGAAACGCTAAATTCTCTTTTATGTTCCGAGCACTGCAGAAAGAAAGTTGCACTTCTGAGGTCACAAAACTCATCATTAATCACTGATTACAACACTGTGATGGGAAAGTACATCAGTCTTCGAGAGAATAATAGAATTCTCTATGAAAAGATTGAGGCGCTTAAAAAGGACATAGCTCAACTTCATAGAGACGTGAATCAACAGCAATGTTGGGTTCACGACTATAAACATAGACTCACAGTCAAAACTCTTGAATGTGACTCTGTGAAGGGTGAGCTAGAGCTCCTCACTGGAAAGTACAAACAGAACGAGTTAAACATCAAAAAGTTTGACACTTCCAGTGCCACAGTTCAAAATCTGTGTAATGTGCAACTTGCTTATCAAGAAAACAAGGGAAAGGGTTTGGGGTATAAACAAGTTCCGCCACCATACAATCATAATTATTCCAGATTGCCAATCACCGAGCAGGAAATGGAAAATTATGACACTATGATGTATGGCAAACCTAGTGATTATGTTGAATATGATCCATCTAAATTTAAAAGGAATCCACATGCTGATTTCAAAAAACCAATGAGTTTTGTCAAGAATGAAAATGTTCTAAATAAATCAGCAGATAACAAGTCCAATCAGATAGATGAAACCGTGATAAATACAGAAGCCGAAACTGAAACGAAAACGGAACCAGTTAACGAACCCGCAGAGGAGATGAAGGAAAGTTCACCAAATTCTGATTCTGTTAAAAATACTAACTGTTCTAGTGTGTTTGCAGAGTTAGTAAGAGCTGAAGAGAAGTCAAAAGAGGATGATGAATCACATCGAAGTGCTGCTAATAATGTTATTTCTGATAAAAATGGCATTTATGCTTGGAACTGTGTTTTTTCTTGGTTTGCTGAGGCTTGGGGTGTTCCCACTAAGACTGATGAATCTGGTGCTATTATTCTAGATTATGCATGTGATAAAAATGACAATGTTGAGAATGTTGAAAATGTTTTGACAGGAGAGCCTGATGCATCGACTGAGGAACTTGAGACAACTGTTTCAAGTAACTCAGAAATCAATTCTGATGATTCAGGAAATTGTGCTAGTATGCCTGAAGCATCGAATGATACATCAGAAGCTCCCTGCAATGATGAAAAACCTGATAATTTTGGTTGTGATAATGAAGAAATTGTTGTTGAACAGGTATCATCTGACGATTTTGGCGGTCAAACAGAGGATTCAGGAATCTCAGATAATGAGCTCAAATCTTCAAGTTGTTCCGATTGTGATGAACAATCAGAATCTAGCAGCATTGCGAAAGAAGACAGTCAAAATGTGTTAGACACAGACTACTCAACATCTGAATTACCGGAATCGTCTAATGTCGAGAACTCAGAGGTTGATCAGACTGAAGAAGAGACATCCGTAGAGTCCAATTCTGCAGAAACCCATGGAAACATTAAACCTATGGAGAAGGAATCCATGGAAATTGATTCCACAGTTGAATCTGATGTTGAAACTGTAGAAGAAATTATTGTGGAAACTTTCTCTGCGGATACTCCTGAAAACATGGTCTCTGAAGAAAAGGGATTTGTGAAAGTCACTTCCACAGATGGTTCAACTATCAATCCCAAAGGTGACCTTAACAAAACAGAATCAACTGAACCTGTTCCCCCTAAAAAGAAGCGGCCACGTAGAAACAGAAGGCCAAAGAGAAAGAATGTTAAAAGGGAAAACCCAAATCTCAAGCAAACAGAACCCAAACTCAAGGGTAAGGTAGCGGATACTTACTCTTGTACTGATAGCTGTGAGCCGGGTTCATCCAAGATCAAGCATCCTCGAAAGCACTCAGCGTCAAATGAAAGGAAAAGACGTGATCAGTTCTCGAGAATAACACAAGCTGAACTAGATGTCTTTTTCTTAAAAAGGCAGACATGTTTTAATTGTGGAATTCCGGGACACATTGCAAGAAATTGTGTTCATCGTCCCTACTACTCTAGGAACATGTACCATCAGAAGGCTATGCACTCTCACTGTACCAAAAATGGTCCTCCCAAAGCAAGGCCTTCTGACAGAGACTGGAATCTTGCGAAACAGGAGAATCTAAAATTTTCAAACATTAACAGGTTTCAAAGAAAAACAAAAGTTTTTCCATCAAATGAAAGTGCTTCAGACACTAGGAATTGGAAACCTAAAACTCCTGTTGGATCCCAGTCTCCGTGTTCACAACCATCAACATCCACTTCATCACCAAAAACCACCGGCGATGTTAAAAGCCAGATGATCTTTCGCGAAGTCTCATACACTGATAGCAATGGTCAACTCAGGTCAACAATGGCTTGGGTTCCAGTTTCTAATTGATCCCGCTAAGTGTGCAGGAACGGCTATGGGGGGCGATTGTTAGACCTTGGTTTATCGATTGTAGTTGTTCTAGACACGTGACAGAAGACTTATCCCAGTTGAATAACAAAAAAGGGTATTCGACGATGGATTTGTCAACATCGCGGGAGGGGAAACTGGAAGAATAACCATGAAGGGCAATGTCAAATACGGAGTTCTCAGCTTCTCAGACGTCAATTCTGTCCCTGATCTGTAGCACAACCATTTAATCATATCTCAGATGTGTGACAAAAGGATGGAGATTCTCTTCACCAAAAGAAAATGAGCTCTTGGAACGCGCTGGGTATTCAGATACAAACAAAATTACCCCGGCATGATCGTGAGAAACAAGGCATGATTGGCAGTTCAAGGTTTCGAACAAGTTTAAGGTCTGGATTATGATGTGGTATACGCACCGGTGGCACGTCTGGAGGTCATTGGTATTTTCGGATGATGAGAAAAAAGTTCGAAATGCGCTCATTGAGAGAAGTGAAAATGTTTCTAGGCTTGCAAGTTCGTCAACACAGTCAAGGAATCTCAACAACGTTCTTGCCAAATTCGATATGCCAGAATCAAATATGGACAGGGTTATGAAGTGTACATGAGCTGGATGCCAATTCTTGGGGAACAGTCTCATCTTATGGCAGTGTAAGAAGCAACAACTCACTTTTGCAGCGGAAGCAAAGTGCGTTACAGCATCTGCTGCCTACTGCTCTCAGGTTCTTTGGATACAACACCAGCTCAAGGATTACGGTTTGACTTATCTAAACTCTACTACTTATTTTGATAATGATGTCGTTATCTAGATTATCAAAAACCCTATCTTTTACTCTAAAACCAAGCACATTGATATCAAGGTGCGCTTTATTCGAGATTGCTTTGACAGAGGATTGTTTAAACTTGAACAGATCCACACTGATGCTATTACAGCGGATCTTTATACAAAACCTGTTAGCATCTCGAGATTCAATGTGCTTGTGGATCTTTTGAAAATGATGCGTATCACCGACTGAGCAACGACAAAAAAAAAAAAAAACAAAAAAAGAAAAAAGAAAAACAGGGTTTCTATGCTTAGGAAAATAAATAAGTAAATTTGCGCATAAGGTGTGATTCACAAATTTAGGGGGGGGGGGAGGGACACATATGTACATATGCATAGTTTGAGGGGGAGAAAAAAAAAACAGATATGTACATATGCATTATACGCATTGTTTGAGGGGGAGAATTAGTTGCTGGGAAATGAAATTAGCTTTCATGTTAAAGAACTTGATTAACACACGTAAGGTTTCAATGTTAAACAGGTTAGGCTCCACTGCGATGTGTTGATAGGTCTGCCGCTCGAAAAGCAAAAGAAGCAAAAGTGATACAAACATAATGGACTGGACATCTCGTGGGTAACAGACCAACGGTGTATGATTTCATGGTCTTAAATCCTGCGTTGATAGATAGCCAACATCTGAGGTTTCGGGTCTTTATACTGATGATTCATCCGGGATATCAGGGCTGTCCCTCTGTTGTATCCAGATTATATGCAGACCTGGACACAGTCAGGATATCTTGCTAAAAGAGCCACAAAAGGGCCAAAACCTGTCTCTCCCTCGTCAGATCTTCCTTGGTCTCTCTGCTGTACGGAAGTACTGACCTGTTCACCAGGAAGTCTGGCATTGAAAAAAAAGTAAAAAAATAGAATAAAAGGGCCCTCGTCAGATCTTCCTTGGTCTCTCTGCTGTACGGAAGTACTGACCTGTTCACCAGGAAGTCTGGCGTTGTAAAAAAAATAGAATAAAAGGATGATCTCAGTATACTCACCTGCTACGATGAACCGTTGTGCTTACCTTGATCGCGGGGGTATGCCTTGGAATGGGATACACAGATGTCACAGTATAAAACTACCTAAAAGCGTATCACAAAGCAAAAAGTTGAAGTTTGAGTGGTGGATTTAAGAGGACAAACATATCAACAATTGTGTGGACCAGCCTAAGTAAACGAAGAGCTGAAAAGTGTCCCTTAATCAGTTCGAGAACGATTTTGATCCCATGGCAGGTTCTCCCTATATTACTCCTCATTAGTTTTATATTATTAATTTGTTTTGTTTTGATTATCTCTTTGCTAAAAAAGGTTGCTCGGTTGGTTGGATCATTGATTTTGAGAAAGATGTTTTCTGTCCTGAAAAAGCAAATCACTAAAGTAATAGTCTGGCCCACTGTTTCGGATTAGGGACCACTGTCGTGAAAACACGAATTTGATCCGGCCCATTGCTCTCAAATATAATTCGGACCATTGATCCGAGTTGGGGCATGGCCGTTTGATCTCAGGCCCAATCCGAAACACTATTAACTGGCAATCATTTTTCTCATTCGAGTCACGTTTCATACTAATCTCATCTCCTTATCATCACGGATTCTCTCATTGTCTTCCCGGATCATTTATTCGAATTAGGAGGTTTGCAGGTTTCTTTGATGTTCAAACCAAAGCCTTTGAATGCCATAGTTGCCGAAGAACGTGGCAAGCAACTCATGAATGCTGCTGCTAAAGCTGAGATAGAAACTGAAGTGTTAGAGATGAATGAAGAGTAAACAGATGGCAATAGTGATGTGGAAGTGACTGTCTCTGAGATAGCTGAGGAACCCCGTTCGAGAATCAACGTAAATGATGACTGAAAACTTTCAAGCCCTGATTGAGTCTTTGAAGAATAGTGTCGGAAACCCTCCTTCTGTACCTATTCCTAAAACAGAAGTTCATTGTGTAGATAATGCGACAGATGATGCTGAAGAAGCATCCAACAAGAAATGAAGAACCGAAACAACTCCTGATTTTCATTCTACTGGCCCAAGCTCAAAACCATAGCCTACTATGCCCACCGATCCACAAATCACTGCTGCTACTCAAGAAACAAGCACGCACGATCTCGATTTTGATTTAAAATTTGATTTCGATCTCGATCTGCCTGAAACAACTCACTCGCAACCAGAAAGCCCAAGCGACATCAGGTTCAATGTAGGAAGTTCCAGTGGTGCTGATTTCTCTGAGCATGATGAAGCAGCCATGCGCTTTGCAGCCAACAAAATGAAATTTATTGACGAAAGAGATAGTAATGATGATACGGCTGTTGATGTAGGAAAGTTGCAGTGAAGAGTGATTGTGTTAGAACAAGATGATGCCCTGAAAGAAGCTCAGATCTCATCTTTGCAAGCTAAAAAATCAAGCAAAGATCAGACGATCGAGCAACTCCAAAGTGATGTGGGTATGCTGATATCTGTTGAAAGCTAAGCTGGAAAGTAAGTTCAAGAACGTAATCAAGAATCGTGTGTTTGCTGATCCGGCTCCGTTGCCTGGTGGTCTTCCAAACGATTTCAGCAACTCATCCAGTAAACCTAGGGGGAGATTGTTAGGCCCAATAGGTTTATGGATTAGTAGGATTGGCTAAATGGACCAAGCATCTAGAAGATGGTGGGTATTAGAGTGGGCTTTGGGGAATTATGGGCCTAGGGTTTTGGGGAAAACCCTTCCCTATAAATAGTTAATGGAAATTAGGAGTTAGGGGTTGGTTCATTTGTTTTAGAAACTTGTATTAGACAATTGATATTGTATGCAAGTTTAAGCATTTGAATATTTCAAATCTTCATATTCTTGTTCTTGATTTCTTGAAGATCATCAAATTTGGATTCCGCCCATCCTTGGTGATTGTTTGATATCGTTGTTTGATCCGTATTTTCGGGACTTACATACTGAGCGAAAAGTGTCGCCCCCTCCCCTTCTATCATGTGCCCCTAAACCTACCCCACCCCTAAACGACTTATGTTTTTCATTCCCAGTATTTTTTTTTCAAAGCTACATGTCCATCAAAAGCACATAAGCCCGTATTTTGTCGATAAGAGAATTTTCAGTTGGGATTTTTAGCCAGTTTAAGTCTGTTTAATCGATATGAAATTCATTTGAAAGTTAGGTGGACAATTTTAACTTTGTAACAGTTGAGTAAGTTAACAAGTTATTTTATATATATATTTTTTGATACACCTAACATATTTTATTGATGAAATGTAAAATGATATGTAACTTGACGTTGAAGTCACTAAAGAATAGAGGTTGATGACTTGATGTATCGCAATATACCTCAATCCATTCTATGAAAAGACATATCTGTTTGAATTATGTAACACAAGACACAGTTTGAGTACATAAAATTGTTTACAAACACCCATATGAATGTAAGGGATAAAAGACAGATATATATATATATGGTAAACTTATTTACAAATTACCCCCTTATTAATGAGAAATTTCAAAAATACCCATAATATGGTATAAATTAACTTGGTTAGGTATTTGGATGAAAATGGCAAAAAGTTACAAACGTTGGGGGCAAAATGGTATAAAACCTTCATTTTGGACGAAAATGACAAATGTACCCAAACCTCAGGGGCGATTTTAATATGATAGTCTAATCAAGTTTGTCACAAACGTTAAATATTTGACTAAAAGTTATGGATTAGGTTCAAGTTATGGATTAGGTTCAAGAGTGAACAACTTCAGTCTTTGTCTGGTTGACCGGACCAAAACGTCGCGCTTTAGCCACAGCTCGACACTGCAGGGTGTGCATATAAAACAAAAAACCCCTTTTTGGGTTGGCTATCTACACACTTGGTGTGTAGATAGTTTGTGCCTTATTTAAATGATACGTTCATCGTAAGCAATGAATTTGTCCACATTTTTATAGACGCTGAAGGAGTTACCCTTCACTTGTACTCGCCATTCCTAACATAAGAAAAAGAAACTATGCACAAGTAATTAAGGTGTAAGGCTTTTGATTACTCAAAAAGTCAACGCAACCCATCCAACAATAAAAACACACCAAAAAAACTTAATAAATTAAAGAGTAAAATACACGGATAGTCCCTGTGCTTTTGTAAAATAACACCTATAGTCCCCAACTTTTGAAAATTACACCGGTGCTCCCTATGGTTTGACAGTTTGTTACTCGGATAGTCCCTGGGGTGGATGACCGTTAGTTTTCTCCGTTAAGTAGATGTAAAATGACTAATTTACCCTTCATCTTATCCACTCTATAAAAACAAAACAAAACAGCACCACCCCAACCCCACCCACCCCCACCTTTCTCTTTGTTTCCCCACCATTAACCACCAACCACCACCGCATGTTGTTTCTCCCTACCGCTGACTTTCCTAGATTTTTAACACACAGTAACACCAAGAGGAACCAATTCACACATAACCTATATACTCATCCACAATCTCAATCAAGTCATCAATCATAAAACTAACAATCCATTTAATAACACAGAGTACATACCATCAAAATAACAATCAGACGATGATTAAAAAGTTGAAGAGATTAACATGATAAGATGACGTGAACACCAGTTGATATCAGCGTCATCGAAAACGTCTTCGAAGAAGTTGAAGAAATCGGAATCGGTTAAGCGGTGGTGATCCATGGCGGCGAGAGGACCTTCGCCGAAGATATCGGGTGCTTCGACGTCGTCAACGTCCATCGCCACCGTTGATGCTTGATTACCGAAGTGGTGGAAGGGGATGGTGGCGGTGGTAGTGGTAGGGTGTGGTGACAGAAACGGTGGAGGTGGGGAGTGGTGACAGAGGCAGTGGCGGTGGTGGTCAATGGTGGAGAAACAGAGAGAAAGGTAGGGTGGGTGGGGTTAGGGTTGTTTTGTTTTTATAGGGTGGAGAAGATGAAGGGTAAATTTGTCATTTCACATCTACTTAACAGAGAAAACTAACCGCACTCCAGGGACTATCCGAGTAACAAACTGTCAAACCACAGGGAGCACCGGTGTAATTTTCAAAAGTTAGGGACTATATGTGTTATTTTGTAAAACCACAGGGACTATCCGTGCATTTATTCTAAATTAAAAATAACGTTTTATTAAGGATTTCAAATGAGCGGTTCAGAAGAATGAAGAATCATATAATCATGGCTGCAACTAGTTGCTTCTTTCAAGCCACCTGATTTGCCACATCAAGAATAATGCATCACCAGACCATCCGTAACGGGCGTGTTTTTTTTAAAAAAATCGCCCCAATCACGCCGGATTTCGCCCTTGGACCGCCCCCTGGGCGTGTTTGGGCGTGTTTGCTCAAAAACTTTGTTTTGGTGTGGTTTAAATCACGCGGTTTGGGCGATGAATTGGCCAATCAGAAACACATGCAACGGTCACAAGCAATGGTTATATATTTATTTTTTTTCCTTTTCTGACCTATATATAAATACACACTTTCATTCATTTTTTTTCAAACATAAACCTCAACAATCTCAAATGTTCAACCATTTTTATAAAAAATAATGGGTTTCCCTAGTTCCTCGTCCATCGCAAATTATTACTATAGAGAGTTTTTAGCGGATGGCGGTGAATCCACCGATAAGGAGGTCGAGCAAGAGGCGGTTACGAGTGCTTGTCAACTAGCGGTGAGATATGTGAAGCATTGTCGTCGGCCCGAACATGAAGTTAAAACAAGAGATTATATTGAACGAGACCGACGCGCGGCAAACGATCGGTTGATGAAATATTATTTTGATGAGTCGCCAACATTTCCGAACCCAAAAGTTTTTAGGTGTCGTTTCCGAACGAGTAAACGTTTGTTTCTACGCATCGTCAACGACTTGGAAAGCAACTACGATTATTTAAAAAAAAAAGCGGATGCGAAAGGGACACTTGGGTTTACCAGTATTCAAAAGTGTACGTCTGCGCTACGAGTCCTTGCTTACAGAAACACGACCGACATCAACGACGAGTATTTAAAAATGGCCGAGAAAACAACGCGTGACACCTTGGAGCATTTTTGTCGTGGTACATTCCTATACTTAACTATAAACATTACAAGTGTTTTTTTTAAGCTTATGTTTGTATAAGTTTGTTTTTATAAAGGTATTATAGATTTGTGCGGTGCGCGTTATCTGAGAACGCCCACATGGGATGTGATACCCCAGGAAAACGCACAACCCAACTAGCTTCCTCAGTGACTACGTGCTAAATTTCGGGACGGAATTTCTTTCAACTTAGGGATGATGTGACAACCCATGTTTCCCAAGATAGTCACGGTTCGTATACGTTCTAGTTACCGCTTCGTACCGTATCTGAGCGATGTGTACTTTACATATTTATACATGTGGATCATACCTAAATCTATTTAATTATAATCGGGGTGTTTATAATTGTTTAGAAACATATATATATAATACTTAGCATAATATATTTTATATATTAACAAATCTTGAAGGGCCTTAACAACAGTAACGGTTTCTAAGTTACACATCACCTACATCTGTAGGTCATCTGCCATTCTTGAATGTATTGTAGTTGATGTCGGTGTTTTCTAGGGTTTAATCGTTCAGTATGGAAACAATAGATATCAGCTAGAAGCTTGGATAGAAATTGCAGCCGGTGTAAGGTTTAATTGATATTGAAGCCTTCGTTCTGAGAAATCGAAGCCTTACGTCTGAGAAACTGAAGCTTTCGTTATGGGTGAAGCCTTCGTTCAGGAGAAATTATAAGCACACATTTACATTAAATTTTTGTTTTTGCTTTTGCTTCTCAATTGCTACTTTCTTTGGGTGTCTCTCTCTTAATCACACAAGATTTCATAGTTTTTATGTCTTAAAATGGAGTACGACTGAGTTCTGTTTTCTTAGTTAAATTCTGTAACTTTCATTGCTGATGACATAATTATTTTGCTGATTATAGAGGATGTATGGAAGAATAAAATTGAAGTGTTAAGATGTTTTCTATTATCCTGATTTGTGTTAAATGGTGTGAGATGCTTCTTAATTTCTCAGTTGATATTGCTAATGGAAGAGTGTGAGATCATTGTCTGTAATTGAGAAGCAGGCAGATGTAGAAGCATGAGTTGCAACTCTGTTGTAAGTTAACATTACAAATTTTGAAGCAACACGAGGAAAACAAAAAATTCACAAAGACTTGTATGGTAATTCTGAGCGGCATCAAAAGAGCCACAAGAGCGTACCAAAAGACTTATAAGATCACGTTTTTGTTTTACGATTTTTTCCAGTTTTGGTCGTCATTTGCTTACTACTTAGTACGGTTTTACGACATTCACATTCGCAACACGGTGGTCAACATTGGTACCGATACCATATTTGTTTTTATTGGTTTTCTCAACGTGCTAGTATAAATTTCGTTGAACACAACGTTGTATTCACCATAAAATATTTTATTAGTGCCGTAAGCCATATTGAGTGACCTGGTTTTTAATCGATGTAACACACGTGTCGATTGCTATGATGAGTGTCGGTATCATGCTATCATGTTGGTGCTATAATGAATCGAAGCAATACTGATCGAAAGCCCGCCGCGAAGCGCGGATAAATCCCACTAGTTAACAACAACCATTGTCACCTCCACTCCTTCTTTTGCCGTTTCATAGGAGCAGCCCACCTCACAAACCCTTACGACCCAACCCCATGTCCCATTCCTTATCATCTTTGGCCCACACCCACTCCCTAAACCGCTATCCACAAAATTTACGTATAGGTGCATGCACTTTTATATCCACACCCCAAAAACAAACCCTAACTGCTCAACTATTCTCCACAGGGGCGAAATCCCTCCCACCAGTGACCTATCTCTCATCGGCGACCTACTATACTCTCGGCTCTCTCGTTCTTTCCCTCTCGCACTCCATCTCAATCGGTTAGTATGTTTATTTGTTGTTTTCGGTTTGAAACTCTTGTATACCATGGCTGCGTTTATTAGATTTTTCTTGTTGGTGTGTGATTTCGAGTCTCTAGATCATGTGTATTGATGATTGAAGGTTCTTGATGTAAATCATATTACTAGTTTTTTTTTCGATCCCTCGGTTTACTTGTACAAACCATGGTTGCGTTTTATTGTTTAATTGATGCTTGATGTTATGTGATTAATTGCGAACTAGGGTTGCTAGAAAAAGGGTGGTCAATGTGATGTTAGTCGTATAATCGTTTATTTATAAGTTAGGGTTAGTTATGGACCAAAACCTATCGTAGAGGATAGTTTAGTGTACATACACAACTGATATCATGTTATTGCTGCTGTGATTAATATTTGAGGGTCACGGGTGCGCTAGATAATCGTTTCCGGGTTCGGGTAACGAAAACAGAACCTGTCAATCAGTTACAGCCGACTTTGGTTGGCTGTAAACGGGTCATAACTTAACGAAAAATTGATTTTCTGAAGTGTAAATCATATGTTTTTGAAAAACAAATCAAATGGAACTAGAATCGCATTTTTTTGAGGTCGTTTACTATTTTTAAAGGACTGTTTTGTACAGCAGCAAAAGCTGCATTTTTTCTGCAGAAAATGTGTGTTATGTTTTTCATCGTAACTTGTAATCTGTATAGAGTTAGGTCACAAAATTGGTACTGTAGATGGCCACTGATGTCGTTGTAGTTCTTCAACTGGAATTTCGTCAATCGGACTTACGATAAATTTTAAATGATTTTTTCCGTGGACTGCAGTCAGAAAGTGACGAATCTGATCGCAGCCCGGTAAATGAATTTTATAAAATAATTGGTGATGAATTGGATCCCGATATTTTGACACAATAATAGTTGGATTGTTTAGAACATACTGTAAAAATTTCGGAATTTTTGAAAAAAATTAACTATTTTATTAAAATAACCAAAAACAGCCCAGTTTTGGATGTTTAAGCTGAAACGATATAAGTAGTGATTTGCGTGTCTAAATGTCGGGTAGGTTATCTAATAATGATCTAACGTGTTATATGTCAATGGAAGTGTTATGTGCAATATCATATGCTTGCTTTTGAATGGTTATAGATGGGATGTTTTTGTGGGCGTGAATTGTTAAAATGAGTGCGTGTTATGTGATAGATGCGTGTATGAAATTTGTGTTTTATTTAAAACCATTAACAAACTAAATGGTAATCATATTAGGACGTGATTGACCAACCCTGACAGTTAGCTATTTTAAGAGTTCAACCGAGCAACCAAAGGTGAGTTCACACTTTCTACAAGGCATGGGATTCTCGGTGGTTTGGGAATGGGTTATGAAACGGTATTGAAATCTACGTATCCTCCTTGGGTAGGATACGTACCTCCATCCTCCGTAGGAAGGATGACAACATTGAAACCTACGTGTTCTCCTTGGGTAGAATACGTGCCTCCATCCTCCTTGGGAAGGATGACAACATAGAACTTACTAGATAAAACTCTATCATGAAGTCCCTCATTTTTTATATCGACTTAATCGCGGGCTGATGTGTGCAAAATGCAACATATAAATTACATCAATTGTGGCATAAAACTAACCCTTTTTTAGTACTAATGTTGGAAAAAGTGTGCTTTTGTCTTCCTTTTGTATTTTCAGGATTAAATGAGCTCAAATTAACAAAAGAAGCAAAAAGACAGCAAAATCTAACATAAATACAAGAAAAAGGAACAAATGTGACATGCCCGACCCCACGACAGTATCTTCCTAAGCTAAGCTAAACAAGAAGACAGAAGACTGAACACGCGCCGTGCTCAGCCAGCACGGGAGTATGCCCAAGCGTCAGCAGAGAAGACAAAGTGGTAGAAGCTTATATTGCCCACCACGGGGCCGTGCTCAGCGGACACGGGGCCGTGGTCAACTATAAGATTCGCACAATCCAGGAAAATCTTCATAGTACAAAGATTTTTCTGTACACGGGGTCGTGCTCAGCGGACACGGGGGCGTGGTCAACTAATAAAGACAAGCTGCATTAAATGAAGAAAGAGAGGATGTGGACACGGGGCCGTGCCCGAGCTTTTGTTCAGCCTATAAATAGGAGTGCTTGGCTCAAGTTCAAACCATCCCTTGGCACACCACCTCTCTCACACTTCACCCACCACCCACCACCACCACCATAACACCATCATCCACCACTATCATCCATTGTCCATCATAGAGTGTGTGAGTCGTCTCGGGATCCAAGATTGATCGTAAGAGTTCTTGACAATCAAGGCCATGTTTGCCTAAGTCTCTTACATCACTTGGTGAAGACAAGTGTCTAGTGTAATACTTTTTATTTCTAATCTTTTCGCACTTTTTACTTGGTTTTGTATTAATGACTTTAATAACTAGTTTCTTATGTTGAAGGTGATTCTTCCTTATCGTTTGTCCGTGGTGTCTTGACATTATTTTACTGTCTATATAAAATAAAAGATTTTCACCATTCATATCTCCACGGTCTATATGGAGGTATGTTGGCTACCTGGTCGGGGGTTAAGGGAACGGTTTGGTAAGAGTCTTGCCATTGTTCAGCGTTTAGAGGTCCTGCAATGGACCTGGGTCAAATTTAGTAGGACCTCCTTCAATACTTAACGGTATTGGATGGCGGGGGTCCAAACACTTTGATCCCCTCATAAGTTAAACTACTATTAATACTATAACCCGGCTATTTAGGACTGTATCTCTGCTGACTCAGACTACTTAGTCGAGTGTAACGTCACCTCCAAAAGAGGGGCCTACCATAATTTGCATTAATAATTTAATTCATTATCTTTCAATAATCCGACCCTTTAGGATTGTATCCTTGCTGACTCAAACTACTGGGTTGAGGGTAACGTCACCTTCAAAAGAGGGGCCTACTACAATAACTAAGATAATATATTAAATAAGTGCAAAAGTGCGGAAATAATCAAAGGTTACACTATACACGAGTCGGAACCAAGTGATTCATCTTGTCTATCTGTTTTTTCTTTTTATTTTTATTTTTCAGCATTTTAATTAGTTTTTATTTTTCTTAGCTTAAAACATTTTTCTAAAACTTTTTGATTTGATTAGACGTTGAGGATAAACCGGTACTAAAAACTCTTGTGTCCTTGGACGACCTCGGTATCTTACCAACACTATACTACGCTCACGATGGGTGCACTTGCCCATATGCGTGTTTAGTGTTAATAAATATCGTGTTTTATAAATTTAAAACTTGGCTAAAGAAAGTGTAAAAGGGCTTAAAATATACTTAAATTCATATACACACTTCACACGCATCAAGTTTTTGGCGCCGTTGCCGGGGACACAAGGATTTTAAGAAAGTTAGGAATTGACGGCCTAATTGTTTTTTTTCTTATTTTTCATTTTTTTAGGATTTTTCTTAGTTTTTCAGCTTCTGCAGAACTTAGCACGGGCCGTGCCCGCTGAACACGCCCCGTACCCAATCATTGAAACTGGCAATCATGTTTTAAGTCAGACAGTAAGCTGAACACGGGGCCGTGCCCACTCAACACGCCCCCGTGCCCAAGATTCAGTTACTGAAACAGAACCGTTAGATCCAGACGGTTGGTAACTTCTGACACAAACATGAGTGATACTGATACTTTTTACTTTCGGCACTCTTATGGTACTACATGGTGTCATTTATGTGGTGGAAACCATAAGGAATTAGAATGTTATTTTCTAAATTATAAGCCCCACTATATAGACCCATCGTTTCCTTGTATCTTTAAGAGGGGCGAAAGTAAAAATAATCCATATCTCTCCCTCGAATGCTCCCAACCAGATTTTCTAGGAGAAATGCTTCTTGATGAATTATTTCAAGTAGAAGATCTAATTCTTAATTGGTTAAAAGAACTTAGGAAAGATTTCAATGATATTTTCCAGGACAATAGCCAAGAGGAAGTGTTGGAACCGCATTCAAACAACTTCGTTGTTTCCAACGATACTTCTAACTCTAGTGAGGACTTGAGCGATAGTCGTCCCTGTGTCGATTGTGCCGTGAAGGACTCCCCATCGACTTCGTTAGATGCATACATAGACCTGAGCGATTCGACATACACCTTCTTTAACGAGAGCCCGGAAAAGGGTTGGACTTGTCCACCTACATATAGCATGGGAATCACCCTCACCGACAACCTCTTGCGTTCTCGTCTTAATATGGAGCAATTAAGGTATCTTAGGCACTTTGGGGTTGTTCCATCCAGTAAGGAACCGCCCGATCCGGAAAAGTTCCTTAAGAAATAGACACACTTCATAAAACAGCCTTCCGACACGGGGCCGTGCCCAGGTCAACACGCCCCCGTGTCCACCGAAAGATTCCCTTCTGACTTTTGTCAGAATACGGACAAAACGTGTCAGGATCTTGCCTGTACACGGGGCCGTATCCAGCCGACACAGAGCCATGTCCAGCATGCTGTCATTTTCTATAAATGCAGCCAAGAATCTTGCACATTTGGACCATCCAGGGACAGAGATTTGAAAGGATTTTCTAACTTACCATCCTAGGTATGTTCTAAAAGAAGGTTCTAACAAACATCTTGTCCTTTCCTCTTTTATCCATTACCTTCTTCTTCTTCATCTTTGTCACGGCCCCCGACCCGGTTTGACCCGTTTCAGGAGCCGCGGGACAGAAATCCTGCGGTATTTAATTAATTGAGTTTGACAGCGGAAGTTTTCATCAGGATCTTTTAAAATGTAAATATTTCCCGATTATTTTATTTCACAACGCAGGATAAAACCCCGGTAATTTACAATAGTTTGATTTCACGAAGAAATCTTTTATTTTTACAAAACATGTTTCTTTATTTTATACTGAGCCACTTCCTTGAGCTTGTAGTGCTATATGGCACTTTTCCTGATTCATAACAGATTACCTGAAACATGTTTGAAAAAGGTTTTGTCAGCGGGAAATACTGAGTGAATCATTCTATTTTGCATAATGATGCATAGTTATTAATTACAGCATAAGAGCGATTACAATGGCTTCTATCTTATTTTTATCTGGCATCCTGTCACAATGGTGACATGTCACAATGGTGACGATGGTCATACCACTATTTAGATCAATGAACCTAAATAATGATGCTTATCCCTGTAGGTCAATGAACCCAACAGTGATTATCCCGAGTAGGTCAATGAACCTAACTGGGAGAAAATTAGTAATGTGCACAATACCCCACTAACCAGTAATTCAAGATATCCACGACTTAGTCCCTGTAATTATAACCTTGAAAATAATTTGAGGTATTGTAAAATAGTTGATAAAAAGAGAATGACTCACAAACTGTGAGAAAAAGAGAATGACTCACATTGCAAATTTATACGGGCAGAGTTTAGCCTACTGATTTAGCCTTTTCAACCTAAATTTTTATAACAGGCACACAATTCGGGGTTAGTAATCAATCCAGCATTTACGATAACTCACGAGATCAAATTCTCACAACGAACGACAAAGTGCGATACTTCATCCATCGAATTAACGACGAACGACAAAGTATGATACTTAAACATCCATCGATTTAATGACGAATGACAAAGTATAGCCCTAATGTGGGCGTCACTTAAACATCCATTGGATATATTGATCAATCGGACAATGAATCGTAATAGCGATTGTGCTAATACCCTGATTGCGGCGTTGATTTAGTGCCTGTGTGTGTTAATTGGAGTATACAGAACTTATCTCAGCGCACAAAGTGAATTTGAGCGTCGTTCAATCGTCCAGAATTAAGTCCCAAAGTCCTCTATTTATACCCAGATTTTGACCAGCCTTGCGCACCGTAGCACTAATACCCCTACGATGCGCAAGGGACATAAAAGGACCATAGTGTTGCCACGTGTGGGACTAGGCCTGCTGAGTCGATGATTCTTGAATTTTTTATTCTGATAACGAATTAAGAGGATAATCGTCAAGTAGGAAATGCCCCCCCCTGAGTTTTAGGGGCCCTAATCCTAATTCCAATTGTTCTAAAAATTTTAGGGTTTGCGCAGAATCACTTGGGTGTCTCAATTAGGGTTTCCTAATGATCAATTAAAGTAATAATTAGGACCTTTTTGTGAGAGTTGTTACAATCTTTCTTGCAAAAACAACTCCATTAAAGCTTGATTTCAAGCTTTATTGTGATGTTTGTTGAATTTTTGTTCAAGGAATCTTGTTAAAAATAGGTTACACAACATTGCTTTAAGTTATTTCTGCTAAAAAAAGCTTCATAAGTTGGGAAAATAATTTGAAACTCCAAGATTCCTTGTTTTAAAGATCTGCAGAAAGTTGAACACGGGGCCGTGCTCATTGAGCACGGGGCCGTGTCCGTGGTACTGTTTCATTAAACAAACTATTTTTGGTGTGTTTTCGTAGAATGTCTAGCCAAAACAGTGGAACCTCTTCTGCGCACTCCAGAAATAGTCGAAGGGAAAGAAGGCCATCGATTGAAGCAACTCTCGTAAGATACGTGATGGTGCTATGTGAAGCCCTTGACGAGATGACTTCGGTAGAGGAGGTCCTCATAGACCGTATAAATTATCTCTCGGTGGGGTTGGAAAACAGTTTTCAAGAAATAAACCTCTTGCACCAGAGGTTAAACATTCTTGTAACACCTCCCATGGAACCAATCCTCCCTCAAGAGGATTGGAACCTAGCACTTGGAATCCACAATCCTACCGGTTGGGACGACATTCCGACGGAACCTCCTCTTAAAGAACTCCAAGAAATCCCAGTGGAAGTTGCACCTCCTCAAACTAATGCTAATGAGCCCGCTTTTCTTCTCCCTAGGGAGATCGAAGAATGGCTCGCCGACGTGTGAGGAACCCATGCTCAGAGAAAGAAGTTTGTCAAGCCACATTTAACTGAAAGATTTACCTTTTCGGAAAATTTGCTAATAGAATAAGTAATGGGCTAGAACTTCTTGGTTTAGATTTCTTGTGTTTCTTTGACCTAACTATCTAGTATTTTAATTTTTAGGACTATTATGTAATTCTCTCTATGACTTAATGAATGATGGTTTTAGTTAATTTGGTGTTTGGATGGTGTTGAAATGAATAAAACACACTTGAGATAGCAAAGGATACAAGGGAAGCTTGAACCAGCACCCCATGCAGGAAAACAGGACCATCCGACAAAATTCTTCGTTTACAGTAGGTTCGGCACGGGCCGTGTCCGCCCAACACGGCCCCGTGCTGCACAGTCTGCAGAAATACCCAGTTCAGGTAAACTGGACACGGGCCGTGCTCACCCAACACGCCCCCGTGTCCAGGCTTCTGTTTCTCTTGATTTAATTTTACTGGCACTTGAACACGGGGCCGTGCCCGGACAACACGGGGCCGTGTTCAGCGCCCAGTAACACAAAATTTTTGCTTTTTCACACCTTTTTACACATTCAATCAACCTAAAAACTTATTTTTGGGACACATTGAGGACAATATGTAATTTAAGTGTGGGGGGGATGCTAAAACCTTGAATCTTGCAAGTCCTAAATACAAGCCTTACACAAAACTCTATTGGAACCGCTAATCACCCCAAATTTTTTCAAAAAAATTTTTCATTTTTTTTTACTTGTCTATGTTTAACTTGGGAATTTCAAGTTCTAAAAAGGTTACATTTTTACGAATTTACAACCGATAGCGTCGTGATAAAAAGAACCAACATAAGAAAATTATGAAAAGGCATGACAAGCTTAGTTAAAATTTAATTATATATACTTGATCACATAAAAAACCCATTCCCACAAAAGTGAGTTTTGACCCTTTATTGAGCATACAAATATATATCTTTAAATTAAATGCTCATTTTTCTTTTCTTGTGTGAATAGCCGCTTGGTTCTTACGACTCTAGAACTTGCCATGACGATACATTCCCGGTCCTTACCAACTTAAACCCGAGTAAGTAAATGATGGAGGCATTAGGACTAACCCTTTTTATTTCTACACCGTTATTTTTTCTTTTTTTTACCACCTACCCAAAATTCCCCTAGTTAGCCCCTTTGAGCCTAAACCTTTTCATTTCATAACCCAAACAAACACCCTTTCACCCACCAAAACCTTTTTCATTTCTAACCCTTTGTTTTAGTAACTAGCTCGGTTCTTTATGTGACTTTTCAAAAAAAAAAAAAATTAAATAAATATGTGTTGATCATGAAGCCAAAGAAAATAAACAAACAAGTTTATCAAAAATAACTTTGTTTGAATAATAGGTTCATCAAAATAAAAGTTACAAAAATAGAAAGTCCTACGAAAACCGATGCTTGTTACGTTTTTCGCCCTTTTTCTACTAACCACTAACCACTAACCCAACCACCTACCTTTAACCCAAGCCTAACCCTTCACCCAAAAAGTTCTCTTGATATTTACAAAGGTATATAAGTTAAAAAGGAGGAGGATTGATTGCTTGGCAAGCATATGGTAGGAGTAAGTTCCATGCCGCTCTCGAGTGATCCACAAAAATACATTTTCGGCCGAGTGTTGAGTGATCCCCGTGAGGTATGTGAACTTGTATATAAATAAAATTTTAAAGAGGCATGTTATGCCCTAATAAGTAATTTATCTTATGAAAAGTTTTAAATAAATCATGACGAATAGGATTGTAAATAAATAAAAATAAAACTAAATAAAGAATCTTGGAAATCCCGACACTCTATGACAAGCCCAAAAAACCTTCTTCTCTACCCATTCCATTTGGGAGTGTAAAGCCACATTGTAAAGAGTTTTGCTTGAGGACAAGCAAAGATTCAAGTGTGGGGGTATTTGATGTGTGCAAAATGCAACATATAAATTACATTAATTGTGGCATAAAACTAACCCTTTTTTAGTACTAATGTTGGAAAAAGTGTGCTTTTGTCTTCCTTTTGTATTTTCAGGATTAAATGAGCTCAAATTAACAAAAGAAGCAAAAAGACAGCAAAATATAACATAAATACAAGAAAAGGAACAAATGTGACATGACCGACCCCACGGCAGCATCTTCCTAAGCAAAACAAGAAGACAGAAGACTGAACACACCCCGTGCTCAGCCAGCACGGGGGCGTGCCCAAGCGTCAGCAGAAAAGACAAAGTGGTAGAAGCTTCTATTGCCCACCACGGGGCCGTGCTCAGCGGACACGGGGCCGTGGTCAACTATAAGATTCGCACAATCTAGGCAAATCTTCATAGTATAAAGATTCTTCTGCACACGAGGTCTTGCTCAGCGGACACGGGGGCGTGGTCAACTAATAAAGATAAGCTGCATTAAATGAAGAAAGAGAGGATGTGGACACGGGGCCGTGCCCACTGGACACGGGGCCGTGCCCGAGCTTCTGTTCAGCCTATAAATAGGAGTGCTTGGCTCAAACTCAAACCATCCCTTGGCACACCACCTCTCTCACACTTCACCCACTAACCACCACCACCATAACACCATCATCCATTGTCCATCATAGAGTGTGTGAGTCGTCTCGGGATCCAAGATTGATCGTAAGAGTTCTTGACAATCAAGGCCATGTTTGCCTAAGTCTCTTACATCACTTGGTGAAGACAAGTGTCTAGTGTAATACTTTTTATTTCTAATCTTTTCGCACTTTTTACTTGGTTTTGTATTAATGACTTTAATAACTAGTTTCTTACGTTGAATGTGATTCTTCCTTATCGTTTGTCCATGGTGTCTTGACATTATTTTACTGTCTATATAAAATAAAAGATTTTCACCATTCATATCTCCACGGTCTATATGGAGGTATGTTGGCTACCTGGTTGGGGGTTAAGGGAACGGTTTGGTAAGAGTCTTGCCATTGTTCAGCGTTTAGAGGTCCTGCAATGGACCTGGGTTAAATTTAGTAGGACCTCCTTCAATACTTAACGGTATTGGATGGCGGGGGTCCAAACTCTTTGATCCCCTCATAAGTTAAACTACTATCAATACTATAACCCGGCTATTTAGGACTGTATCCCTGCTGACTCAGACTACTTAGTCGAGGGTAACGCCACCTCCAAAAGAGGGGCCTACCATAATTTGCATTAATAACTTAATTCATTATCTTTTAATAATTCGACCCTTTAGGATTGTATCCTTGCTGACTCAAACTACTGGGTTGAGAGTAACATCACCTTCAAAAGAGGGACCTACTACAATAACTAAGATAATCTCTTAAATAAGTGCAAAAGTGCGGAAATAATCAAAGGTTACACTATACACGAGTCGGAACCAAGTGATTCATCTTGTCTATCTGTTTTTTTTTATTTTTATTTTTCAGCATTTTAATTAGTTTTTATTTTTCTTAGCTTAAAACATTTTTCTAAAACTTTTTGATTTGATTAGACATTGAGGATAAACCGGTACTAAAAGCTCTGGTGTCCTTGGACGACCTCGGTATCTTACCAACACTATACTATGCTCATGATGGGTGCACTTGCCCATATGTGTGTTTAGTGTTAGTAAATATCGTGTTTTATAAATTTAAAACTTGGCTAAAGAAAGTGTAAAAGGGCTTAAAGTATACTTAAATTCATATACACACTTCACACGCATCACGGGACATTTGCGAACAGGTCATTAGTTAAATAGCGCTATTAGGTCTGACAAGCCTCACACCGTGCCGCAGAGGACGGGAGTGGACTAATGTACTTGGGCACTTAATCAATGACGATAGACATTGACGCAGGGCACATAAACATGACTAAAGTCAGTAGTCGATATGGTAACAGGTCTAGTGGTTTATAACATGGGGTATCCCCCACGGTTTATGGTTTGGGAAACAAGGAACTGGTTAACTCATGGTTTTCGAAATAACGTATGGTTTTTGGAACAACATTAAAATGGACAACCAAATGTGAACTCGCTCAACTTTGTTGATAATTTGTTGTTACATGCCTTGCAGGTCGTTAGGCACTTAGCAGGAGCTTGCATGGGAGAAGTCGTTGTGGAACATGGACAGTTGTGTGTTCATGATAAATTTATGAACTTTAAACTTATGTTTTGGTTTTGAACTTAATGCTTCCGCAGATAACTTAGACATTGTTAAATTTTTTTGACACCAATTATATTGTTTGGTTTGGTTTGGTTTGGGATTTTTATTATTTATTTATAATGTTCAATATGATTGGTGGTTGGATCCTGGTCAGTCACGCCCTCTGCGGTGATACCCCACTTGTGGATTTCGGGGGTGTGACATATTGGTATTAGAGCCATTGGTTATAGTGAACTTGGTTTTAAAAAGGGAAAAATCTTTTTGATAAAAACCAGACTATAACCTGTACAGTGCTCAACGATCCACAACGATGCTTCGCTCCACGTGCAAGACTCAAAACTATATGTGATATGGTTTATGTTTGTATTGCCTGCCTGTTAGTTTACATGGTGCATTGATCATAGTATGCTTAGTTCACGTAGTAGCATGTTGCCATTAGCCGTAATGTACCTTCTTGACATGCACTTGTTTGCCTGAAACCCTGTGTGCTTACTCTCTTCTGTCATCCCTTACTTTTCACACCTCTATGTCACCGTTCTTACTTGTGTTTTTCTGGACGTGAAGATCATGAGTGGACATCTCAACTTGTCTCAGGCCCAACTGACGGCTCTAATCAACGAACGAGTTGCTGAGGCACTAGCAGCAGCTCAAGCAGGAGGTACAGCCTACTATTTTGACCTATCCTAGGATGTTTAGATCCTACTTTTGTGATCCTACTCTCGTGCTTAACATTATCCGTTCTTTCTCGCGCAACATGTCAAAATGCTCAGCCTCGAGTGTGTACGTTCAAGACCTTCATTGATTGTCGACCTAGTACTTTCAGTGGCACGTAGGGAGTTGTAGGTCTTCTCCACTGGTTCGAGAAGATCAAATATGTTTTTGAGATGTGTGAATGCCCTGTAGCCAGTAGGGTGAAGTTTGCAACAAGAACTCTTGAAGGTGGTGCGCTCTCCTGGTGGAACGCACAAGTGCATATGTTAGGGTTGGCAACTGCTAATGCCACCCCATGGAACGATTTTAAAGAACTGATCAAAGAAGAATACTGTCATCGTGATGACATTCATAAGCTTGAGCTAGAGTTCTATGACATCAAGATGGTAGGGTTAGAAATTGAGGCCTACACGAAGCGTTCTAGTGAATTGGCTGCATTGTGTCCCAACATGTCAAATCCTCCTTACAAGCGTATCGAGCTCTACATCAAAGGTTTAGTGCCAGAGATCCAGAGCATGGTAACATCAGCCAATCTTCCTACGATACAGCAGATTATACGACTGTCCCACCGCCTCACTGATCAGCCAGTCGAGCAGAAAAGGCTGCCCAAGCGAATTAATTCTACCACTACTTCTGATGCTCAAAGTGACAACAAACGAAAGTGGGATGGGAATTCTAGCAAGGGTTCAAGCTCTGTTCATCCTCAGTCTCAGCAGCAAAGGACCGATGACTACAAGAGTCCCAATCAGCAGTCTACTGGTAGTCAAAGCCAGGTATGGTATAAAGGAAATCAACCTAAATGAAACCTTCGTAACTTGCACCACAGCGGGCCGTGCAGCAAGGGTCGCTGTCATAGATGCAACAAACCTGGTCACGCAACAAAGGATTGTAGGAGCCTATATCATGCGAATCAGAATCGTCAGCAGCAGCAACAAGCTCCACAGAACCAGCAACAGCAGCAACAACATGGTAATAATAAGGGGTGTTTTCAATGCGGAGCTGAATGCCACTTCAAGAGGAACTGCCCACAGCTGAATCAGAATCAAAACAACAATAATAACAACCAGGGCAATGGAAACAACAACAGGGACAACAATGATGGTAATGGTGCCAGGGGACGTGCGTTCGTGATTGGTCAGGGTGAAGCAAGAAACGATCCCAATGTTGTGACGGGTAGGTTTATACTGGGTGATTACTTTATTTATGTTTTATTTGATTCGGGAGCCGATACTAGTTACGTGTCCTTAAGGGTTAGTCAGATGCTTAAGCGTACCGCAATTCCTCTGGATTCCAAGCATATTGTAGAACTAGCAAACGGTAAAAATCTTGAGGCCACACACATAGTTAAGGGTTGAAATCTCGCTCTAGCTCGTCAGACTTTCTCTATCGATCTTATCCGCATCGTTCTTAGTAGCTTCGACGTTGTCATTGGGATGGACTGGTTATCCCAACATCGAGCAGAAATACTTTGCAAGGAGAAAATTGTCCGCATCCCTCGTTCTGGCGAAGAACCCCTCATTATTTGTGGTGACAAGAGTGGTGCTGTTGTGGGCATCATCTCTTTCCTTAAGGCCCAGAAGTGTTTGCGAAAGGGCCACACTGCTGTTCTATCCCTCGTTACGGACACCTCAACTAAAGAGAAGAAGATTGAAGATATCCCAGTAGTAGGCGACTTTCCTGAGGTATTCCCTGAGGAATTTCCTGGTCTCCCGCCCAATCGTCAGGTCGAGTTTCAAATCGAGCTATCTCCTGGAGCAGCGCCTATAGCTCACGCACCTTATCATTTAGCTCCATCTGAACTAGAAGAACTGTCCACGCAACTACAGGAACTCTTGGTCAAGGGTTTCATTCGGCCTAGCTCTTCACCCTGGGGAGCTCTAGTCTTATTTGTTAAGAAGAAGGAAGGTACCTTTTGAATGTGCATAGACTATCGTGAACTCAACAAGGTGACTGTGAAGAATCGTTATCCCCTTCCTCGTATCGATGACCTGTTCGACCAGTTGCAAGGGTTGAGCTTCTATTCTAAGATAGATCTGAGATCGGGCTATCATCAGCTGAGAGTCCGAGGTGAGGACATTTCTAAGACAACATTCAGGATTCGTTACGGATACTAGGAGTTTCTGGTCATGCCTTTCGGGTTGACAAACGCACCTGCGGTCTTCATGGATCTTATGAACCGAGTGTGCAAACCATACTTGGATAAGTTTGTTATTGTTTTCATCGACGATGTCCTGATCTATTCCAAGAGTCAGGAGGAAAACGAGCGTCATCTGCGACTCATTCTGGAACTCCTTCGAACAGAACAACTTTATGCTAAGTTTTCAAAATGTGACTTTTGGCTTCGTGAAGTCCATTTTCCTAGGCCACGTGGTTAATGAGGATGGGATTCACATTGATCCATCCAAGATTGATTTGATCAAGAACTGGCCTGCACCTCGAACTCCAACTGAAATCCGTCAATTCTTGGGTTTGGCGGGGTACTACCGAAGATTTATCAAGGATTTCTCGAAGATTGCGCAACCTCTTACTATTCTAACTCAGAAGGGTGTCACCTACCGGTGGGGTGATGCCAAGGAATCCGCGTTTCAACAGCTGAAGATGAAGCTTTGTAGCGCACCTATTCTCTCGTTACCTGAAGGCACAGACGATTTCGTGGTTTATTGTGACGCGTCAATCCAAGGACTTGGTTGTGTGTTGATGCAACATGAGAAAGTTATTGCCTACGCATCACGCCAACTCAAGGTTCACGAAAAGAACTACACTACTCATGGCTTGGAGTTAGGAGCAGTGGTGTTTGCACTCAAGATATGGAGACATTACCTGTACGGTACCAAGTGCACCATTTACACCGATCACAGGAGTCTCCAGGATATCTTCGATCAAAAGGAGTTGAACATGCGACAACGTCGATGGGTCGAACCCCTTAACGACTATGAATGCGCAATCAAGTATCATCCCGGCAAGGCCAACATTGTGGCCGGTGCCCTCACTCGTAAGGAAACCAAACCTAAGAGGGTGCGCGCGTTACAACTTACGATTCACTCTAGTCTTCCTACCCAGATTCGTGAGGCACAGATCGAAGCATTGAAGGAAGAAAACCTTAAAGCTGAGTCACTACGGGGATTGGAGAAACGGTTGGAACTAAAGGAAGATGGTGCTTACTATTTAGCGGGACGTATCTGGGTTCCATTTTATGGGGTTCTACATGAGCTTGTGTCGGATGAGGCACACAAGTCTCGTTACTCGGTACATCCTGGCTCTGATAAGATGTACCACGATCTCAAAACCACGTACTGGTGGCCTAGTATGAAGGCTAACATAGCGACCTATGTTAGTAAATGCTTGACTTGTGCCAGAGTTAAGGTTGAATACCAGAAGCCATCAGGACTACTCCAACAGCCCGAGATCCCAACATGGAAATGGGAGCAAATTTATATGGATTTCGTCACTGGCCTACCTAGATCTCAACGAGGAAACGACACCATTTGGGTGATAGTGGATCGACTAACTAAGTCTGCACACTTTATGGCATTCAAGGAAACTGACAAGTTTTCTACGCTCGCAGACATTTATCTGAAGGAAGTAGTCTCTAGGCATGGAGTGCTAACTTCTATTATCTCTGATCGAGACTCACGCTTTACATCTGAGTTGTGGCAAGCAATGCACAAATCCTTCGGCTCACATATAGACATGAGCACATCGTATTATCCACAGACGGATGGGCAGACTGAACGCACCATCCAGACTGTTGAGGACATGCTTTGGGCATGTGTCATCGACTTTGGTAACGGCTGGGAAAGGCACCTACCTTTGGTGGAGTTTTCGTATAACAACAGTTACCACACCAACATCCTGGCTGCTCCGTTCGAGGCTTTGTATGGACAGAAATTCCGATCACCTCTATGCTGGGCAGAAGTGGGTGACAGCCAAATCACTGGCCCAGAACTCGTTGTCGACACAACGGAGAAAATTGCGCAAATCAGGCAAAGAATGGCGGCAGCTCGTGACTGTCAGAAAAGCTACACTGATAAGCGCAGGAAACCACTCGAGTTCCAGGTTGGGGATCGAGTGCTACTTAAAGTCTCACCTTGGAAAGGTGTGGTTCGCTTTGGCAAACGGGGCAAGCTTAATCCGCGTTATGTTGGACCTTTCGAAATCACTGAGAAGATCGGCAAGGTGGCATACAGATTGAATCTGCCCGAAGAGCTCAGTGGTGTTCATGACGTATTCCATGTGTCGAATCTGAAGAAGTGTCTGTCAGATGAGACCCTCATCATTCCTTTTAAGGAACTCACTATCGACGACCAGTTACGTTTCATCGAGGAACCGGTGGAAATTATGGACCGGGAGATCAGGACCCTCAAACGTATCAAGATACCCATTGTTCGAGTTGGTTGGAACTCCCGTCGCGGCCCAGAGTTCACCTGGAAACGAGAAGACCAAATGAAATGCAAGTACTCCCAATTATTTAAGAAAGGTGAGTCCAGTACTGAAGCTACATCGGAATTTCGGGACGAAATTCCAAACCAACGGGGGGATGATGTGATACCCCAGGAAAATGCACAACCCAACTAGCTTCCTCAGTAACTACGTGCTAAATTTCGGGACGAAATTTCATTCAACTTAGGGATGATGTGACAACCCTTGTTTCCCAGGATAGTCACGGTTCATATACGTTCTAGTTACCGCTTCGTACCGTATCTGAGCGATGTGTACTTTACATATTTATACATGTGGATCATGCCTAAATCTATTTAATTATAATTGGGGTGTTTATAATTGTTTCGAAACATATTTATAATACTTAGCATAATATATTAACAACAACCATTGTCACCTCCACTCCTTCTTTTGTCGTTTCATAGGAGCAGCCCACCTCACAAACACTTACGGCCCAACCCCATGTCCCATTCCTTATCATCTTCGGCCCACACCCACTCCCTCAACCGCCATCCACAAAATTTACGTATAGGTGCAAGCACTGTTATATCCACACCCCAAAAACAAACCCTAACTGCTCAATTATTCTCCACAGGGGCTAAATCCCACCAGTGACCCATCTCTCATCGGCGACCTACTATACTCTCGGCTCTCTCTCGTCCTTTCCCTCTTTCACTACATCCCAATTGGTTAGTATGTTTATTTGTTGTTTTCGGTTTGAAACTCTTGTATACCATGGCTGCGTTTATTAGATTTTTCTTGCTGGTGTGTGATTTAGTGTAGTTCGAGTCTCTAGATCATGTGTATTAATGATTGAAGGTTCTTGATGTAAATCGTATTACTTGTTTTTTTTCGAACCCTCGTTTACTTGTACAAACCATGGCTGCGTTTTATTGTTTAATTAATGCTTGATGTTATGTGATTAATTGCGAACTAGGGTTGCTAGAAAAGGGGTGGTCAATGTGATGTTAGTCGTATAAACGTTTATTTATAAGTTAGGGTTAGTTATGGACCAAAACCTGTCGTAGAGGATAATTTAGTGTACATACACAACTGATATCATGTTATTGCTGCTGTGATTAATATTTGAGGGTCACGGGTGCGCTAGATAATCGTTTGCGGGTTCGGGTCATAACTTAACGAAAATTTGATTTTCTGAAGTCTACATCATATGTTTTCGAAAAACGAATCAAATGGAACTAGAATCGCATTTTTTTGAGGTCCTTTACTGTTTTTAAAGGAATGTTTTGTATAGCAGCAAAAGCTGCGTTTTTTCTGCAGAAAACGTGTGTTATGTTTTTCATCGTAACTTAGAATCTGTATAGAGTTAGATCACGAAATTGGTACTGTAGATGGCCACTTATGTCCTCCAACTGGAATTTCGTCAATCAGACTTACGATGAATTTTAAATGAATTTTTCCGTGGACTGCAGTCAGAAAGTCACGAATCTGATCGCAGCCCGGTAAATGAATTTTATAAAATAATTGGTGATGAATTGGATCCCGAGATTTTGACACAATAATATTTGTATCGTTTAGAACATTATGTAAAAATTTGGGAATTTTTGAAACAATTTAACTATTTTATTAAAATAACCGAAAACAGCCCAGTTTTGGATGTTTAAGCTGAAACGATACAAGTAGTGATTTGCGTGTCTAAATGTCGGGTAGGTATCTGATAATGATCTAACGTGTTATATGTCAGTGGAAGTGTTATGTGCAATATCGTATGCTTGCTTTTGAATGGTTATAGATGGGATGTTTTTGTGGGCGTGAACTGTTAAAGTGAGTGCGTGTTATGTGATAGATGTGTGTATGAACTTTGTGTTTTATTTTAAACCATTAACAAACTAAATGGTAATTATATTAGGACGTGATTGACCAACCCTGATCGTTAGCTATTTTAAGAGTTCAACCGAGCAACCAAAGGTGAGTTCACACTTTCTACCAGGCATGGGATTCCCGGTGGTTTGGAAATAGGTTAAGGAACGGTATTGAAACCTGTGTATCCTTCTTGGGTAGGATACGTACCTCCATCCTCCGTAGGAAGGATGACAACATTGAAACCTGCGTGTTCTCCTTGGGTAGAATACATGTCTCCATCCTCCTTGGGAAGGATGGCAACATAGAACTTACTAGACAAAACTCTATCATGAAGTCCCTCATTTTTTTATATTGACTTAATCGCCGGGCCATTGGCGAACGGGTCATTAGTTAAATAGCGCTATTAGGTCTGACAAGCCTCACACCATGCCACAGAGGACGAGAATGGACTAATGTACTTGGACACTTAGTCAATGATGATAGACATTGACGCATGGCACATAAACATGACTAAAGTCAGTAGTCGATATGGTAACAGGTCTAGTGGTTTATAACATGGGGTAGCCCCCACGGTTTATTGTTTGGGAAACAAGGAACTGGTTAACTCATGGTTTTCGAACTAACGTATGGTTTTTGGAACAACATTAAAATGGACAACCAACTGTGAACTCGCTTAACTTTGTTGTTGATTTGTTATTACATGCCTTGCAGGTCGTTAGGTACTTAGCAGGAGCTTGCATGGGAGAAGTCGTTGTGGAACATGAACAGTTGTGTGTTCATGAAAACTTATGAACTTTAAACTTATGTTTTGGTTTTGAACTTAATGCTTCCGTTGATAACTTAGACATTGTTAAATTGTTTTGACACCAATTATATTGTTTAGTTTGGGATTTTTATTATTTATTTATAATGTTCAATATGATTGGTGGCTGGATCCTGGTCAGTCACGCCCCCTGTGGTGATACCCCGCTTGTGGATTTGGGGGGTGTGATATGGGACGACCTTCAAAAGATTTACAAGGTACATTCGGCTGAGCATGGTTTTCCTGGTATGATTGGGAGCTTGGATTGCATGCATTGGCGTTGGGATAACTGCCCGACCGCATGGCAAGGTTAACACACACGGGGTGACCAAAAGGGACCTACTGTTATTCTTCAGGCGGTTACCTCACAGGACATTTGGGTTTGGTCGGCTTACTTTGGAGTGGTCAAGTCATGCAATGATATAAATGTTTTTGAACAATCTCCAATGTTAGAGGACTGGATTTCTGGCAGAGCTCCAAAAGCGTCTTTTTAGGCAAACGGAAACTACTACCCTCATGGATATTATTTGTGCGACGGAATTTATCCTAGGTATTCGATTGTCATGAAGACGTTTAGTGATCCTATCGATGAAAAAAGAGCACACTTTAAAAAAGTTCAAGAGTCTTCACGAAAAGATATTGAGAGATGCTTTGGGGTTCTTAAACAACTATGACACTATTTGAGAAATCCTTGTCGTGCATGGACCAAGAAAAAAATGAGAGATGCTATGTACGCTTGTATAATCATGCACAACATGATTTTGGAAGACAAAGGAAAGGCGATATACCAGAATTATGTACCGGAAACCGTTCAGGAGGAGCATCCGAAGGCGTAAATGGAAGAAAGAGTGAATAATGCACGAGAATTGCATTACGAACCGTACCATTCTGTGTTAACGGTTGATTTGGTACAACACGCATGGTCGGTTAGGTATATCCCACCTGAGGGTGAAGAAGAAACGAAGGACGAGGAAGACGAAGTTGGCGAGGATGAAGAAAGCGAAGACGAAAACTAGTGTATTTTTTAAGTTTAGTTGGTTTTTATTTTTTTATTTCTAGTATTTTAATTATTTTTTAATTTAATGAAGTATTTTAAGTTTTTAATTTTAACAAAATAAATAATTGTGTAATAATTGGATGGGGTGTTATTGGGCATTATTCCCACTACGCCACTTTTGCAAAAACGCCTGATAATGCCCCAATGCTGACTGGACTGCCACATGGCAGAAAACGCCCCAGGGTGAGAGCAGTATTCATCAAACCACTATGCATGGTCTCATTGCCAACACAATATAGCAATTGCGACAGTACAAAGCCATCTCATATGATATTATATATATATATATTAATTACCAAGTTGTTTTTGCAATGCAACCACTCTTTGTAATTGGAATATTGGAAATTTTGTATTGCTTTGAATTACTTGTACAAAATGACAAAGATACATAAATACTTGAACCAATGGACTAATAAAGGAAATACAATAATAAATTGAGGCTGGAAAAGATCCTTGATTGATCTTCAATGGTCCTTGATGAGCAATTTGTAAGGCTGTGAAAATCTTCATAAAATGGGAAATGATGAATATTTGATTCTATTATTTTTTATTTTCAAACACTCCCCCTCAAGTTGAGTAGTGGGATTTCCGATACTTAACTTGTCAAGACAATGGTTGAAGATTCTCCCATTAACGGCTATTGTTAATATCTCTGCTAGTTGGTCTTCTGATTGAACGAATGGCAGCTCTATGATCCATGTTTCAAGTTTCTCTTTGATAAAACCTCTACATGCTTTGTACGATCATGTTGAATAGGAATTTCGGAAATTTGTATTGCAGCTTTATTATCACACATGATCATACTAGCTTCAGTTTGAGGAAATCCGATCTCAGTTAGAAGTTTGCGTATCCACAGAACCTCCGCCATACCTCGTGCAATCCCTCGGAACTCAGCTTTGGCACTGGATAAGGCTACAACCTTCTGTTTTTTGCTTCTCCACGTAACCAGATTTCCTCCAACAAGAGTAAAGTACCCTAACGTTGATCTTCGGTCGCCTTTATCTCCCGCCAAGTCTGCATTTGTATATGCCTGGATCTTTAGATGTTTATTTGGTTGAAAGAGAACCCCATGGCCTGCTGTCCCTTTGAGATATCTTATAATCCTCCATACTGACTCCATGTGAGCTACTTGAGGTTGGTGCATAAACTGGCTGATCACCCCAACTGCGTACGCAATGTCTGGGCGAGTGCGCGAGAGGTATATTAGCTTACCTACCAAGCGTTGATATCTTTCTTTGTCCGTCAATTCTGCTCCTTCTTCCATGTAAATTTTTTGGTTGGCCATCATTGGGGTGTCAGCAGGTTCGCAATCAATCATACCTGTCTCTGCTAGGAGGTCAAGAACATATTTCTTTTGACATATGAAGATCCCCCGTTTAGACCATAGTACCTCTATTCCAAGAAAGTACTTAAGCCTTCCTAAGTCCTCCATTTCGAATTCTGTGAATAAGTTTGTCTTTAGCTTCTTTATTTCTTCCTCATCATTTCCTGTAATGATCATGTCATCAACATATATAATCAAATAAGTTACAAGTTTACCTTTGTGTGTAAGGAACAACGTATGATCGGAGTTGCTTTGGTGAAACTCATATTTTTTCATCGCTATAGTAAATCTTCTAAACCATGCTCGAGGAGATTGCTTAAGCTCGTATAGGGTCCTTTTCAACCGACACACTTCCTCTACCTTGAAGTTTTCTTTGAAACCGGGAGGGACTTCCATATACACTTCTTCTTTTAATTCTCCATGTAGGAAAGCATTCTTAACATCGAGTTGATGGAGAGGTCATCCTTCATTTGCAGCAATTAAAAATAGTACCCGGATTGTGTCAATCTTGGCTACGGGGGAGACCGTCTCTGAGGAGTCAATCCCATATGTTTGAGTATAGCCTTTAGCCACCAAGCACGCTTTATACCTTTCAATTGTCCCATCCGGTTTGTGTTTGATTGTGAAGACCCAACGACATCCCACTGGTTTTTTTCCTAGAGGAAGAATACACTTTTCCCATGTATTATTTTTTATAAGTGCCTCCATCTCTGTTTCCATAGCTTCTTTCCAGTTTTTTGAATCAAAAGCTTGCTCCATAGAGTTTGGAATCTGTCCATCGTATAAGGAGGAAACAAAAGCCTTGGCTTCTTTGGACAAGTTCCCTTCAGCAATGTTTGCCATGGGATACCTAGAGGACCTTGTTTGTTTTTCTGGAGAGTAACGTTTTGGTGGGACTCCCCTGTTGACTCTTGGTGGGAGAGTATATCTCTCGGTTGTTTCTTCTTGTATTGGCACACTGTGTTCCTCTTGTATTGTCTCTCTTTGGTGTTCCTCTTGTATTGTCTCTCTTTGTTCTTCCTGCACGGTCTGTTCTATTGCTATATCATGGTTATTAGATACGTTGATATTTTGATTTTCATGAGACTCAACATTTTGTATATCCTCATGTGTTTGAGACTTACTTACCTCGGACATAATACTAGGAGGATCTTGGTTAGTAGCACTGTTAGTTTGCTCACCAAATTGTTGGGAAGCTAATGACTCATCTTGGGTACTGTGATCATCTTCTTGTAATGGTAAAGTCCATTTTAACCAACTCAGAATGTCGGTATAGTCGTTCTCCCCCTGACTTCTGTGTTGTTAAGTATAGAAGAATTCGGTTTCGAGGAAGTCACAATTTAGGGTGGTGTACATATGACGTCTCCTTGGGCTATAGCACTGGTATCCTTTTTGGTTGGCACCATAGCCCACGAACACGCACTTTTCAGCACATGGGCCAAGTTTACCTCGATCAGCTTTAGGTATGTGGACAAATACGGAGCATCCAAATACCCATGGTTGAAGCGTAAAGGGAGGGGGGGATTTTCGTAAAACTAGATAGAGTTAGGAGAGGAGTTTTTAGGTTAAGAGCTTTGGTGGGTAGTAGATTGATAAGATAAGTGGCGGTAGCGAGAGCCTCGGGCCAAAAGGACTTGGGAACCCTAGATTCAATAAGAGGGGCTCGAGTTATTTCTAAGAGAGTGCGATTTTTTTGTTCGACTGTACCGTTTTGCTCAGGAGTGTGTGGACAAGACGGTTGGTGAATAATCCCTTTTGTTTGACAAAATTGTTTCATTGAATCATTTATAAACTCCCCCCCCCCTATTATCAGATCGAAGGATTTGGATGTTGGTTTTAAATTGTGTTTGTATCATGGTATAAAATATAGTAAACTTATCAAACACTTCAGAATTGTTCTTTAGAAAATAAATCCATGTCATACGAGTGCAATCATCAATAAAAAGAACAAAAAATAAAAAGTTTTGTCCCCCAATAATTTCTGCGGGACCCCAAACATCAGAGTGAATAAGAGAGAAGGTAAATAAACTCTTGTGTTATTCGGTTTATAGGTATGTCTATGACTTTTAGCTAAAACACAAGTTTCACAATTTAAGGGTTTATTGGAAGGAAATAATTTAGGAAATAAAAGATGTAAATAACCGGTGGAAGGATGTCCCAATCTTCTATGCCATAGCCAAGCTTCTCTATTTGTAGTCCCGTGAGCAAGCATCACAGTACCGTGTTGAGTCACTTCTTCCACATAATACAATCCTTGGCGTTTAGTGCCACGCCCAATGATCGCTCCCGTCCTGATATCCTGTAGGATACAGATGGGATGCATTAAGACGGTGCAATTTAGTTCTTTTGTCACCTGACTAATAGATAACAATTTATGTGATAAAGATGGGACATAAAGAAAATTTGAGAGTTTTAAAGTCGGTGATATTTCAATAGTTCCTCCTCCCTTTACGGGAACTATTCCTCCATTGGCAGTTTTGATATGGTCAATTCTAGGTTTAGATTTTGAAACCATGTCCGATAATTCAAACGTCATGGTATCAGTAGCCCCACAATCGAATATCCAAGATTTTTCTAAAATGTCATTATTTTTTGTCATATTAGCTAAACCATGAGGTTTTAAAGTCCTTTTTTAATTCTAGATTCCTCCACATCTTTATTTTTGTTAGTGACATAATTTTTACTATTTTCATAAAAAACATTATCTCCAGATGAAGATTCCCCCACATCTTTGTTTTAATTAGTGTTATGATTTTTATAATTTTCACAAAAGTCAGAAGTATTTCGAGGAGGAGCCTTTTCTAAAATGGAATTATTTTTAAAATTGTTATCTATTGGTTGACCATTATCATAAATAGCACAATTTCCAGGGGGTATATCTAACAGTTTAAGAACACGCAAAGGAATTAGGATTAAAATGAGAAGGGCTTGAGAATGTATTCTCAAACCCGTTACCTCCATTGTTACTCAGATAATCACTTTGGTTGTCGGTGAAGGCGATTCCACCGAAGCCGCTGCCCCTTGCTTCGTCTCCGCCGCTCCTTTGCGGTTTGTCGCCACTACTGTTATCATCCGCGTTTCCGACGGCGGTGGAAACTCTTCCTCTTTCTTTATTCCCTATTTTGTGACCGTCATTCCACCACTCGGGGTAACCAATGAGCTTAAAGCACTGGTCCTTGGTGTGTTTCATCATGCCACAATGGTCACATTTCAATTTTGTTTTGTCAGACCGAAATGATGATCCATTGCTAGAGTTCTTCTGACCCATTCGCCGTTTTGACAGAAAAACTAGACCTTCGGATTCATGTGAGCCGTTGGCAGCTAGCCCTGCCGCCACACCATTCTGTGAGGGTGGATTATTAGTGGTTGTTCTGAGTATACCTTGATGTGCCATTTCTTTTCGAACGGTCGAGTACGCGCCCACAGCCGAGGGTAGCGGGTCGCATCGGAGTATCTCTCTCTTTATAGTATCATATTGTCGGCCAAGGGTGTTTAGGAACTGAAAAAGTTTTTGTTCGGACCAAATTTTGTTATAGGTTGCTATGTCGACAGAACATGTCATGAGGTTCGGATCTCTCCTATCAATTTCTCCCCAAATGCCTTGCATAGCGATCCAAAAAACTTCTAGTGGTGACCCGTTCTGTTTTATCCCGTTGGCCTTGACTTGGAGATCGAAGGTTTGTAGTTTGTCTTTCCCACTACTGTAAGTAACAACCAACGCGTCCCATAATGTTTTGGATGTGGGAAACTCGGTTAGATTACTTGCAAGAGCGGGTTCGATATTTTGTATTAACCATGAGAAGCCTATTAAATCTTCTTGTTCCCATTGTTTGTACTTTTCATCGGTTGGATCCGGTGGAGCCGGATTTCCTGAAAGGTGACTCAAAAGCGTTTTTGATTTACCTCCAATTGCTACTCGAATAATTCGAGCCCACAAGGCGTAATTCTGACTGTTAAGCATAATGCTGATTTTTAAGCTATCTGAGAGATTTTGTTTCTGGGTTTGGTTTTGGTTATTGAGACTGCTAAGAATATTGGTGATCTGTAATGAAAGATCATCATTCTTATTGTTTTCGGACATGGTGGTGTTTGCGATATTGAAAGGCTTGGAAGAAAGAGATAGGTGGTGAGTAGGTTGATCCTAAGATCGTAGTCCATGCTCTGATACCATATTTGTAATTGGAATATTGGAAATTGTGTATTGCTTTGAATTACTTGTACAGAATGACAAAGATACATAAATAGTTTACACAATTGACTAATAAAGAAAACACAATAATAAATTGTGGCTGGAAAAGATCCTTGATTGATCTTCAACGGTCCTTGATGAGTAATTTGTAAGGATGTGAAAATCTTCATAAAATGGAAAATGATGAATATTTGATTCTATTATTTTTTATTTTCTAACAACCACGTCTAAAATGAGTCTATAGTCATCATCATCATCAAAAAAGTACAAAAAATACAAACCCTAACCGGTGAAAGGAGTAAACTGAAATCTCCAATGAGCACTTGATCACCATCATCGAATGAAAATGAAACAACATAACGATGACTAGGGGTGTAAACGAGTCAGGCCGAGCCCGACTAGGGTCATGGTCGGCGTGTTTTTGTGAGGTTCGAGCTCAAGCTTAAATCGATTCGAGCCTACTTATTTAAGCATGAGCTTGGCTCGTGGGTACAACCCAAAGCTCGAGATATTTTGAGAACAACCTCAAATAAGCTAAAAACTTGGCTCAAACTCGCTTCAATATCGCTTAAACGAGCCAAAGTTCGGCTCCTTAAAGTTATCATCATTATTATTATATTATATTATATAGAAAAAAACTAAAATTTGTTTGGGCTCGTTTAGGATCACAAGCCTAAATGAGCTTTGTATTTCAAGCTCGGGCTTGTTAAGGTGCGATTCGTTCGAGCCTTTAACCAAGCCGATCACTAGTAGCTCTCGAGCCTCTGAGCTTGTTTACACCCCTATGACCATCCTCTCAGAAAATGGCGTCTGAAGTAAATCGTCTACAACGGCTGATTAAACGCCAAACGGAGACAACAAAGAATAGATGTCAAGTAGCATATTATGTACTAGGAGAGCATTTTCTATGTATATACAACTTGGAGATCAATAAGGTCGTCTTAGATGTGTTTTTCTCAACATCATCGACCAATACAACCTGCCTATTAAGTTTGGGGAGAGCATCTGCTCAACATCATGGACCGAAAGAACACCGATTTTTTATGTTGCTTACTAAAGAAATCCCTAATATACCGAACTCAAATCAACAACATGCAACTTTAGTCCATAGAAACCAGTCCCAAAATTAGGGCTTACATTCAACCATAAAACCAACACAAGAAGATCGAAAGACAAATAAACAATACATCTGCATTACAGATGAGTTTACACTCATCATCATCGCGCAACCCTCAATGGGTGTATTGACGTGTGTCGAACATGGTATAATTTTTTATATCTTTTTTTAGCACGTTACACTCGTTTATCAAGCTTTAAATTTATGAAACACGATATAATGCAATCACTCTTTACAACATGTTAGGGCAAGTGCACCCATCGTTGGCGTAGTATAGTGATGGTAAGATACCGAGGTCGTCCAAGGACACAAGAGTTTTTAATACCGGAATATCGTCAACGTCTAATCTATCCAAAATTTTGAGAAAAGATATTAGTAAATAAAAATAAGATGAAAATATAATATTAAAAGAAACAATAAACACCATAGAATCACTTGGTTCCGACTCCTCTTTTATGTATCCTTTGAAGATTTCTGCACTTGGGCTTTTTAAGAGATTATCTTAGTTATTGTGGCATGTCCCTCTTTTGGATGCAACACTACAAATGGTACAATTATAAAATATTAAATAGTTTTTGTCTCATCTCATTTATTATTATCTTTGACTAAAATTAGTCATAAAAACTATCATCCTCCACACTAATTTTTTTGTCTATATGCATCAGATGGTTGTACAGTGTGCAGTTTAGCTTATATGGTGCATTAGTGTGCTACCATATGGTGTGCGATCTGTTATGTTTGGCCGTGAATCATGGTAATCGGTTACACCTATAATTTTACGTGATCAAATCAAACAATTTCCAACTTTACCGTAATTTGCAGGACCCCTAATTCATCACTTAATCAATCATAATCATTCTTCTCCATATTTCCTCAACTCAGCCACATTCTCGGAGCTTATGGCTAGATAGGCATTCGGGATGTATGGTGGGAATTGTGGTTGTGGTTGGAGATAAGGGTCTTGTATGAGGTTCTGAAATTCCCGGTCATTTGCCCACCATTGTTGCATTGGATTTGGTGCTGGTGCAGGTATCCTTGGGATTTCCTCTAGGTTAAATGCGAGTATTGGTTGAGGATTCATTTGGATAGGTTCTGGGTTTGTTTCTTCGGCTATAGGTTGAAACATGTCACAGTTTGCTAATCTACGGTCGAGTTCCTCCCACAGTAGTTTGGTTAATGGGATTTGAGTGGTTCCTTCAGATAAGGTTATTGTGGCTACTGTGTTTTTCTTTTTCTTCCTTTTTTCTCTTTATTAAACCATCCTTTCTTCTTAGGCGGTATAGGTTTTGTAGATTTGGCTTCAAAAATGAAACATCCTTCTGCATCTGCTTCATATCCTGATATGGCTCCGGATGGTCCTTCGTTCATCTCTGAATCAGACATATGTTGGAAAGCATCGAACACACTATTGTCACTCATATTGTGGACTCAGAAATTGTCAAAAATTATATAAAAATTCCACATATATATGATTTTTATATTCACCGAAATAACACATAATTATTATATATTGATTTCCTAACATTAATGTTTAAGTTTAGGTATTAAAAGAACACCTAAATAGCTTAAACCAGTGGCTCTGATACCACTTTCTGTCACAATCCAGGTCGCACCCTGGGCGGAAGCCGTGAACAGTCAGGTGGTACCGGTGTTCATTAAATTTGTAGCGGAAAATTTTCATCAGGATCGTAGTTAGGAAATATTTCAGAGTTTGTAAAACACCAAAGTAATATTAAAAAAATGGGATAAAATCCATATTACAATCAAAGGATTTTATAGGGATAAACCCTTAATTGATAAAACACAATTTCTTCTTTTATTCAGGTAATCATAGCCACTTTATTTAACCCTTCGGTGCTCCATAGTAGGCTTCTATTATCTTCATAGTAAGTTACCTGAAACGCGTTTTGAAAACATTTTATCAGCGAAAAATACTGGTGAGTTCATTCATTTGTATAAAAAAGACACAGTGTTATATTTTTTCAGTATCAAGGATGATTACATTGTTTATATCTAACAAATACTCTAATCGGTATTTGTCACTCGACCGGATCTGTGACTATGGTCATATCACACATTGGCTAACCAGTTGTCCAATGGTGAAGCTTATCAAGTAATGTATACAAAACCCCACATACTGGCAGTAATTGCAGAATACAAAAGCTTAATCACTGTAAGTATAACTGAAAAACATTTACGGTTTTGCAATGCATTTTGTAAAAACAAAGAATGACTCACTTTGTAGACTTAGGGTTTTAACTTAAAGCCTCGTGGTATAATTTTTGGTATGATTCCTGAGTTCTTAACAAAAATATACAATGCACACGTGTCAGTGTAATAACCTAGCTCAAACTTTATCGATACATCACAAGATCACAACCTCAACGTAGTTAACAAAGTATAGCCTTATTAATGCAACACCTTGGCATCCGTTGCTGGTTTTTCGATGGATCGGACAGGGTATCGAATGAGTGATCAGGAGTTAAAACACTTACAACGGGGTAGAGTTTCGCAGTTTAGGGGGGGTGTTGTGCAAAGAATGAGTAGAACGAGAGCAGAATTCGTAAAAATGAAATCGAATTTGTGTAGAAGCTTAATCCCCAAGCTGTTGCATTTATAACCCAAATGGGCATCTCCTGCGCATCGCGCACGGGACTGGTGTCCCTTGCCTAGACAGGCTTCGTTGCGTGTATAGCCCTGCCACTCATTGTGCTCGAGTCACACACGTCTTGATACTCCCCCGTGTGGCACAAAATATTTAGGCGCCCCCCACGTGTCTCCTGAGAATCCAGTTATTAGTTTCTTTGTTTTTCGTCCTAGTTCGCACTGTACAAGTGCGGGGTTGTGATCAGGGGTCCTTATAAGGTATTTTGGGAGTTGCTACAAGTATAAACGGTTATGACAAGCTATATACTTGGCAAAAAACCGAATAAGAAAGATGTGTTATATGTTGTAACAAATGATGTGGATAAATTCTCATCTGAGAATATGAGAATAATTAAATGAAAAGTTTATTAACATAATGCGAACATTTCAGTTGGACAATGCCAGGACCAACTAGAGTGAATACAGTATCCCTCATGACTGAGGAGATAAAAGAGAAGATTTCCAAAGAAGTCAGAAAAGCCTTAGAAGCTAGCCTTCTTGGATTCATGGATAGGCTACAAGCCATGATTTTAAAAACCGTAGAAAAGAGGATAAACGAGTTAAAGGAGGACCTTGTCCTTGAAAAGGGTAAGTCCAAAGAGAAGAAGGGTTGCCCATACGAAAAATTTATGGCGTGTAAGACTACAAGTTACAATGGAGAAACAGAACCGATCACTTGTCCAAGATGGATACATGATATCGAAGGTGTGTTTAAAAGCCCACGTTGTGACTCAAGCGATTTTTGTGGTACACGTGACTGGCCAATTAGGAGCCCAAGCGAAGGATTGGTGGGATAATTTTAGAAACGAAAAAGGAGTTGAGGCCATAAGAGTGATGAGTTGGGAAGATTTTAAAGTATCATTTCTTAAACACCTTAATGCTAAGGCGATGTTGAATAAGCTAAAAGAAGAACTTATGCAACTATGGCATAAAGGAGAGACCAATGACAAGGTCCCGGGGACTTTCCTCGATAAGTTGAACTTTTGTGGGGAGTTGGCTCAAATGGAAGAACAAAAGATCTACTACTACCACAATATGCTTAGTGCGGAATATAAGGAGTTTATGACTCCCTCAAATCAAGGGAATCTCACACAAAACATTAATGTCGCGCGTGAGCATGAGATCGAGCTAAGAAAGCAAGTCGAGAGGGGAGAAAGAAGGGCAATTGATGCAAACCAAGCCCCACAAAGAATTCGAAGGTGATCAAGTCTCCAAAGAAAGGGAATGTAAAAAGGGGTCACTGAATTGCAAAATTTCTAGTCGCGCTTATTAGGGCGAATGTTACTACTAAAACAAACCGTGTGTCACATGTGATAAAACGGGTCATGGGGTTTCAAATTGCCCCGACAAGATGTCAGTATGTTATATGTGCTATCAACCGGTTCACAAGAAATCCGAATGCCTGGATTACCATTTTGATTAAAATTTTGTTTGTTAGTTTTGGGTTACCATTTTGATATCAAATTAAGAATATTCAAGACTGGAAAGCTATAACCAAGAGGTTTAATATGAGACACTCCACTTCGAAATCAAGTCTTCTTTCTATTGATGCGAGTTCTCTTTAGACTACTTTCGTTCTAAGAGTGCTGGAAGTATAATATGTGTCCCTTTATGTTGTCCCATCGTACGTATCGACTGCTCTTGAACGTATTCATACGAGATTATTTTGGGAGATTCAAGTGATGGCATCACAATAGAGAGGTGGCATTGGCATAGGCTCTTTGGAAGCGTTTAACAAAGCTCTTATACCAAAGTGGAGATACAGATTCGTTAATGAAAGAAATAGTTTATGGGTCAAGGTGATATCTTCTTTACATGGTGATCACATGGAGATCTTAAAAAGCATGAGCTTCTTTTTCTTCTTTTTACATCGTTCCTCTAACTCGTTTAAAAGACATGCTAGAGAAAGTCTTACTATTAATGGATTTATAATCTTATTTTGAATACCTAATAGGATAACTATTTTAATGTAAGTGATATAGTTATAAGTTTATCCTGCTTTTTGCGTACAGATTAATAACAAGTATATAAATTAAAACATGCACTTTTGATTATTAACTCGTACTCGAATCAAAAGATAAGTCACAGATTCAAAGTTGTGCAACTACATCTTGCATCTCCAACCGCGGTTTGCACATAGCCACCAACGGTTCGGCCTTTGGCATGGTGACTCCGAGACCCTCCTTCATATCAATCATATTATCACTTAATGGTTCCCAATCAAAGCATTGAATCAACAACCCTAGAGTTAACCCAATCATACGAACCGCCAACCCTTCCCCTGGACAACCCCTCCTTCCAGACCCAAACGGCATCAACTTAAACCCATCTCTCGTCCCTTCTAGCCCTTCAAACCTTTCAGGATTGAACCTTTCAGGGTCGGTCCACAAATTGGGGTCATGATGTATGGCCCATTGGTTAACAAGCAGCATGGTCCCACACGGGACGTTGTAACCCTCAATTATACAATCTTGTGACGACTCATGTGGAACTAGTAAAGGAACCGTGGGGTATAATCGTAATGTCTCGTTTAGAATCCCACGGAGGTAAGGTAGATCAACTATATCTGACTCCTCAACAAGTCGATCGTTGCCAATTTTTCTATCAATCTCGTTTTGCGCCTTTCGTAAAACTTGTGGATGGTTTAACAAAAGGGACAAAGACCATTCCATGGTTCCAGATGAAGTATCAGTTCCAGCAAATATCAAGACCTATTCACATTCAGAAATTCGAATAAGGTTTAATTGGAATCAAACCAGTATTTATAGAAAAAAGTAAAAATATAACATAAATCATATTTTTTTTAATCACACCAACACCCCTAAAATCTACACCTAAAATTAACGTATGTCACACTTTGTATATATTAAATCAAACTCACCTGCACAAAGCTTCGAATCATTTGATCAGTATAGTATTCAGGGTTGGATTCTTGAAGCGATAACAACACTTCAATCATCGTCTTCTTTGTGTTCTTCATTTCCCCTTTCGATGTTCTAAGTTGCTCGATCAATCTTTGAAAGAAACCATCCAACTTTTCCTGCAACACAATCAACTTCTTCTCCAATCTATTCACTCCCAACCAACTCCAGACAGGTAAATAATCACCTACATTCGCAGCACCGGAGAGCAAAAATGTCTCATCCATCATCTCCCGCAATCGTTCTCCTTCCTCCTCCAGTGCCGGAATATCTCCACCGAAGTACCTTTTCCCGGAGATCATCCTCATCATCATGTTCAGTGTCAGTTCATAGAAAACTGACCTCAAATTCACTGTGGAAGAATATGGTATCAGTTTGTATATTATATATGATGCTTCAGTTATGAATATGAATTCATATCTCCTACAAAATACCTTTTGTTGGAGAGGAGTTTGACATTAGCTTACGGATTAGAAACCTGCCTTCATCAACTCGTGTATCGTAGAATTCGTTGATGCGGCGAGTTGATAAAATTTCGAGTGAAGCTATGCGACGGAGGTTGCGCCAGTGTTCGCCGTAGGAAGCCCAGCCGAAACTGGTGTAGTTGTTGCCGATGATCTTGCCGAATAACAAGCGAGGGCGGTTTGCGAAGATGATATCGTTTTTGGTGAAGCATTCTTCGGCAGCGGAAGGGGAGGAGATCAAGAGGACATGGCGGAATCCGAAGCGGAGGAGGAGGACAGGGCCGTATTTGGCGGAGATTTTGGCAAGGGTTCTGTAGAGTGGTGGTTTCAAGAGGTAGAGATAGCCTATTATCGGGAGGACGGGGAAGACGGTCGGTGGGAGGTTGGCGGATTTACAGCGGAAGTGGGTGGTGAAGACGTATGAAGCTAGAAGGAGGAAGAGGGAGATGTATAGATATGGAACCTCCATTTTTGAAGCCATTTGGTGCTTGTGTTGATGGTGGTTTTTTGGTTGTAGTAATATAAAGATGGTGAGGGACTATGTGCGTTTCCTCTTGCACCAAAATGTTTTGGGTTTGAATAAGTTAGTAACTAACGTTATTAAAAGTTTGAATCAAGTCAAGTGGTTAAACTTGATGCTAATAATAAACTCATTTAATAATTAGGAAGTCCGAGTCCAAGTCCAAGCCCAAGCCCAAGTTCGATTAAGTTGAGTTCATTATTATATCAAATTTTATATAATGTATTAAATATATATTTATACATTATTAACTACCATATATAAAAATGATAACAAAAATCAGTAAATAATGTATACTGTGTTATATATAAAAGGGGAGTTCATTTGGGAAAAAAAATTAAATTGAGAAGAAAAAAAAATAAAGGGCACAAATATAAAACATTAAATAGTTTTTCTCTAATCTCATTTATTATTATCATTAACTAATTAATTAGTTATAAATACTATCATCCTACACATTAATTTTTTTGCACACACTAAAAGTTTTGCCTACACACATCAAAATTTATTCTACACGTTTTGAAATTTATCCTACACAACTCGTAACTCATCTTACACACATCGTAATTTATCCTACACTTTATATTAATTTTTTTCTTCATTGAAAAAATATATTTTCTGAAACTAAGTTACAAATTATATGTAGTTAGCTATTATAAAGGAAAACTACCAATTAATGATGTATCTAACTTTACCAATATACCCTTACACTAATATTAAATACAAAAATTAAATGAAGTAAAAATGAATATTCTTATTGGTTGAAATTTCTTCTTTTGTTATTTTTACAAAAAAAAATTCTTATCATTTGAACCCTTCACTATATATATAAAACGTATATATAAGTATAAATAAATATAAATGTAAGTTAAATAATAGGATAATTAATAAATAATAAATGAGACAAACCTTAAAGTATAAAACGAAAATATGAGTTTATCATCATCGTCTGCTTCAATTCGTTCAAGAAACCCCACGTTGGAAATTAATAATCCCACATTTTTAACTTTGGCCGATAATAATTCCAAGTCAGTTATTAGGCGATAATAATCCGAACTCGTCCATTTTTTTTTGTAAATATTCCACACTTAAATTAACCAAACAACGTTACTTTTATAGGTGATGTGGCTATCACCTGTTAAATGACATGACTTATTTTTGTTGACTCGGTATAAAAGGGGCATTGATCCCCATTTAACATCAGTCAATCAACATGAACCCTAATACCTTCATAAACGAACCCTAAATCTACAAATTAAGCTTCTTCAATCGATCCCAAAAACGAAAAGTTTATTGTAACCATGAATTAGTTGCAATCCGTATGGTGGCTGGAAATCGAAGTTCAAGGCAAGGAGAAGAGTTTTACGGATACTCTCTATGGCCTGTAAGTTAATTTACAAAATAAAAAAAAAAATTGATATTGAATTTCGAATTTTAACCAATTGTTTTTAATGCATGTCTATAGCGATTTGATTGCAAATTCTTCATGTGGAAACAAGAAGTCGATGTTGTGTTATCATGTGAATGCAACTGTCATGCAAGACTGATATTGTAGAAGACCTTGATAGAAGAAGAGAATAGGAGTATGAAAAAGCCATCAAAGAAAGCATGTTTTCTTGTTGTTTGTATTGCAGTCGCAATGGTTTCACCATATCCATGACATCTTGGTCATTCTTAATCTGCACAAGACCATCTGCAAATTTTTTTCTAGTCATCAAGTAGAAAATTTCAAAATTCTTACAAGACCCACCCTCAAGCACATAATCCATCAACTCAAAATATGACATCTTGTCTACTTCTACTTCAAACATATAACTATCACCTCCCTCATAGTGCAATTTAGGTTTTGTTTTCAGCTTACCACCGTGCCAGGCTTTTACAATAACCTTGTTATCCATCATGTTGGTTTTAAGAGTAAAATAAGGATTCAATCACATTAACAACAACAATGTAACAACAATTTTAGCATACTTGATTAAATTTCTTGTTCGATATGTCAATTTGCAGCCTTCTTCTCTGAGTTGGATTTTAGGGTTTTAAAATGTTGGTGTTGATCGACTGGTGTGTTAAGTAGGGGTCAATGCCCCTTTATACAGAGTCAACAAAAACAAGAAGGGGTTAAAATAAGCCATGCCATTTAACAAGTAGCAGCCGCATCACTCATATATGTAACGACGTTTGGATAATTTAACGGTGGAGTATTTTACAAAAAAATGGACGAGTTCGAATTATTATCGGCTAATAACTGACTTGGATTATTATCGGTCAAAGTTAAAAATGTGAGATTATTAATTTCCAATTTGCCTATATAAAACTACTCACGAGTTTAACTCGAACTTTATAAAAAAAAGTTTGAAGCGAGCCGAGCTCGAGCTTGCCTCATCTTGTTATCTTGTTGATACCCCTAATAAAATCACATGATATTCTATTTATTTATTTTGATTTCTTTTTTGAAAACAAATGCAAGAAGGAATGAAGTACATTTTTTTATTATAAATTTCTATAAACTTGTTTTTTTTCTATTTTTGTAATTTAATGATGTTAAACTTTAGAATTCGTATGCTTGGTTATTAGAATAAAACAGAATCCTTTGAAATAATCTTTGTTTGATTGTAAATCCGTAACGACAAATGAAATTAAAAATACCCTTTATTGTATTTGATACATTTTTTATTTATTTTAATTATTATTTCCTTTAGGATTACAAGATGTATTACAAATACAACGGCATTGGTGCCGGTATTTGATTAAAAAGTTGATTATGATTCTGAAATTAAAATTTACTATGTTTGAGTAGTCGGTGATGGCGTGGGAGCACTTGCACAAAGTGAGAGAGGCGTGTGAATATTGTGTGATAGAGAGAAAAGAGTTGGAGGGTTTTTGGTTATTTCAATAATTGAACTTTTAAAACGTTGAAAGAAAATTGATTGATTGAAGCAATGAATTTTAATTCCAATTTATATTCTAACTACCAAAACAAATTTCAAACCTAAGATGGAATTTATTCCAGTTTCAACAAAGTGTGTGAATCATACGAGTCTAAAAACAATGGGATAAACCTTTAGGATAGAGCCAATGTGATAGTGGTGGAGTGATTGAGAAAATATTTGTTTTTCTTGTGATTCAGGTTTTACTCTCACTCTCCCCCATTATTTTATGCGGCATCCAGGTGAAGGACGAATATGGGTGGCGCCGGTTCGTCTTGGATGAGAGGAGAGGTTTTACCGATTATTCTACTGTCGTGCCTTCGGGCAGGTGGAGGTCGGGTTTCTGCGCATCTGGGAGAGCCAAAGGGCTGGCGACGGTCGAGTAGTCGACCTTGGCCACAGCGCCCGGTGTTACGGCGGTTGATACGTCATTCGTTCCCGTTCAAAAAAAAAAAAAAAAACAAAAAAAAAAACTTTAGGATGGAAGTTATTTTAACTAAAACCTTTTGATTATTTGATTATATACACAATCAAAGTTATCCTTAGAACTCTTAGGGCACTCGTATTAGACCACCCGTAGTGGGACGTGATTTTTAAAAAAATTTTGAAAAAAACGCCCCTCCCCCCACTACACCGGGCGTTATCCGGCGTTTTTTTGGAAAAATTTGTTGTCCGGTGTTTTATTTAAAACGCTTAATTTGGTTTGTATGATGGTTGACTGGCCAATCATTTTTGAGCTAGTGTCTGAGAACTTTTGAAAATGGTACCCACATGGTCACTTTTGGCCAATCACTTTTGAGCTACTCACATGGTCACTTTTGACAACTTTATTTAATTTTTTTTTGCATTAAAAATAATATGGGCGTTATTGGAATAATGCCCCACTACACCATTTTTGTAATAATGCCCAATACTGACTGAGATGACACGTGTCGAATAATGCCCCATGGTGGGAGCATTATTTTGTTCCACCACTACACATGGTATTAGAGTTGGTATAGTGTCTCATATCCTTAAAATGCAAGCGAAATAAAAAGGTTTTTGTTAATTTTCATACTCTAATTGAGTTGCTATACTTATTTCTTATCGGTATAATTCTACCAATTGTTAATAGTGAGTTATTAAATATAACAATCAACTACTCATTTCATATAATTACATTAAAAACGGGATGTAAGGTATTTCTTAATAATTTTAAATTTTTAGGATAAATGTATTTTTTAAGTTAAGTATGTAAGAATAAAGATAAGAAATATGTAATCTAAATGGTTAGATTTTTTATTTTTTTAACCACAAATCTTACTACTTTACATCAAAAATTCTAGAGTAAATTGCTAAAATCGTCCCTGAAGTTTGGGCATATTTGTCATTTTTATTCAAAACAATTTTTTTTGTACTATATAGTCCTTCACTTTTGAAATTTTTTTATCATTTTCATCCAAACATCTGACTTTTTTTTTTGCGAAAATCGTACCTGAGATTTGAGATTTTTTATCATTTTCATCCAAATGTTTGAAAGAAAAAATAAAGCAAATTAAACGTTTGAATGAAAATGACAAAAAATCACAAAAGTGAAAATGACAAAAAATCACAAAGGTTGTTTTGAATGAAAACGGTAAATATGCCAAAACCTTTATTTTTTTTTGAACGGCCAACAAAAGTTAAATTTTATTAAACTTCTAGCCAGAGGCTAGCACCAAACTTACATACACCAAACAGATTACATACAGCAAAACTGACTATACTACACCAATCCAATTACATCAGTACAAGCTAAAAAACATCAAAACTGCGCCACTGTTCCCACGTCAAATTCGGCTCCTTTGCTCGGTGCTTTACCCACTGGTAGCTGTTGGATTTTATTTCTTCCACTATACTTGTAACCGATTTCCTATTTCCTGAGAACATAAGTTCATTTCGCATGCTCCATATCCTCCATATTGTAACCAAACAAACAGCATGGAAAGCTTTTTTTCTCTTCAAAGACCCCCCAAACTGGTAGTGTGCATCTAGTATATCTCTGATGCAAAAAGCGATAATTGGCTGCACTTTACACCATTGATACACTATTTGCCACACCATTTGAGCATAGCCACACGATACTAATAGATGTTCAGATGTTTCGTTATACTCCCCGCAAAGTATGCACTCCACATTTTGAACTGAAATACCTCGTTTAAATAGAGCATCTCTGGTTGGCAGACGCTCCTTCTCGGCCCTCCATGCAACGACACCTACTTTCATCGGAACCCAACTATTCCATTTCACTATATACTCCGGCCGCTCGCAATTACTTTCATTTATCAGCTTTTTTATACTACCAACACTGAACCATCTCGATGGATCAAGCTCCCAAACCCAACGATCGGTACCCGACGTGATAGAGACCCCCTGCAGTAGCATGCTAAGCTGCTGAAATTCACGCAGCTCATCGTCGTTTACTAAATTACGTCTCCATTCCCAGCCCCATGAGATCCCGTTTGCCCCCACCCGAGCTCGTTCAGCTACCGAACACCATTTATCCTTTTCCAACTGAAAAAGTAGCGGAAACTTTGTCATAAAAGGTTCCGTAGCAGCCCATATGTCGACCCAGAAAGCCACTTCAGCCCCTCCTCTAACTTCACCCTTAATAGCTCTAGAGATGTCCACCCCTAGCCTAAGTAAAATCACTGACATATTGTGAATCTGCTTCCACGGACCTGCATATGATACTTTAGCCGGAATCGGGTTCCATGACCTAGAGTTGAAATGAATAGACCATACTAATCTCCTCCATAACCCATTTGTTTCCGTCTTGAATCTCCACCACCATTTCGCAAGCATTGCCAAGTTCGCATCCCTTAATGAGCCGAACCCCAAACCCCCATACTTAACCGGAACGACTATTTTCTCCCATGCCATCAAACTCATTTTTGACGCCTCATCCGACCCTCCCCAGAAAAACGTCCGTCGTAGTCTTTCAAGTTGATTCAAAACTTGAACCGGTGCTTTATATAAGGAGAAAAAATAAGTTGGTAAGGATGACAACACCGATTTTAATAGTGTGATTCTCCCCCCATAGGATAGTTTTTTCGCCTTCCAAATAGATAACCTACTCTTGAATAATTCAACAACCGGTTTCCAGTTTTTTATAAGGTTCATGTTAGCCCCCACGAACAATCCAAGGTACTTAAAAGGAAAGGACCCGGCTCTACACCGTAATGTGTTCGCCATACTAGCTATTTCAACTTCTTCAACCCCAACCCCATACAAACTACACTTGGACAGATTTACTTTTAACCCGGACGTTAAGTAAAAGCATCTCAAAATCCGTCGTAAATTTTGAATGTTTGTAACCGATCAATCCCCAAGAAAAACCACATCATCTGCATACAAGAGATGAGTTAGAACCATACCATTATTGTTGCATCGAATGCCTTGGAATAAACCCACTTCTGACGGCTTCTTCATTATCCCAGACAGTGTCTCCATAGCCATAAGAAAGAGAAATGGAGATAAAGGGTCTCCTTGACGGAGCCCCCTCGTGCATTTAAACTCCATTGTAGGTGAGCCATTAACTAAAACAGATGCACGAGCAGAGTGGAGAATCGCCATAATCCATTGACACCACTTAGTTGGGAAGCCCATTTGTTCCATTATCGAATTTATGAAAGCCCGACTTAGTGAATCGTACGCCTTATGAATGTCCACTTTGAATATCATACCCACTTTTTTTGAGTATTTCAACCAAGCTAGAATTTCATTCAGTATAAGTGGTCCGTCCGTGATATTTCTACCTGCAATGAATGCCGTTTGCTCCTCGGATATAAGCTTACCAATTACACATTTCAACCGATTCACCAAATCTTTAGAAATAACTTTGTTAATACACCCGATAAGGCTAATGGGGCGGAAGTCCGATGGTCTCAACGGGTCTTTTATTTTTGGGATCAAAGCTATAAAGGAGGAAGAACAACTTCTATTTAAATTCGGATTGCAATAAAAATCTTCAAACACTTTCACAAAATTATCTTGCAACCCACTCCAACATCTTTTAAGAAATTTGAAATTGAACCCGTCTGGTCCGGGTGCCCGGTCACCATCACAATCCCAAACTGCACTTTTTATTTCCTCCAAGGTAAAGGGTCGGATCAGTTCCTCGCCTTCGCTAGATGATAAGACACTTAGAAACGGACACACTATCGGAGGTCGGTTGTTTACCGGCTCTGAGAAAAGCTGGGAATAGTAATCAAAAAATTGTTGTTTGATGATAGCCGGGTTTGTGACCCAATCATCCCCAATAAACACCCCATTGATTCGGTTCGAACTAATGTTGGCGTTCACAATCGAGTGAAAATAACTAGTATTTTCATCTCCTTCCACTGCCCACCTGACTCGCGATTTTTGCCTTGTATCCGATTGCCTCTGTTTATCAAATTCCATTAAAAACTGCTTACACTCCATCCTCATGTCCAATTCAGCTTGGTTTAATGCCCTTTCTTCCGCCAATAATTCCAGATCAACCACTTGCTTCTTACGAGTGTAGTAAATCTCTTCATTCCGCCTTCGCTCCACCGAAACCCATTCCTTTATCCGATTTTTTAGCCACTTGAGCTTGGTGGCGAGCTCATGATCCCCAGGCCCAGTAAATGAAAATTGATTACATTTGTTCAGAACAAATCCCACAAAGCCCTCCATTTCCAGCCATGAGTTGTAAAACCGGAAAGGCACATGGCCAAAATCCGAAGGAGTAGTAGTTAATAACAAGGGTCTATGGTCCGAATGTAACCTGTCAAGAGCCGTTACAGCTGCCCCCGGCCAGCTTTCCATGAATCCGATACACACCAGAAACCGATCCAATTTGCTAAGCTTGTCACCGCGATCAGATATGTAAGTGAATTTTGCACCGCCCATATCGAATTCCTGCAAAGCAGCTGACAGAATAAAATCGTTAAAAGCATCGGCATTTGCTGCCACATATTCCGAATTTTGACGTTCTTCCGGCTGTCTCACGTCATTAAAATCTCCCATAAACGCCCACAATCCTTGTCTTGAATTTCGTAACTGTAATAACTCTGACCAGAATACTCTTCGCCTCGCCACATCGTTTGGAGCGTATACATTTACGAGGTTCAATCTTATGCCCGAATGAATAAGAGATCCACAAACACATAAGAAATACCTATTTTTAATGACCCCAGTACCTGAAAAAACTGTTGAATTCCATATTGAAACCAGACCCCCAGACTGTCCATGTGAGTCCACTGATGCCAACCTAAACACTGATTTTCCCCACATCCGGTTGAATGCAAAATTGGAAGAGTCCCGCAATTTTGTCTCCTGAACACTGAGGAAGTGAACCCCATGGCTCGTTATAAGGCCCCGTATCCATTCAATCTTCCGGGAATCCCGGACCCCCCTTGAGTTGATGGATAATATATTCATTGGATACCGATTTTTTCACCTTCTCCATCGATGGCCTCCCGAGTTTCAGACTCGAAGCCAGTTAAATGGATGCCAATGAACTCCCCAACTACCGTTGTGGCAATGATTTCAGTGGCAATTTGTGGATCAGAATCCGTAACTGCTGTGCTTGCAAGAGAACTTGTTTGTCGGATATCGCCAATATTACCCAGATTATTATGCTGCCTTCGATGTGCAGGATCCTCAGGGACAGAAGATGATTGTGCAGCTGAGCGATTGAGGTCAATACCAATTGACTCATCCTCCTGATCTACTACATCCTGTCGCGCACGGGCTTGAGGGCCTTGGGTAGAGCCCACTGATGGCGGACTACGCTGGGCACGGTTACGTTTGCCCAGTGGATTCTGAGTGGTTGGCCCAGGAGAGATAATAGGCCCATTATGTTTTAAATCAATAAAATTAGACTTTGATATCACAGGGGGCCCACCTCCAATAGCTTTTTTTGCCACGTCCATCTCCCCAACATCATTATTATTTTTTGAGACCCTTGGAGATTGTGTATCTTCCCCATGCACGTTATGAGCCAATGCATCAAAAGCATTAGACGACTGATGGTGTGTTGTATTAACTTTCTTGATAGAATTACTATCATTATTATCGAAATTTGGATTATTTTCTACAAAATCGGACCTGGGAATATGCATCGCCGCCTCCTCAACCCCATGTATCTTTTCCATGCCATGCGACTGATTAATGTCAGGAGACTTTTCACCTTCCGGTGACTCCTCATTTCTCTGGTCACTCCGGCCACCCTTTGGCGACAGTCCTGGCCTGAACTCCCCTCTTCAGCATTATCCACCATTTGTGCCTCATTGTCGTTATCGTTGTTTTTGTCCGATTCCCATCCCGAGCCATTCATCGATTTTTCGCCATATTCCGGTTTCCATACTTCAGCGTTTTCAGAAACCCAAATCACAAACCGCCTTTCTTTCCATTGCAGGACCACGGTCTCCTCGATACGTTTCCCAATAGGTGCTAGAACCATGACGGAGCTATCAGCGTTGTCGGATTCTAGCCAGGAAAAGGATGATTCCTGAACCACCCTTCCAAATAAACCTCCAATCTGGTCATATAAAGAGTTGTCTCTAAGATGAACTGGAACACCGGTGATCCGGAGCGACACTATCCGATCCATGGGAAGATCATCCCCATTCCAAACATGGAACCGACTGAAAATTTTAGACAAACAATCCGAATGATTACTCAAAATATCCTTAACTATCCCTAGGTTACCTAAAGTGAGTAGTACACTAAGGCCCCCAACATATGACACCCCATAATTTTCCAGGCCAGCATTATTTAGAATATCATACAAACTATTAAGAGTTTTTAGGTTTTTTGCTATGCCATGGATTGATCGGCCCATACAATGCAGTGGATACGTCGAACCTTTATTATTTATTGAAATCGTCTTTGAACCCAGGTTTGTGACCTGGGAATTCTTCTGAAATAAGCTTGCATATGATTGACCTTCCCTGACCGCCGCTCCCCCGGAGAAAACCTCGTCATAGTTCTGTTGATACTTATGTGTCGGTTCCTTTGGTTTCCATATTTTTTCACGAACTATTTTTTATGTATAAATAAACTTTTTATGGTTTTTATCATACTTCGCCAAAGATACCGAGACCTTTGCTTCAAGAATCTTGACTGTATTCATAGCCGCCAATGTTGCACCAACATTCTCTACCCCCACATATCGGATGAAACCAAAACTATTCCCTCGCTTATCTTTCTTACGCGCCACATATGCATCTGTGACAAAACCGTGTGGTTGAAACGCACGCCATAGAAGCATTTTTGAAGTACGGTCTGGGAGATTCTGAACTAGAAAGGTCATTTCCACACCATTTCCTCTACTCTTCCGATGCTTTTGGTATTGAACTTCCGTCCACGGGATGCCGTCATCATCCACACCCCCCTCCCATGTTTTCCCATACTCCATGGAAACCAAGTACTGTACTACCAAGGTCACAAATCTTTAAAAGGTTCGAGAAGAAGCCCAAGAGGCGAATGGAAGTATCAGAGGACAAGTTAGGGTGAAAGGTAGGACTAGATTGAACCCGGAGGCAAGTCACAGCCACCTCGTACCCTAATCCGAGCTCGTCAACTTCGTCGAGCACTCCTGACGATTCAACCGCCAAAGAATGGAACGTGAGTGAGAATGGGTTAATACCTATAGCAATACTCAAGAGGCTAATGGAAGAATCCGAGAACAGATTAGAATGAAGGGTAGAGTCCGATTCACAGCCGGAAGGCGAATCACATCCACCTCGCACGCTAATCCGATGTCTTCATCTTCGTCGAGCGCTCAAGACGTATCGCCTGCTAGTATATGCCAAAACCTTTATTAAATGTGCTACTGCACATACAATAGCTGAAGTGTAAGGTGGTTGAAGTTGATTTGTTAACTCATTTTACTTTTCTTAGTTAAATATCAGTCAAAGCTTGCTACTATCACATATCCATCAATATTTTTAAAGCTTCTTTGGCTTTCGGAAAAGACGGAGTGGACTTTACTAGAGTTCCCTATATCTTTTTATTCAGTTAACTATCTTGTCATATGTGATTGTTTCTCCGTCTTGAAAAAGCTACTTATATTAAAAACTATTTATAAGTAACTTTTTCAAGACGGAGAAACAATCACTATTTATGCCAAAGACCTTATGGTCCAGCGGCACCCCGAGTTTATCCCTTTGGGAGATGCCCGGGTTCGAATCTTGCTGCCTGCAAACATTAATGGAAATACAGCAAGTCAGGGGGTTTTACGACTTAAGTCGGTTTCCTCCTGGAACGGTTTGGCGCCACCCCTCGAGCGTCAAACTAACAATGGACGGTTGTAATTCCGTCTGGGGGGTATTACATACCCGGGCTATGAAGAGGCATGCCACTGAGCCCTATCCCGCCGCCGTTCAAAAAAAAAATTAAAAACTATTTATGATTAATGCATAGTTAAAAGAGTGAATTTTAAATTTTGTTCTTTATCTATATACCCAAATTCATACGGCTTTATTTATCTTTAAACTTAAAGAGTTTTGTACTTAATGTTTTCAAATGCTGCAATTTATGTCCTTTAGCCCTAACCAAATTAGTTATTTCTGTTAAATTAGATCTTGTGCTAAGCATATGAGGGTAATTTTGTCATTTAAGCCTTTCAGGACTAATTATGCAAATAAATAAATACCTAACCATTTTATTAAAATTAAAAATTACTTAAAAAATATTAAACCCCTTTCTCTCTCTCACACACCTCTCTCTCTATTGAACTGTCTTTTTCAACCAGCCACTGCCACAACTAGCCACCCCTATCTGCCACCAATCTCCACCACCGTCAACGCGATCACAACCACCATAAGCAACCACCAGCCACCACCTTCCACCACCGCTTCTTCTCCTCAAATTCCTTACTCAAACCTAATGCCAATCTGGTCTTACCATAATCCTTGATCCCGAAATGCCTACATTTGAAACCATACGCCACCACCATCATATTAACATTTGTTCTTTGTTCTTAAACAATTGACCAATACTTGCAATTCCCAAATGCCTACATTTGAAACCATACACCACCATCATCAGAATAACATTTGTTCTTAAACAATTAACTGATACTTGCAATTTTGAACCATACCGAAACTCTAGATACTTCAATTTACTTTTTTCTTGGGTAAATTACATTTTTCGTCCTTTATGTTTGTACTCAATTGCAAAGGATAACCTTTACCTTCAGTAATTACAGCCATGATCCTTTATTTGTATAACCCATTACACTTTACGTCCTTTAATCCTAACCTGGTTAAAATTTTCAGTTAAATATGTCATATGGTTTGCACATGAGGGTAGAATGATAATTTTACTCATTTTATTTATCTAAAATAATATCAAACAATAAAATAAATGAGATTTAAAGAAAATTATACAATATATATGAAAAATATGAAGTCAGCTCTTATCCCAACTCCCACTCTCTCTCTTCAACAGACCCTCACCGGCTCACCGCCACTGATAGCCACCACTGCCGTAATCGACCACCCACAACCACCATCTCTGCAACAACCACTCTCTCCCACTGACAAGACACCGCCGCGGTATTCCCACTCATCTTCATCTCATTCCGACGGCTATGCACCACCATCGCTACTTTCCTTCACAACTTTTTCAGGCAACGACCATCGCAGATCGAATTAGGCTTGTTTTTCATGAGGTGATCTTGATTTGTTGTTTGTAAATGTAGTCGTTGTGTGTCGATTGATCTAGCTGTCATGTACCTCATCGATTTGATGGTTGCTATTTTATCTGTTTCTGAATGTGTGATTACACTTTTAATTGGATGATTGATGACGGTTAGAGAGTTGTTTATGTTGTTAATGGAGAGATTTGTTGGTATGAGCTAAATAAGATTCAACAAACGAATGAAAGACTTGAAAGTTGTTATTCAATTGAAAGTGCATACAGATCCAAACTAGTACAGAGAATAAATAGAAGAAAAACAAACGGTAACAAATAACTAGCATAAGACTCGGACTCCAAGCTAACAAATAGCCAACGGCTTTATTTTGAAAACAAAGACTCAACTGATCCAACGTAAAACTCGGTCTGCATGCAATCACGTGGAGATTATGAATTATCCAATAATACCCTCCCTTAATTCATAGTCTCTAATTCCCATCTTGTGCCTGAAATACTCAAACTTGTCTCTGGACACTGCCTTTGTCAACACATCTGCCACTTGATCTTCGGTATTACAAAACTTCAAGCTAATTTCCTTCTGAGCAATCTTGTCACGGATAAAATGATACTTTAACTCAATATGTTTAGATCGGCCATGCATCACAGGATTCTTGGACAACTGAATTGCAGATTGACTATCACACCATATGACCGTAGCTTCTTCTTGAGTGAAGCTGAGATCATTGAGAATTCTTCTAAGCCAAATAGCTTGACATGCAGCATCAGTTGAAGATATGTACTCAGCTTCAGTACTAGAGAGTGCAACTGTGTGTTGCTTCTTTGAACTCCAAGTAATAGCACAATTGCCAAGAGCAAACACATTTGCAGAGATGCTCTTCATATCATCATTACTCCCAGCCCAATCACTGTCACAGTATCCATGCAACTCAATCTTGTTACTTTTTTTATACCACAAACCATACTTCATTGTTCCAGCAAGATACCGAAGAACTCTTTTAGCAGCACCATAGTGATTCTTTGAAGGTTTATGCATAAACCTGGACAGCATATTCACAGCAAAGGCAACATCTGGCCGTGAGTGAGTTAAATACATTAAACCCCCTATGAGGCTTCTGTACACTGTTGCATCCACTTTCTCAGCACCATCTTCACATTTAAACTTCTCATTAGAATTCATTGGAGTCTCTTCATCCTTGCATCCCAACATTCCATTCTTTCTTAATAGATCCTCCACATATTTTGCTTGACACACGAATACACCAGACTTGAATTGTGAGACTTCAAGCCCAAGAAAGAATTTGAGAGTTCCCATATCAGTCATTTCAAACTCCTTCATCATGCCATTTTTGAATTCATTGGTCAGACTCTTACTTGATCCTGCATAAATGATATCATCCACATAAAGACACACAAACATCACTTCTCTAGCTTTAGTTTTCTTCACATAGAGTGTTGGCTCACTGTAGCTCCTTATGAACCCTTGACTTGTGAAATAGCTATCTATTCGTGCATACCAGGCTCTAGGAGCCTGTTTAAGCCCGTACAGAGCCTTTAGAAGCTTATACACTTTGTTCTCTTCACCTTCAATCTTAAACCCTTCTGGCTGCTCCACATATATTTCTTCTTCAAGATCACCATTTAAGAAAGCTGACTTAACATCAAGCTGATAAATAACCCAACCCATATGAGCAGCTGTTGCTAGAACTGTTCTAATAGTCTCAAACCTTGCCACTGGAGCAAAGGTTTCTTCAAAATCAATACCCTTTTTCTGAGAATATCCCTTTGCCACTAAACGAGCCTTGTACTTGAGGATTTCACCACTTGGACCAAGCTTAGTCTTGAACAACCATTTCAAGCCAACCACATTTTTATCTCTGGGCAGATCTACCAGTTGCCAAGTATTGTTTTTCTTTATAGCGTGTAGTTCATCAATCATAGCTTGTTTCCACTGACCATAAGTGACTGCTTCTTGGTAAGTCGTTGGATCAGATACATTCAGTGCAAATTGACAAGCTTCATAATCTTGCATGGGAATGGTAGTTTCATAGACTTCATTTAGCTCTCTAAACTTCAGTGGAGATGTACTAGTGCTGGAACTTGGGGCTGATGATTGAGTAGAACTTGACCCTCCCTGGTTATGAGGAGTGTTAAGATCTACATGAGACTCACTTGTTGCTTGAGTGTCATTAATTGTTTCAGTTGCAGGAGCTTGAGAACTTGAGGATTCATCTGAAGATGAGACAACGAATGGATCAAACATGCTCAGGTCCCACATGTAACTATTCTTCTCATTCTTGTCTTGTTTCCAATCCCAAACAGCAAATTCATCACATCTCACATCTTTCTTTCTTCTTGTCAAGAACTGTTTTGTAACTGGGTTGTATAATCTATATCCTTTGGTTTGTGGTGAATCACCAAGAAGGATACACTTATCAGACTTTGCATCAACAATTTTCTTCCTCAGTTGTGTTGGTGTTAACCCATACACAACACTTCCAAATACTCTTAAATCTTCAACATCTGGTTTCTCACCCGACCAGGCATGCAAAGGAGTCTTATTCTCAACTGCTTTTGTGGGAGCAACATTGAGAATATGAACAGCAGTTGATACAGCTTCAGCCCAAAAATAACCAGGCATGCCTTTAGATTGAAGCATGCATTGTGCCATTTCAACTACTGTTCTATTTTTCCTTTCACAAACACCATTTTGCTCAGGGGTGTATGGGGCAGTTAGTTGCCTTTTTATACCATGTTGTTCACAGAAAGAGTTAAACTCTCGTGAACAATACTCCCCACCCCTATCAGATCTCAAAATCTTAATGTAGTGTTCACTTTGTTTTTCAACAAGTGCCTTAAAAATCTTAAATTTTGAGAAAACTTCTGATTTGTTTTTAATAAAATATACCCAGCACATTCGAGACAAGTCATCAATGAATAATAAGAAGTACCTACTTCCACCAAGACTGGCAATAGGCATAGGTCCACACACATCTGTGTGAATGATCTCAAGCACTTTGGATGCTCTCTTTGTACTCAACTGAAATGATTGTTTCTGCTGCTTGCCTAAGATACAACCTTCACATAGGCTGATAGTTTTTATGAGGGGCATTCCAGTCACCATTTTCTTGTTATACAGCTGTTGTAGACCTTCAATATGATAGTGCCCATATCTATGATGCCACAGCTTTGTGTCTTCATGTATTCGAGGATTTGAAGCAGCAGTCTTAACTTTAGACACATCCAAGGGAAACATATTGTTGGCAGCTATGTTAACCTTCATCAACTCAGAACCAGATTCTTTATGAACAATAGAACATGCCCCTACATCAAAGATTAAGGCATATCCCTTCCTCATAAGCTGCCCGACACTTAGAAGATTGTACTCCAGATTTGGAGCATAATAAACATCCTCCAATAGAGTACATGATCCATCACTCATTCTTACTTTTACTGTTCCTCTCCCTTCAACAGCAAGTTGTTGCCTATCACCCATTTTAACTGATAACTTGAATGCCTTATTTATTGACACAAAGCTTTCTAATACCCCTGTCATATGATTGGAACATCCAGAGTCTATAAACCATACTTTTGTATTAGCTTGAGTACTCACATTGCATGATGTCATGAACAAATGAGGAACTTCTTCAAAGTTATCCTCCTCATCTTCCATGTTAACAGCTGCAGCATTCACTTGTGCATCATCATTATACCAACAATCCCTCTTCACATGGCCATATCGATTGCATTGATAACACTGTGGACCTCTGTTTCTATCATTTGAACGTCCTCTACCTCTACCTCTAAAAGAACCACGGCCTCTTCCTCTTCCATATGAACTTGTTTCTCCTCCTAACCGCTTGGATGGTTGAAACACTTGAAGGGCTTGTTCATCAGTTCTTTCACTTGTCTTTTCTCCAGATCTGCAATTTAGTCTCTCTTCTTGTGATTGCAGGGACCCCATCAACTTAACTGGGCTTAGAGAGGTGAGATCATAGGCAACTTCAATTGAAGGAACCACAAAGTCAAACTTGGAAGTCAGACTTCTGAGGATCTTCTCTACAATCTTCTGATCTGGTACTTCCTCTCCAAAGGCTCGCTGCTGACTCACAATAGCCATCACACGCGAGAAATAATCACCCACAGCTTCACTTTCTTTCATTGTGAGATTTTCAAACTCACGGCGTAGACCTTGCAATTTCACAGATTGGACTTGACTATCTCCCTGAAATTCTAGACGAAGAATTTCCCAGGCTTCTTGGGATGTTTCTGCAGAGGCTATTCTAGAGAACAATTGATCATGGACTCCTTGTTGGATCACTGCCATAGCTCTTGCATCATCTTTAGTCTCCTTCCGAGATCGTTCAACATCATCATATTCTGTCATCCCAAGATTCACTAAGTGCCACAGATCTCTTGACTTCAGGATCGTTCTCATTCTCACACTCCAGTGCTCATACCCCTCTCCTTTAAACACAGGAATAGCAGAGAGAGCAGTGTTGGTAGCGTTCGTTGCATCAGCCATGAGGAATTGATTGGATTATTGAGCTTGCTAGCTCTGATACCACGTGTTGGTATGAGCTAAATAAGATTCAACAAACGAATGAAAGACTTGAAAGTTGTTATTCAATTGAAAGTGCATACAGATCCAAACTAGTACAGAGAATAAATAGAAGAAAAACAAACGGTAACAAATAACTAGCATAAGACTCGGACTCCAAGCTAACAAATAGCCAACGGCTTTATTTTGAAAACAAAGACTCAACTGATCCAACGTAAAACTCGGTCTGCATGCAATCACGTGGAGATTATGAATTATCCAATAATAAGATTGTGTTCCGTACTTGCATCATTATCAGGTTTTGAATGTTGATTTAGGGTTTCAAGGAAGGTTAGGGTTTTAGAAGAGGTGCATCTGTTTCTAGCTCATGTTCATGGTCAGAACTCAGAACAACCATGAGCCCGACTTCGAGTCCTGATGCTTAAGTTAGGTTTTGTTTTATAGTGGTTCAACCATGAGAATTGAGAAAGAAGATGAATGGTATAGAGAGAAAACTTATACCTGAATAAAGGTCAAAATTACAAGTGTCATCATATCATATATATGCCCAAAATAAAGCTCCGTCCATCATCGAATCTTGAATTTTTTGTTATACTAGTGGGAATGCCCGCGCGTTGCAGCGGGTGTTCCGAATGATATAAAATTCAATGAAGTCTATTATGAACCGAGTTGATTGGACAATCATCAAAATGGACCAAAACACCAACATCCAACAATCATCGAAAGGAAAATTAAATTTTAGCAAAAACATACCCATGGAGTACATTCATGAAGAGTAATACACCAGTTACATCTAGTCACTAAAATCCCATGAAAACCGGTTAGGGAACTACAAACCATTACAAGATACATTTATGTCTTTACGATGCACTTGCTAGTTGTTTCATTTAGGCATCATCTGCTATGTTTTTTTTCTTGCTTCTCAAGTTGTCACCTGTTTATACAATCACTACCATATTCATGTTTCAGACAACAATTTTTCAAAACAAAATAACCATTATACTTGCTAACTGCTACAACATTTTTTTAAAGTGTTCCAGAATTAGGATTACGGATAAATCAATGCAACCCAACGTCAAGTACAATGATTAGAATTACTTTCCTGTGAGTGTTCTTAAAAAAATACATGCATACATGATCATGTTAAAAACAAGATCTTAACATAACGCATCTTGTCCGGTAACACGCCCACTTTCAAAGTGACCCATTTCAACCCAAACCTGTTTTGTCCAGTAACCCGTCCCGCCCTGCCCCATCTAGGCATATCTAGGCTTTACTCCTTTAGTTTAAAGTAGATTTTTTTAAACGAACGAAATAAGACATAATATTGAATCACAAGTTTGATGGATTGCTAAAGGGTACCTTAGTAAAAACATATGTAGTCCAAGTCAAAACTGAACCTGTGGTTTCATGTCCAGGCAACCAATATTGACAAAAGGTCATCATGTAGCTATTGACTTGACACCTAAACATAAATCATGAGGAAAATGGTTGTATATTAACAACTCAAATAGCAATTCGGTTCAATACTTACGATTGCAGATCACTTCCCTGCTAGCAAGCAAAAATAGAAAGATTCTTGGGTCTGCATCATTTGCAAAATCATCATCTTAATCTTTAACCAAGTTATCGTTGCTGTGACAAACATGAAGAGAAGTACTAACTGTTAAAGCTTTCAAAATACCACAAAAGAATATATTTCTAAATAGAACAACTTCAAACATACTTTTAAGAGCTACATACCTCAAAATAGTAATCAATTTGACTCACTATCCTAGCATACAACATGGGATCTGCTACAAAGTACATGGGAGGAGGAATCGGTGGCCCGACAACAGGCGCCATGCCTCTGAGCGACTCTGGTGGAGGTGGTGGGCCTTGAAAATAGTACACCGGCGGAGATGGAAGATCTGCATACAGATTGAAACATTATACAAAGTGAGTTAAATATAAATAAAAATCAAGATTGTGATCATAGTATAAGTATGAAACTCGCCAGGATATATCATATTATTGCCAAACGGCATCAGCAGAGGCATTTGCGGAGCAATAAACGGAGGAGGGGATGCACAGCAGATCGTACATAACCCCTAGGATACCCTCTCTGCGCGTGAGTCCCTCTACCATTAAAGCTCCTACTCTGGTGGTTCCATTAACGATCCTGATCACGCTTACCACCATAACCATGACGATAAGAACCATCTCCACGTGAATGTGGCCCGCTACTCCTTCTATACCTTTGTTGTTGCCGGTCATTACCTAATTCAGCCAGGTTTGCCGCCATCGTTATCTTCAATCGATCATCATCTTGGACAGGCAGTGTCGTCGTTTGGATTCGATAGAGAGAGAGAGATGAAATGGAAAAAAAATCCTTCTCTTTTAACATAGGGAGGCCCCGGGTCAAAACTTCCCCGGCCGCCACCATCTCCACTGACACCCCCACCCGTCGTCACCACCACCACCACCACCACCACCAGATTGATAGTTTTTTTAAGAAAACCCGTTTTGACTTGAACTCATTTTGCTCCAAACCCGTTTTGACCTGAACTTATTTTGGTCTAAACTCGTTTTGACCCGAACTCATTTTACCCGTATTAACCCGACTCATTTTGCTCCTAACCCGTATTGACCCAAACTTGTTGTGACCCGTGACTTGAGCCCGCCTGACCCGCCCAGTTTACGAGGCCTAGTCATGGGTCAGATCACATCATTCAGTCTCTGTCCATATTTTCCAATGGATATATCCCAATAACTTTTTTGACTTTACTATAACTATAATACTTCTTGTACTTGTGGTGTCCACGTAAGCATTTAGCATGTTCAACAGGCCAAGATGGCCTTTCAACAAGTAGAAGTCATGATATATATTATATATATAACCACAGCAAAAACAAATTAAAAGGATTATGCAATGCTAACCTGACAAGTAACCCATTTTTCACATTATTACTCATGTTAATGAAATTGATCTGGATAATATGTATAAATGTATTCTTGTTACCTTCATGAATTCCAGTTTCAGGTACTCTGCCACATCATAATTCTTTATGATTCTGAAAAGGGTTGTGATGATATCAGTTGGAGAATAGCCCAGGTCATACAGCTGCTTTAGACCAGAACAAGCCTCATCAAATCTTCCCTCAATCACATTGCGAACCATATTATTCACATGCAAAGGATGAGGCTGGTCGCACACCTGAAAACCCAAACAAATAACATAATTTATGTGACACATAATGCAATTTATCAGAGGTATTCTTCATCTACAGTATATGATTGTGTAAAGTTCAAAAAGCAGGAAAGAGTTTGTGACCTTAAACACATTTTCTTGGTTGACAAATCGAAATCCAGCATAAGTGGCTTGTAAATTATTCAACACTCTTGTCGTATATCACCATCAGCAGTAAAAATAATCGCTTCAAGCCCTTCTGGGACATAAGGCACCTACATCAGTTATAAAACATTAACAAATTACGCATCTATGACGATTATAAAAGACATGAAGAACGTATACAAGCCTATTATTAACGCAAATAAATAACATTATCCGCATCGATAAAACAAACTATTGGACAATTTTTTTATTTTGTTTTTTGCAGTAGGGAAAATAATTACCTTTTCAGCATCAGCAACAACCTTGAGACGACCGAGAATTTCATCATCGGACAACCTGGAAAACCGTTCAAGTGCACACCGACTCTGGATGGGTTCGATTATTTTAGAAGATGTGTTGCGTGCAAGAGCAAAGCGAGTAGAGTTTGAATATATTTCCATTGTCCTTCTTAATGCTTGTTGTGCTCCAGATGTCATGCTAAATCACATCCGAAAAAAGAATTAGATTCATAGCTGAGCAAAAACAAATATCATAATTGAATATGGGTCGATAATAATTAGCTTGGTACCTGTCAGCTTCATCGAAAATTATTACTTTGTGCCTTCCAGCAGGTAATGTAACTTTCTTTTGGGCAAACATCTTAATTTTGCTTCTCACAACATCAACGCCTCTGGTAAGAGAAAAAACAAGAAATAATGAGATCCAAGCTAATCCATGTAAGCAAATGGCACACCAGCCAACTTAAATAAAGTTGAAGCAAGTACAAACTGTGAATCAAATGGGTCACCTTTTCATTTACAATTCATAAACAGCTGAACAATGAGATCCAAGCTAATCCATACCTAAGGATATGAACGCCATAAAGAGGGTATTACAGTCTTATGAGTCTTTGATGAGACATTATCATGAACTTACATAATATGCAGCCCAATGACAGACCTCATGCTTCAATTCAGAATCCAGTTTCTTGAGCAATTCAAAAACTGAATTTAAAAAAAATCAGCTTCAATTAACACTTGCTAAAAAAAAAAGAGTAACTATGTGACAGGAGACTATAACCTTCAATATGATTTCAGGAGGGATACAATTGGCAAATCGACTTGGTGAGTAACAAGTAAGATCGTCTTGTCTCTAAGGACTCCCCTAACACATTCCTGCAATTGAAAACAGAGAAATGAATGTTATAAAATGTGCTGGTGGAGTTTATTATCTATAATAGTTGTTTGTATTATTATTATTATTATTATTATTATTATTCTATCTAATATTTGTAGTTTGAATAGTAAAATGGTTTATCGACATTTTATCATAATCATTAAGTTACTTAGATGGGTTATCATCAGTGGGTTAACTTCATAGCTATTTAGACATTTGATTTCACATATTCAGTAGATAGAAAATAATGTTCACCTATATTTCATATGTTTCTGATTGATTACCTTGAATATTTGTGAACAGGTATGAGCATCAACAGCATCATTAAGAAGATAGATGATGTCCGAATCTTGATAAACTGATCGTGCGAGCTTAATGCATTGCTTTTGGCCACTGCTAAGATTGATCCCACGCTCCCCGGTTTCAGCTTGGTCTCCGAATTCCATCATTCTAGATCCTTCTCCAAACAACAAGTTCTTATGACATTCTTGTACTTGTGTCGATCCATGGGCGAACCAAACAATATGTTTTCTTGAATTGTCTTGTTTTGAATCCATGTGGTTTGCGCAACATACGCAGTGCTCCCAAAAACTTTTACCTTGCCGGATGTTTTGTGCATCTCACCAATAACTGATGCAAGCAGAGACGATTTCCCTGAACCAACAGTCCCCACAGTGGCCGCGAGTTCGCCTTTTTTTACTTCAAAGTTTAAGTTCTTGACCGTTTCACCTTCTGACAGGTCGTCGTGCCAGCTGAACCCATTTTGAACCTCGACAGCCATATTATTGTCACTATTTTCATGTCTTTCAACTGAACCCACTTCCAACTCGTTACTCAGCATATACTTGTCCAATCGTCCCAACGAGATCATCGCTTGAGAAAGCGAGATCATCGATTGGGGAAAACTCCAAATCGGTTCTTGCAAGTTCTTAAACAACGATGTGGCTGTGAAAACCGTCCCAGCATCAAGGTTTACCCCAAGCAAAATCCCACTCCCGAACGTAACCGTTGAGATAAACAAAGGCGTACTCCACAAAATGATCATGTTCGAACCAATCGAATACATGAACTTACAAAGCCAACCATATTCAGACTCACAAAACGATTGAAACTTAATCACCCTCATGTAACTCAACATCTCGTATAATCTTAAAAAAATATATCAAACCATATAAAGAAATTTGATGCATTATATCTTTCGACAGAGGCAAACCTTCTGTCAAATACATATATAAGTAAAAGCATGCTTGAAGAATATATATTAGATACATTTTGAGAATGGAAACAATATACTTGAAAAGTGACTAAACTAAATCATCAATATTTTATTATCTTGAGGGAAGGTTATGTGCTGGCTTAAAACAAAAGTAACAACCTATGGTTGTTATTCATGGAAGATGATGCCACACCTCTTTCTCTGATCTCTTTCTGCAAATATGAGAGAGAAAAATTAACGGTGACTTTTTATTTCTTTGTTTAGGGACGAACTCGTAATAGCATACAACACTATCTTTTTTTAGCCACACGTGGCAAGCGTAAGCCTATACCAACCGCAGATCAAAAGCTTGATACCATTCGACGCAGTTATAGCTAATTTCACTATACCTTTCCATTAACTATTACAGTTGTATGAAATCAAAAGAGTTTACAAATGAATTTGGGGTTTGTATATATCATAAAATTGTCAAAATGCTAAAAAAAACCCTAACAAAACGATTTGGTACCAGTTAAGAAATTATGAGTAGAAAATTGGACCTTAGCAAATTGAGAGTCCACAGGATTGAAGTGGTGAATCTACTTCGCTTCAAAATGATTGTAGAATCTGCAGTTATCAATGAATTAATCGATTTAGAAAAATAAACCTTATGGTATTTTGCTCTGTGTTTTCTTGCACAAGAAGATCGCAATAAACTTACAAATGGAAAACCCCAGAAATTTGTGGGGAGCAATACATCGGGTAGAAGAGATGGCCATGGACCTAGGGTTTGGGGGATTTTATGGGATTGGAGGGTTAGGGGGAAGATGAAGTGAAGCGGGTGTCTTAAATCCATCCGGCTTCTTTTATTAAGGTTCTAAATGAAGATGGCAAATTACCGATTATACCCTTTGGTGTCTTAAAACTTTGGGTTAAAATAGCTTATACATCCTTGTACATGATGCTTGATAACTTGTATGTATGGTAAAATTACCATCTTGTACATCACTTCTCCTTTTTATAATAGTATAGATATTGGATGGATCTGCATTAAAGGGTTCTGATTTCATTTTCTTTTGGGTAATTATAAGAAAATAGAAAGTTTCATTTCATCTTGCAAAAAGGTGAAAGTATCTTTAGAGCATGACGTTTGGTTCCCTGCAACTATCGTTGAAGATCTGGGAACAATCGGTTCTTGGTTGAATACAAAGAGCTTCATAGAGTTCATATAGATCATCTTCACATTCGCCCCTCGATTCCTCAAACGATCAGATCTGTATTCACAGGCCAAGAACGATCACTTCTCTCTCGCCGGAATCGATGACGGTGGTGGTCATGTCACAGGCAGTGGCGGAAGTGGACTTGGGAGTAGTTGACTGGTTGTTTAATTTGAGAGAGATAGAGTTTAAAGAGAATGAAATATGGTTGCAGATTATATATGCTTTTTTCTTTTATTTATTAAAGAACATTTAGATAAAAGTATTAAATGACCATAATACTCTTAAGTGACTAGATTTAACTTAAAATTTTAATCTGGTTAGTGCTAAAGGACCTAAGGTGTAACGAGTTTTTCAAATAAAGGACTGTGACCGTAATTATTAAAGTTAAAGGGTATCCATTGAAATCCTATGCAAACATAAAGGACGAAAAGTGTAATTTATCCCTTTTTTCTTTGATATCAAAATCCTAATATCGAGCATCATTCCTCTGAAAGAACAAAAACAAACCCAAGCAAGCAGTTCCACGAGAAAAGTTAGTTCATCTGAGGTTTAAGATTGGAGTGCAGGAGTGTGTATCAAGGGGGGTGTTGAAAGTGACACTACACTCCCATGCATGAAGTTTGATGTGGAAGCAGGAGTGTGTAACGAGTTTTTCAAATAAAGGACTTACGACCCATTGTGTCTTTATACCAATCCTAAATTTAAGAGAATGTGTAGGATAACTTAAACCTTGGATTGTGGATGATTTTGAAACTTTTTTTTGTTTATGACACAGGATTCCAAGGAGCAGACTGTGATTTTTCAAACTTGAGTTCTCTTCTAACAGAAACAAACTTGAGGAAATGATTTATGTGGCAATTGAATATCGGAGAAACTTGAAATGCCAAAGGTTGCTTGTGAAAGAAACGGTTGGACTTCCCGAAAATCAAAAGAGTTTAAAAAATCATATAAAGAGGCAACATAAAAGTTGAGTGATTTTAATTAAACACCTACTCTGTTACAGTTAATGTATTTAACAGATTTTTGTTGATCAGTTCTGTTTAAACTAAATGGAAAACATGAATAACATACCTGTTATGGCATTCAAAGCAGTAGAGAATCCAGTCAGAGATCCAGCCATTGAGTTCGACATCTTTGTCAAGGTGATCCGGTTCCTCCTTAGGGTGTAAAGTTATGATGGTGATGAAAACCAAAACTAGGGTTGATTTCGGTTAGGGAGAGAGTTACGAATTTGATGTTATGAGGGTTGGTTGATTGTGTAAAGTGTCTAACCCTTTAACTCTCTAATAAGCCCCTTATTTATACACCCAAGAGGAAACCTAATTAGTTAATAAGGGTAATATGGTCCATCAACAATTACCAACTAATTATAATAGGTTATTAATATATTTTGATCTAATATAATATAAATGATTATAAAGGCTACAAGATTAAATATTACATAAATAATATTTAATCTCACATTCTCCCACTTAGCCGAGTAATCATTTATCATGAGTATTAGGTAAGCCTGGCCAGGAGTTAACACTCATTTTAGCCTTAAACTAAGAACTATAGCAGAGAAATACAGCCGTTGAATCATCATTCGACTCAGGACCCCCATTAGTCATACTATAGCCTCAATTTAAAACCTAACAGTTATGATCAAAATATGTATAAGCCCTTTAGCGTCTGATTTGTACTTATATTTGTCTATATGTCATTACACCGGCAGAACATATGTTAGAGACATACAAAATCAAACTGAGGAAATTTTATTAATTAAAACATAAGCTAGTACAATATGCCATTAAACAAGGTCTTTAGTAAGTCCCATATTCGATACATGTTCTTCGAAAACTTTAGGTTGGAGACCTTTAGTCATCGGATCCGCAAGCATATCTTTAGTACTAATATACTCAATACAAAGATTATTTTCCTCAACTCGTTCACGTACGAACAAATATTTTGTATCGAGATATAAACCAGCTCCAGTCGAACTGTTACTGTTCGAGAAACTAACGGCAGCTGAGTTATCACAGTAAAGCTTCAATGGTCTAGAAATGGAATTAACAATTTTGAGTCCAGTGATCAGATTTCTAAGCAACATTCCATGACAGGTTGCGTTGTAAACAGCAATGTACTCTGCCATCATTGTGGAAGTTGTAGTTAAATGTTGTTTATGACTCTTCCATGAGATAGGTCCGCCTGCTAACATAAAGATGTAGCCCGAAGTGGATTTCTTGTCATCTTTGCATTTGGCAAAGTCAGAATCAGAATAACCTACCACTTCTAAATGATCACTTCTTCTATAAGTCAGTTTATAGTCTTTCGTCCCTTGCAGATATCTGAGGACCTTCTTAGCTGCTTTCCAGTGATCTAGGCCAGGATTAGTCTGATAACGGCCTAGCATTCCAGCAATGTAAGCGATATCTGGGCGAGTACAGACTTGAGCATACATCAGGCTCCCGACTACTGACGCGTAAGGTATCTGGCTCATTTGCTCCTTTTCAACCTCTGTTGTCGGACACTGGAATGAACCGAAAACATCTCCCTTAACTACTGGAGCGACGGAGGGTTTGCACTGTTGCATGTTGTAACGTGTAAGGACACGATCTATGTAAGTCTTTTGAGACAATCCTAAGATCCCTTTGTGTCTATCTCGGTGAATTTCGATGCCAATGACGTAAGAAGCATCTCCGAGATCCTTCATGTCGAAGTTATGCGAGAGTAACTGCTTCGACTCATGCAACATGTCTAAACTATTACTTGCCAATAAAATGTCATCTACGTAAAGGACAAGTATAGTAAAGTTACTCCCACTCATCTTGAGGTAGGTGCATTGATCCACTTGATTCTTCATAAAACCTTGCCTCTTCATGACTTCATCAAACTTGAGGTACCATTGACGTGATGCTTGTTTTAACCCATAAATGGATTTCTTCAACTTACAGACTAGATGCTCCTGACCTTCAGGTTTAAAGCCTTCAGGTTGTTTCATGTAAACATCTTCGTCTAAGTCTCCGTTAAGGAAAGCAGTTTTGATGTCCATCTGATGCAGCTCTAAATCAAAATGAGCTACTAGGGCCATAACGATCCTTAATGAATCTTTACGAGAGACAGGTGAAAACGTCTCTTGATAATCAATTTCCTCTTTCTGAGTGTAGCCCTTTGCAACCAATCTCGCTTTGTAGCATTCAACGTTCCCATTCGGATCCAGTTTTGTTTTGAACACCCATTTACAACCTACAGGTTTGGCACCATTGGGTAATTCGACTAAATCCCAAACGTCATTTTTCTTCATGGATTCAAGCTCATCAATCATTGCTTTGTTCCATTCAGAAGACTGATCACTACTAATGGCTTCATTATAAGAGATAGGATCATTGAGCTTTCCAGCATCCATTTCAGTCAGGTAGGTAACATAATCATCATTAGTAGGCCTTCTTTGCCTAGATGACCTCCTGAGTTGATTATCGGGTTCAGCGTTGTCTTGGTTTTGAGCGTTTGATGTGCCTTCGTTATGAGGTATAATGGGTTCTGATTGTGGAGATGGAATTTGTGCAGTGACTTCAGGTACAGTTGTTGCATGGGGTACAAGAGGAGTAAACGGAGTAATGATAAGCGACGAGTCTCTCCCCCCCCCCCCCCCCGCGTCTTGTACTTCTTGCAATTCTTCGTAAGGGTTAGTACTGCTCCCACTGACCTTGAAATCCTCCAAGAACGCAGCACGCTTGGTTTCAACAATACGGGTGACACGGGAAGGACAATAGAAACGATAACCCTTTGAATAATCAGGATACCCGATAAAGAAGCAGGTAACTGTTTTAGGGTCAAGTTTCCTTAGGAAAGGATTGTAAAGTTTTGCTTCAGCAATGCAGCCCCATACTTTCATATATTTAAGACTCGGTTTCCTTCCTGTCCAAAGTTCATAAGGAGTTTTAGGGACAGACTTAGAAGGAACTCTATTGAGTATATGAACAGCTGCTTTTAACGCTTCAGTCCAGAGGAATAATGGTAAATTAGTGTTGGCTAACATACTGCGCACCATGTTCATAAGGGTACGATTTCTTCGTTCAGCGACACCATTCTGCTGAGGTGTACCAGGCATGGTGTATTGGTTCACAATCCCCTGGCCCTTACAAAACTCATAAAATGGACCATGAGCTTGACCCACATCAGTATGTCTTCCATAATATTCACCACCTCTATCTGATCTCACAACTTTAATCTGACGATCTAATTGCTTTTCAACTTCAGCTTTATAATCTTTAAAAGTTGTAAGAGATTCAGACTTTTCCTTTATAAGATACAAGTACATGTAATGAGAATAATCATCAATGAAAGTGATAAATGAAGTATGTCCTGTTATACCAGCAATTTGATAAGGACCACTAATGTCAGTGTGAATGAGTTCTAATAAATTAGAGCTCCTAGTGTCACCTTTCTTATTTGCTAATGTCATTTTGCCTTTGAGACATTTGACACATGTTCCAAAATCAGTAAAATCGAGAGGAGGTAAGACTTCATCTTTTACGAGACGATTTAATCGTTCTCTTGAGATGTGGCCTAAACGTTGATGCCACAACATAGATGAAGTCTCTAAGTCTCGAACCTGTTTCATCTTTGTGAGTGATTCATTAATATTATATGACAACAAAGATTTGGAAAAATTATCATCTAGTTCTAATCTATAGAGACCACCATCCAGAATGCCAGTACCATAAACAACAGAATCATAGAGAATAGAGAGTTTGCGATGACCATGGGAAACAACAAAACCGTCTATGTCTAACTTTGGTCCTGATACAAGGTTCCGAGTTACCTCAGGAACATATAAGGTATCATAAAGTTTAATACATAAACTAGTTTTCAAAAATAATTGTAATGTTCCTATGGCCTTCACTTCTAATTCCCGATCATCTCCAACTTTAAGTGTTCTTTGGTTTCTTCCCAGCTTCCGGATTGTAAGGAATCCCTGAAGTGAATTGGTAACATGAACCATAGAACCAGAATCAAACCACCAAGAATTAGCAGGAACATTTAAATTAAAGGACTCAAGTATCATGAAAAAATCGTTACCTTTCTTAGCCAGCCACTCCTTGAAGTCAGGGCATTCCTTTTGCTTATGTCCTGTTTTCTTACAGAACTTGCAGTAGGGTTTGCCTAAGGAGTTCTTAGAGCTGGAAGGTGCACTTGTATTAGGAGTTGGATTTGGCTTTTGAACCTTAGAAGCATCCTTTCTTTGATAATTGTGCTTCCTCTTCTTTGAGCTGGAGGTGGTGAAGTTAGCAACATCAGTAGTGCGATCCATCTTCATACGCTCTTCCTCCTGCACGCACATAGCGATCAGCTCACTCATCGTCCATTTGTCCTTCTGGGTGTTGTAATTGATCTTGAACGCTTCATAGGATGAAGGAAGCGAAGTGATGATGAAGTGAACTAGAAAACCATCACTGATCTCCATCTCTAGGCCCTTCAACTTATTGGCCATGTCATGCATCATCATGATGTGTTCGCGAATGCCGCTCCTCCCATCATACTTAGTCGTCACCAGCTTGAGGATAAGAGTGCTAGCGTGTGCTTTTGATGTTCCCTTGAATTGATCCTCCACAGAAGCCAAGTAGGTTTTAGCATCTTCAGAATCAGGAATGGCCCCTCTGATTGAGTTATGAATGGACTGCTTCATGAACATGAGAGACATGCGGTTACACCTAGTCCACTTATCATGAAGTAACTGCTCAGCAGCAGTACTTGTAGCAGTAAGGTCCGCTGGCTTATTCTCTCTTAGAGCATAGTCAAAGTCCAAGAGTCCAAGTGTAAGCATGAGGGCATCCTTCCATGCAGCAAAGTTATCACCAGTCAAAGGTGGAATCCCTTGATTGGGTGCTGATAGTGGAAATAAGATGAGCAAGTTATGATACTAAGAAAGAAGTCCTAATGTGATCTAAGGGCATGTTATACTAAGGCAGGCATAAGTAATGACCATATTAATTATGAAGCTGTGATAATGTCTATTACTAACATCAAAATAATAGACTTAGTAAAATTCTATTTAAACGAAGACAAATCAGCTTTCGCCAGAAGTGTAATCATTTAAATATGTGTGTTAGTGCACTACGTCTATTGACTTCGTCTTGTATCATGTAATAGGATAGAATAGGATATTCTGTACACGAGGTTCGAGAAACTGAGAAATGAGGTTCAAGTAATGATTTCGCTTGAAATGGATTTGTGACAAGTTCAAGCGAAATTGACACAATAGATTTCGCTTGAACATGTTCTGGTCTCTTTCAAGCGAAATCCTCACCTCTATATATAGGGCACTTGTCATTTCATTCGGTACGCGACTTCCGAAAGTGTAACAAAGTGCTGCCGGTTTTCTGTCAGGTTGTAAACATTGTTATTATCAATACAAGCAACAGATTAAAGATTACAAGCTGTTTTCGTGTCTGGTTTACTGATTCCGCCTTTAAACTGGATGTAAAACTCTTCTGAACGACTCAGTCGGGTCAAACAACGATCCAACAAGTGGTATCAGAGCTCAGGACGAGGAGTTCATACTACTACAGCTTGATTCTACCGATTTCTCTCATTTCTACTCATTTTTTTCTCATTTTTCAGATCTGAACTAGTTCCAACGGTCGAAATGGTCTGATTTTTTAGTATATCGTGTAAAACTTAGTTTTAACAAAGCCTACAAAGATTCAGACTAAAATTCAGATTAAAACATGTTAAATTTGACCTAAAACTGAATTTCGCTTGAAAGTATTCGAAGATAATGGGTTGATTTCGCTTCAAATCAGACTTAGTGGACTATTTCGCTTGAAACTTCTGAAGCGAAATTGACTTTGCTGGATTTCGCTTGAAAACAACTGAAGCGAAATAGTTGTTTTTGCTTGAAACTGATTGGATTGGAACTGGTATTGTTGAAGCGAAATAGTATTGATTGATTTCGCTTGAATCAGATCTGGTTGTAGTTTTCGCTTGAAGTTGAAGCGAAATAGTTCATATCAGATTTCGCTTGAACAGTTTTATTAAGCTGATTTCGCTTGAAGCTGATTATATTTCAAGTTTTTCGCTTAAAGTTGCTGAATTTTCAAAACTTGAAAATTTCTAAGTGTTTTGTTGATTCTGTCAGGTACGTTCACGATGGATGATAATTTCATAAACCTGTTTAGCGATATGTATGTGTTCACTTCCGAATCGTCAGATAGAAGATCTGAGATGAAAGAATATTCAAAAGAGATTTCGGAGAATTTGAAGTTTGAGAACATGTACGGGAGCCAACAGAAGCCACCAAAGCTAATGAAAGTGGAAGATTATCACTGGTGGAAAAATAGATTTGAGGGTTGGGTAAAAGCCTTTGCTACTGAAAGCTGGTTAAAACTGACAGATGGATACAATAAACCTGTAAAAGAGGGAGGAGAGTTAATAGAACCAAAAGATTTTACAGAAAAAGATATAAAAAATGTTGTGGCTGAATATAGAATGATAACATTGATCAAACAGTCAGTAAGAGAAGATATTATTTCATTGTTCGAACAAGAAAAGACTTCAAAGAGTTTGTGGGAAGCGTTAGAGAGAAAATGTGTAGGAAGTAATGAAATTGTTAAAAACAAAAAGAAATTGTTGCGTAAAGAGTTTGATTTATTCAATTGTATGAAAAATGAATCTGTTTGTAAAATGATTGAAAGATTCGGACATCTAAAAATGGAGCTGATCAGACACCAAATCTTACCTTCTGAAGAGGAGCTGGTGGATAAACTGTTTGATTCATTGCCAAATGATCAAGAGTGGCAATACTTCGCTCTAATGTTGAAAAATACAATCAAGCCTGAAGATTTAAAATTGGATTTGCTGATTGAAAAGCTTGAAAGTCATGAGCTGGAGATAAAGAGATCTAAAGTCAACAATCCAGCTTATCAGCAGAATGTAGAGCTTTACTACAGAGTACCGCAGGCTGGGTCTCCAAGAACTGCATTTTCTGCAGAAAGTTCAAGTTCAGTGAACAATGAAAGTCTTCACAGTGGTTTTCACAGTGGATCTTCTTCAAACACTTCAAGTCAATCTGCTTCCAAGAATTTGTTTCAGTGTAATATCGCAGTGGATTTGAAGAATGGGCAGAATTTTAGCGAAGAGTCGGCAAAACAACAGATGGTTTTCTTGGCATCTGTACTTGAATCGTATGAAAGCCTCGTTGCAGGGAAGATTGGCAATACCAATTTGACGAAAGAAGATTATGATCAATTAGACCCCGAGGAGATGGAATTAATGGATATAAGATGGTGCATGGCCAGTGCGGTTCGTCGGGCACAGCGGTTCATGGAGATCACGGGGAGAAAGTCAATTGGTGGACCATCTACCAAATTGGGATTTGATAAATCCAAGGTGACATGCTTCAAATGCAAACAAAGAGGTCACTTTAAGCGCGAGTGCAGAAATGCGTATGCTGCTGATGATTCTGAAAATCCATTCAATGAAGATTACTACAGGAAGGCAATTTACCATCAGAACAAGTCTGAGCCACCAAGATTAAAACAACCAGAAGAAAGATCAAGGGCTCTTGCAGTTATATATGACGATGAAGGGTATGACTGGAGTCAAGAAGTTCTACCTGAAGAAGATGCAGTTGGTTATGCATTTGTTGCAAATGATGATCATGATAGATGGTGGAGAAGAGACAGTGCAAGATGGGAGATTGGCAAATTGAATGAACCATTCAAAGAAGCCCAGAGAGCTAAAAGATGGAATGAAGAACTAGAGTGTTACATGGATCCACAGGGTAATCCAGTAGTTGATCCATCAAAAGTGGATTTTGATGCTGTAACCAATGTGTTTCCAAGTGAGGGCACGTTCAACACAAGAAGGCTTTCTGATAAAAGCTATTTGCCAAATTTGATGATCAAGTTAAAAGAAGTTTTTGAAGCAAGTTTACCAAAGGTGGTAGAGATGAAGAAGAGAAAAGAAGAAGAACTGAAGAAGATGATTGAAGAAGTGAAGACTGTTGCAAAGCTTGCTGAAGAGGAACATAAAGCTGAAGAAGAACAGAAGAATGCAGAAGCTCAGAAAGAAGAAAAGGAGAACGATCAGGAAGTTGAGTCAGAAGAATCGGTGCTGAATGAGACTGAGGTTAGAAAATCTTCTGATTTATCGAATGTTGAATTGGTTGATGAAAAAGAAAACAAGTGCAGGAATTGCATAGAAATGTGCAAAGCCTGTACTGAAAAAGATAACATCATAAAAACAAAAGATAATGAATTAAGCAAACTTGAAAATGGTTTCACAATAAAATGTAAAGATATGATTGAAAAAGAAGAAATTTTGAAACTAAAAGTTGAAAATTTGACACAGAAATGTTAAGGTCTTGAAAAGGATAATGATGTTTATAGACAATTGTGTTCTACAAAATGTGTTGATTGTGTTGAAAAAGAATCAAAATTTCAAGATTTACAAAAACAGTATGATTCTTTAAAGTGGTCGAGTCAGAGAGTACAAGAAGCTTATGATACTTTGAAGAGCCAAGTCAAAAGTTTTGATCAAAGATTGTCTGAAACTTTAACAACCAAAGAAATGTATAAGAGACAGTTTAAAGAAAAGCAAATTGAATTAAACAAATGTGTTGATGAAATTGCAAATCTTAAACAAGTCTTGGCTGAAAAAGAAAAGGTTGTTACAAAACTTCAAAGTTATCATAATTCTTCGTACATTCTCGAACGCATTTTCAACATCACACCAGATGACAAAGATACTGATAATTGCAAAAAGGGTATTGGTTCAGAATTTCATCAGGTACCACCACCATTGAGAAACAATTATACTTTTTATGATGAGGAAAAGGTGGCAAAAGGTTTGAACATAGCTGACCAGTTACCTGAAAGTATCGATGTGACTTACTCAAAATCTGATGATGCAAATGATTCAGAGGTGGTAAGTAAGGTTGTTGAAAGCGTTTTGAAAGATGACTCTACAAAAGGTAAGTCTGAATCACAGGATGAAGATGAAGGAAATTTTTATGATGGTTATTCGAAAAACACAAAATCCGAGAAAAATTTGAATGATGATTCAAAAGGATTGGTTTATACCATGATTGGATCGGACAAACTATTCTTAGATGTTGTTTTCCCGATTCAGAATGTGATTTCAGAAAAGGTCAATCAAGTTTTCAAAATGGTTGAGATTGAGAAGTCTGAGATTCCAAAGTTTGCTGGTAAAGGTCATAGATCTTTTTATAACAAACCTGGTTTTAAGAAGAAAAACATGAAGGCTGGTTTGGGTTATAAAAAGAAACGAAATTGGAATCAAAGTAAAAAATCAAATTTGCAACAAAAGATGAATTTTGTTCAAGGGAAAAGTTTGAAAGAAGAGGAAAAACTCAAATTTGGACGACAGTCTAATGAGGAGTTTGATGTGATGAAAAAGAAACAACAACAGGCCAAGGATGTTTCAAAGAAAGTATGTTTTAAATGTGATCAAATTGGACATGTTGCACGAAAGTGTCCAAATCCAAAGCCTGTTGATGTTGAAAAACAGAAATCTGAGGCTGTGAAATCAAGGTCAACCAGATTTGATTCGAAACAAACTTGGAGGTACAATACAAACAAGTTTGCTTCAAATCAAAATTGGAAATCAAACCCGAACAGGTTCGATTCAAGACAGACCTGGAATTTTCACACACCCAGATTGAGAACAACACAGAGTTGGAGAACATCTGTTGATATGACAAAACCTCAAGAGTTTTGGAAACCTAAAAATGTTGTTCAAAATCAAAAGGTTCAAAAAGAGACAAATTTTTACAAAAGAGGTACTCCGGAAGGTCAAATGTGGAGTGCTAAGAAACAAGTGACGTCGGTAAAAGATGAGAAAGTTGAAGTCAAAATTGAAAATGTTTTAAGTGACAAAGAGTTTCCAAAATTAAATGAACATTATTGTATTGAAATGCCTAAGGTCCAACAGACCTGGGCTAAATTGTTCAAATGATTGATAAAGTTTGAATATGCAGGTGCTCAACGAAGCTGAAGATTGTGAGAATGATAGTTGGAGCAACCTGGCACAGGAAGAGGTTGCAGAACCCTGGTTTGGTTGAACAGGGAGTTTAGTTTAATTGTTTTATGTATATAAATAAACAATATTTTCAAAATCCTAAAAAAATTGAAAAATTTAAAACCAAAAATATGTTGTTTTTAATTTTGTTTAAATGTATGTTGATTGAATACGCCGAAACCCTCACGGCTGAACAAACATGATTACTTTCATCAGATTGAAAAACGGTTTTCAAACTGTTAAGATCAATGGGATGTAAATCATGGGGGTATGTTATATTTTCTGCTAAAAAGTATTATATTTTCTGCAAAACAGAGCATGAGATGCAGAAAATGGATGGAGAGACAAAGCTATCAGTATTGGTTGTCAAATTTTTCTTTAAATGGTTTTGCATTTTAGGGGGAGAAAAAATTGTTATTAGAAAATACAAAAACATTTGAAAATTTGAAAAAGTCAAAAACATGATAAAATTGAAAAAAATTGAGTTTTTGCGTAAAAAGAGGAAATGATAGTATATCAGTCGACAGTTACAGTATGCTAAAGAAATGGAAAGTATAAAAGTGTTAAACAATCTTACTGATGATGTGTCGATAGGTTTTCGCACATTTAGTAGATTTATTCGGGATATAAACCTAAAATTCAAACTTGTGAATTTGTGGGGAACACTACTTGGATATATAGGTAACCCCTGAAATCTCGTTTGAAAGGTCTCGTAATCTGATATACTAGGTCTTTATACTTTATGATATCTGGGGTATTATTCCGGGACTTCTGCTGAACGGTGGTTCTGACCTAGTCCCTGGCTAATACTTGCTGCAATGCTTGAAACACAGCATTAAACCCTCAGCATGCTGAAACAATAAAATTGATAGATGCTACTGTTGTAAGAAAAAAGATCCTCTAAAGGGGACACACCAAAAAGTCGAAGCTGATATCTCTCTGCGTATACGGAAGTATCGATCTGAGATCCCTCGGCCCTCGCATACCTAATTTATATACAGATATCATTGTAGTATTCTCACCTGTAAGACTGATTATTGAGATTCTAGATACGGGAGTATATTCAAGAGGTGGGACACATGAATGATCTAAGTTCTTAATTCATCTAATTCGTATCCTGAGTAAATTGAAATTTGTGTGGAAATTTAAGATGGATCAATATATCGACAATCGAAGTAAATTGTTTAAGTTTGAGTGTGAAATTAAGCTCAACGGTACTTGTGACTTGTTATTAACTGATATGATCCTCTAACGCATACTCGAACAAAAATATTATCTGTAAATATGTTTGTACATATTTCTTTACTGCTTTATATTTTCAGAAAATACAAAAAGATTTTGATTTCTGCTTTATTTTCGACAACCGATGTCTGAGTGTTGAGTTTCAAAATCTAAGTATGTTGATTGTGTTTCTGAAAATAAAACAAATTCATTAATTTGAAACTTGAATTAAATTCAAAAATTTCAAAAACAGTTTGTGATATCTCCAAGGTCATTAGTTTGAACTTGGATGATAAACTGTGAGGGAGTTGGATTCTTTAACACTGCCATATCAGTAAAGTATGTTGATAGGGGGAGTAGATTAAAGAAGATTGATTGATATCATGAAAATGTTGTTACTTATAAATGGATGAGAAATTGCAGATGATAGTCCAGATTACGATCCCGAGAGCAAAGTCTAAGGGGGAGTCTGAAGATAAGCTTGAAACATGGAAGAGCTTGTAGATGGAAAGCTAGGTGTCGATCCCAAAGCACGGAAGCTTAACGAAAGGGGGAGCCTGAAGCTGATAGAAGAAGAGAAAGATTATTAGATGCTTACAATGTTACAACTTAAATGAGAAGGCAGAATGATCAAGACTGAAGAAGGTGTCATAACGGAGATTAGTCACTGAAGACTGCGTCAATATCCGAGGGGGAGTCTGTTAGTGCACTACGTCTATTGACTTCGTCTTGTATCATGTAATAGGATAGAATAGGATATTCTGTACACGAGGTTCGAGAAACTGAGAAATGAGGTTCAAGTAATGATTTCGCTTGAAATGGATTTGTGACAAGTTCAAGCGAAATTGACACAATAGATTTCGCTTGAACATGTTCTGGTCTCTTTCAAGCGAAATCCTCACCTCTATATACAGGGCACTTGTCATTTCATTCGGTACGCGACTTCCGAAAGTGTAACAAAGTGCTGCCGGTTTTCTGTCAGGTTGTAAACATTGTTATTATCAATACAAGCAACATATTAAAGATTACAAGCTGTTTTCGTGTCTGGTTTACTGATTCCGCCTTTAAACTGGATGTAAAACTCTTCTGAACGACTCAGTCGGGTCAAACAACGATCCAACAAGTGGTATCAGAGCTCAGGACGAGGAGTTCATACTACTACAGCTTGATTCTACCGATTTCTCTCATTTCTACTCATTTTTTTTCTCATTTTTCAGATCTGAACTAGTTCCAACGGTCGAAATGGTCTGATTTTTTAGTATATCGTGTAAAACTTAGTTTTAACAAAGCCTACAAAGATTCAGACTAAAATTCAGATTAAAACATGTTAAATTTGACCTAAAACTGAATTTCGCTTGAAAGTATTCGAAGATAATGGGTTGATTTCGCTTCAAATCAGACTTAGTGGACTATTTCGCTTGAAACTTCTGAAGCGAAATTGACTTTGCTGGATTTCGCTTGAAAACAACTGAAGCGAAATAGTTGTTTTTGCTTGAAACTGATTGGATTGGAACTGGTATTGTTGAAGCGAAATAGTATTGATTGATTTCGCTTGAATCAGATCTGGTTGTAGTTTTCGCTTGAAGTTGAAGCGAAATAGTTCATATCAGATTTCGCTTGAACAGTTTTATTAAGCTGATTTCGCTTGAAGCTGATTATATTTCAAGTTTTTCGCTTGAAGTTGCTGAATTTTCAAAACTTGAAAATTTCTAAGTGTTTTGTTGATTCTGTCAGGTACGTTCACGATGGATGATAATTTCATAAACCTGTTTAGCGATATGTATGTGTTCACTTCCGAATCGTCAGATAGAAGATCTGAGATGAAAGAATATTCAAAAGAGATTTCGGAGAATTTGAAGTTTGAGAACATGTACGGGAGCCAACAGAAGCCACCAAAGCTAATGAAAGTGGAAGATTATCACTGGTGGAAAAATAGATTTGAGGGTTGGGTAAAAGCCTTTGCTACTGAAAGCTGGTTAAAACTGACAGATGGATACAATAAACCTGTAAAAGAGGGAGGAGAGTTAATAGAACCAAAAGATTTTACAGAAAAAGATATAAAAAATGTTGTGGCTGAATATAGAATGATAACATTGATCAAACAGTCAGTAAGAGAAGATATTATTTCATTGTTCGAACAAGAAAAGACTTCAAAGAGTTTGTGGGAAGCGTTAGAGAGAAAATGTGTAGGAAGTAATGAAATTGTTAAAAACAAAAAGAAATTGTTGCGTAAAGAGTTTGATTTATTCAATTGTATGAAAAATGAATCTGTTTGTAAAATGATTGAAAGATTCGGACATCTAAAAATGGAGCTGATCAGACACCAAATCTTACCTTCTGAAGAGGAGCTGGTGGATAAACTGTTTGATTCATTGCCAAATGATCAAGAGTGGCAATACTTCGCTCTAATGTTGAAAAATACAATCAAGCCTGAAGATTTAAAATTGGATTTGCTGATTGAAAAGCTTGAAAGTCATGAGCTGGAGATAAAGAGATCTAAAGTCAACAATCCAGCTTATCAGCAGAATGTAGAGCTTTACTACAGAGTACCGCAGGCTGGGTCTCCAAGAACTGCATTTTCTGCAGAAAGTTCAAGTTCAGTGAACAATGAAAGTCTTCACAGTGGTTTTCACAGTGGATCTTCTTCAAACACTTCAAGTCAATCTGCTTCCAAGAATTTGTTTCAGTGTAATATCGCAGTGGATTTGAAGAATGGGCAGAATTTTAGCGAAGAGTCGGCAAAACAACAGATGGTTTTCTTGGCATCTGTACTTGAATCGTATGAAAGCCTCGTTGCAGGGAAGATTGGCAATACCAATTTGACGAAAGAAGATTATGATCAATTAGACCCCGAGGAGATGGAATTAATGGATATAAGATGGTGCATGGCCAGTGCGGTTCGTCGGGCACAGCGGTTCATGGAGATCACGGGGAGAAAGTCAATTGGTGGACCATCTACCAAATTGGGATTTGATAAATCCAAGGTGACATGCTTCAAATGCAAACAAAGAGGTCACTTTAAGCGCGAGTGCAGAAATGCGTATGCTGCTGATGATTCTGAAAATCCATTCAATGAAGATTACTACAGGAAGGCAATTTACCATCAGAACAAGTCTGAGCCACCAAGATTAAAACAACCAGAAGAAAGATCAAGGGCTCTTGCAGTTATATATGACGATGAAGGGTATGACTGGAGTCAAGAAGTTCTACCTGAAGAAGATGCAGTTGGTTATGCATTTGTTGCAAATGATGATCATGATAGATGGTGGAGAAGAGACAGTGCAAGATGGGAGATTGGCAAATTGAATGAACCATTCAAAGAAGCCCAGAGAGCTAAAAGATGGAATGAAGAACTAGAGTGTTACATGGATCCACAGGGTAATCCAGTAGTTGATCCATCAAAAGTGGATTTTGATGCTGTAACCAATGTGTTTCCAAGTGAGGGCACGTTCAACACAAGAAGGCTTTCTGATAAAAGCTATTTGCCAAATTTGATGATCAAGTTAAAAGAAGTTTTTGAAGCAAGTTTACCAAAGGTGGTAGAGATGAAGAAGAGAAAAGAAGAAGAACTGAAGAAGATGATTGAAGAAGTGAAGACTGTTGCAAAGCTTGCTGAAGAGGAACAGAAAGCTGAAGAAGAACAGAAGAATGCAGAAGCTCAGAAAGAAGAAAAGGAGAACGATCAGGAAGTTGAGTCAGAAGAATCGGTGCTGAATGAGACTGAGGTTAGAAAATCTTCTGATTTATCGAATGTTGAATTGGTTGATGAAAAAGAAAACAAGTGCAGGAATTGCATAGAAATGTGCAAAGCCTGTACTGAAAAAGATAACATCATAAAAACAAAAGATAATGAATTAAGCAAACTTGAAAATGGTTTCACAATAAAATGTAAAGATATGATTGAAAAAGAAGAAATTTTGAAACTAAAAGTTGAAAATTTGACACAGAAATGTTAAGGTCTTGAAAAGGATAATGATGTTTATAGACAATTGTGTTCTACAAAATGTGTTGATTGTGTTGAAAAAGAATCAAAATTTCAAGATTTACAAAAACAGTATGATTCTTTAAAGTGGTCGAGTCAGAGAGTACAAGAAGCTTATGATACTTTGAAGAGCCAAGTCAAAAGTTTTGATCAAAGATTGTCTGAAACTTTAACAACCAAAGAAATGTATAAGAGACAGTTTAAAGAAAAGCAAATTGAATTAAACAAATGTGTTGATGAAATTGCAAATCTTAAACAAGTCTTGGCTGAAAAAGAAAAGGTTGTTACAAAACTTCAAAGTTATCATAATTCTTCGTACATTCTCGAACGCATTTTCAACATCACACCAGATGACAAAGATACTGATAATTGCAAAAAGGGTATTGGTTCAGAATTTCATCAGGTACCACCACCATTGAGAAACAATTATACTTTTTATGATGAGGAAAAGGTGGCAAAAGGTTTGAACATAGCTGACCAGTTACCTGAAAGTATCGATGTGACTTACTCAAAATCTGATGATGCAAATGATTCAGAGGTGGTAAGTAAGGTTGTTGAAAGCGTTTTGAAAGATGACTCTACAAAAGGTAAGTCTGAATCACAGGATGAAGATGAAGGAAATTTTTATGATGGTTATTCGAAAAACACAAAATCCGAGAAAAATTTGAATGATGATTCAAAAGGATTGGTTTATACCATGATTGGATCGGACAAACTATTCTTAGATGTTGTTTTCCCGATTCAGAATGTGATTTCAGAAAAGGTCAATCAAGTTTTCAAAATGGTTGAGATTGAGAAGTCTGAGATTCCAAAGTTTGCTGGTAAAGGTCATAGATCTTTTTATAACAAACCTGGTTTTAAGAAGAAAAACATGAAGGCTGGTTTGGGTTATAAAAAGAAACGAAATTGGAATCAAAGTAAAAAATCAAATTTGCAACAAAAGATGAATTTTGTTCAAGGGAAAAGTTTGAAAGAAGAGGAAAAACTCAAATTTGGACGACAGTCTAATGAGGAGTTTGATGTGATGAAAAAGAAACAACAACAGGCCAAGGATGTTTCAAAGAAAGTATGTTTTAAATGTGATCAAATTGGACATGTTGCACGAAAGTGTCCAAATCCAAAGCCTGTTGATGTTGAAAAACAGAAATCTGAGGCTGTGAAATCAAGGTCAACCAGATTTGATTCGAAACAAACTTGGAGGTACAATACAAACAAGTTTGCTTCAAATCAAAATTGGAAATCAAACCCGAACAGGTTCGATTCAAGACAGACCTGGAATTTTCACACACCCAGATTGAGAACAACACAGAGTTGGAGAACATCTGTTGATATGACAAAACCTCAAGAGTTTTGGAAACCTAAAAATGTTGTTCAAAATCAAAAGGTTCAAAAAGAGACAAATTTTTACAAAAGAGGTACTCCGGAAGGTCAAATGTGGAGTGCTAAGAAACAAGTGACGTCGGTAAAAGATGAGAAAGTTGAAGTCAAAATTGAAAATGTTTTAAGTGACAAAGAGTTTCCAAAATTAAATGAACATTATTGTATTGAAATGCCTAAGGTCCAACAGACCTGGGCTAAATTGTTCAAATGATTGATAAAGTTTGAATATGCAGGTGCTCAACGAAGCTGAAGATTGTGAGAATGATAGTTGGAGCAACCTGGCACAGGAAGAGGTTGCAGAACCCTGGTTTGGTTGAACAGGGAGTTTAGTTTAATTGTTTTATGTATATAAATAAACAATATTTTCAAAATCCTAAAAAAATTGAAAAATTTAAAACCAAAAATATGTTGTTTTTAATTTTGTTTAAATGTATGTTGATTGAATACGCCGAAACCCTCACGGCTGAACAAACATGATTACTTTCATCAGATTGAAAAACGGTTTTCAAACTGTTAAGATCAATGGGATGTAAATCATGGGGGTATGTTATATTTTCTGCTAAAAAGTATTATATTTTCTGCAAAACAGAGCATGAGATGCAGAAAATGGATGGAGAGACAAAGCTATCAGTATTGGTTGTCAAATTTTTCTTTAAATGGTTTTGCATTTTAGGGGGAGAAAAAATTGTTATTAGAAAATACAAAAACATTTGAAAATTTGAAAAAGTCAAAAACATGATAAAATTGAAAAAAATTGAGTTTTTGCGTAAAAAGAGGAAATGATAGTATATCAGTCGACAGTTACAGTATGCTAAAGAAATGGAAAGTATAAAAGTGTTAAAAATCTTACTGATGATGTGTCGATAGGTTTTCGCACATTTAGTAGATTTATTCGGGATATAAACCTAAAATTCAAACTTGTGAATTTGTGGGGGAACACTACTTGGATATATAGGTAACCCCTGAAATCTCGTTTGAAAGGTCTCGTAATCTGATATACTAGGTCTTTATACTTTATGATATCTGGGGTATTATTCCGGGACTTCTGCTGAACGGTGGTTCTGACCTAGTCCCTGGCTAATACTTGCTGCAATGCTTGAAACACAGCATTAAACCCTCAGCATGCTGAAACAATAAAATTGATAGATGCTGCTGTTGTAAGCAAAAAGATCCTCTAAAGGGGACACACCAAAAAGTCGAAGCTGATATCTCTCTGCGTATACGGAAGTATCGATCTGAGATCCCTCGGCCCTCGCATACCTAATTTATATACAGATATCATTGTAGTATTCTCACCTGTAAGACTGATTATTGAGATTCTAGATACGGGAGTATATTCAAGAGGTGGGACACATGAATGATCTAAGTTCTTAATTCATCTAATTCGTATCCTGAGTAAATTGAAATTTGTGTGGAAATTTAAGATGGATCAATATATCGACAATCGAAGTAAATTGTTTAAGTTTGAGTGTGAAATTAAGCTCAACGGTACTTGTGACTTGTTATTAACTGATATGATCCTCTAACGCATACTCGAACAAAAATATTATCTGTAAATATGTTTGTACATATTTCTTTACTGCTTTATATTTTCAGAAAATACAAAAAGATTTTGATTTCTGCTTTATTTTCGACAACCGATGTCTGAGTGTTGAGTTTCAAAATCTAAGTATGTTGATTGTGTTTCTGAAAATAAAACAAATTCATTAATTTGAAACTTGAATTAAATTCAAAAATTTCAAAAACAGTTTGTGATATCTCCAAGGTCATTAGTTTGAACTTGGATGATAAACTGTGAGGGAGTTGGATTCTTTAACACTGCCATATCAGTAAAGTATGTTGATAGGGGGAGTAGATTAAAGAAGATTGATTGATATCATGAAAATGTTGTTACTTATAAATGGATGAGAAATTGCAGATGATAGTCCAGATTACGATCCCGAGAGCAAAGTCTAAGGGGGAGTCTGAAGATAAGCTTGAAACATGGAAGAGCTTGTAGATGGAAAGCTAGGTGTCGATCCCAAAGCACGGAAGCTTAACGAAAGGGGGAGCCTGAAGCTGATAGAAGAAGAGAAAGATTATTAGATGCTTACAATGTTACAACTTAAATGAGAAGGCAGAATGATCAAGACTGAAGAAGGTGTCATAACGGAGATTAGTCACTGAAGACTGCGTCAATATCCGAGGGGGAGTCTGTTAGTGCACTACGTCTATTGACTTCGTCTTGTATCATGTAATAGGATAGAATAGGATATTCTGTACACGAGGTTCGAGAAACTGAGAAATGAGGTTCAAGTAATGATTTCGCTTGAAATGGATTTGTGACAAGTTCAAGCGAAATTGACACAATAGATTTCGCTTGAACATGTTCTGGTCTCTTTCAAGCGAAATCCTCACCTCTATATACAGGGCACTTGTCATTTCATTCGGTACGCGACTTCCGAAAGTGTAACAAAGTGCTGCCGGTTTTCTGTCAGGTTGTAAACATTGTTATTATCAATACAAGCAACATATTAAAGATTACAAGCTGTTTTCGTGTCTGGTTTACTGATTCCGCCTTTAAACTGGATGTAAAACTCTTCTGAACGACTCAGTCGGGTCAAACAACGATCCAACAATGTGTGCAAAGTAATTGTGACAAATCAGCTTTGGCCAGAAATGAAACAATCACTTTAGTTATGCACTTGTCAAGCATGCTAAACATAAATGAATTAAATCAGCTTTGGCCAGAATTAAGACATTTCACGTTTGTAATGCATACTTAACATAGCTTGTATAATACTTGAACAATAAATAGATGTATTAAATCAGCTTTGGCCAGAATTAATACATCAGAAGCTCATTCAAGTTAAGCTATTTTGGTTTTGTAAAAATTATCTGATTCTGATTAATTAATTAAGTATAAACAAAACCAAGTATTTAATAGCAAACCACCTGTTAGCGCGGATCGAACTTGTGCGATCAGTAATGCCTTGTGCGATCGGTAATGCCTTGTGCGATCGATAAGGCTCAAAACTTGTGCGATGTAAATAAAACCCAAGTCTTGTGCGATCAGTGAGGCCCAAAAACTTGTACGATCAGTAAGGCCCAAAATTTGTGCGATCAGTGAGGCCGAAAACTTGTGCGATTAGTCAGGCCCAAGTTTTGTGCGATCAGCACTATCTTGTGCGATCCATAAGTTCTTGTGCGATCAGATCTTTTTTTTTTTTTTTTTTTGTGTGACCTGATCTTGTGCGACTGTTATAGGGAACTTGTGCGATTATGACATTTATGATTTCGAAACCACTTTTAATGCTGTTTATTGTGATAATTAACTGAAAATCGAAATTTGAGGGATTGTGGGATAATGTTTCCTATTTTATTTCTGATCTAATCTTATCAAAAGATTTCGAAAATAATAACTGAAAATCCATTAACAGTTTTCGAAAATTTAATAGATAAAATTAAGATCAAAATCATTAAAAACACCCACTAATCCAAATTGGATTCCAAAATTTATGGAATTTTCTAATTTTCTTAGAACATTATGATGAACCCTAAAAAATAAAAACATAATTCTGGAAATCCGAAACCTGAATTTTTAATGGTTTTGTAATGGATTTCGTGACAACAAGTTTAATCCATTATGATTTCGAGTCAATTTATCAAATAACAGTTTCCGAAAACAGGGATTTCGGCAACAATGAACTCGAAAACAGTTTTGATTTTAAGACTTTAAAAAACTTCCGTTTTCTAGATTTTTGATCCCAGAATAATGGATACAAAATCAGAACTGATTTATCAACATATGCTCTGATACCACATGTTGATCAGTTCTGTTTAAACTAAATGGAAAACATGAATAACATACCTGTTATGGCATTCAAAGCAGTAGAGAATCCAGTCAGAGATCCAGCCATTGAGTTCGACATCTTTGTCAAGGTGATCCGGTTCCTCCTTAGGGTGTAAAGTTATGATGGTGATGAAAACCGAAACTAGGGTTGATTTCGGTTAGGGAGAGAGTTACGAATTTGATGTTATGAGGGTTGGTTGATTGTGTAAAGTGTCTAACCCTTTAACTCTCTAATAAGCCCCTTATTTATACACCCAAGAGGAAACCTAATTAGTTAATAAGGGTAATATGGTCCATCAACAATTACCAACTAATTATAATAGGTTATTAATATATTTTGATCTAATATAATATAAATGATTATAAAGGCTACAAGATTAAATATTACATAAATAATATTTAATCTCACAATTTTAACTAACTTAAATGACCAATAATTTATTACTTTTCTATTGCTCCCTGTTACGTATTAGTTATGTTACGATTTTAAGAGAAATAACTAACTGAAACTTTAATCTTCTTTTATATAAAGCAATGATACCAAGTACACAAATTCATTAACTCGTATGCTAATTAAAATATAAGTTACAAAAAGGATTCAAAGTTGGGCAAGTAGATATCGCATCTCTAGCCGCGGTTGGCATTTAGCAAGCAATGGTTCGGCCTTGGGCATGGTGACTCCGGGACCTTCTGTCATATCAACCATCGTATCACTTAATCGTTCCCAATCAAAGCATTGAATTAGCAATCCTAGAGTTGACCCAATCATACGAACTGCCAAACCTTCCCCTGGACAACCCCTCCTTCCAGCCCCAAATGGCATTAACTTAAACTCATTCTCCACTCCTTCAAGCCCTTCAAACCTTTCAGGATTGAACCTTTCAGGATCGGTCCACAACTTAGGGTCGTGATGTATGGCCCATATATTAACAAGCAGCATGGTCCCACGCGGGACGTTGTAACCCTCAATAATACAGTCTTGTGATGACTCGTGAGGAACTAGTAAAGGAGCCGTAGGGGATAATCGTAATGTCTCATTTATAATCCAACGAATGTAAGGTATGTCAGCTATATCTGACTGCTCAACAAGACGTTCTTTTCCAACTTTTCTATCTATCTCGTTTTGCGCCTTTCGTAGAAACTGTGGATGGTTTACTAAAAGCGAGAAACACCATTCCATGGTTCCAGCCGAAGAATCAGTTCCCGCCAACAACAAGACCTAATCAAAAGTTTTCAAGCATAAGAGAAGAACATATATTGATGGAAAATATTAATTTATGTAGTTCGACCGAAAGTTTAGCAAGTAGAGTCAACCTCAAGCCACGCTTGTTTAATTAAGAGAAAATTGATAAATTCGTCCATGAGGTTTTACACAAATTGCTAGATCAGTCCAAAATCAAGATTTGTTGCTAAAACAGTCATTAGCGTTGTTTTGTTTTGCTAATACAGTCCAAAAAATAGACGTCGTTCAAAGCTTCCGTTAATGTAAGGATAAAGTTGACATTTACTTATTTCTTCTATATTATCTCTCTACTGAATCGTCTCCCACACAAACACAAACACACTTCTTATTCCCAAAACCTTAATCCAGGGCCGGCTCTTGGGCCGGCCAATCCGTGCCGTCGCTCGAGGCCCAAATTTTTGAAGGGCCCGAAAAGTTTTTATACGCTTTTATAAATATAGTAAATTATGTATTTAATATACGGATTCATTTATTGTACATAAAATTATTGAATGTGGAGTGGAGAAAACCATCTCAACATAATGTAAAGGTCTCAAGTTCAAGGCTTGGCTCCACCACAAAAGTCTACCTTTTTTAAATTCATTTCCCCTTACCACAATTTTGGGCCCAGATTTTATTTCGCCCGAGGCCTAAATTATTTAGAAAGTTTTCGGAGACGGCTCTGCCTTAATCAATCTACCCTAATCGATTTCATACAAAGGTGAATGATAATTGGAGCTGCTGGTGTGTTCGAGATGATAGTCTCCTTTTAATGCAACTGTAGAGTACGATATGTTGATTCCCATTGTTTGATTAAACCCTAAGCCACTGATTTGTATAATGTTCTAATCTTCTTTGTGATTTGATGATTTCAGTTAAACACCCAGATTGTTTCAGTCTAAAGTTTCATCATGGTGGAAGTTTTACTGAATTTCCAGACATTAAGTATAAGGGCGGTTATGTATCTTACATTGAAAAGGTGAACTTTGATTTGTTTTCGGTTATTATTATGAATGATATGCCTATTTCTTTGGGATATTCAGAGGAAGATATAGTAACTTACCATTTCAAAGTACCTGAAGAAGAAAGTTTAAACTCGACTCGTTTTAAGCTTTATATCTAAAACTAAAGGTTGGCTCGTGAAAGATTTAACAAGCATGAGTCTCGCTATTTTTTTATTAGGTAATTTTTTGAGGGTGATACGAAATATACCCACCCATCCTTACTAGTTGTACCCTCCTCATCTCACATACTTACAGGTGCGACTCACACTTTTTTCTCTCACAAGGGTGTACAACTAGTGAGGAGGGAGGTACATTTCGATCAAGCTTTATTTAACTATTTTTCATGGTTACAAAATTCGCTAGGCGCTCTCAAGTCGGTCAACTGGTGAGTTGTGAGTACTTGGACTAGGTAGAAAGTACTCGGACATGATAAATTATATTGAAATTAATTTTTAGGAAATTATATATATGTGAAATATCATAATTTTACTAATATCTATAACAAAATACGGGAATAGCAGTATAAATGAAAAGGATAGATGTCACTAAATCATTTCAAAAATTGATATTTTTTCATTAATATTATATACACAAATATTATATTTTGTTTTTTTAACTCAAAATCGTCCCGAGTAAACTAATTAAATTTGATTATAGCTCTGGTTAACCTTCTTTGATCGATTCCAAGTAATTAGCATGAATTGAATAAAATCACCTCGACAACGTACCTTGTTGCGATTACTTTGCAAGTACTCGGCCTTCTAGACCTTTTCTTACAACATTGTGGTTTTAAGTGTGTATATACTTACTATTTTATATTATCTGTAACTCACAATATACATTATTAGTTCAAAAATATGATTGTTTTGTAGAAACCGAGCAAGCCGAGATGTCTTGAATTGTGTACTAGTCGAGTTCTAGCTCATACTTCAACTCAGTTGATGATTTCAAGTTCACTTGAGCTTGGTTTGGCTCATCTCATAAACAAGTAAACAACCATAAGCTAGGGTTGTAAATGTGCTAAGTCAAGCCGAGCAAGGGTGGGTTCGAGCTCGTCTCGTTTTAAAATCGTGTCGAGCCGAGCCGATTACTTGGACTATGTGTGTTTTGGGTATGAAAAAGGAGGCGTTTTCTGAGTTTCTTGGAAGAGTAGTATGTGGTTATCGTGTGGCTGGTCTTGGGTGGTGTGGGGTTGGGGTCACAATGGTTAACTATGGTCGCTAAAAAGAGGAGAATTTTTTTTGTAAGAACAAATATGTTTTAAACCAATACAAATGCTTCATTTTGTGTAATTAACATCATTGTAACGCCATATATATGTAAATTTACAATTTTAATTAATTTATTATATTCCCCTAAATTAGTTAACTAATTGAACTTGTAACGCATTTTTAAAATATACTCTTTCAAGACAACTTAATTTACGGTATAGAAAAATATTTAATATGTGTAGGATAAAGTGTAAGATAAATTTTGATATATGTAGGATAAAGTGTAGGATAAATTTTGATATGTATAGGATAAAGTGTAGGATAAATTTTGATATGTGTAGAATATATGTATGATAAATTTTGATACGTGTAGGATAAAGTTTGAAATGTGTAGGATAAAATGTTTTTGTTTAATTAACGAGAGATAAGATAATTAATTGGTGATGCAGTGACAGAAGTACATAGGTTAACAACAACAGGGATGATCCTAAAGGAGATACGTTATCCCTCCTGGATCTCTAACTTGATCATGGTAAGAAAAACATATAACTCGTGGCGAATCTGTATAGATTTCAAGGATTTAAATCGAGCCACACCCAAAGACTATTACCCTCTACCAGAAACAGACGCGAAAGTGGACTCGGTTGCCCACTATCGGTTTAAATGCTTTCTAGACGCATCCCTAATGATTATGCTCGAAACGGTAGCATCGTAAAATTTCTGATTTTGGCGTGATTTCTTCGGGTTCTCCGGTTCAAATAACGACCTACACGTAGTCTACCAATCGCCGTAATTCAACACCGCCGAACACAGGTCCACATCGAAGAGCATGCTTTTAGTTAATCCCTCTGAAGGAGCATCTACCAGAAGCCCTTTCGGTTCCCGGACCCAATACCTAAACAATTTGGCGGTCACCGTGGGGCCGTGGTGCGTCAAAGTATAGCATCGATGGTCCTAATTGGACCACCACCTCTAGGGACAACTCAGCATGTTAAGTTAACCCCTAAATTGGGGTGAACCAATTTCCTGCAACTACGACACTCTAGATGAATGAGTACGTCCGGGCGGAACTGGCCAAGGGGCTTAGGCTGCAATTGTCTTATGACGAAGAACCACGAGTGGTCTCTTCGATTTCTAGCGCACTACCCATAAGCCATACTTCGTCACACCCCCTACGGGAACACCTGTAATATGTTACTCCACCATCGTGAGGACGAATAGAAGGGAACCAACTCAGTTTAGGGCTCCTTTGTTCTTGGCATTACCTTCCATGACCTCGGCTTAAATGCTGGCAAACCTTGCAAACATAAACCCACCCCCAAGGAGCCATTTGGGGTCAGGTTTGTATAATCAAATGTACATCGCCCATGGACCAATCATGCACACGGAACAGAGGGTCATTGATGGCGAATGGGAAGATCTATCTGCACCTTACAACCACGAGACCAAAGCAAGTTCACGCAAAGAATTAACGACTTTACATGCCCAGCCAAGACCAAGATGCCTGTTGGGATTGAACCCTACCAAAGGAACAGATAATTAAAGCCAAAACTGGATCAGAGCAGTGGATCCAAAATAAGCAGATGTTATGTTTACATGTCTCTCCCCTTGAAAGTAGTTTCAACATCTGCTGACCTCCTATCTACTGATCGTACAAACTGCTGACCTACAAACTGCTGATCAAGTAAGAGTCTGATGGAAGACTAAAGTGCTGCTGTTCAATCTACTGCTTTGAGTCAATCTCTGCTGATCATGAAAAGTACTGCTGGGTTCACATCAGTGGAAGGATGCAGCAGTAGTTTAGATGTCTTTAAATTTAATAACAGTAGTTAGCATAGCAGAGGTTGTATAGATCAGAGGTTAGAGTTTGTTAGGAGGTTAGATGTCACTTTCATGGTGACGTCAGCTTAGATGCTTCAGTGGTTTGCTTGTGCCTATAAATAGAACAGTGCTCTGTACTGTTCTATTAGCTCTTTGCAAAATCTTCTTCCTGCACGAACAAACACTGTCAGCTCAGGCTGAGGGGGAGTTTGTATTCATACGTGCATTGTAATCGTTATTGAAATAAATTCAATCTTTCGGTTCTTTGTTGAAAATGTTTGATTAAAGCAATTCTCTCGTTTGATTGTGTGTAAAGTTTGTTTCCCTTATATTTCCGCTGCACAACTCATTCATCTTCATCTTAATTCAAACACAAAACACAATCAAAACCAAACTCAGATCCTAACAATTGGTATCAGAGCTTGGACAGTCAAATTTGATTTAACAATCATTTTAACATAAATAGTTCAGTTCATAATCGTTGATACTGATAGTTTGTTCATTTTGTTGAAAAACAGAGCAAGGTTTAATCACCATCAAAGTTGATTAATCAGTTCCTGTAAAACAACCCGGATGACGTCACAATCACAAGATGATAAGAATAACATTGGCTCTCTTTTCAAACCACCCATTCTTAAACGTAATGAATACAACATCTGGGAGAGAAGGATGGGTCACATCCTTGCTCAACAGAACACTGGATGTTGGAGGTCTGTTGTTTTTGGTCCCCATATTCCTATGGTGCCAAGTGCTGAGGATGCAAAGAAGTTCGTTCCTAAACCAACTGAAAACTATACTGAAACTGATTTTCAAAAGTTCAAACTCGATGCCAAAGCATTTAGCATCATAGCATCTGCATTACCCAATGAGATCTATGCTGGACTGTTACATTGTAACAGTGCCAAAGAGCTATGGGATGCATTGAAGGAACAGTTTGGGGGAACTGAAGAAGTCATTGAAAACAATAGGGAAATTCTGAATCAGCAGTATGAAACCTTCTGTCACATTAAGGGTGAATCATTGACCCAACAGTTTGAACGTTTTAGTTGTCTCATGAGTGAGCTAAGGCTTGTTAAAGTTGAAATTCCAAAATCAACACAAAATAGTAGGTTTCTTAGATCACTACCTCATAAATGGGACACAATTGCATTTGTGACTAGAAACTCAGCTGAGTTCAAAGATCTGACCCTGCCCCAACTTCATGGTAGACTCCTGACCTATGAAAGGGAGTTAAACCAGAAAAAGAAGTTGCAAGAGTCTGGCAAAGTTGCTGATGATTATTCATTTGGCAGCACAGCTCTGTTTGGTCAGGAAGAATCTGGTAGCAGTAGTAAGGATCAGGGGTATGATCACTTTATTGATATAACTGCTGGTGGAAATTTCAACAACCCTGATTCTCACTCTGCCAATTATGCTTTTACTGCAAATTGTGAAAACCATATGTCAGATAACTTGTGTTTTGAACTCAATGATATACAACACTTTGATCCCACTGATTCAGAAGAAATGGACATTTTGCATCAATTGGCTTTGCTTAATGTAAGAACAAGCAAATTCTATAAAAGAACAGGGAGAAAATTCCAAGGGTTACATGGGAATTTAAAAGTGGGGTTGGATAAGTCAAAAATTAAGTGTTATAAGTGCAATAGGCTAGGTCATTTTGCTAGGGAATGCAGGAGTCAAACCACTGGTCCAATAGTCACTCATCCCAGCTCAAATCCTAGACCACAACACCAAAGCACTGTGCACTATACCCAATATACCCCTGCTACCCATGTTAACACTGCTCACTATGCTGCAACTCCTTGTGCCTGTGCATTATGTTCAAACAAATGTTCCACAAATTCAGTATGTTCAAACCCCTGTCCCTCAGGCACCAGTGCAACCTGTTGCGCCTCAACAAGCTGCTCCAACAGTGGTACAACCAGATCAATAAAGCTTTTTCACCCAAGGTTTTGTTGACTGGAGCAGCATGCCTGATGAGCTTGGTGATGAAAATTTTGAACTCAATGCTTTTAATGATCCTTCTAATGATGAATTTTGTTTGATGGCATTAGAGTCAATACCAGAAGGGATAGAAACTGAAGGTGAACAGCTAAGTGATGAAACAGTGGATAAAGTGACTGAAGCAGTGGTTATTGCAGTTGCTGGTGAACTACTGCTGGGAGAAGATTCAGAAACCCTAATTGAACCACTGTCCGACCCCTGGTCCAAAGAAGACAAAGAAGACAAGGAAGAAAATAGAGCAGGTGAGAAAGAAGTAAGAGCTGATGCTGAAGTGGATCATCAATGTGATTGTGCCATAATGGCTGCTGCCAAGGTATCACCTCAAGTTCTTGAAAAACTGTGTTCAGACAAATGCATTATTGCATTTGCTAACATCAAAGAGGTAAATGAAAACCTTAGGGATAAAGCCTTAACTGATGAAGTCAAATTTGAAAAGTCATTAAAAGAACTTAGAAACAAATTGACTGAAAATGATAAAGAGATCAGCAGTCTCAAAGAAGAGCAAAGCATAACCAAGACTCAACTCCAAACTATGGTAGAAAAATACCAAGTTTGCAAAAAGGAGTTGGAGTCCACCCATATCACTTGTGAAAGATGGGTGGAATCTTGCAAAGGGTATGAGGTTATGCTTGAGAAACAGATTAAAAGCATTGTGAAATTTGGTGTTGGTTATAGAAAATATGATGATGAAAACACCGCTTTTGAAAAATCTGTTCAAACCACTGATGTAACAACTGAATTCATTCCCACAAACAAGAATGGCCAAGAAGTGAAAATCACTGACAAACTTGGTAACAAAATCACTTTGGAAAGATCTGTGGGATTCTCAACTTTTGAGGAAATTGAAAAATACCAATTTAAACCCACATGGTCTGATGAGTGTGACATTCTTGAAAACTTCAAAACCAAAGGGAGTTTTGGAAAAAAGTAACCCTTGACAAACAAGGCGACGATGTCATAGCCATTAACTCCACTTTACAGGGTAAAGCAGTCAAAATCACACCACAATTAATCTCGGAAGTCTTTGAACTCAATGATCAGCAAGGTAAAACTTCTTTTCCTAATGAGTTAAAAATTGATTTCCTTGAAAGAGGTTATGCAGAGCAAATAAAGAGAGATACCTTACAAAAAGGTAATTTTCCACCTGCAACAAGATTTTTGTTTCATACTCTGCTTATGTGTGTTTCAAACAAAACCACCTCTTTTAATGAAATACCATTAAAGATTCAAAATCTGGGGTATGCTATTCTTCAAGAAGAAAATTTCAATTATTCCCTGGAAATCTTTAATGATCTGGTTAAAAATGTTGATAAAAAGTCATTCTTACTTTTTCCAAGATTTTTAAGTTACTATTTTGAAAAGAAACTTGGTAAGAATGATGCTGCTGCAATAAAACAAGGTGAATCTATTTAAATAAACAGCTTAACTGCTGAAACTTTTACAAGAATGTCAACACCTTGCAAAACACAAGCAAAGGTGCCTGAGTAGAATTTAGCAGCTACCACTGCTCCTCAGGTATCTGCTGCTGAGCCCACTGCTCAAGGTGATCAAAGTAGCAAAACAACTGCTTTGAAACCCACACCTATAATCACCAAAAAGCCAACCAAAAAGAAAACTAAAAAACCCCCCAAACCTATCAAAAAGGCAACTCTGGAGGATGAGATACCAGAGAAACTGCCAGTGACAGCACAAAAGTCACTAGAAACCACTGCTGCTTCTTCCTCACACCAGTTGGTACAAATATCTCAACCCATAACCGAAACTCCTCTTGTTTCTTCTAAAAAAGAACAGGTTGTACACATAGGGACACCACAATATGATGCTCTGGAATCACTTGCTTCCATCATCCACAGCCCTATGCCCGGGGAAAATTCTCTTTCTACACCAACCATCACATCCGCAATTCCCACACCAACTAAACTCTTGTTGGATGCTATTGATTTGAACCAGGCACAAACCAGTCCTTCTCAATCACCTTTCAATGAGAATATACTTCAACCAATGACTGGGTCTGATGTATCAATCATAGTTAACCCACCAACAATGCCTGAGGATGTTACACCTCTTGAGTTACAAGTAACTCTTGGTGGTAATCCAAGTGAAGCAGCCACTACGAGTGCAGAACCCACTGGTTTGCACTTGGACATTGGTTACATCAATAAGACTGCCTTGGAGGCAATTCCTTCCATAGCACCTCTAACATCCACCAGTGGATTTGTTTTAACCACTGGCAACATCAAAAGGTTGTCAAGTGTTGAAGGAAGAAGACCCCAGTACCAAGAAAAAAGGGGCATCAGTGGTTAATGTTTGGAGTACACTCCCTACCTCAACCACTGATAAAACCACTGCTAGTGGGAAATCAGATGATCCCATTAAATTGGGTGATGGTTTAAAGTACCTGGAATTGACGAAACGTGTTGAAAAACTGGATACTTCGGTTGCAGAAATCAAAGAAATGTTGCAACAGTTGTTAAAAGTACAAAAGGTGCAATCCACTGTTGTTCCACCTCAAGCACCTGCTCCACCACAAGCACCTGCTACAAATGAGCTCTGGAATCTATTTCAACCTTTTCTCCAACAACAAAAACAAATGGCTGATCAGCAACATGCAATACATGTACAAGAGCTGAGAAACACAATGGAGTCAAGGTTCAAGAACACACAAGCAGACATCTAGGCTCTCAAGGACCACATATTGAAAACCACTGGCACTGCTCCTCCAACTGTTCTCTTTATTGATCAATTACCCCCAGATAATGCCAAAAAGGGGGAGAAAATTCAGGAGTGGAAAAAGAAAGGAATAGATGATGGTCTCTACATTGAACCAGAAAGGGATGCTATGACCAGAAAAATTCCTTTGCCAGATGGTAGCAAAAAGGTTGATGTTACCCAAAATGCACTTGATGAAGCTATAGCAAGTGTAAAAAGGGACAGAGAGGCAAAGGATATGTCAAGATGGAATGAGGAGAAAAAAGCTTACATGGAGCTGAATACGCAGGGTTATTCTGAGCCAAAGGATGTTCAAAATCCTGTGCCAAAAAGAAATCTCACTAGAAAAGTGAGGGAACCCAAGTCCACACCATCCAGACTCAAAAAGCATACTCCAAAAGCCCCCAACATCAAACCTCCACCCAAACAGTTGTTGTAACTCCTGCTGTATCAACATCTGCTGGTACTCCAGTTGTTTCAACATCTGCTATCATTTCAACAGCTGTTAGTCAATCACAAATCATTGCCACTCAAATCATCACCACTGATCCACCCAAAACATCATCTGCCTCTCCTACAATAAAAAGGAGAAGGATTTTCATACCAGATGATGATTCTCCATCACCACCACCAACATCTTCAAAATCTCTATCACTTGTTTCAATATAAAAGCCCGTTCCTCTCTCATCAGCTCCAGTTCAACAATCAATCCCTGTCATCACTCCTGCAGGTGTCCAGTTTCCTCTAGAACTTGAAGCAGTTAGAGAAGAGATCAAATCCTTCTACTATGAGGATGACCCTGCTAAAAGGAAGTTGCCATCAGTTCAAGGATATCCAAGGCCTAAAAACATTGAAGAATATTTGAAAGTTAAGGCTAAACAGGCAGAGGATATCTCCAAAAGAAGCTCTCAAGGAAAAACTGACAAAGAAATTCAAAGGCATTACCAGTTTCTCTTTACTCAAGTTAGATCCTTAGAGCAATTTGCAAAAAATGTTTGTCAACAAATCTCAGAGAGAGCAGATGAAACTCTGAGAAAAGACTACAATGAAAGCATCATGGCAACCAAGAAGTACAAGGGAGAAAAGTATATGTACAAGGAGTGGACCATTCCTGAGCTTGAAATAGAAGCAGCCAGGATTCAAGAAATGATAAATAAGAAGGTCAAACACACTCCTCCAGATTGGTCAAAATACAAAAAGAATATGCCTGACAAAACACTAGAGCTGAAGAAAATGAAAGAGGAATTGGTTGCTGCTGATTATGGGTCCAAAAATCAAGTGATGAGATGGAAAGAAGATAAAGTCAGGGCTACCTACAAAAGCTTGGAGAAATTAAGAAAGACAGATCCTACTGCTCCATAAAAGCCTGACTATCCTGAAGCAGAGGTTGCAAAAAGACCACCAAAACTGCAAATCAGGAGAGCCACTGCTCCAGCTGGTGCAACCATCTTTAAGAGAATGCCACAAAAACAGTTGGATACTGAAACAGTGGCATAATTAATGGCAGGAGATGAGCTTGTGAAGGAAGGTATTAAAGAACTGATAGCTGAAACTCTTGGCCTGAATCAACCTGCAAGCACTGCTCAAACAGTCATAAATAAGCCTGCATCACCAAACACCTCATCCAATAACAATCTCCCAAGAAACCCACCAGGCTCAAAAGTACTAAAGTGGGAAACTGATAAACAGACCCTTGTACTGACTATGTTCAGGTCTAGTGGAGAAGTGAAGAAAATAACAAGGGAACAAGCACTTGGCCTAAGTCTTGAAGATACGCAGGATCTCCTTGATCTTCCACTTAGTAGGGATGAAGATGACACAGATGCCCTAGACTTTGAGTTACAAATTAAAGGTCAGATAAGGGAAATGTTGATGAGGCAATAAAGTTCCACAATAATGAAGGGTTTTGGCATTATCTGTTCCAGTGGGAGATTGTTGGGATTGAACCCTACCAAAGGAACAGATAATTAAAGCCAAAACTGGATCAGAGCAGTGGATCCAGAATAAGCAGATGTTATGTTTACATGTCTCTCCCCTTGAAAGTGCTTTCAACATTTGCTGACCTCCTATCTACTGATCGTACAAACTGCTGACCTACAAACTGCTGATCAAGTAAGAGTCTGATGGAAGACTAAAGCGCTGCTGTTCAATCTATTGCTTTGAGTCAAGCGCTACTGATCATGACAAGTACTGGTGGGTTCACATCAGTGGAAGGATGCAGCAGTAGTTTAGATGTCTTTAAATGTAATAACAGTAGTTAGCATAGCAGAGGTTGTATAGATCAGAGGTTAGAGTTTGTTAGGAGGTTAGATGTCACTTTCATGGTGACGTCAGCTTAGATGCTTCAGTGGTTTGCTTGTGCCTATAAATAGAACAGTGCTCTGTACTGTTCTATTAGCTCTTTACAAAATATTCTTCCTGCACGAACAAACACTGTGAGCTCAGGCTGAGGGGGAGTTTGTATTCATACATGCATTGTAATCGTTATTGAAATAAATTCAATCTTTCGGTTCTTTGTTGAAAATGTTTGATTAAAGCAATTCTCTCGTTTGATTGTGTGTAAAGTTTGTTTCCATTATATTTCCGCTGCACAACTCATTCATCTTCATCTTAATTCAAACACAAAACACAATCAAAACCAAACTTAGATCCTAACAACGCCCCCTAATATGTGAACGCATGATGGAACGACATATCCAGAGGATCATCTCCTACTATTCGATGGGGGTGGCCCTTATGGATGGATGGTGTATGCCCATATGGTGGCAAATGTTCATCCAACCATTAGTGGGTTCTAGACGGTTGTGGTATAACAACTTACCGCCCGGATCGATCGATAAATTCAAAGAATTAAGGGGTAGGTTATTGGATCACTTCACGTAACAAAGAAGGGATGTCAAAAAACCCAGTACAACTGCACCACGTCAAGCAACATGACGGTGACGATTTGAGGACTTTCATGGCTGGGTGTAAAGAGGAATCTCTGCAGATCACTAGTGTTGATGAACAAATATGGATTTCAAACTTCATACATCGTATCAAGACCAGACAATATAAGAACCTAATGCTAGAATCCACACAACCATTGAATGAACCAAGTAGAGGGTTGAAGCCTTCTTGAGATGGAAAAAAGCAATTTATGGGAAAAAAACCTCGAGGGAGATGGACTGGTCCCTCTTGCATTCCTCTAAACAACAACCCATACCGGCAGGGCCGTCTCATGGTTGGTTTCTGAGGGGAACGAGACTTACAAAAAGGCAGAAATGACGAAAAGGGGACGAAACCCATTCCCCTCGACAAGATAAGCCATACGGTAGAGAAAAGAGGCCTTTTACAGAGTTGACTAAAACCCCAAGGGAAATTTTAGCAATAGAAGGGGTTCACTTAAAGTTCAAACCCCATAACCCATTTAACAAAACACCCAGATAGCAGAACTCCAAAAAGTAATATGACTTCCACATGGCCAAGGGACATAACATGGAGGAATGCCTTTAGTAAAAAAAACAGATAGAGCTAGCAATCAAGACAAGAGAATTGACTCACTTGGTTAAAGACATCAAGTCAAGAAGGAAGAGTGCGGTTGACAAGAGGACGGAAGCCCAGATACTCATGGTTCATCCGACAGTGGCACACAAGAGACCACACATTCGTCAACCCCTAGTCTTGGAAGGACGAATATGGAGCAAATCGGTACTGAATTTCCCTCCTTTGTTGAAGGAAGAAATGTTAGAAGACCCGGTTTTATCCTATTCAAGATAGAGGAAGGCACAGTTCACAGGTTACTAGTATACGGAGGAAGCTCATCCGACATCATGTATAACCACTATTTCGAGCAAATGGCAGAGTCCGTTAAGAAAACCCTGACCCCTATACAGTACACCCTAACCAGGTTCTCAGGGGAAAGAGTACTTCTACGGGAATGATATAAGCCTGGGTAGAACTATATGATGGACCTAAGAGATGGTTAAAGTCCTTGTCGTTTGTGGTGGTATCAGCACCATTGTCGCACATGTAACACCCCAAACTTCGTATGTCATAAAATAAAATTATTTTGTGATGCTAGATAACGGAAGACGGTACTGTAAAACGGTACCGTAAGGAAATGATAGTAAATTTATATATGTGTGTATCTAAGTTAAATAAAGATAAGAGGCCAAGTTAGTATGGGAAATAACAAACTTAAACACACTTGGAATATGTGTGTATCTAAGTTAAATTTATATATGTGTGTATCTAAGTTAAATAAAGATAAGAGGCGAAGCTTAAATAGGATGTTAGAAATAAGCCATAGACTTAGTTTGTATGATTAATAACTGTATACACTTGGAATAAATTCGATGAATGAAACGCTAGTGATGGTATGCGTTAGGAGCTAGCATTATAAAGTAAAAGACACTAATAAGAGCTCTGGGTCAGACCCTGACCCTTGTGTGATTATCAAAGTAAATTACTAATTTAAGAAGATAGGGTCAATGCGTACGATTATATTTTGTTCCTGAATAAAGCCCCTGTTATAAGGCATGAGTGAATTAATGCCATGATATGCGTTTTGAATGAAACGAGCGAATGAACTTGTAGTGATAATCATCACTAGGGAACTAATATGAGGTAAGAATTCAAAATCTAATGGTATACATTCTACAAGTGTGTCCTAAGTGTGCTAAATAGAAGGGTTAGTGATAACCCGTAAGAAAAGGTATTCAATGTTAAGTGGAAATGAGCAAGGTTTTGGGGACGAAACCTTCTTTAAGGGGGGTAGACTTGTAACACCCCAAACTTCGCATGTCATAAAATAAAATTATTTTGTGATGCTAGATAACGGAAGACGGTACTGTAAAACGGTACCGTAAGGAAATGATAGTAAATTTATATATGTGTGTATCTAAGTTAAATAAAGATAAGAGGCCAAGTTAGTATGGGAAATAACAAACTTAAACACACTTTGATAGACAAGGGGGATATTATGTAAATGTGTAATGGAATTTATAAAAAAAAAAAAAGAAACCAGTGTTGTATCTGGTTTTGTGCGATCGAACAAAGGAATAGGGCAAGGTGAAACCCTAGTTTCACCAACTTCATCAAATCCAGTAGGAATCTCAATGAAAATCGGATGCATGAACCCCAATTTGCAAACATCTAACCTTGTTCAGTAAAGTGGTAAGTCGAATTCTTTGATTTGGTGAATTTTAGGAAAAGGGTTTTTCATCTAATCATGAAATTATGCAAACATGAGTGTGATTTGAAGTTATGAATGGAAGATATGATAGGAATCATGTTTGATTTTAGCATTTTGATTGAGTTATAGCAAAAACCCATTGGGTGAGAAGTTAACACAAGTAGAATGATCAAGTAGGATTATGTATGTGAAGTTTTGATGTATGATCTTGATTATAATACATGAATGATAAGTGAATTGATGTAGAATGAAAGAATCATGTAAACTTAGATGATTATTGAAAATAAGTGAGTTCAACTAGTAAAATGTCATGCTTTATATGTTGTACAATATGCTTTAAATGTGAAACCCGCCAAGTGTTCGATGAAATGCTTAAGAGAACAAGTATGTGGATTACTAGTAGGGATGATGTCGGGTTCAAGGATAGTGTTAAATTAGTTAATTTTGAATGATGTTGTTAATCGTGACTTATGAGTTGACTAGTACGGAAGGAATTGTTTATGATTGAGGGCATATATGATCTTGTGGTTGAATATGTGTTTTACTATATGAGTAGGAAATGAAAAGATATGATTCTAGTTCATACTTTGTGTTGCTGGAAAGTGACGAGTAAAGCTAAAATAGGTTACGAATGTGAAATGAATGCAATGTTAGAATGTGCGCTTATACTAATGAAGTAGTAACCTTGATTGTATGAAAGTATAGGATCATGTTAAGATGGAAAAGCATGGAAGACAAACGGAAAGGATATGAGGAAGCATGTACGAGACGGGCACTCGAGGTAAGTGATTTCCGTAGTCACTTCTTAGTTTGTTTAAGTAATATAATGTTTTAATTATTAAGTTCATATGAAGTTGAGGTCAAATCGATAGATTATTTTGATAAATGCACGAACGGGTCGAATAGTTTGTAGATGAATAATAAGCCGAACACGTATAAGTTAAGAAATTCCTTAACTCGGATGTTGGATTTCAAGTTCACATGATAGAATATTAATTTAAAATCATGTAGGAAGAAACGTGACGCAAAACGGATGAAAAATGAGAGAGTTATGTCCGTTTCGGTAAGAATTAATGGCTAGGAAAAGTGCAGAGTTGACACGGCCGGGTGGTGAGCTGACACGGCCGGGTGAAGGTTCTGTCAAAAATATTATTTATGTGATTTATGCATCGTAGGCTTCGGTATATTATCCGTGGACTACGATGGGCCTCCCAACATGATTTCGAGTGTTTCCTTGACGATTATAAGTTGTAAACACAAGTCTAAGTCTCATGTAATTTATATAAAAGTATGATAGATGTATGTAATGAAGTTTTACATGTATTACATGTAAATGGTATACAAGAATGCGTACGGAACACGTAGGTATGAATACATGATTGTAGGTATGATTGAATGTATATTAGGTATGTAGATGTGTATGATTGTATGTATGTATGTGTGCAAGTATGTGCGAATGCATGATTTGGATGCATTTGAGAATTAGCGTTACTAATAATGCCCTTGGGTTGGAATGTAAGTTAATTAGATGCATTTAAATGGTTGACGTCCTTTTTACGAAGATGTAGTACTTAATGCATGATTTGGATGCATTTGAGAATTAGCGTTACTAATAATGCCCTTGGGTTGGAATGTAAGTTAATTAGATGCATTTAAATGGTTGACGTCCTTTTTACGAAGATGTAGTACTTCAATATGTTGAGATTACGGGTTTGCTAACCAAGTTATTATTGAGTATGTTTGAAAGTGCAGGTTTATGAATGTCGTACTTTCGAAGTGTTGATATAATAATGAAACGGTTGAATGTTGAAAGGATAATCGGGTTGAAGTAACTTATGCGGTTAGAATATGCTATGGACGTTTTAGTTTATACAACATTTTATGTTTGGTCGTCATCATCTACTAACGGGTTAGTTGTATGAAAATATATGTCATACCCATTTAATTGGGTAATCGAATGCGTGAGGGAAATGAAAGTACATACACGAATGAAACTAAAGTGACGGTTTTATAAGCAAATAAGTATAATGACTAACTTTTAAAAGCTTTGTTGTTGAATGTAGGTAAATCCTCAATTTAGGCGACTTGGAGAGTTGGAGCGAGCGCGTGTTCATGTTATGTCATACCAAACGCTTCCGCTAGCTTGCTCAAATGTTTTTGGTCCAATACTTGTTTATTTTGCATAACCTTGTTAGTAGTCATACTTTTCAAAACTTGTTGTATTGGTTTTTAGTAGTAACTTGTCGAACGAATCGTAGAATTGTATCTAGTTTAATTATGTTTAAAACAGGGGTATGCTCGTTTTATGGACGGGTCATGCCCAAATTTTGTTAAATTAATGCACATGCGTTATTGATATCATCGTTTCAAATTGCGAAAAGTTGGACACTTTTAAGAAAATTTTTATATTTCTAGTGTCCTTTAGTCGTCTTTTATTAGACGCAAACGCGGACCTTACAGGTTGGTATCAGAGCCTAGGTTGAGGGATTCGAGCACGAATAGTGGTGCTTGAACTCAACCGATGGCTCGTTCGGAAGTGTGCTCGCTCCAAGATCGCCAATGAGGTAATGTTTAAGTTAAACAAATTGCAAGTGTGTTTATTATGTGTATGAAAAAAATAACAGATAAATATGTGGGGAGGTTAAATGAGAAGTTACAGGTGTTGTAGAGTCGAAACGGACTAGAAAGAAACAAACAAAAGCGCCCGAAACCAACCTGCAGCGTTGCTGCACATCGAAAGGCCGTCGCCGACGGGTTACCTCCCGTCGCCGATGCCACCCCACCTACAGAGACGCCTTACCCTCCTGTCTACGGGTACTATGGCAGACACCATATTTAGAAGCCCGTCGCCGACGGCTTGTGTAATTCAGCCCCCAAAAATTTTAAGATTTTCCAAATTTTTATTTAACGGTACTTCCCGGGAGTCTGAATTACGGTTTTGTCAAGTCATTATGAGACGAATTAAGTATGTAAGGATTAAATAGATAATGGCAATGGTATAAAACCATTAAACGTTGAATGAAATGTACACGAGGGTATGAAATAAACGACGAATGTGTGAAGTTAAGCTCGAGATGAAAGGATGTGAATAAGTAATACGGACTAATGAACTATGATATGTTGAACGTTTATGATCCGTATTAAATGTAAACATGACATGGTGTAGATGGCTGATGCAAGCAACGTTAATGATGATGATGATACTGTTCGTCAAGAAGCATTATTCAACAAGGTCACAGAAGTGGCGGAAGGGATGATCCGTGAACGCGGTCTAGGACCGCCATCAAGGCAAGTAATAAGCCGAATTGACCCCTGGTACGTAAACTCAACGCGTGGATGTATGAAATGGTATAATTAGGCAAGTGAAAGAAAATTCTAAATGAATATAATAACAACATGGTAAGGAAGTTTTAAAAATGTAACACGTGCCGAAACTTAATTCTTCGGGCATAATGTGGCGATTACGCGAAGACACGAAACTAGTACGTGGATTGTGTACCTGGCCAGTACACAAGAAACGTATGACGTTCGTGAGACCGCGGTAATTGTTACAGATATGTCCGTTAGAATTGGGTAGCAGGTGGGCGTGTGGGTGAAATGAGTAATAAGACTCTCGGGAGATTGAGAGTACTACGTAAGAGTAAAAAGTGCATATGATAAGAATGAAATGCTTGAATCCGCGAGACGGATTCAAAGAATGAAAGATATGGATGCAATGCTTGAATCCGCGAGACGGATTCAAGGAATGAAAGACATGAATGAAATGCTTGAATCCGCGAAACAGATTTAAGATATAAAAGACGATACTAGTCTACATAAGAAGAAGTCGATAGCTTGACCATGTTAAGTAAATGTAATGCAAATGAGCAAAAGAATGAAAAGAATGAAAATATTCGAATGTGTAAGTAGTTACAGACCGAACAAGTAAATATTCCTTAAGTGATATGACCCAAATTATGTTTAAACTTACATATATATATATATATATATATATACACATGAATATATTTATGCAAATGCGTTGTATGCAAGAATGGTAGAAATATTAAATGGGACATACGGGTCAGATGGCGATCGCCATTTGAACTCGATAGTTAATGATTTGATTTGTTAAGTTTTATACTCATATGTGAGCTTGAAGAATAGAGACGCAATGTCACTAATCGGAAAGGAATGATCATTGTAAGGCATGGATAACGAATCAATGGAATTTACTTCCGTCAGGTATGTTCGTAATGATTGTCGAGTGGTATAGAACTTGAATGCTCGTAACTGTGGAAATTCTGATAGAATGTAAGAGACGGCAAATATCGTTAAGAAATACTAACCTTGATGCTCGGCTTGTTGGCCATGTTCATTGAACAAAACATTGTAGAAAAGATACGCATGGCATGAATAACAATAGTAACCATGGAAATAATGCTTAGTTTTCGTGTTAAGTACGGATAAGTAAGTTTAAGAAGGGTGATTTTGGTTGTAACCGTAAGTCTTTCGAATGATTATAAATGCGTATGGTAATATATAGACCCCTCCTATGAGCTTAAAGGTAAACGAAAGTAATGATAGTAATGGAATGTTTAGGATGGCTCATAGTGAACAAAAGGAAAGATAGCATATGGTGTATGAGTAGTATGAAATAAATCGATTTATTTCGATTAGTAAATATATGAAAGTAATATGCTTAAATAGGATGTTAGAAACAAGCCATAGACTTAGTTTGTATAATTAATAACTGTATACACTTGGAATAAATTCGATGAATGAAACGCTAGTGATGGTATGCGTTAGGAGCTAGCATTATAAAGTAAAAGACACTAATAAGAGCTCTGGGTCAGACCCTGACCCTTGTGTGATTATGAAAGTAAATTACTAATTTAAGAAGATAGGGTCAATGCGTACGATTATATTTTGTTCCTGAATAAAGCCCCTGTTATAAGGCATGAGTGAATTAATGCCATGATATGCGTTTTGAATGAAACGAGCGAATGAAATTGTAGTGGTAATCATCACTAGGGAACTAACATGAGGTAAGAATTCAAAATCTAATGGTATACATTCTACAAGTGTGTCCTAAGTGTGCTAAATAGAAGGGTTAGTGATAACCCGTAAGAAAAGGTATTCAATGTTAAGTGGAAATGAGCAAGGTTTCGGGGACGAAACCTTCTTTAAGGGGGGTAGACTTGTTACACCCCAAACTTCGTATGTCATAAAATAAAATTATTTTGTGATGCTAGATAACGGAAGACGGTACTGTAAAACGGTACCGTAAGGAAATGATAGTAAATTTATATATGTGTGTATCTAAGTTAAATAAAGATAAGAGGCCAAGTAAGTATGGGAAATAACAAACTTAAACACACTTTGATAGACAAGGGGGCTATTGTGTAAATGTGTAATGGAATTTATAAAAAAAAAAAAAGAAACCAGTGTTGTGTCTGGTTTTGTGCGATCGAACAGAGGCAGAGGGCAAGGTGAAACCCTAGTTTCACCAACTTCATCAAATCCAGTAGGAATCTCAATGAAAATCGGATGCATGAACCCCAATTTGCAAACATCTAACCTTGTTCAGTAAAGTGGTAAGTCAAATTCTTTGATTTGGTGAATTTTAGGAAAAGGGTTTTTCATCTAATCATGAAATTATGCAAACATGAGTGTGATTTGAAGTTATGAATGGAAGATATGATAGGAATCATGTTTGATTTTAGCATTTTGATTGAGTTATAGCAAAAACCCATTGGGTGAGAAGTTAACACAAGTAGAATGATTAAGTAGGATTATGTATGTGAAGTTTTGATGTATGATCTTGATTATAATACATGAATGATAAGTGAATTGATGTAGAATGAAAGAATCATGTAAACTTAGATGATTATTGAAAATAAGTGAGTTCAACTAGTAAAATGTCATGCTTTATATGTTGTACAATATGCTTTAAATGTGAAACCCGCCAAGTGTTCGATGAAATGCTTAAGAGAACAAGTATGTGGATTACTAGTAGGGATGATGTCGGGTTCAAGGATAGTGTTAAATTAGTTAATTTTGAATGATGTTGTTAATCGTGACTTATGAGTTGACTAGTACGGAAGGAATTGTTTATGATTGAGGGCATATATGATCTTGTGGTTGAATATGTGTTTTACTATATGAGTAGGAAATGAAATGAAAAGATACGATTCTAGTTCATACTTTGTGTTGCTGGAAAGTGACGAGTAAAGCTAAAATAGGTTACGAATGTGAAATGAATGCAATGTTAGAATGTGCGCTTATACTAATGAAGTAGTAACCTTGATGGTATGAAAGTATAGGATCATGTTAAGATGGAAAAGCATGGAAGACAAACGGAAAGGATATGAGGAAGCATGTACGAGACGGGCACTCGAGGTAAGTGATTTCCATAATCACTTCTTAGTTTGTTTAAGTAATATAATGTTTTAATTATTAAGTTCATATGAAGTTGAGGTCAAATCAATAGATTATTTTGATAAATGCACGAACGGGTCGAATAGTTTGTAGATGATTAATAAGCCGAACACGTATAAGTTAAGAAATTCCTTAACTCGGATGTTGGATTTCAAGTTCACATGATAGAATATTAATTTACAATCATGTAGGAAGAAACGTGACGCAAAACGGATGAAAAATGAGAGAGTTATGTCCGTTTCGGTAAGAATTAATGGCTAGGAAAAGTGCAGAGTTGACACGGCCGGGTGGTGAGCTGACACGGCCGGGTGAAGGTTCTGTCAAAAATGTTATTTATGTGATTTATGCATCGTAGGCTTCGGTATATTATCCGTGGACTACGATGGGCCTCCCAACATGATTTCGAGTGTTTCCTTGACGATTATAAGTTGTAAACACAAGTCTAAGTCTCATGTAATTTGTATAAAAGTATGATAGATGTATGTAATGAAGTTTTACATGTATTACATGTAAATGGTATACAAGAATGCGTACGGAACACATAGGTATGAATACATGATTGTAGGTATGATTGAATGTATATTAGGTATGTTGATGTGTGTGATTGTAGGTATGTATGTGTGCAAGTATGTGCGAATGCATGATTTGGATGCATTTGAGAATTAGCGTTACTAATAATGCCCTTGGGTTGGAATATAAGTTAATTAGATGCATTTAAATGGTTGACGTCCTTTTTACGAAGATGTAGTACTTGAATATGTTGAGATTACGGGTTTGCTAACCAAGTTATTATTGAGTATGTTTGAAAGTGCAGGTTTATGAATGTCGGACTTTCGAAGTGTTGATATAATAATGAAACGGTTGAATGTTGAAAGGATAATCGGGTTGAAGTAACTTATGCGGTTAGAATATGCTATGGACGTTTTAGTTTATACAACATTTTATGTTTGGTCGTCATCATCTACTAACGGGTTAGTTGTATGAAAATATATGTCATACCCATTTAATTGGGTAATCGAATGCGTGAGGGAAATGAAAGTACATACACGAATGGAACTAAAGTGACGGTTTTATAAGCAAATAAGTATAATGACTAACTTTTAAAAGTTTTGTTGTTGAATGTAGGTAAATCCTCAATTTAGGCGACTTGGAGAATTGGAGCGAGCGCGTGTTCATGTTATGTCATACCAAGCGCTTCCGCTAGCTTGCTCAAATGTTTTTGGTCCAATACTTGTTTATTTTGCATAACCTTGTTAGTAGTCATACTTTTCAAAACTTGTTGTATTGGTTTTTAGTAGTAACTTGTCGAACGAATCGTAGAATTGTATCTAGTTTAATTATGTTTAAAACAGGGGTATGCTCGTTTTATGGACGGGTCATGCCCAAATTTTGTTAAATTAATGCACATGCGTTATTGATATCATCGTTTCAAATTGCGAAAAGTTGGACACTTTTAAGAAATTAGTGTCCTTTAGTCGTCTTTTATTAGACGCAAACGCGGACCTTACAGCACAACATCTTCCTCGGCCGACCGGGGATGAGGGCCTTCAGGGCAATAGCATCTACCATACATGGCGTCTTGCAGGCTTCTTGAAGTTCCCCACGATATGGAGAGTTGGAGCCGTCATGTCACAAAGGATGTGTACCCATGCCAGAATCGGTGACCAGGTATTCGACCCCTATCAGCGATGCGGTGGGTAATTAATGAAACGTACCCAAAACATACATTAACAATTGGAACGACCTTGTTATAAGAATACAGTCGGAGGCTACTAAACCTGCTAATGAATAACCTCGAGGTATTCGAATGGATGTCGAGCGATATGGCATGTATTCCAAGAGATATAATCGAGCACTATCTGAAGGTCGATCCAGAGGCAAGAGTAGTGGCACAATAGAAACGACCATTGGCCAATGAACGAAATGATGCTGTGGCCGAAGAAGTACATAAGTTAACAACAACAGGGATCATCCTGACGGAGATACGTTATCCCTCTTGGATCTCTAAATCGATCAGGGTAAGAAAAACATATAACTCATGGCAAATCTGCATAGATTTCAAGGATTTAAATCGAGCCACACCCAAAGACTATTACCCACTACCGGAAATAGACGCGAAATGGGACTCGGTGGCCCACTATCGGTTTAAATGCTATCTAGACGCATCCATGATGATTATGCTCGAAACAGTAGCATCATAAGATTTCCAATTTTGGCATGCTTTCTTAGGGGTCTCCGGTTCAAATAACGACCTACACGTACTCTACCAATCGCCATTATTCAATGCTCTCGAACACAGGTCCACGTCGAAGATGGCATTCGAGGAAAATCAGGTATAATACAAGTATGTGTTTTATGATGATCATAATATATAACCCAGTCATGCCACCTATGTAGCACGGGGACTCCATTTATGTGGCTGTACCCATCTCAGGTACTTGTCGGGGATGGAAACACCATGGGTACTCGCCGTGGACGTCTCCTAAACGTTTCCAACGTCGGGGACGTATTTGATAGAAGTATCCAGCCCGTACCTATGTAGCACGGGGACTCCATTTATGTGGCCGTACCCGTCTCGGGTACTTGTCGGGGACGGAAACACCATGGGTACTCGCCGTGGACGTCTCCTAAACGTTTCCAACGTCGGGGACGTATTTGGTAGAAGTATCCAGCCCGTTTCCATTTATTTTTAGGGTTTTAAACCTTTCAAATTCCACAACCGGCCATTAGATAAATAGACCTATCATATTCGGCTTCTCTAATCTCTAAACTCTCAAATCTCATCATCTCTAATTCTCTATCAATTGTCGATCTCTCACTAGATGAACCGGAATTTGAAAATGATTTGATTATTTACCTTTGAAAGATGTAGTATTTTTGGAATTTGTTTAATATATTTTTATTTTTTTATATTTTTTATTGCCCTACCCGTATATTGGAATTTTGAGTTTTGCCGTTCCTCGTTCCCGTACCCCGATCCCGTACCCGTTCCAGTGCTACTTAGCATGCCACTTTTGTATAAATTATTTGGTTATCCTTCTGATGATAAACAAATTAGGTTCAAGGTTTTGCAGGAAGCGACAGAGAAGGACGTGGAAGGAGCTTTTGGTGCCTTAAACAACTTGATCGGGCAATGCATGTAAACATGATTAGAAATGTAATATATGCCAACATGATGTTGAAAGATAAAGTCGGTCCTAAACAAAATGTAATCAATGCTTCAATGGTATTCTTATGGAACTTCGTTGCTAAGATACCCACCATGCCATTTGAGTGGATCTTGCGGTGCACAAGCAAACACCCACAATCTTCATCTAGCCGGCTTGTTTTTGTCTTGTATTGCAGTTTGTTTTAAGTTTTTTTTATCTATTTTGTACTTTGGTTTAATCTAATGATATTATTTTTTTAATTATTTATATATTTTAGTAATTTTTAATAATTTTACATGAGTTGATTTACCATTGTAATAGTTCAGCAAACCACGTTAAAATGTAAATTTTTATGAGTTATATAAAATGGATTTCTGGTATAAGGATTTTTACAAGTATGTTAAAATGTATTTAATATTATAAAATCTGATGGCAACTATTCTTAATTTAATTTTAACAGAAAGCCTAAATTACGATTTTGGCCCCTATAATTATATCATTTTTACGCTTTTAGCCTAATAAGGAATCTTTTAACATATGAGCACACATCAGTTTTTTTTCCTAACCCTTTTGCCCTAAAAGCAAATGAATAGGGTTAGTGTTAGGGGCTAAAAGGGTTAGAAAAAAGACATTCGGGGCTCAGATGTTAAAAGATTTCTTTTTGTGCTAAAAGAGTAAAAGTGATATAACCGTAAGGGCTAAAATCGTAATTTACTCTAACAGAGGCAATTTGTTACATCATATTTAATGGTCTATAGACATTTGTGGCCGCTATTCTCTGGTTTTGTTGTAGTAATTTTTTTATTATAATATTTTAACAACAATTATGTTCTAGATTGGACCAAATTTATGCAAGCAATCACTTCCTACCGTCCACAAAAAATTAAAATAAGTGAAATCACTTCCTACAAGAGAAAGGAGTATCTAGTTGGTTTTGAACGATAAAACTAAGGGAGAATCTTAGTTGATTGTCGCTCTGATGCTTCTACACTATTCTTCCTAGGTGCTTATTTTAATTGTAGCTCGTATTAACGTATTCATTTTTCATTAATCTTGTATTTTAGTTATAAAACCATGAACAGCTCCCGAAAACAAACTATAATTGAAACCAAAGATGAAAAAGAGGATCTTGCCTGCACAAAGCTTCTAATCATTTGATCACTATAGTATTCAGGATCTGATTCTTGTAGCGATAACAACACTTCAATCATCGTCTTTTTTGTTTCCTCCTTTGATCCTCTAAGTTGCTCGATCAATCCTTGAAAGAACCGATCCCTCTTTTGGTTCAACGTAATCAACTTCTTCTCCAACCGGTTTCCCAACCAACTCAACATCGGTAAGTAATCGGCGATATTAGTCGCACTAGCGAGCAAAAACATCTCATCCATTACCTCCCTGAGTCGTTTTCCTTCTTCCTCGGCGGCAGAAATATCTCCGCCGAAATACCTCTTTCCGGATATCATCCGCATCATCACATTCAACGTGAGTTCATAAAAAACTGACTTCATATTCACTGGTGAATTAATGGTAAATAATTTACGGACAAGAAGGTGGCCTTCCTCAATGCGTATGTGGTGAAACTCGTTGAGGCGTTGAGTTGATAAGATCTCGGTTGAAGCGATGCGACGTAGGTTGCGCCAGTTTTCGCCGTAGGAAGACCAGATGAGAGTGGTGTAGTTGTTGCCGATGATCTTACCGAATAACATGTGAGGGCGGTTTGCGAAAATAATGTCATTCTTGGTGAAGCATTCCTCAGCAGCCGAAGGGGAAGAGATCAAGAGCACACGGCGGAACCCGAGGCGGAGAAGGAGTATGGGGCCGTATTTGGTAGAGAGTTTGGCTAGGGTTCGGTAGACAGGTGGTTTCAAGAGGTAGAGATGGCCGATTATTGGGAGGGTCGGGAAGACGGTCGGCGGGTGGTTGGAGGATTTGCGACGGAAGAGAAATGAAGCTAGAAGTAGTAGTAGGAGGGAGATGTATAGATAAGAAACCTCCATTTTTAAAGCTTTATGGTGTTTTTGTTTTTTTTGAGAGGTGACTTTCTAAACAAGAGTCGATCACGCCCGTCTCTTGACGAGCCCTGATCCACCACGTACCCAGACTATGTTGTCTGAACCGGGTCCACGCTGGAGTAGTGGGGACTGTTAGCGGCTCTCGCCCGGAAACCGTACCCGCCTCCACACGGGAAACCCCGCTGGAGTAACGGCCGGATTAAAACCGGGGCGGCTCAAGCTCGAACTAGCGCAACCATGGCTCACTAGTTCTAACCATCATAGCCTGGTCCAGTCCCTTTTGCCACAAGCTGGAATCGAACCGGCGCCTCTAGAAGAGAACACCGGCCCAATTGCCAATTGGACTAGGGGACTGGATTTATGGTGTTTTTGTTGATGATGGATTTTGTTTATAAAGAAGAAAGAAGATTGGTTTTATATTATTAACCTTCAATTATTATCTTGTTTTAAATCTGATACAAGAATTATGATATGTATATTTTTGTAATTTGTCTTAAGTTTAACGGAATCTTGTTTGTTTCGTGCAACGAATATATAGATACAACCGAAGTATGTATTGTCGATTTTGGCTATAGTATATAAGGGGAGGCGGGGCGGTCCGTGATGGATCCCCCGTCACGCATTATTTTATAACGCACACCGCCGCCACATGTGGTATCACGCGTGATGTTTTCAACGAGTGGAATTTATAACGAATTGAAAGTTTGAACGAATTTGAACGTTGGACATTTATTCGACCGTTATTCAACGGTAAGTTTATTAAAAAAAAAACCCTTTAAACCTTTTATATATATCTCCATTTTAAACCATTTTACACACACCAAAAACATAAACCCATTTCACACAATCTACATCTTTCTCAAATGGATTTCCCTATGGATTCGACGTTTCCGATGTCTAGCGATAGCGATACCGAGTCGTCTTCCGACAATTAGACGCTAAAATATTTTGTGTCGGTGTATAACGAACTTGATGCCGAGTTGTCCCGCCCAAAGAAGAAGATGGTAGACCGTGATCGTATACGTGCCAACGAAGTGTTAATGAAGGATTATTTTGTGGAAAATCCGCTCTACAATGCCGAAACGCTTAAAGATCGGTTTCGTTTACCCAAAGAATTATTTTTAAAGATTGTTGGAGACATCGAAGCAAGCGAGGAATGGTTTCAAGAAGGTTACGATGCGAGGGGCAAACCAAGTTTCACGCCGATACAAAAATGCACGTCCGCCATTCGCCAAGTAGCGACAGGTAACCCTCCCGATCAATATGATGAATATCTAGCTATGTCGGCCAGAACTTCACGTGAATGTTTGCAATTTTTTTGCAACGCGGTCATTAAGTTGTATGCTAAAGAGTTTTTACGTAATCCGACGAGCCACGACATCTCACGTATTTACGCCGCACATGAGGCTAGATGGCATTTTCCCTAGATGCTCAGTAACATCGATTGTACACATATCGAGTGGAAAAATTATCCAAGAGAGTTGCGAGGGGCGTATGTTAGGGGAGACATCAAAAGACCAACCATCATACTAGAAGTGGTGGCGACGAATGATTTATGGATTTGGCATTCGTATTTCGGTGTTCCAGGTTCAAACAACGACATCAATGTGTTGCACACGTCGCCGTTGTTTCAAACCGTAACGGATGGTACCGCACCTTCCACTCCTTTCTATGTTAACGGTCGACATAACAAACGAGCCTTTTATCTTATGGATGGTATCTACCCGTCATGGTCTGTTTTTGTGAAAGCCCCATCATTTCCTGTCGAGCCTAAAGAAATCGTGTTCAAAAAATTGAAAAAATCGGCAAGAAAAGATGTTGAGAGGGCATTTGGTGTTTTAAAGGGTAGATGGGGTATACTACACCAACCGGTTCGTGCGATGAACAAGAAAACAATACATAACATGGTGTATGCATGTATCATATTGCACAATATGATGATCAAAGAAGACGGACGTGCAATATCCCCGGATTGGGTGTATGTATCATATTACACAAGTTCAAGTTCCACAAAATATCCAACAAGAATTGCGGAATGAAGAAACTCACTTTAGGTTGAGATACGATTTAATCGAACTAGTAGGTTCTCTAGGTTTGGAGTTTCATGATTCGGATGAGGAGTAGGTTTTTTTTTTAAATTGTAGTCTAAAATATTTCTAGTATGTTAAATTGAAGTATGTATGTTTTAATTTTAATGAAATTTATAATTTTAGTGTTTTATTGTTAATTTATAATTTTAGTGTTTTATTGTTAATTTAAAATAAAAAATTAAAAAAGTTGGTGAGTGATGTAATTCTATCACTAGTGACCACCCTCACTACATTTCTATCACTAATGATAGAATAATGGGTGATGACATGGCATGAGTTGATTAGATATTGGGAGTGATAAGTGATAGAATTCTATCACTAGTGACCACCCCCACTCCCCTAATATAGAGTCGATGAGGGACCGGGTGCGTTGACCTAAATTGATCAAGAAAACAACATGATATTTTCTTCACTCATTAAAAAAAAAAAAAAAAAAAAAAAAAAAAAAAACTCTTTTTATTAACCACGTTATAGTGTTTTATTCATTTCGATATAACCAACTTGTTTTTATTCTGATAGTTGTTATAAAATATACTATAACAAATGAATTACTTTTTTTATGCATTAGATTTTATAATATGGTTCTTGCTACTATACAAGAGAGATTTCACGTACAAAGTGTATGTTAGAATCTCAGGCATAGATTTTCAAAGATCAATGTTCTAAATGATAAGGTGACAATTTTATAAACATGATTCTAGAATATAAAAAAACAAATAGAAAAAGGGTATTATAGGCTTTTCTTCCTTGAACTACTCCTATGATTTTCAAACAATTATAAATTTTTCATAGAATAACATGTAAAAAAAATTACACCATATTAATGAGCATATTATTTCCTTTAATTTGAGTATGTTATTGCTATAGTGTTTTTAATTTTTAATTGTTTTTATTTTACAAGGTATAAAGTATGTGATTATGTAACGTTACGTGATTATGTTACAGTACGTAATAAAGTCCTCGAACATACTCAATAAATAGCTAATCACGTACCAACTACTAAAATGTATACCTTAATTTATAATCAGGTACAATGTGTGCAAAAACAGTAATAAATACTAAATGTAATAATTACGTAAGATGTGTGCAAAAACTACATGTATAAATTAGGTAACGACTTATATTACAGATCAATTCACATAATAGCATAAAACAATTAATTCTAATGTATAATTACGTAATACGCATAACTTTAGTAAATAAAAACATTATACAATCAATAAAACTATAATAATATAACTACGTACTGATAAACAATCAAATACATTACAATTGTTACATATAGTACGTGATTATAGGTGTAGGGTCACATTAAGCATTTGTTACTACTTGCACATATGGTACGTAATTACGTACTGGAACATAATAACATAACGTACGTATTGGAACATAATAACGTAACGTTACACAATAACATAATTTTGTTGGTTGTAAAATAAAAAATTTCAAAATTAAAAAGCTATAGAAATAGCCTACTCAAATTAAAGAGAATGTTATGCTCCTTAATACGGTGTAAATTAAAAAAAAATATTATCATATTAAAAAGTTATAAGCGTTTGAAAATCGAGGGTGAAGTAGGTTAAAGGAAGAAATGACCATAATACCCTTACCCCCTTAAATTAAAAAAAGCCACGTGTCAAGACTGGATTGTGAGGTACACTTCATATGGATAATATGTCTTGTACGTGATCCATTACAATCTATAGTAATAAAAGAATCCAATAAAATCCACATTGCATTTTCTTATTTAATAGAATCCAATAAATGCCACATAACATTCTGTGGTATAATTCTTCCATAATATATTAATTATTATTATATAACTAGTAATATGCCCCTGCGCGTTGAGGCGGGCTTTCGGTTAGTATCGGTTAAGTTCTATCGGTAACGACACTCGGATGACAACTAAAAGAGCAATGTCTAAAGGGATGTCGACACGTGTTTTACATTGATCGAAAACAATAAAATATATTTACATCAGGCAAAGTGTTGTGCGCGGGTTAGAAATGTAGATAAACTTAAAAAAAGCCGCGATGATACATAATACGTTGTTCTCACGCGCCCAATTTTAAACATCGAAACGAAAAATAAATCTTTAGACAGATAATAAAAGAGAAAATATTTGAAAAAATATTAGATGTTTGAATATACTAATGAGAGTATAATTAAAAATGCATTAAACGTGCCCCTTAGACGCAAAACGAGGAAACGATTGTGCAAAAAAGCACCTTTGTTCGAAGCTAGGCCGCTTCATATCAAGTCAGCTGGTTCGAACCAAGGTCCCTATGCTAATGCAACCATCTCTATAAATACCTAGCTCCTCCTCATTCATTCTCACTTGCTGATTTTCATACCGAACCTATACCAAATTTCTGTCCGATTTTTTCCAAGTAAGATTTAACAGATTTATACTATTACACAACGAATTCCACTTCGATTTTCCACAAGAATCACTTCGATTTCATCTAATCCTTTATGTTTTCTAACTAAACTTCATCTTTTTACTTAAACTTCAACTTTTCATCATAACTTCTCTGTTTTCACCAAAACTCTTCATCTTTTTCATTAAATATTCTTCTCTCATCACTGATTTACACTTAACCGAGTGTAGTGGGACTAACTTCGGTTTCCCAAGCTAGAAATCTGTTGATTTCACACTCACCAAGTGTAGATCTAAATAAAAACACCTTGAAACTCTTTGAAACTTGATTTTCACACCGAAACAGACCTTAAACGACATATATTTCGTTCACTGAATAGTGGAACGAGGTAATGTCGAAACCTTCTTGAATTTGACTCGAAAACACATCCGATTCAGATGAGAAAACAGCTCCGAATGACAAAAACAGTCACGTTGCGAACTGGACTATTCTATGTGAAGCCAACTTCGTACGAAGGCACTCCCCTTCGTACGAAGAGACACAAGGCTTCGTACGAAGGCTCTGCCTTCGTACGAAGGCACTGACTTCAGACTTAACAACCTGTTTCTCATCCGTGACTCAGACAAAGACCTCTCCGACTCTAAGTTTTATCAGTAGCTTAAGGTTGGAGGGATGAACACTCGATTTTTTGAAGACAGACGCGGAGACACTCGATTTTGGACAATGGAAGCTGCACAAGTGTAAAGACCCACCTTCGTACGCAGGCACAGCTTCGCACGAGGCTTCTGTTTCCCACCGATACTCTGATTTTCGACCGTTTCAGCACTTTGGAGGACTTACGCTTATGTTCCCGTACGCAGGCTGACCCGGATCTCCCTTTAATTCATTCTCAGATTGTGTTTACTTGCTAGACACACGCTGTGAGTATACTCGAACCCTTTTGCGCTTAACGCACTTTTGGGTTTTACATACGTTCTTTATAAAAAAACACAACACACAATGCAAACACTTTTAACGCTAACCGCTCCCGCATGCTATACGTGATCAGTTGAATGCTTGTTACTATGCTTATACGGTGATTACTTGCCAGACCGCCTCTAGCAACGATAGTGCTATAGTTTGGACTCAACACCTGTTTGTTCAGGGGTTGCTAGGGATCATATATTTTACTTCACGTGTTTGAAGTGGTGAACATGTGTCGTGCATACTCTACTCGCAGTCACGTGGTTAGGATATATCATTGTTGATAGTACTTGATTCACCCGTTACGTGTTACATGTTGGTTACGTGTAAATGCTTTTATACTATATCTATGAAAACTTGTGTACTCACCTTTACTTCATGTATTGACTTTTATTTAACGTATGTGACAGGTTGATGGTCTATTTGCTGCAATCGATTAGGAAGTCTAGAAACTCATCAAATAAAAAATCTAGGTTGTCGGACTTGTTTTTGTTTAAGAGATGTAAACTCTGTGGTGACTTTTTGTGAAATATTTGTTTATTGGTATGGGACAATGAACCTTTTAAATATTGTCATTTAATAGTTGTTATGGATTCTCTTGAGCAATCAGGTTCGCCTAGTGCCGTGCCCCGATGATTCTGCCATCGGTTGGGGTGTGACAGATTGGTATCAGAGCCATAAGTATAGGGAATTAGGTCGAGTCGTGTAAAACAGACCTAGTCTATAGTCTAAGTACCAACATACCCTTCGTACGAACCCACTTGGGGCTTCGTACGAACCCACATGTTGCTATACTCTTGTTCGAACCAACATTACTATACCTTCGCATGAACCTACGCATTATAGCTTCATACGAAGGCACATTTCCTAAGGTGGAAAACTCAATTTTTTCCTTTACTTAGGCTAACACAACATACACGTTTGGAACTACTCGCATAACACCAACGAGTGACTGTGTCGAGATTAGGTGTGAAAACCAAGAACTCTCGATAAGTTTACTCACCCCGCGTAATGCTCTCAGCACGAGAATCTTTTGTTGAGCTAGGAGTGAAATTCATATCTCAACGGAAATCTCCATTTCTATCTCATGGTTATCTTAACACAGTTAGGAGCGAAGTTGTTAAGTTAGGGGTGAAACCCGCATCTTAATGACCCGTTCCACCCTCTAAAGTATTTTTACAAAACTCTCACCAAAGTCTCGACTGTTCCAATGACTCGAGTCGCGTAGTAACTGGAAGGATGAGTGCATTCATTGTATTACGGTAATAGAGCACAGTTTATTAGGCCAAAGCGTGTACTCAAACTTGTTGAGAATGGCTGAATCACTTTGGGTAGTCGATGTCTCACACCCAAGACACTCTATGTTGCTTGTAAGCCTGCATCGCCGATTTATTTTCGCGTCATCGATTTTATGTATTTATGCGTTTCGATTTTGGAAATTTTACGCTTTCCGCTCCCTGCTTTACAAAACACACACAACTCGCATAGCCTTTGTAATCCAAAACGCTAACTAATCGTAAACAACCTAAGAAGTCTCTTATGCCATACTCGCCGCTTATGCTACTCGCTATCTCTCGCACGCGCTATGCGTCCTTGAAATGTAGGTGAATACGTTAAAAATATGTAGGTGAATACGTGCAAAATATGTGCCTATATGAATTATGTGCATATGTGTATACGTGCCTATGTGGTTTATTTGCCTATGTGACTATGTGCCTATGTGCTTGACGTGTTACTGAGCTTTACATGAGGGGATAATAATAATAATAATAATAATAATAATAATAATAATAATAATACGTGGGTTGTTAAATGCTAAACTTTTCAAAACATAACCTAATATGATCGGATCTCGCCTAATCCCTTCGGGATGATATCCGCTGTAGAACTCACACTCGACTATGTCTTCTTTCGGTTCTCATACTAGCCGAAAGGTTCGGAGGAACAAAGCTGACAAGCGAATCGCTTCACTTGTGGCCAAGGAAATGGCGAAGGTTATACCTCAGATTGTTAGTGAAATCTACGAAATTAGCAGCAAATCTTCTGTTGATTCAAAGAATGAATCACCTAAAGCTCCTTTCAGCTTCAAACAATTCAAAGCCTGCGGTCCGATGAACTTCAATGGGGAAGACGGACCCAGCGTCATGTTCCAATGGTTTGATGCGATCGAAGTCACTATTCGTCAAAGTGGATGCCCAGAGAATCTACGCACCGTGAATGCTACTAGAGTCTTCCAGTCGAGGGCACTCGATTGGTGGACAGCTGAGCGCAACAGGCGCGGTAATGATTCAGCTTATGGTCTCTCTTGGGATGAGCTCATGATGAAAGAATTCTGCCCTCCCCATGAGATCCAGAAGCTGGAGAATGAGTTTTGGGGTATCAAGCAAGAAAGAGGTGACAACGCTGGTCTCACCGCTCGCTTCAAACAGCTAAGTATTATCTGCCCAAGTCAAGTGGACACAACTGAAAAGGCTATCAAGAAGTATATCCGAGCTCTTCCTGATTGTGTAGCTGATTTCGTTCAAGCAACAAGAACTACTACTATTGAGGAAACCTATCAGCTAGCAGCCGAGATCAACGATAAACGAGTCTTGGCTAGAGCTTTCAAAACCTCGACCAAGAGCCTCAATCAAGCTACAGCTACTCCCAGTAACGATAATGTAGCATCTCAAGGTTCAAAGTCTTCACGACAAAGTCGTAAGCGAAGGAACAACAACAACAAGAACTATGTGACTACCGCCGCAGTACCACTTAATGCAATTACAGCACCGCCCAACAACCAGAACCGTCAAGTTGCTACTACCAACGCACCACCTGCCAAGCATGCGTATACTGGTACTCACCCTCTGTGCCCCACCTACACTTATCATCATCCGACAGGGGTGAACTGTCGCTTCTGTGTGAATTGCAACTTCTATGGGCACTTTCCTGCACACTCCCGCTCAGGCCCCCGACAACAAGCTCCACAAGCTCTTCCAATACCACCAGTTCAACATCCTGCTCCTCAGGTCAACCAAGCAGTTCCTGCACCCGCTGTTCATGCACGAGCCTGCTACTCTTGTGGTGACCCAAATTATTTTGCTGATGTCTGCCCAAACTGAGTTGTGAAACAAGAACCGCAGCAGCAACCACAGCAGCAACAACAGCATCAATAGCAGCAACAACAACCTTAGCAGCAGTAATAACAACAACAACAACAAGCAGCCCGCAGAAGAACTTTCAATATCAACGTCCGCCAGGCTCAGACTGACAACAACGTTGTTAATGTTACGTTTCTCGGAAATGTTGTTTATGCTTCTTGTTTATATGACACTGGAGCCGATAACTGTTTTATGTCATTTGAATTCAAAAAGCTCCAAGAACGTAAACGCGCTAACCTCCCAGCGACTTTTGATGTCGAAATTGCCACCGGAAGTACCGTCACTCACTACAAAAAAATGCCATTTAGTGGCATACACTTTTAATAACATTTAGCTTTTGTGCCACTAATTTAGTTTTTACTGGCACTTTACGTATGCCATTCTTGCTTTTGACACGATTTTTGTGGCATTTAGCTTTTATGCCACAAACTTAGGTTTTTAGTGACACATTATGTATTTGTATATGCCATTAAATTTTTTCCTCCAACTAATCAAAATTTATGATTTCCCTCCGAGGGTGAGAGTTGGCTACAAAGTCCATTTTTTCTACAAAGTGTACAAAGTCATAAAAAATCATAATGTCAACCATAAAACACACTCAAAACCCACAAATAACATAGTGGAGATTACTAAAACACCATATTTGTGGGTTTTATGTTGTGTTTTGAATGATAAGGCTTTGATTATCAAATGACTAACATTAGTATGTTTTATGTTGATTATCATGTTGTGTTTTATATTTCATAGTTGTACGATAGTGTGTTTGATGTTTTTAAGGAATGTTAGGATTTGGAAGTTGTGTTTTATCACTATGTTATTTGTGGGTTTTGAGTGTGTTTTATGGCTGAAATTGTGGTGTTTTAAGACTTTGTACACTTTGTAGGAAAAATGGACTTTGTAGCGGAACCTCACCCTCCCTCCGATACCCCTATTGTTTTTACCCCTAAATCTCTTTTCCCTCGCATTCTTTATTCCCCAAATCTAATGCATCTGCTTCTCATTCTCTCTATGAGTATTTCCAGATCTTTGAACCACCACCTCCACCTCCACACCACCGACATAGAATGCTCCTTCATCCAGGTTCAACAGCCCTTAATCCCCGTTCACAACCCCTACATTCTAGTTAAGAGCACCTTCGGATGTTAGGTTGAAGAGGATATAATGTTATGTACTGGCTATCTCATCTAGTGCCCTAATTCTTGGAATTTTGATTTCTTGTGTAGGCTAGAAGGCATTTGAAATCACCATTATCAGAAGTGATGTCTTTTAACACATTCAATCGACCTCTATTCTATCCATGGTTTTCATCATCGAATTTGCTTGGATGGTACATTCATATCTCTTTTCCATCTATATACAATGTTCAACTATGTGTTTTGGTTGTTCATTTGCCCTAGATTTGGTTGAATTCACAAATAATTTTTTAAATTGATTTTAGGATGTTTGAACTGTTATAGTTGGAATTGAATCTATGAATCTGTGCAACATTGGAGTACCAGTAAGAATTTGTAGTATCTTATATGCTTAGATATAAGCAAAACAACATAGTTTCTGAAATTGATTGATTTGATTTTTAGGAGATGATAGGTCTGAATGTCTGATATAAATGTCAAGGAATGAGAAACATGGCTACTTTGATGTTTTTAGTATATTATTTTGTGTTTTTTGCATTTATAAAATGGTGAAACACATTTATTTTAATTAAATCTAGACTATTTTGACTAGGAAAAGAATTTTTGTTAGGTTGTCGGAGTATTAGCATCTGGCAAGAGAGCGGGATTAAGTGGTGAGGCGGTTGGGCGTCAAGAAGAGTTACAAGACGGTCTATTGTAATTACACCATAATCAATCGTCAAGTTGAAGGTAAGTATGAAATCTCTATGTATATAGTTGTTGACAAAAATAAGAAACAAAATAAAAGAGACCTTGATTTGTGGGGCAGGGGATATCAACAACGTATAGCTTTTCAGTTAGGGGTGCAGGCATAGAGATATGCTCACGGTTGTAGACTTGTAGCTGTTGTGTTTGTACACCGTTACATGAGCTGTAAGTCTACCCTAACACTAATATATAATGAATTAATAAATCAATTGTTACAGAGGTTGATGGGAGTATGTTTTGGGGATGGGAGTCTTCGCTAACCAGCTAATCAAATGGGATGCAAGCAACTTGATACTTGTAAGCATGTTTTGGCTAATGAGCGTCGTTACTTTAACATAATATATCACTTGATCAATTCAGTTAAATCTTGTTTATTTTTTAGGTGGTTCATTAGTCAACTGGAGCAACCACTTGCAGCTCAAGAATCCGATATCCACAGAGCTATGGTAAAATAATTCATTTTTTGTCTGTTTCTTTTTAATCATTTTGGTGAAATAGCTGTTTATTTCAACACTCTTGGTCTATTTTTTAGAATTTCATAAATACTCTTTACATATCAAAATTACAAAATTATTATTAAATAATATGCATTAGTTAAAATAAAACATACTCAAATATGTTTTGGGTGATTTTTTTACCACAGAGCTAATTTGGCATCTTAAAGGAAATGTGATTTAAGTCAGTGAACCCAATTACTTATGAATGGGTTGATTCACTTGTATTTAATCTCTAACGGTCAATAATCTGTAATAAAGAAGTTTGGCTAAAACAACAGGTTTAAACTTAAGTGATTTTATTCCGAAAATTAAGTTATTCTTGAAATAATATAGTATTGCTAACCATATGTGACATTATCTATAAGCCATTTATACATTTTCGACAAAAAGTTTTTCGGGCCAACCCAGTGTGATCTAACCTTAACCATCATGACCTATCCACTGATTTATTCCACCTATAGACGACAATTTTTTTTATTAAACTTCATAAAAAAATATGATTGTGACGGTTTGAGTCTCATTTTTAGGCGGTTCATAATAGCGCACGACGCCCATCGCCGACACATCAAAGCCCATCTCCTAATGTGGATGACGGAAGTGGTAACGATGATGAGAGCGTACCAGTAACTATGGCTATAGTCCAAGTTGACTATTTGGCTTGCAATGAAAATGGAGAAAATCAGTTAAGTGAAAATACTAGTGATCAAAACACTGAACAAATTAATAGAATACAAGGGAAAAGATCAAATAGGAAGATTAATTTCGCTAGGAAGGATAGGAAGCAATAAGAGGATGACATGTGGCAACATTTAAAATAAAGAAAAAAAGTATTTTAGTCAATCCAACCCCTTCTTCTTCCTTTTTCAAAACCCAGTAACTTCAAAACCCACCATTTTCAAAACCCACCATCTTCAACCATTTCTTCACTTTCTATCTCAATAATCACTACATTATAGTGCGATTTTCATCACCAATCAATGATTCAAACCCCCGATCAACGTGTTCTTCAGTTTTTTTGAAGAAAACCCAGTTTAATTTCATACAAAATCTCGTTTTTTCCGGTGATTTTGAAGATAATCACTCGATTTGTTCGATTCAATCGCTGATAAGTGTTTCTATCATTTCAAATTTCGTCAATTGATGAAGAAACCGGCTTCGATCCATGTAAGAAATTCTTTAATTTCATTTTCACGATCTGGGTTTTTATTTAGTCATTGCGTTTTACGATCTTGGCGGGGGTCCGGGGGCGGCAGCCCCCGGTAGCGGGGTCCCAGGGGCGGCAGCCCCTGGCGGGGTCCAAGGGGCAGAGCCCCTGGCTGGGGTTGAGCTGTACTAAAAACGCATCAGAAAAATTAATTTTCCAGAAATTGGCTCATTTCGAAGACAGTAATTCGTAGACAATTCAGACAGTTCACAGACAATTCACAAACAGTTCAGAAACAGTTTTATGTGTCCATTGCGTTTTAGAAATAAGAGAGTTTTATGTGTTTTCTGGCTATTGCGTTTTAGAAAAAACACATTTTTAAGTATCTTTAGTCATTGCGTTTTAGGTAAAAGACATTTTTGAAGTGTTTTTAGTCATTGCGTTTTAGGTAAAACACATTTTTAGGTGTTTTCAGTCCATTGCGTTTTACAGAGAACACTTTCTTTTGTTTTTTTAGGTCATTGCGTTTTAGAAATGAGACATTTTTAAGTGTTTTCTGGCCATTGCGTTTTACAAATAAAACATTTCTTTGTGTTTTCTGGCCATTGCGTTTTACAAATAAGACATTTCTTTGTGTTTTTTGTGCATTGCGTTTTAGGTAAAACACTTTTTTATGTGTTTTCAGTCTATTGCGTTTTAGAAATAAGACATTTTTTGTGTTTTCTGGCCATTGCATTTTACAAATAAGTCATTTCTTTGTGTTTTTGGTGCATTGCGTTTTAGAAAAATGTCATTTTTTAGGTTATTTTTTTCATTGCGTTTTACGTAACTGGTGGTTTTTCTATTGCGTTTTACACAACTGGGTTTAATTTTTTTTTTTAAAATATAGCAATAGTATACTCGTTTTAAAGATAAAAAAACGCTCGTTTTTTTGGTGCAATTTTTATAAAAAAATAATGTCGTATGAAAGAGTTATTAACGTTTAAAAAATGGGGGGGAATTGGAGGAGAGAGAAACTATTGGCTTGGATTGACTAGAATGCCCTTGAACAAACTCACGCGCCTCTTTTCTTCTTTTCAAATTCCCTGATTTAATCTTAGCCGTTGATTAACTAAATGGATGGTCAAGATCACTTCCTAGCCTTCCTTGCCAAATTAACTTCCTATTGTATCTCCACCCTAGAATACAAATGTTGAAGAGTTTAGAAGCGTGGAGAGGGAGGAAAGACAGGAAAACAAAAGGAGAAGAACCCTATTGAACGATAAGCAAATTCAGACTATTGAAAAGGCTTTACTTGATCATCCTGTTATGCTGATGAGAGATGGTTCTTTACAACGTTGCACTGCTGAATTGAGTCTTCATGTATGTAACAAATTAATATTTTTAAATAAAGTTTTCCTTTTTTCTTTTTTTTTTTTTAAAGTTTGACATCTTCTTTTGCAGGGTTAAGAAGTTACTAATATCCAGTTGAGGAATTGGTAAGAAATCATGTCCTATTTTCTTGTTTATTAGAATATCATCTTGTGGTAGTCAAGAATCTGGAAACACTGAATTATGTATAGGTGGAAAAATGGACCGGTGTTGGGTTGGAAAACAGGTCAAAAAAGATAAACTTTTTTATCACGGGTTGGCTTGAACCGAAACAATTTTCATCTAAAAATTTATATTTTTAATAGACAGCTAATGTGTCAAATGTGATTTAAAGTTTTCAGTCATCTCTTATTTCAATAATAATCTTGTTTTTGTAATAAAGGGATTTAGGAGTGCTATTCATTAGTAATACACTTTGAACAACCTTGACCCGTTTGACCCGTTTGATTACACCTTCAACCCATTATAGATAAAACATAACCCAACCCAACTCAACCCATGCATATACCAACCATAGTTTTTTCAAGTTGTCTTCCTTGTTTTACGTCTTAACAGGTTAAGTAACCGTAGGGGCAAACTAGCACGTGCAGCTGCTAAGGCTGCTCGCGTACATTCTGATGAGGACAACGCTTTGCCTGAAAAAGAAACTGGGTCAGGGCCAGACCCAAATTCACCTGATGATCTTTTGGATGAAGATTATGATCCGTCTCCATCTACATCCCAACTAACCCACAGGAAAGATCGCAGGAGATCAGTTTCAAGAACCAAAGATACAGTTGTGGTCCCAGAAAAGCGTTTTAAATTCAAAGTTAACCAAAATGAGACTGTTAGCTACTCAGAAACAATAAACGGGATAGTACAGACCATGGAAGTTGAAGTTGTTCCTACAAAAGTAACTTAGTTTGACTTGATTCCCTTCACATATCCTTTATCTGTGGCGACGGGCGTACAACATTTATCATTTTCAGAAAAAGATAAGTCGCATTTTGTCACAACTTATGCTTTTGTCATTCTTGTAGCCAACTATGATGAAGCCAACCATTTGCTGTAAACAGTGTGTGCATTTGGAAATCGTTAAAAACTCATATGAAAATAACAATACACATTGCCATAGTTTATCACTCAAGGGGTAATGTGCTGCATTTCTTTACACGGCATTTGAAATTGTGATTATGACCAGTTATTTATAGGCATTTACAATATAGTTTTGCTTTTGATTGTTGTGGCTTACCATTTGTTGTAGATTCATTTTGATGGCTACCTGCTGGATACGGGTCACAGCTGAAATCGGTTTACGGGAGTTGGAGTTCGTAAGTTGAACCCCAACATTAGTGTTTTTTTTTTGTTTTAAAGTATGTTGATGGCTTACTCATGTCGTTTGTTAAAGCTTGAGCTCGTTTAAACTCAGCTCGATTCAAGTTTTTAATGAGCCGAGTGGCTCACAATCTGCAACTTTTGGGCTAGATCCGCCACTGTGTCCACAGCCGAGCATTTGGTCCCACCACCTCTAAACCAGCCACTTTTGGTCCTCTTACCACCACTGTTATAGAAAAACAACTACTTTGGGCTCAAACCCAAGTGGGTTTTATGGGTGATGAAATTATTTTTACACTCAGCCTTCTAAAAAGATTAGTTTTAAAAAGTTGTATTCTTAGTTAAAATACATCTCTTTTAATCAGGTAAAGAGTAAATAGGACTGTTTGTAATAACACTTAGGCGACTGGTTGAAATTTTCAGTGATAAAGGTTTTGAGCATGATGAGCATCATGATGGTAAAAGATGCCAAAACTTTTGGTTGGTAAGTTCTAACCGTCTTCAGTTTGTTAATTTTGAGATTATTGTTTTGTCTAGCTACTTATGATCTTTGATGTTATGGGCTATTGTTATTTAATATAAGTTCCATTTGGCTGCTAAAAAAATGAAGTTGAGTTAGGGAGTTAACCTAAAACCCTTTATGTCCAATTTTTTTTAGTCTGTGAATTATTAATAACACAGTCCTGATTAGAAAAATAAATTTGTTCATTAATAGCCCATATCGGCTCATGTAAAAGTAAATTGGTGGAAATTTGTCTCTACTTATTTCTCTGTACTGGTTTTAGAAGTAAAGCTTGTTGATGTTCTGGAAATGAACTGTACATAAGATGATCAGCGATATCTTCTTAGTGAGATCCATGTTAGGGGACCAACTGTCTTCTAAGGCTACTACAAAGATGAAGAGCAAGAATATATTAAGCCTTGGTCACCCTCTTAAGCTTATTGCATGTATATTCTTAAATGAATGTATTAGACCAAGCTTTGAGATGATGGTTTGATTAACATCTAGTTTTTTTGGTCAGGAGGGAAGTAATCGATTAAGAAGGATCACTTCATCTTGTTGATCATTTGCCTTCCGAACCACACAGATGAATGGTAGTAAGTTTTCAGTATTTGTCTTTCACTCTATAATGGACACACTTGTTCTTTTTTTCGTCTCAACAAAATGTGCTTATTATGTTAATCCTAATCATCGAGCTCAAGGCACATTCATTGCACATAAGCCTAGCAAAATGTGCAGGTCGGGATCAAAACTTGTTCGAGACAAACTTGGTTCTCGTAAAATGGGCTGTTTAGAAAAAGTATCAATTGTTTTCAGGTTGAAATGGGGAGTTTTAGAAAAAAAAAATACTTTGGCGGTGGTTGGTTTCCAGCCATTCTAAGTTAGATGGTTAAGCTAACAGATCTTATTGATATGAATTCATTTATTTAATATTGGGACAGGTGTAATCGCACATACAGAAAAACAGTTTCAGCTTTGCTTTTGTTTTTATACTATAAGACCATTTTAGTTTTGAACTTTGTTTAAAAATACGAGGTGTTTAGGTCCTAAGAGTTGAGGCAGTGACGGGTATTCTATTATTATGATTTGAATCTAATGTCACTTTTGTTCTTGCTGTTAGAGGGTCACTCCTGTTCTAGTGTTCTTGCAATTCGAAACCAAAGGCCCTAATCTATTGTTCTCGCTATTTATGCCTTAAAGGTACTCTTCATATAATTAGTAATCTTATTTTAATGCTATTGCTATTGGCAGACACACACTTAGAATTTTCCTGCTACAAATTAGTAATCTGTTTTCTTCTTTTTTTGCAAATTTAATTGTCTTTGAACATTTTTTAGGCACCTAGCCTATAGGGTGCGGTCATGACCTTCATGACCACCATGACCCTCTACATAGGCGCTATGTCATCCACCCATAGTCACAGGAAACGCAAAAATACCCTTGTATTTCGTACCAGATTCGCTGTACCGAATCGGGGTACAGAGTCGTCCCAATCGCCTCCGGTACGCGTACCGGATCGCTAATTTGGACCGTTCCCGATTGTGTACCATAGTAGCGTTCCAAACGGTGAATACACGTTTTTAATTAAAAGGAAACGCGTTTCCGTTTGTAGTGTACCGGTGTTCCGGCGTTCCAAAAGTCAGATTCCGGTACACCCAGGACCTGAACAGTTTTTCCCTCCATTAATTTTTTCCCGCTTTTTATAGGTTACTGAACAGTTTTTTCCCCCAATAACTTTTTCCCATGATTATGAATTTTCTTTTATGAAGTTTCTGTTTTGAATTTTGATTATGTTTTTGAAAATTTAATGAAAGATCTATTTTATACTTTTTTATATATATATATGATACGTGTACCAAACTACGGTGGTACGCCATAGGATACACCGTACCATGTACCGAATTAGCGTGTTCCCAAATGAACCTACCCCCAACGTACCGATTTTTAGAAAGGCCCGAATTGCGTTCCCGTTTTCGTACCGCGTACCGGAGCGTACCGCGTTCCATGTGACTATGCATCCACCTCTAATCCACCATCCAAAACCACTACCCTAAGTGTGTGATCATGACCCAAACCACTATCCCCTTTATTTTTTATTTATTTTTGTCTTAAAATCATCATATGGGAGGGCTGTTGTTGTCGTGGTTTAATCCACGAAAACCACCATGATTTAATAAAGATGGGGTGATGTAGCACATAAATAATGGTCCTACATGGTAAATCATGACCCAACCATGGTCCCCATACCCCTTAGTTGGTCTTAATCTTTTGGATAATTTAATTGCTACTGAATGTTCTGTTTAGACTTGACAGTGAGTAGTTCAAATTTGTGTCAATAGTTTTATTTAATCTTGCACTTTCACATTTCTGAAATTGCTTCAATCTCTTTTGTGTAGTTCATAAAACTCCTACTATCAAAGAAGACCCAAGATTGTTGATTTTGGCATGGTTAGACACTACTATGAAGGTGTGACTTAATTCAAGAGTCAATACTCGTGTAGTCAATATCAAGTATGTACTCCCAACTCAACTTTTAATTTTATTGAACTTGAGTTAATAAGATCGATGACTTTTGGACCATACTTTTCGTTAGATCATATTCTAAGGGTTACTTGTGAAAAGTCTAAAAATGAAGTAGATTAGGTGTTTGAAGGAAACATAATATTCTTATAAACCTAATCTTGTTAGCAGTTTATAAAAATAATCTTGTTAACTTTGTGATTTTTTTATAGGTAATTGTTAGTAACATTGCTAATAAGGTGCTCGCATGAGGATCATTTTGCTTGCATGAAGATTGTGAAAGCGGTTCATGAAACATTTGTTGGTTGTTTTTTGATGTTTGATATTTAGACTTAATTTGACATTGATTAGATATGTGTTTTCAAACATTTGGAATATGTTTGGATAATGATCAAACTTTTTATTGAATTGATGATGTTATGATTTTTAAGCTCTATAGTTTTATTTTAATTTCACATTGTAAATAAATAATGATAATAGTATGATAAACGTATGTAGTGGCACTTATTAATGTGATTTTTGTGGCAAAAGTTATGTGCCACTAAAAGTAGTATGAATATTTAACTAAAAAAATAGTTTTTATCGACACAAAATTTGTGTCACAAAAAAGTTTCTTTTATTATATTGTGGCAAAAACAAAATGTGGCACTAAAAGTCTAAAAATTTACAGTGGCACACTGAAAGTGCCACTAAAAGGTTTTAGTGACACTGCTTCTAGTGGCACTTTTTTTGTGTCAAATTTACAGTGGCACACTGAAAGTGCCACTAAAAGGTTTTAGTGACACTGCTTCTAGTGGCACTTTTTTTGTGTGCCGCTCATTCTTTAAAGGGTTTTCAGTGGCACTTTATTGGCTTTTTGTGGCACTTGTTGTGTGTCACTATATGGCATTTTTTTGTAGTGACTGTAAATTCCGTTCTCCGTGATTGTACTCTTGAGCTCAACAATCACATCTTCCCGATCGATCTCATCCCTATACAACTTGGTAGTTTTGATGTCATAGTAGGCATGGATTTCCTTCGGGAGAATCGTGCTGAAGTCGTTTGTTTCGAAAAGATGATTCGTTTCTCTCTTTCGAACGATGACAAACTATGTGTTTATGGCGAAGTATCCTCAAAAGAATTGAAATTAATTTCGTGTATTCAAGCAAGCAAGTATCTCCACAAGGAATACTTGGTTTTCTTAGCCCATATTATAGTAGCAGAGGAGGAAAAGAAAACTGTGAAAGACGTCCCTGTTGTTTGTGAATTTCCTAATGTTTTTCCTGAAGAATTACATGGTCTACCCCCTACTCGTGATATCGACTTTCGTATTGACCTTATCCCTGGAGCTAACCCTGTTGCCAAAGCTCCCTATCGCCTTGCATCGTCCGAAATGCGTGAACTTTCTAGCCAACTCCAGGAATTACTTGACAAAGCTTTGTACGCCCGAGCACATCACCATGGGGCGCACCCGTCCTTTTCGTGAAAAAAAAGGATGGATCGTCCCGAATGTGCATTGATTATCGGGAACTTAACAAGTTTACGGTCAAAAATCGCTACCTTCTACCTCAAATTGATGACCTATTTGATCAGTTACAAGGTGCTACGTGTTTTTCTAAAATTGATTTACGTTCGGGTTATCATCAATTGCGTATTCAAGAGTCGGATATTCTGAAAACCGCCTTTCGTACTCGATATGGCCATTACGAATTCATGGTCACGCCTTTCGGTCTTACAAACGCACCCGCAGTCTTCATGGATTTGATGAACCATGTGTGCAAATCTTTTTTGGATCGCTTTGTTATTTTTTTTATCGATGATATTCTTATCTATTCAAGGTCGAGAGCCGAACACGCGCGACATCTTCTGTTGGTTCTCGATCTTCTCCAAGGAAATCTCCTCTATGCAAAGTTCTCCAAGTGTGAATTTTGGTTTGAGGAGGTTCAATTTCTTGGTCATATTGTAAATAGTCAAGGAATTCACATCAACCCCGCGAAGATTGATGACGTTAAGAGTTGGATTACACCGAAATCGCCATCCGAAATCCGTTCTTGTCTTGGATTGGCTAGTTATTACCGCCGATTCATCTCCATTTTCTCTAAAATCGCGATACCGCATACCGCTCTAACTCAAAAGGATAAACCTTTTGTTTGGACTTCTGAACAAGAGGAAGCCTTTCAAAATCTTAAGTATATTCTTTGTAATGCTCCTGTTCTGACATTGACTGACGGAAACGACTATTTCGTTGTTTACTGTGATGCCTCTAACCTAGGCCTTGGTTGTGTTCTTATGCAATGGGACAAGGTTATCGCATATGCATCTCGACAGCTTAAAGTCCACGAGAAGAACTACACTATCCATGATCTCGAATTAGGTGCAGTTATTTTCGCGTTAAAGATACGGTGACACTACCTATATGGTACAAAGTGTACGGTCTTCACAGACCACAAGAGCCTACAACATATCTTCAACCAGAAAGAACTGAACATGCGCCAACGCAGATGGGTTGAACTTCTCAACGACTATGATTGTGAGATACGTTACCACCCTGGCAAAGCAAATGTCGTGGCCGATGCTCTTAGCCGACGAAGCTATGTGTATAGCGTTCGTAATTTCAAAGCCCAACACGATCTAGAAGCTTTGATTCGCGACGCGAAGCACGCTTGCTTTCTTGAGAATACCTTGAAAGAGGAAATGAGTAGTGTGGTGCCGAATCTCAGCTAACTAATTAATCTAATGGTATTTTTCATTATCTTGACCGCATTTGGATCCCTAGTCGCAATAACCTTCGGGAGTTATTGATGATTGAAGCGCACAAATCACGATACTCGATTCACCCCGGTGCCGACAAAATGTACCAGGACCTCCGTGCCAGGTATTGTTGGCCGGGCGTGAAGAGGGATATCGCTCTATACGTTTTGAAATGCCTAACTTGCTCAAAAGTTAAGGCCGAACATCAACACCCCTCTGGATTACTCGAATAACCCGAAATCCCGATGTGGAAATGGGAGAGTATAGCTATGGATTTTATTACGAAACTCCCCAGAACTCCCAATGGTCACGATAGAATTTGGGTTATCTTTGATCGTCTTACGAAATCTGCTCATTTCCTTCAGATACGAGAAGACTATAAGGTGGAACGATTAGCACGAATCTATACCGACGAAGTCATTTGTCGACATGGGACACCTCGTGACATTGTCTCTGATCATGATGGTCGATTTACCTCACTACTCTGGGAGACTTTTCAATCCGCTCTCGGTACTACTCTTAATCTCAGTACCGCATTTCATCCCCAGACCGACAGTCAGACTGAACGCACGATTCGCATCCTTGAATACATGCTTCGCTCGTGTGTTATAAATTTTGGTGGTAATTGGGATTCGCATTTACCTTTAGTAGAGTTCTCGTACAATAATAGTTATCATACTAGTATTAAATGGCACCCTTTGAGGCACTATATGGTAGAAAATGTTGATCGCCTATTGTATGGCACGAGATCGGAGACGCACAGATTACCGGTCTCGAGTTACTAAAAGAAACGGCGGACAAGATTCTCCAAATATGATACAATCTCTTGAAAGCTTGGAGTTGTCAAAAGGGCTACGCCGATAAAAGCCGCAAGCCCCTTGAGTTTGAAGTTGGTGATCACGTACTCCTAAAGGTTTCACCTTGGAAGGGGGTGATCCGATTCGACAAGAAAGGAAACCTAGCGCCACTATACGTGGGTCCCTTCAAGATTCTGGTAAGAATTGGTAAAGTGGCCTACCGACTCGAATTACCGGAGGAACTCAGCAACGTATATCCGACTTTTCACGTCTTGAACCTCAAAAAGTGTCTAGCTGAAGAAAATCTTCATGTACCTCTCGAAGATTTACAGATAAAGGAGACTATACACTTTGTGGAAAAGCCAGTAGATATCATATATCGAGAGACCAAGAAACTTCGACGCTCACGCATTCCCATAGTGAAGGTTCGCTGGGAAGGCAAACGTGGCACCGAGTTCACTTGGGAACTTGAAAGTGATATGAAAGCTAAATATCCGCAGCTCTTTGTTATGCCTGCTCCTTAATTTCGTTACGAAATTTCCTGAAGTAGGGGAGGCTGTAACAACCCGACTTTTTGGATCGTTACCCATTCGTTTTTACTTCGATTTGTAATCATCTTGTATTCCGAGGTTCGATATAAATAAAGGGTTATGTTATACTAAATACATTTTCATCACGCCGCACTGCCACATGTTTAGACGCTTTATACTCTCAATGCTTATGCAACACGAATTATAGAGAATTATGTTATTTAAATTACCGAGTGTGTTAGTTTGTTCGGTAACCATTCACGCCTTCGCAATCGCTTATCACGACTAACACGCTAATCGCAAACGGTGTTATTAGTAGAAGTAATGTATGATGTGTGTTCTTATGTGCTTTACTTGTGCGTGGTTATTATGTGTATTGTTACTCGTGTTAGGAAACTTTATTTGTAAGTATTGAAGAAAATCTAACTCAGCTTGATTTATGAAGAAGATAAAGTCATGAAGATCAAACAACAAGAAGAAAACCGGATAGGACAACTAAAAAGAACAACATCTACTTCAAAGAATCAGGAGCTGATTAAGAACTATAGAAGATTATCAGAAAAGGCCATTTTGATGGATCTGATGATATTTCTGATGATATCATTAGTTTCTGACAATTCTGATCATCAGATTTTCAGATGATTTGTTCACCAGAATTTCTGATAAAGTGGTTATCAGAATTTCTGATAAAAACCCACTTGTCTAAAAATCATTTCTATCCTGCCACAAATAAGCGAAGTAACTTGACATTATTGGATATCATGATGACAAAGGCAACTTGATTATTGGATTCAATGAATATGCCAAAGAGATACTTTTTGCAGGACATATACTTGAATAAACAAATGTTTATTCAAGTACCCATGCCGTCTATAAATAGAAGGCTCATCAAGCAAAGAACAAGGAGTTAAGCCAAGCATTCAACACATACAACAAAAACTCCATTGTCCTTTCACCTCAGAATTCAGAAGTATTCATTTGTAATGGATAATAATCTTACAATCACCTTATAAACCATTTTGTTTCAAAGTGATATAAACTTGAAAATTCTGTAGGTCTTGTTTCTTGAAAGTCTGATTTCTATTTCCGCACACTATTTTCATACTTGTTGAAATCACTTGCCATATTACGTGAAAATAAATTTTTAAATCTAAACTGGGACCAACAATTGGTATCAGAGCAGATTGAATAAATTATTTTCAAACGGTCAACTGCTCATCTCTTTTTCTCTAAATATGGCAAATTTTCAAACATGGAATAATGCTTTCAACATTGGTTCAATGTCTAAACCTCCGACCTTGTTCAGAGAGGAATACCCACAATGGAAAATCAGGATGGTCAACTTCCTTAATGGATATGAACGAGCGCTGTTTCAAGCCATTGAAAGGGGTCCACATGTACCAACGGCTAAAATACCAGCTATTCTAGCAACTGATCAATCACCAGGAATCCCTGCCTCCCGGGCTCCGAAAAGTGAAAATCTTTGGAGCCCAGAAGACAAGGATCTGGTGGCTGCAGATGAAAGGGCCAAATCACTTTTAATAATGGCTCTCCCTAATGACATATTCTCTTAAGTTGATGCATGTGCATCGGCCAAAGAGATATGGGATCAGTTGGAAAATCATTGTGAAGGAGGGGAAGGGATGAAAAGAAACAAAAGAACAAACCATGTTTCCTCTTATGAGAGATTCAAAAGTTTACCAAATGAAAAACTATATGAAACATATCACAGATTTGCAAAACTTTTGAATGAGCTAAAGAAATTTTGGATTATAAAATCAAATGATGAAAGAAATATAAAATTTCTGGATGCCTTGCCTAGAGAATGGAAAAGTCTAACTATGACTTTGTCCTCCACCTTAGAACTAGTTAATATGAGTTTTCATGATTTCTATAGCATCCTAGTCCCCAGAGAAGATGAAATATTTGAATAATCAATTCAAAGAGGGGGATCTTTAGCTTTAATCTCAAACTCACAAAGAACACCTACCAATGATCCACAAACCTCAAACAGTCAAAATCTTGAAATTTTTGACACATCATCAGATTTTTCAGCTTTTGCTAAAGCAATTGCACTGCTCACTAAAACCTTTGAGCAGAGGTTGAGGGGAGGAGGCCAAAGATACCAGAAAAGTGATAGAGGGAGGATGGATGGAAGATCTAGAGATGAAGGTAGATCAAAGGATAAGGGAAAGGCTAAAGTTGTGTGTTACAAATGTAAACAAAAGGGTCACTATGCATTAGAGTGCAAAAAAAAGAAACTAAAGGATGTTGCATACTATGAGAAGAAGCTGGAAGAAGCAAAGAAGCAACAACAAGTCAGTTTGATAGCAGGGATAGATACATGGCTGTCAGATGACTCTTCTGATGAAGAAGAAGAAGAGATGGCTAATTTCTGCCTCATGGCACTTTCTGATGAACTATCAGAAACATCAGAACAAAAGGTAAATTTAGATAATCTTGACCTTGAACACAATTTAAACAAACTCACGTCAGATTTTCTAAATCTGCAAGATAAACAGAAATCAGATAGTAAAAAATCTATTGAATTGCAAAGAACCACGAATAAAGTTATACTTGAAAACCAATTACAGATAGAAGAAAGCTTAGATCACAGAGCTAAAATTGAATTTTATGAAAAAGAAAGAAAAGATCTATACAAGAAAATTAATGATAAATAAATTAATGTAAAGTGTTTTCAACAAGCAAAGGAATTCATTAACTTTATTCAAAAAAACACCAAAGAATAGAGGCGAGGGTTTAGGGTATGTGAAAACAAGTTAAAACAAACCCACCACCTTTTTGAAAGCAACACATCAGATTTCTGATAAATTTACATCAGAATCTGATTCTGAATCATGCAGATCAACTAGTTCTGAGAACTCTTTTGAAATATCAAAACTCAAGTTAAAAGCAAAACAGAGTGAATTAAAACAAAATGTTTAAAAACTCCAGAAGTGATTCACTCAAGATTTCAAAATTATCCAAAAATTCCATCACAAGTAGAGAAATCAGAGAATTCTGATAATAAAACTTGTATGTGTGTTGACATTCTGAAGCTTGTTCAACACCATCTCCAAATGAAAAGTGAAAAATCTGTTCATGGCTCAGCATGTAACAAATGTTATGATGAAAATTTATCATAAGAAGATAATCTGATTAAAATCTCATCAGAAAAAGTACCCGAGCAAGTATGGGTACCAAAAACCCTTTAATTTTTCCATTTCAGGACCATCATGTGCAGCAGATCTGGTGCTGCAATTCTGGAAGCTTTAAGCACTTGAATGGGGACAGGAGCTTACTCAGTAATTTTGTTTCAAAACTTGGTAAGATGGTTAATTTTGGGAATGGAGTAAAAGTGTAGATGTTTAACCATAGAAAAAGTAGCCTAAGTGGAAGGCTTAAAGTACAATCTGCTGAGTTGTGGTCAATTCTGTGAAAAAGGTTTTTTGGTAATCTTTTTACCAGAAAAATTCTTGTTAATTGGTATGGATGATAATAAGATTTATTTAAGTGGAAAAAGGATAAGACAGTGAAACTACTATTTTTATTTTAAAGAGGAAAATGAACATCCAAAATTATGTTTATTTTCAAAAATTAACAATGGTAGTAGTTGGTTGTGGCAGAAAAGGTTAGCCCACTTAAACTTTAAAAACTTAAGCAAATTAGCAAGTAAAGGCCTGGTAAAAGGATTACCTTTCATATCCTGAAAAAAGGATAAAATTTGTGAAGCATGTGAAATGGGCAAATCCAAAAGAAGCTCACACAAAACAATTTATGAATCTTCAATAACACAAAATTTAGAACTTTTGCATATGGATCTCTGTGGACCCATAAGCACTGAAAGATTTTCTAGAAAGAAGTATATACTTGTAATTGTAAATGATTTTTCCAGATACACATGTGTAGCGTTTTTAAGAAAGAAAAGTGAAACTCCTGATCTGATCATTAATTTTATCAGAAAAATTGAGAATCTGTTAAAATTGACAGTCAGAAGGATCAAAACAGACAATGGAACAGAATTTAAGAATTCAAAAGTTGAGAGCTTCCTTGTAAGCAAAGGAATCTCTCATGACTATTCTGCTCCAAGATCACCTCAACATAATAGAGTGGTAGAAAGGAGGAATAAAACCTTAGAGGAAGCAGCTAGAACAATGCTTGCTCATGCAAAACTGCCACTCATTTTTGGGCAAAGGCAATAGCAAATGCCTGTTTTACCCAAAACAGATCCATATTCAACAAAAGACATAATAAAACACCATACAACATTATAAAAGGAAGAATTCCAAGTGTAAAAGTTTTGCACACATTTGGTTGTAGATGTTTTATTTTTAATGATTTTGAAAGTCTTGAGAAATTTGACAGAAAAGCAGAGAAGGGTATTTTTCTTGGTTATTAAATGTCCTCAAAAGCATATAGAATCTTTATTCTTAACACTAGGACAATCAGAGAAAGTTTATATGTATCTTTTGATGAATCATCAGAAACACATGTTTCTGATGAATATATGAAGGACATAAACCTTTATGATAAACCAGAAAATCTTGAACATCTTTTTGAAATGATAACAAAAGATTTCCTCGAACATGATCAAACTGTCACAAACAAATCAATATATCTGATAAATGAAAATGTATCAGAAACCTTAAATCTGATCAATGAAAATATATATGAAAATCCAAATTCTGATACACTCCATACAACTGAAGCAAATGTTCAGGGGGAAACTTCAAATCCATCAGAACAAATAACTTTTCACAACAAGTTGAGATGGATAAAAGGACATGTTCATTCTGACATCATTAGAAATCCAGAAGATGGTGTAAGAACAACATCTGCAATAGCACATGAGTGTGCTTATGTCGGGTTCCTAAGCAAGATAGAACCCAAGTCTGTTAAAGAAGCTCTTAATGACTGAGACTGTATTCAAGAAATGCAAGAAGAACTTGATCAGTTTGAGATAAGTAAGGTATGAGATCTGGTGCCTAAGCTAAATGACAAATCAATTATATGCTCAAAATGGGTATTTAGAAACAAATCAGATGAAAATGGCATAATAACCCGGAATAAGGAAAGGTTAGTGGTCAAAGGTTATTGTCAACAGGAAGACATTGATTATGATGAAACCTTTACACCAGTGGTAAGATTAGAAGCAGTAAGAATCTTTCTTGCTTATGCGGCATCAAAAGACTTCAAAGTATATCAAATGGATGTAAAATCTGCATTCCTGAATGGTAAGATTGAGGAAGAAGTTTATGTGCATCAACCTGAAGGCTTTGTTGATCCTAAATTTCAAAACCATGTTTACAAATTAAACAAAGCCTTGTATGGTTTGAAGCAAGCTCCAAGAGCATGGTATGAAAAACTTTCAAACTTCTTACTCAATTCTGGCTTCACAAAAGGTACTATTGATACAACACTTTTTCTTAAAACACACAAAGGTCACACTCTGATAGTCCAAATTTATGTTGATGACATCATATTTGGATCAACAAATGAAAGATTTTGCAAAAAGTTTCATAAATTCATGACCAACCACTTTGAGATGAGTATGATGGGTGAGTTAACCTTTTTCTTAGGTTTACAAGTCAAGCAAAAAATGATGGTATATTTTTGAGTCAATCTAAGTATGTGAAAACAATTTTGAATAAATATTCACTGGAAAATTGCTCAGTCTCAAAAACTCCCATGGCAACAGGGAACAAACTTGATTCTGATAAAGAAGGAATATGTGTAGATATTAAAACTTATAGGGGGATGATAGGATCATTGTTATACTTAACTGCAAGAAGACCAGATATTATGTTTGCCACATGTTTTCTGGAAAGATATCAATGTAATCCTAAAGAATCTTACCTAAAAGCAGTCAAAAGGGTTTTTAAATATCTAAAAGGCACATCAGAACTTGGTCTCTGGTATCCTAAAGATATAAATCTTGAACTAATTGCACACACAGATGCAGATTATGCAGGGTGCAAGATTGACAGAAAAAGCACATCTGGTGCATTTCAAATCTTGGGAGAAAAGTTGGTATGTTGGGTAAGTAAGAAACAAAACTGTGTTGCAACATCAACAGCTAAATCAGAATATGTAGCAGCAGTAAGTTGCTGTTCACAAGTGATGTGGATGCAAACTCAACTGAAGGATTATGGAGTAAATCTGACTAAGATACCCATTCTATGTGACTCAAAGAGTGCAATTGCAATCACAGAAAATCCCATTCAATACTCTAGAACCAAGCACATAGATGCCAGATATCACTTCATAAAGGATCATGTTAAAAAAGGTAACATAGAAATGTATTTTGTTCCAACAGAAAACCAAATTGCTGACATTTTTACAAAACCTCTTGATGAAAAGAGACATAATTTTATGATCAGCAAACTTGGCATGGTTAATATGTAAAATGAAGATGTTTCAAAAAACAAAAGGTCTCAACCTGAAAACTAAACTGATGAAAATAAGGGTGGAAATTCTGATAATCAAATAATGAATCAACAGATTTCTGATAAAGAAATCCATCAATCTGATGGAATATCAGAAAATCTGCTAAATTATCAATGAATCTGATAATTTATCAGAAAATATGAGGAATTATCAAAATATCCGATGAATCATCAGAAAATCTGATGAAAAATCAGAAATTCTGATAAAACAACAGAAAATCTGTTAAAACTTCAGAATCACCTCAAATCATCAGAAAACTTCATAAATTTACCATCTTTATACATATCTCATATTTGTATAAACTCAGAACTGTAGAAAGTTTGTTTTTGAATTTTTTTTACTTTGTAAATTAAAAAAAAATCAAAAAGGGGGAAAGTAACTTGCATAAAGATAAATTCAAAGCCACAACATGAATTTGAAACCGTCACAGGAAATTTTTTTGCAGATAATTGAAATTTTCATATACTTCCAATGCATGCAACGTCATACTTTATAAGAGAATAGAATGACACGGGGGCATAAAAATGATTAGGGGCTATGAAAGTAGCCACCTAGCTATTAAATGCTTACTCATAAATGGGGGATTTAAACTCTGCCATATACCCACTGCACCAGATATCGTCTAAAATGAAAAGATTGAATTGGAAAAAAAAATCTTTGGTTGGTAATACAATTTATGGCATAACTATCACTTTCATCTATAAATATTAACAACACTTGAAGACTTTCTTCATCTCAAAGCACTTTCTCTTCAAACCACTTTCTCAGAAACTTTACTCTTAAAAAAATGGCAAATGCAAAAGAAATGAAATCAGAGCAATTTCCTCTCCCTCTTCACAAATATCACAACCTTAGACTTAGGTCTAATCTTGAAGGTCCTGCATGGGAAGATTGCAAGTCTGTGTACAACATGATTAAGCAAAGTCCTTTGGGCTATGCTTTATCCACACATGTCACAATCTACCCTGAACTCCTTCAAGAGTTCAGGTGGAATGCTGAAATCATCTTCAGTGGCACCACTATGTGGATTGAAAGAAATGTGATAGGTGGTGTCAAAATCATCCTAAAGGAGGAAACTCTCAGGGATGTCCTTCAGCTGGTTGATCATCTAAGTCACACCTCATTCAGAAAGGAAATTATTGAAGAAACTCTGAGGAACATGGGTTATCACACACCCAATGTTTCAAGGCAGATCAGCAAGTCTGGTTTCATACCACCATTCCAGTACTTGGTGACACAGCTCGGTGCCTGCCTCTCAAAGAAGATATGGTACTTCAATGAGCTGTCCTACAGGATGATGGAGGTTGCACATGCAGTTGTACAAGAGAAACCGTACAACTTTTCTAAGTTTCTCATGAGAGACTTAGAATCAAACATGCACACCCGTCAACCTTTTCTGATCTACCCACGCTTTGTGACCAAGGTGATAACCAGTCAACTGGACTTTGGAGGGGTAACAAGCTGGTACCCAAGGGCCAACTGGCTTTACAAGAGAACATTTATGTTCCCTCCCTTGTTCCTTCAAATAATCACAGTGGTCATCAGACCTATCTTTGGTTGCATGTTAAGGGGATGTACAATGAGTAGTTTTTTTTGTTTAGTTGTAATTATATATATATATATATATATATATATTTACTATATGTTTTTCTCTAATACATCATAATAGATCTAGGGGGAATTAAAATGGCATATATGATAAAAACAAGGAAAATCTAATGAAGTTCAAAAGATATCTGATGAATCTGGTGAAACATCAGAAATTCTGATAAAACATCAGAAAATCTGATGATACATCAGAAAATCTGAAAATTCATCAGAAATCTGTTAATACATCAAAAAAGTCTCAAGATATCTAGAAAGACTGACAAATCAACAGAAAATGAGTAGAAATATCAGGAAACATTGCTTTAAACCAGATTCAAAGAAACTTGTGATAACATGGAAAAAGTTTTATAAAAAAGGGGGGTTTCTATCAAAATCAAAAATTTTCTGGATAATCTATCTTCAAAAGGAATGGAACAAACTGAAATAAAAAAAAAATATTTTACACAACAACACTCCCTGAAGATCAGAACATAGATGAGAAGATCAGAAATGCTATGTAAGTTAAATCTTCTAAACCCTACTTATTCCCTCTCATCTTAAAAAAAATGGGTGATTCAATCTCTAAATATGAATCAAATGAATTCTGATGAAGTATGAAGAAAATCCAACACTCAAAGATTTTATTCAAGAATTTTCTGATACATCATCAAAAGAATAACTTGGGAAGATACACCGTTTCAAAAAGGATTTTATTGGACCTTTTTACAACAAAAGGGTCCCACATGAAGAAAATGTGCAAGTTGGACATTAGTTTTTATCTACTAAAAACTTGAAATCTCTAATTTTCAATAAAAGATTTATATTAAATTAGAGATATACCAAAAGTTTTAAATGGTTGTTTTCTAAACGGATTAAAACATCATTAAGGTGTCATAAACCACCTTAAATACAAACAACCCACGAAAAACACTCAAAGATCTCTGTCTCAAAACACATCCTTCAAAAACAGAGACTTCCACCTTCAAAAGCAAAACCCTAAAAACCTTTTTTTTTTAAACAAGAACCTCAATTCTCCATGGCTGCTATCAACATCAACATGCCACCAATTGAACACTCTGCTCAACTCATCATTGAAGCTGAATTCCTACCATTGAAGAGCAACAATGAAGCCATGAACGACAACATTGAAGAATATGATACAAAGTGCCAAATTTTGATCGAATTTCTGACCGGATTTCCTATAGCTCAAGCTCTCACAAAAACCAGAGAGGTACCATAAGAACTTATACAGCAAGTGGTGAAGACACTCAAACTTTTAAATCCAAACGAGGTCACAGCACATGTATGGGGAGATATCTTCATCACAATCACACCAGAGAAAATAAGAGAATGTCTGGTGTGACAACTGTGTTCTGTAATCGTCGTATAATATAAAACAATGTCAATTATCAATAAAACAATGTGCTTTGGTGTTATTATATGTGTATTTGTGTTTGATGATTTTACGATTTGATTCGATTCCGATTTCGAGCTTTAAATCGCTTTCTGGAAGGTTATATGCAAATTGGTGCGTAAACGCAGTCAGTTTAACGCAACAAACACTCCGGAATAGTGACATCGGCTTAACATACCTTAAATAACCTTTACATAACTTAGAAATAAGTTTCGAAGGATTTGGTATGGCGAAAAACATGTTTATTTGAACTAAAGAACTATTTACGACAAAACTGCGAAACGAACGTTGGTGACCGCCAGGATAATATTTAAATCCCAAAAATATTCTGTTATGATTAAAATTTTATTTTTAATCAGGTTCGTGTTGAAAAATAAATTAAAACGCTTAAAAACGGTATTTTTTTTTCAAGTTTAATCGCGTACCGCGTGTTACTGCGCAACACAGTGCTTATATTGCAAAACGCAGACAACACAGCCAGTCTTGGCAACTGAAATTTATTTCAGTAATATTTTGGTGAGTTTATTTTTATAGAATAATAAAAATAATTTAGAACTCCATAAACCGGGATTTAAACGCTAGATAAAATACCCGGTATCAAGTAAATACCTGTTTTATCTATTTTACCAAATAAACTTACACTTTAACCTCCCCCCTTCAAATTTACGGTCACTTATGTGTAGCCCCACCAAAATATTTTCTAGATTTTGCAAAATTCTATTTGATCTTGTATGGACACTTGTAATTGCATGCCTTCTTCTTAAATCTTGCAAAATCTCTACATATATCTTCATATCTTTCATAAGATCACAATCTTCTCCTCACTTTCTCTCTCTCCCAACCGTCCACCCCATCTCCTTCACCATATTCATATCTTCAACTTTGTTCATCAAGATTCAATACCATTTCAAGCTAAATTCAAGTTGGTGTGAAGATCCAAAGGTGTTTCCAAGGTGTTTTCAAGTGATTTCAAGCTCCATATCATCAAAACCTCATCCAACAACTTACTTGAATCTTGAAGGTATAACATTTATGTTTAAATCATACTCTTGATTCTTGGTTGAACTTGATGATTTGAAGTTTCTCTTGAATCTTGGAATTTTCACAAACTTGAAATCTAAAAAGAAAGGGGTCTTGTTACAAAATAAAAATGGTGGTGATATATATGTATATATAACCGTATACATATATATATATGGGTGTATGAGATTTGAGTTTGATTTCTTGATAAGTACTTGTTTAAGTTGTTGCTTGTTCTTGAATGATAGTTAAAATGAATGTGTTTAATGATCTATGCATGATATGATAAATGTTCAAATACATCAGCAAATAAACATGAATAAATTTCATATTTGATGCATTTAGATTCATACAAAATGATGTTGATATGATAGTGTGTTTTAGGCACTTGTACATGAAAATATATGTTGATTTAAAGCTCAAGAAATGATAAAAATGGTTGTATGGAAAAAAAATGTTTTAGATCAGGTTATAAACACTAAAAATAACATTATTTGGTATATTATAATGGCATGAAACTTTGACATAGGTTTGATAGCTTTGCATGTTGTACATATAGCTTAAAAAGTGGTAAAATATGTGAAAATTCTAAGTATCGGAGAAACTTATGTATTTTGTGGGTTTTTGATTATTAAATCATTCTTATCTAATGAAGGACAAATAAACAATTTGAGGGATTGTGTTAACATATAAAAACGCACCCAAAGGTGAGTACATAGATCCCCTCTTTTACTGTTTTCGATTGTTTTGGGGTGATTCATATGTATCAAAACGATTTCGATATTTTTACGATGATTTCAAAAACGATTAAGATGGTTTATACTAAATTAATAACGATTTTGACAATGTGAACGAACATGTTGGTTGTAGTTACATAACGAATGACATTCATTAATTTTGGCCGAACCGACCAGTATTAGGTTATGGTACCATAGGATCCGACAAATCCCGTTACCAGACTGCACCCATGGTTATGTGTGGGTTATGTGGGTAACGGCTGAACCTGATGATTGTTAACTTACCCTTTGGTGGTTTGTTAATACGAGTTGAACGATGAACGAGTCACGAAGGTTTGAATGTTATTAGCGAGACGACCAAAAGTAGTCACAATTAAAACGAGAACGATATTAAACGATTGAACGATTGAACGAGAACGATTTGAAACGATTGAACGATTTGAACAAGTTAAACGATTTGAACGATCGATTGGTTTTTGGTTAGTGTTTAGATAATGGGACGGGTGTAATGTGTTAAAAGCATGGTAGATACGCCGCTGGTACTTCTTATATATAAGTGCTTTTATTATATTACATATCGTGGCGTTATTTAGTTTACTTGGGCGAATGATTTGAAACGATGTTACACAAACGAAGTTTACTAAACAATATAAACCATACGAGTTTTATTACGAGAACGATTTACGACTTGGTTACTTAAACAAATGTTTTGAGTTAAGATTCATGGTATCGAGGTTTTATAACCAATCTGTTTTGACTTGGTTATTCATTTTACAATACAAATGGTTTACAAAACAAGGTTTTCTATTATCGATTAACGAGGTTGTACGAGTTATTTAAACAAATAAACGAGCCATGAATCTGACACTCACACAAAACCTATGTGCTTGCCAGCATTTCTTTGCTGACTTTGTTTTTACATATGTTTCTGGTGATGTTGCTTAATGTTGATTGCTAGGATGCTTGAGTCACATAGGATCTGGACGAGACCTTAGTGGCATAATAATAATGATAGCCGATATATAACTTGCTTGTTCAGTTTCAAAGACAATGTTAATGTTTAATATTTAATAAAACGAAACTCTTTGTATCCATGGTTTGAAACAATAATTCTGTTACAACACTCCCCAACGTTTCCGCCACAATTTGTTGTTTTACGTGGTCAGGGTGTGACAGAAGAGTTGGTATCAGAGCCAATGGTTATAGGGAATTAGGTTATTAGTAAAATTTTGACCTAGACTATAACTTTCTAGGACCCCAACGCTAGTTGATTTGTGTTTAGATTTTTAAAAACAAAATCCGAATCTGCTTCGAAAATTAATCATCCATTCTAGGATAATTGATTACTAGGTTTTGAACCCTCTGTTGTAAGGTTTTGAACCCTTCCCGTTTGACTCATTTTTGGCTTAGTGCCTTCTGAGTTTTCAAAATCTCGTCAAAGTTTGGGTCTAAATAATGTGAACACGTGCAAACTGGAAGAGTGAATGCCTGTACCCTGATTTTTTTGTCTATGGCTAGAGTGTTCGTACAAATCCACTTAATCGGACCAGTCACTCTTACCTGGGAACTCTTGCGGTGAGTGTTCACTTATAGGCGAACATGTCTTCGCGATACATTATTTTGACTCATTTCTTTGATTAGTCACTGCGTGTCGTTTGTTTGTTCGAGGTAATGAACAAATGATCACCTTCCTTATATTTCGTCGATATTTTCAATACCTCTTTTGTTTTTCCTAATTATCGACCTCACTCGTTTCTCATATTTCCTTGTTAGACAATGCCTCCTCAACGTGATGCACAATCTTTTACTGCTGAAGAAGTCGTAGCCCTTGTCTCTCAGCAAATGGCTGCTGTGCTTCCAGGCGTTGTGACCCAAATCCACGAGCTATACAACAACAATAACAATAACAATGCACAATGTAATTTCAAGAATTTCAATTCTGCTAAGCCGCTAAAGTTTTCTGGGTCACAAGGAGCAACTGCGCTCCTTCAATGGTTCGAAAGTATCGAGAGCACATTCAGACATGTGCAATGTCCGAATGGGCGTAAGGTTGAATTTGCACCAAGTGTGTTTGAGAAGCGTGCTCTTACATGGTGGAACGGAGTGATGCGCGATAGGGGTGCCGAAGTGGCATTGGCACAAACATGGGAAGAGCTTCGAGCTCTCATGATGAAAGAGTTTTGTCCCCGTCATGAAATTCGAGCTTTGGAATGAGAGTTTGACAATCTAAAACAAGATGGGGGAGAGCACCGTGCGTATACGGATCGATTTGAGGAACTCAGTCTTTTGTGTCCTACTATGGTTACCCCGTTGGAGAAAGCAATAGAGAGGTATATCGATGGTTTACCCGATTCCATACAGGATATTGTGACTGGCATTAATCCTACTACGGTTCGTCACGCGATCGAGTTATCTGCTACCCTGACTGAATCGCAAGTTAGGAAGGGTAAACTTACCTGCAAGGGTGATAAGAAGAAGTCGACCGAATCTGTCAAGGAAAAGGGTAAGGGTAAGAAAGGTGAGTCATCGAAGAAGTCGAGGAAGCGAAAGGGTGCTCAGAACTTTGTAGTTACTACTCAGAACCCACCAGCTCAACCACCTGCGAAGAAAGCATATGCTGGTACCGCACCTCATTGTGCTCGCTGCAACGGTCATCATGTTGCACAACAAGCTTGTAAGCAATGCACAACGTGTGGTAAGCTTGGGCATCTGGCCAACGTCTGTCATTCGGGTCAGAATCAGATTGTTTAGAATCAAGCTCCAGTTCAGGGGAATGCTGCTAGATTCCCACCGGGTTCATGTTTCAATTGCGGAGAGTTTGGTCACTTCCGCAACAACTGTCCGAGGCTGGTGAATGCAAATGCGAATGCTAATCCGAATGCGAATGTCAACGCAAATGTGAATCCCGCTCGTGGGCGACCGTACAATCTGAATGCTAACAAAGCGAGGGCTGACAATGAGGTGGTTAATGGTACGTTTCTTGTTAACAATCGACCTGCATCTATTCTTTTTGATTCTGGTGCCGATAGAAGTTTTGTTTCATTATCTTTTGAACCTTTGCTTGCGATACCTAGAACTAAACTGAGGAAACCCTTATCTGTCGTAGTTGCTACTGGTAAACCTCTTGTTCTCGATTCTGTTATTCGTGATTGTCAGTTAAACCTTGATAACCATCTTTTTCCCATTGACCTCATGCCGATGCAACTTGGGAGTTTCGATATTATCGTGGGGATGGATTGGTTAACCAAACATCATGCAGAGGTGGTTTGTTTCGATAAGATTGTTCGTATTCCTCTTTCGTCTGGTGATGTTCTGGAAGTTCGTGGCGAGAAGCCATCTGGAGGTTTGAAGCTTATGTCGTGTACAAAGGCCCAAAATTATTTGTGAAAAGGATATGTTGCTTTCCTGGCACATGTCACCGAGGAGAAAGGCAAGAACAAGAGTATTCAGGATATTCCGATTGTTCGGGATTATCCAGAGGTGTTTCCCGATGAACTGCCTGGTTTGCCTCCAGTTCGTCAAGTCGAGTTTCATATTGAACTTGTACCCAATGCCAACCCGATTGCGAAAGCACCTTATCGTCTTGCACCGTCGGAGATGCAAGAGTTATCAAAATAGCTTCAAGAGTTGTCTGATAAAGGATTCATCCGTCTGAGCTTTTCGCCTTGGGGAGCTCCTATCCTCTTTGTGAAAAAGAAAGATGGATCTTTTCGAATGTGCATCGATTATCGTGAGCTTAATAAGCTTACCATCAAGAATCGATATCCCCTACCTAGAATTGATGATCTCTTCGACCAGCTGCAAGGTGCTTCATGCTTTTCCAAGATAAATCTGCGATCTGGGTATCGTCAACTTCGTGTTCTGGAAGAAGATATTCCCAAAACTGCTTTCCGTACGAGATATGGGAATTACGAGTTCACTGTCATGCCATTTGGTTTGACAAATGCTCCAGCTATCTTCATGGACTTAATGAATAGGGTTTGTAAACCTTATTTAGATAAGTTCATCATTGTGTTCATCGATGATATTCTCATTTATTCAAAGTCTCGAGCCGACCACGAGCAACAACTTCATTTGACATTGGAACTCCTAAAGAAAGAACAACTTGTTGCCAAATTCTCCAAGTGTGAATTCTAGCTTAAAGAAGTTCAATTTTTAGGACATATAGTCAACAAGCAGGGTATTCGTGTGGATCCTTGCAAAATAGCAGCTATTAAGGATTGGAATACACCGACGACACCTACAGAGATTCGATCATTTCTTGGTCTTGCTGGTTATTATCGTCGATTCATTTCTAATTTCTCAAAGATTGTGGTTCCACTCACTGCTTTAACTCAGAAAAATAAGCCTTTTGAGTGGGGACCTAAGCAAGAAGAAGCGTTCCAAACGCTGAAACGGAAGCTCTGTGATGCTCCTGTTTTGTCTCTATCTGAGGGAAACGATGATTTTGTTGTCTATTGTGACGCGTCGAATCTAGGACTTGGTTGCGTTCTTAAGCAACGAGGTAAAGTCATAGCTTATGCGTCTAGACAGCTGAAAATTCACGAGAAGAACTATACGACTCATGATCTTGAATTAGGAGCTGTGGTTTTCGCACTTAAAATCTGGAGACACTACCTCTATGGAACGAAGTGTGTGGTTTTCACAGACCACAAAAGTCTCCAGCATATTCTCAATCAGAAGGAGTTGAACATGAGGCAACGACGTTGGGTTGAACTCTTAAACGATTATGATTACGAGATCCGCTACCATCCTGGTAAGGCGAATGTCGTAGCCGATGCGCTTAGTCGAAAGGAACGAGTCAAGCATCATTCTGTTCGAACTCTATCTGATATTCAATCTCGTGCCCTTCAAACTCAACGATTTTGTATGATCAAAGACTTATTGAAATATAAGCTACCGCTTCAACTCAAACTTAAACTCGAAACAAAGGACGATGGGTTGCTATATTTCAAGGATCGTTTGTGGGTTCTGAAACAAGACGATCTTCGCACCTTGGTAATGGACGAATCTCACAAGTCACGATATTCTATCCACCCTGGTGCTGATAAAATGTAAAAGGATCTTCGTACTCAGATCTGGTGGCCTGGTATGAAGAAGGATGTTGCCTTGTATGTATCGAAATGCCTAACTTGTCTCAAGGTCAAGGCTGAACATCAACGACCTTCTGGTTTGCTTGTACAACCAGAAACACCGGTTTGGAAGTGGGAGAACATTGCAATGGATCTCATCACTAAGTTACCGCGTACGTCTAAAGGTCACGATGCTATTTGGGTTGTTATCGATCAATTAACGAAGTCAGGTCATTTTATTCCGATTCGCGAGGATCTATCTGCTGATAAACTTGCAAAGATTTATGTTGATGAGATTGTATCACGGCATGGTGTTCCTTTGAATATCATTTCCGATCGTGATGCTCGGTTTTCATCTTATTTTTTGAAGACCATGCAATCTGCTTTGGGAACCCAACTAAATCTAAGCACTGCTTATCATCCCCAAACAGATGGACAATCTAAGAGAACGATTCAAACTTTGGAGGATATTCTTAGAGCATGCGTGATAGACTTTGGTGGTAATTGGGATTCTCATCTTCCACTGATCGAGTTCTCTTACAACAACAGTTATCATGCTAGTATTAATATGGCACCATCCGAAGATCTCTACGGTTGAAAATGTCGTTCACCTGTATGTTGGAATGAGATCGGTGAAGCTTAGCTTACTGGACCTGAGCTCATTCTGGAAACAACAGACAAAATCAAGAAAATCCGTGATAATCTTGTGACAGCTAGAAGCCGTCAAAAGAGTTATGCGGATATGCGACGCAAGCCCTTAGAATTTCAAATCGGAGACCGTGTCCTACTCAAGGTGTCACCTTGGAAGGGAGTGGTGAGATTTGGAAAGAAAGGAAAACTTGCACCCCGATATGTTGGACCATTTAAGATTGTTGAAAGAATTGGAAATGTTGCATATCGACTAGAGCTACCTCCAGAGCTTGGAAATATTCATCCGACTTTTCACATGTCCAATTTGCGAAAGTGTTTAGCTGATGCTGATCTTCACATTCCTCTCGACGAGATTCAAATCGAAGAAACGATGCACTTTGTTGAGAAACCTGTGGAGATAGTCGACCGTACATTCAAACAGTTGAAGAACAAATGGATTCGATTGGTCAAAGTTCGCTGGGAATCCAAACGTGGCCCCGAGTTTACTTGGGAACGTGAGGACCAGATGAAGATGAAATATCCGCATTTGTTTTCACAAGTTTCCTCCAAATAAAATTTCGGGACGAAATTTCCTAAAGTAGGGGAGACTGTGACAATTGTGTTCTGTAATCGTCGTATAATGTAAAACAATGTCAATTATCAATAAAACAATGTGCTTTGGTGTTATTATATGTGTATTTGTGTTTGATGATTTTACGATTTGATTCGATTCCGATTTCGATCTTTAAATCGCTTTCTTGAAGGTTATATGCAAATTGGTGCGTAAACACAGTCAGTTTAACGCAACAAACACTCCGGAATAATGACATAGGCTTAACATACCTTAAATAACCTTTACATCACTTAGAAATAAGTTTCGAAGGATTTGGTATGGCGAAAAACATGTTTATTTGACCTAAAGAACTATTTACGACAAAACAGCGAAACGAACGTTAGTGACCGCCCGGATAATATTTGAATCCCAAAAATATTCTGTTATGATTAAAATTTTATTTTTAATCAGGTTCGTGTTGAAAAATAAATTAAAACGCTTAGAAACGTTTTTTTTCTTCAAGTTTAAGCGCGTACCGCGTGTTACTGCGCAACAAAGTGCTTATACTGCAAAACGCAGATAACACAGCCTGTCTCGGCAACTGAAATTTATTTCAGTAATATTTTGGCGAGTTTATTTTTATAGAATAATAAAAATAATTTAGAACGCCATAAACCGAGATTTAAACGCTAGATAAAATACCCGTTATCCAGTAAATACCGGTTTTATCTATTTTACCAAACAAACTTACACTTTAACCTCCCCCCTTCAAATTTACGGTCACTTATGTGTGGACCCACCAAAATATTTTCTAGATTTTGCAAAATTCTATTTGTTCTTGTATGGACACTTGTAATTGCATGCCTTCTTCTTACATCTTGCAAAATCTCTACATATATCTTCATATCTTTCATAAGATCACAATCTTCTCCTCACTTTCTCTCTCTCCCAACCGTCCACCCCATCTCCTTCACCATATTCATATCTTCAACTTTGTTCATCAAGATTCAATACCATTTCAAGCTAAATTCAAGTTGGTGTGAAGATCCAAAGGTGTTTCCAAGGTGTTTTCAAGTGATTTAAAGCTCCATATCATCAAAACCTCATCCAACAACTTACTTAAATCTTGAAGGTATAACATTTATGTTTAAATCATACTCTTGATTCTTGGTTGATCTTGATGATTTGAAGTTTCTCTTGAAACTTGGAATTTTCACAAACTTGAAATCTAAAAAGAAAGGGGTCTTTTTACAAAATAAAAATGGTGGTGATATATATGTATATATATCCGTATACATATATATATGGGTGTATGAGATTTGAGTTTGATTTCTTGATAAGTACTTGTTTAAGTTGTTGCTTGTTCTTGAATGATAGTTAAAATGCAAGTGTTTAATGATCTATGCATGATATGATAAATGTTCAAATACATCAGCAAATAAACATGAATAAATTTCATATTTGATGCATTTAGATTCATACAAAATGATGTTGATATGATAGTGTGCTTTAGGCACTTGTACATGAGAATACATGTTGATTTAAAGCTCAAGAAATGATAAAAAATGGTTGTGTGGCAAAAATGTTTTAGATCAGGTTATAAACACTAAAAATAATATTATTTGGTATATTATAATGGCATGAAACTTTGACATAGGTTTAATAGCTTCGCATGTTGTACATATATCTTAAAAAGTGGTAAAATATGTGAAAATTCTAAGTATCGGAGAAACTTATGTATTTTGTGGGTTTTTGATTATTAAATCATTCTTATCTAATGCAGGACGAATAAACAATTTGAGGGATTGTGTTAACATATAAAAACGCACCCAAAGGTGAGTACATAGATCCCCTCTTTTACTGTTTTCGATTGTTTTGGGGTGATTCATATGTATCAAAACGATTTCGATATTTTTACGATGATTTCAAAAACGATTAAGATGGTTTATACTAAATTAATAACGATTTTGACAATGTGAATGAACTTGTTGGTTGTAGTTACTTAACGAATGACATTCATTAATTTTGGCCGAACCGACCAGTATTAGGTTATGGTACCATAGGATCCAACAAATCCCGTTACCAGACTGCACCCATGGTTATGTGTGGGTTATGTGGGTAACGACTGAACCTGATGATTGTTAACTTACCCTTTGGTGGTTTGTTAATACGAGTTGAACGAGTTGAACGATGAACGAGTCACGAAGGTTTGAATGTTATTAGCGAGACGACCAAAAGTAGTTTTCACAATTAAAACGAGAACGATATTAAACGATTGAACGATTTTGAACGATTGAACGAGAATGATTTGAAACGATTGAACGATTTGAACAAGTTAAACGATTTGAACGATCGATTGGTTTTGGTTAGTGTTTAGATAACGGGACGGGTGTAATGTGTTAAAAGCATGGTAGATACGCCACTGGTACTTCTTATATATAAGTGCTTTTATTATATTACATACCGTGGCGTTATTTAGTTCACTTGGGCGAATGATTTGAAACGATGTTACACAAACGAAGTTTACTAAACAATATAAACCATACGAGTTTTATTACGAGAACGATTTACGACTTGGTTACTTAAACAAATGTTTTGAGTTAAGATTCATGGCATCGAGGTTTTATAACCAATCTGTTTTGACTTGGTTATTCATTTTACAATACAAATGGTTTACAAAACAAGGTTTTCTATTATCGATTAACGAGGTTGTACGAGTTATTTAAACAAATAAACGAGCCATGAATATGACGCTCACACAAAACCTATGTGCTCGCCAGCATTTCTTTGCTGACTTTGTTTTTACATATGTTTCAGGTGATGTTGCTTAATGTTGATTGCTAGGATGCTTGAGTCACATAGGATCTGGACGAGACCTTAGTGGCATAATAATAATGATAGCCGATATATAACTTGCTTGTTTAGTTTCAAAGACAATGTTAATGTTTAATATTTAATAAAACGAAACTCTTTGTATCCATGGTTTGAAATAATAATTCTGTTACAACACTCCCCGACGTTTCCGCCACGATTTGTTGTTTTACGTGGTCGGGGTGTGACATCTGGAATCACCTATCAGTCTAAATTATGATGAAGCAATGGAAAAGGAAGACATGTTTGCACAACTTGGTGTTGTGATGGGTTATAAGGTAAAGATTTCAAAAATTAGTGAATTCAAAAGAAATCAGTTGTCTGCCATCTATCAAGTGTTAATGGAAATTCTGAACAAGTGTTTATCATAAAAAATTGGGGGTACAGATCAGATAAATAAAAATGTTCTAAAATCATGTTTAGCCTCATCACTGGTTGAATATTGATTTTGGAACAGAGATATTTAATCTGATCAGAAGATCAATTCTGACCAACACTGAAAGGATAGATTCACATCTACCTTTTCCCAGATTTCTGTCATTCATAATTTCTGATGCATTTTCTGAAAGGAATATGGAAATTCCTGCATCAAAAAATATGTGGAGTACAGAAATCATGAGACCTTGGATTGCTGTGGGGTCTTGGAAGTCAGATTTTGATGTACCTGCTCTGTCAGAAAGTGTGATGAATCTGATTCCAGAGGATTCATGTTACAGAGCAAAGTATCTAAAGATGTTAAACAGGAAGCCAGAGAATAAAGAAGTTTTTGATAGTGTGTCCCCTATGGAGCATGATGCACAAGAATCAAGTGCACCAAGAATAGAGCAGAAGGCTCAATCAGAACCTCATCAAGTTGATGAAGATATGTACAAGAGTCCTGTAGCAGAAGAGCATCATGCAGAAACCTCACATATGGGAGAAACAGGTGCACATCACTCTAAACTTGATATTGTTCATGATTCAAAAAGTGATTCTGATGAATCAATTCTTGGAAATTATGAAATTGCACACAGAAGTACTATTTCTGAAAAACCAAATGTGAGTAAATCCAAAGGCCCATTCTCTGAATCAAAATCTGAGGAGGAGAAAGTGGTGGCAACAGGTGGAGATAAGTCAACTGATCAAGGACACCTGGATGAGAAAAATAAGAGTTTCTCGACAACTCATGGAGAATCTGAAAAAGGTTCAAGGATATGACGAAAACCAGGGATTGAATGAGTTTCAATTTTCTGGTAAGGGTATAGAGAAATTGGAATCTTTCAATCCTCTTAACCTTAAAACAGCAGCAAGTATGTTTTCTGCTGGTGTTAGAGGAGGAACATCTGTTGTTCCTCCTGTCACCCAAGAACATCAAACTATGTCAACAGAGCAACTACACAAGGAACTTGATGACATAACAGTTGTTTGTACTGGGAAGACAGCAACAGAAGAAAAGCTTGATCTAATATTGAAGGAGATCAAAGTCTGACATTAAAGCCTAATCAGAAACTGTTAAAGCTGTACAGAAACAAAAAGAAGATAACACTGCAGTCCTCAACAAACTAAAGGAGTCATCAGAAAAAAAGAGAATTCAGATGAATTAAAGAAAGCTCTCAAAGAACTATAAGAAATCATGACACAGATAGCTGAGGTTGCAAGTGTAAGGGAAAGCTCAAGTTCTGGAAGAATCTTTGAAGAAATTCAGTTCCTTAGAGCAAATAGCAGCAACATAGCTGATGCTCTTGAGAAACTGATGATGGAATGGTCTACACAAAAGAATCAAGACCAATTGGAGTTTCAGACAATGAAGAAACAAGGAGAAACAAATGCTCAAACTCTTGCTAATATTCAACTGTTAGTAAAGAGGTTGCAGTACAATGTTGCCAGACTAGCAAATGTTGATTTACATGAACTGAAAGCTCCAATTCCACAAGATGAACTAGGAGGAGAGTCAGAAACTCCTCAACAACTATTCTAGCAACCAGAAGTCACTCAACAAGAACCAACCAGGCATTCAGAAGCCTCAGCAACACAAAAGCAGAAGCAACTCATGGGTCCTCCTTCAAGTATCCCAAAATTACTCATGGGTCCTCTAACAAGTACACCAAAACCAGACAAAGTAAATGTGCCAAAACAAAAGGCAATTACAGTTGAATCATCTTCCACGGCTCTCACTTGTGAGACAGAATTTAGCAAACAACTTAATGCAAAAGAGAAGAGAAGAAGGGAAGATGAAGTAACTTCCTCAAAAAGACCAAGAACAGTAATTGGAGAAGATCCAGATGGAAAACTCAAAGAATTCACAATGCTGGAAGGTAATCTACATGCAATTATGTACCCTGAAGAACACTTGAAGCACTACTACTGGAACAAAGAAGAAGATAAACTTGAAAGGCCACTCTCTCCAGTAAGCAGAAATATTGTTCAACTAAAAAATGAAGGAAACTGGGAAATTTTACACAAAACTGTTACAAATACAATAGTTTCCATTGAGAGAATTACCACTATGAATACTCAAGGAGGTGTCTTAGGTACTTATGGACACAACAAATACACCTTGATCAGAGAAGATAGAAGTGAAATGATGGTTACTGATGGAGACCTGGCTGATGATATTCACCCACTAGGCTTGGTAAAGTTGAAGCAGCTCATTGATAAAGTACTAACACCTCCTCCTAACAACACCGTCGAAGCTGAAATTCCTCTCAAACAAGTAAGAAGTGGAGCTATCTTTGATAAACCAAAAAAGTGTGTGGTTTTCAAAGATGCTCATGATGAGAAAGCTCAGTTTAGAGTCAGTGAAATAAACAGGTATTCAAATCAAACTCTGAATTATATAAAGAACTGCATGAATAAGAAACGAGAGCAGCTGAAGAAGGGGAAGGATAATGAACAGCTGAGGAAGGCAATTAAAGAAAACATTGAAAATGGAAGGAAGCTAGAAGTTGGTACAAAGAACTTTAAAAAACAACTCTGAAGACAATTGATTACAAGAAAAGTTTGAACCCATGAGACAAGTTCAGAGGTGGGGTGAAGATCAATTGATGAATTCATCAACTTAAATTCTGTTTTTGAAAAAAACATTTTATTTTTGTTTGTTTTGAACATTAGTTGGTTTGATTCTGTGTTCATGTTTCTGAGTTTAGTTGTTTGAACTCTCTTCTTAAGGATTGGTTGAAGTTTGTTTATGTTTGATATAGATAGTTGTTTTTCTTACAATACTTAGGGGGAAATTGTTAGGAAAATTTATTAGTAAGTATTGAAGAAAATCCAACTAAGATTAATTTATGAAGAAGATAAAGTCATGAAGATCAAACAACAATAAGAAAACTAGATAGGACAACTGAAAAGAACAACATCTACTTCAACGAATCAGGAGCTGATCAAGAACTATAGATGATTATCAGAAAAGGCCATTCTGATGGATATGAAATATCATCAGTTTCTGACAATTCTGATCATCAGATTTTCTAATGATTTGCTCACCAGAATTTCTGATGAAGTGGTTATCAGAAATTCTGATAAACTTATCTGAAAATCAATTCTATCCTGCCACAAATAACCGAAGCAACTTGACATTATTAGATGTCATGATGACAAAGGCAACTTTTTTATTGGATTCAATGAATATGTCAAAGAGCTACTTTTTGCAGGACATATACTTGAATAAACAAATGTTTATTCATGTACCCAAGCCGTCTATAAATAGAAGGCTCATCAAGCAAAGAACAAGGAGTTAAGCCAAACATTCAACACATACAACAAAAATTCCGTTGTCCTTTCACCTCAGAATTCACAAGTATCCATTTGTAAAGATAATAATCTAACAATCACCTTGTAAACCATTTTGTTTCAATGTGATATAAACTTGAAAATTCTGTAGGTCCTGTTACTTGAAAGTCTGATTTATATTTCCGCACACTATTTTCATACTTGTTGAAATCACTTGCCATATTACGTGAAAAGAAGTTTTTAAGTCTAAACTGGGACCAACAACTCGCAAACGCTATCGCAACGCAAACTCAACGCTACTCGCACTACACGATTTATCGCTCCGAAACACAACACAACACGACTCCTAACTAACTTGCTAAAATACTTAAAGTGCGTATACTAATTAACGCAACAAAACGCATTAAACGAGCCGCTTACACACAAAACAAGGAAAAGATTACGCAAAATAGCACCTGTGTTCGAAGCGAGGCTGCTTCGTACGAAGGCAGCTGGTTCGAAACAAGGTCCATGTGCGAACACAACCATCTCTATAAATACCCAGCTCCTCCTCATTCGTTCTTACTTGATTATTTTAATACCGAACCTCTGCCAAATTTCAGTGCGATTGTTTCCAAGTAAGATTTAACAGATTTATACTATTACACAACGATTTCCACTTCGATTTTCCACAAGAATCACTTCGATTTCATCTAAACCTTTATGTTTTCCAACTAAACTTCATCTTTTTACTTAAACTTCAACTTTTTCATCATAACTTCATTATTTTCACCAAAACTCTTCATCGAATCTTCTTGTCTCATCACTGATTTACACTTAACCGAGTGTAGTGGGACTAACTTCAGTTAACCAAGCTAGATATCTGTTGATTTCACACTCACCAATTGTAGATCTAAATAAAAACACTTTGAAACTCTTTTAAAACTTGATTTTCACACTGAAACGGACCTTAAACGACATGTATTTCGTTCACTGAATAGTGGAACGAGGTAATGTCGAAACCGTCTCAAATGAGAAAATAGCTCCGAATGCTAAAAACAGTCACGTTGCGAACTGGACTGTTCTGTGCGAAGCCAACTTCATACGAAGGCACTCCCCTCCGTACGAAGAGACACATGACTTCATATGAAGGCTCTACCTTTGTACAAAAGCACTGACTTCACAATTAACAGCCTGTTTCTCATACGTGACTCAGACAAACACCTCTCCGACTCTAAGTTTAATCAGTAGCTTAAGGTTGGAGGGATACACACTCAATTTTCCGAAGACAGATGCGAAGACACTCGATTTTGGACAACGGAAGCTGCACAAGTGCAAAGACCCACCTTCGTAGGAAGGCATGCCTTCGTACGAAGGCACAGCTTCGTACGAGGCTCCTGTTTCCCACCGACACTCCGATTTTTTACCGTTTCAGCACTTTGGAGGACTTACGCTTCTATTCCCGTACACAGGCTAACCCGGCGCTCCCTTCAATTCATTCTCAGATTGTGTTTACTTGTTAGACACACACTATGAGTATACTCGAAACCTTTTTCGCTTAACGCACTTTTGGATGTTACATACGTTCTCTATAAAAAACACAACACACAACATAGACACTTTTAATGCTAACCGCTCCCGCATGCTATACGTGATTAGTTGAATGCTTTTTCTATGATTATACAGTGATTACTTGCCAGACCGCATCTAGCAACGATAGTACTATAGTTTAGACTCAACACCTATTTGTTCAGGGGTTTCTAGGGATCATATATTTTACTTCACGTGTTCACAGTGGTGAACATGTGTCGCGCATACTCTACTCGCAGTCGCGTGGTTAGGATGTATCATTATTGATAGTACTTGATTCACCTGTTACGTGTTACATGTTGGTTACACATAAACGCTTTTATACTATATCTATGCAAACTTGTGTACTCACCTTTACTTTATGTATTGACTTTTATTTTAACGTATGTGACAGGTTGATGGTCCGTTTGCTGCAATGGATTAGGAAGTCTAGAAACTCATCAAATAAAAAATCTAGGTTGTCGGACTTGTTTTTGTTTAAGAGATTTAAACTCTGGGGTGACTGTTTCTGAAATATTTGTTTATTGCTATGGGACAATGAACTTCTTCAGCAATCTAGTTCGCCTAGTTCTGCGCCCCGATGATTCCGTCATCGGTTGGGGTGTGACATGATATTTATTTGATTACCCATACAATATACACACCAATATAACTTCGACAACATACACAATAATATAACATCAACACACGCAAAATACACACACTTCACACCTATAATCAGCGACACACGTGTAACACCCTAAAAATATCAAAATATATGGATAAGAATACGTTTTAAATTACTAATTAAAGTAAAATAACCAGGGGTAAATAACCTAGTTAATATTTAGTAAACTTATAAAAAAATGGATGGTAGTCATTTATACTTAAATGAAACAAACTTGAGGGACTAAAGTTGTGAATAAGGAAAATGGTTAATATTAAAACAAAACAAAATAAAAACACATCACACTCCTGTGTGTGTGTGTGCGATCAGAGAGAAGGGAAGAACACCCCAAAACCCTCAATCAATAAATTAGTCAAATTGGAGGGTAGATTTGGTCTAAATCATATGCATGAACGTGAAATTTAGATTGTCGAAACTTAATATTCATAAGGTATGTTATGATTTATCCGTTTTGGAAAAATATCGTATGAGTATGAATTAGGTTGTTGAAATTTTGAATGGGTAGATGACGAAATAACCCAAATTAATGATGTATGAATGTTTAGGGTTATCATACTTGTTGAAATAGTGAAGCATTTAACTTGAATGAGATGTTCAAATTATTGACCATGTATGTGATATTGGGTTTTTAGTAACAACATGAATATGATCTTATTTGATGGGTAAATCATGAGATTTTCGAGTAAGGAGTTGAGCCCTAAGTATTAATTTAAGCATAATGACCATATTAAATCGGTGAATCATGAATACATGGTGTTAGGTTGTTTAATAACCTTATTAGAAGTTGTATGAGAGCAAAGCCCACAAGGTGTTTGAGAAAATACCCAAGTGAAAGCTAAATGTTTGAAAACTATGATAAAAATGTAGTGAATTACAAATGGCACATTATTATGTCATGAAATGAGCTACGAACTTCTAATAACAAATGGGTTGTACTATTTAGGCAACTCAAGCAAGAATTCGGTAGCTCAAGCCGGTGCAGATATGCGTTTGAAAGGAAAGTTCTAAGGTATGTGGCTTTATACTTCGTAGTATTTTTTTTAAATTATGTGTTAATTGTGTATGAATGATTAATGGTGCAATAATCATAAAGTTTGGTTTGTTCAAAAGTGATGGATTTCACATGAACAACCAATCGGGTCAAAATAAATAATGATGATGAGTTTAGTTTATTCAAAGGTGATGGATTTCACATAAACTGTCACACCCCCAAAATACCACATGCGGAATCCTCCGCTAGGCGTGTGACGTACCAGGATCTAGCCACTAATCTCATTGAACTCATAATCAAGATTTTAAATCAAAGCTTTCATTCATTAATATAAAGTGTTACAAAACATCATTTATAACTCATTGTGTTCAGCGGAAGCATAATATAAAGTTTAGCCAAAACCCAAGTGTATGTAATCAACTAGTCTCGTTCCAAGTTTCCATGTATCTCGACCCATGACCACTCCAGCATCCCAGACAGCAAGTTCCACATCCGCACATATCAAATAACCTACGAGCATGCACACACGTGTATCAGACAACGCTGGTGAGTTCATAGTTTTACGAAAATGCTAGTTACCAAGTGTTTAGTTCCGTTCATTGATTACAATGTTGATAATACCCCGATTACAAGACGGCTCCTGATTTACATTGCCCTTTCCCCAATGCTCCTATCAAATCATTGGGCATGACTGAGACATTAGTTCACACCCGTCCTATCAGGTATGGGGTGAGGGTGCTAAACCTAGTTAGCGCTACCAACTAATACTCTGTTACATCTCAGGTAACAAACAACAAGGAGGGACTTTAATGGTGATATGATGAGTGTATTATCCAATATTTCAGATTTTACCCACACGACATATTCCTCTCAGGAATACCCAATTGATTTACCCAAAAACCTATCCCTCTCAGGGTTACCCCAATGACTGTCCCAACCACCGGGACGTATGCTCAAGAGAAATGAACTCACCTTTGGTTTGCTCGGTAAAGTTAGTTACTTTCTTAATAGTCGATCAAACACGTCCTATCATGATTATCCCAGTCAGTTAAGATTTCACCCAAACTATTCACGAATTTAACAGCTAACAAGTAATACACATTATCACCAAAACGAGCAATTCGGGTCACGAATAAGCTACGACCGGGTCCACATATGCGTAATAGATTAATAGCCCAAATACCAAACAATCAGGTGTGCATACTAGTAAGAGTGTGTCTGTGTGTGTGACCTGTTATCTTTTCCAGTCCAAGCCCGTAGTGCATGGCCCAAACATTACTAGCCCAACCTTGAAATGTATGACGGGTAGTGTGTGGCCCAATATTTTTACCCAACCCATGTTTACAGCTTACAGCCCAACCTGATTGGCCCAAACATATAAATGTTTCCATCCTAGGTATTGTGCGGCCCATTAGGGTGGGGCGGCCCGTACCGAGTGTGTAGCTACAAGCTTGCACAGCCCAACAACTATAATAGCTTGTTTAGGATGTGGCCCAACACACTGTGCCGTGTGCGTGCGGCCCATCTGAGCCCAGCCTGTGAAGTGTGTATGTGGCCCATCTGGCTGTCTCCTATGGTGCGACTATTAGGTGAATTAGTCCAACAATCTTACAAGTCCAAATAGCATATCAGGCCCAATGTTCAATCCACATGAAAATAAAACGATACAGTCAATTCGTGTATGCGTGGCCCGGTTAGTTATTTAGTCACTAATCATGGAATTCTGTTACAAAGTTAATCGTATGAAATCACGATCAGTTACCACATTTTACGTCTCATTCAATCACACAACCTTCCATATAGTCATGTAACCGTAATTATCATTAATATAATTTAACACTACCATCTGCCCTCACTCGGATCAAATGACACAATTATTGTAACGGTTACACACTATCATGCAAGTCTAAATCACGGGTTGAATGTCATTGAAGTTCCATTAATTCACATAAACCCTAATTATCCAAGATATCATCGAGTATTGGTTATCATTATGACTTATTTTGAATTATGTGTATGTACCTAAAACATCAATTGTTCATCACCGATACATCGGACACAGACCCGAGTATCCCATTCCGCCCAAAACCACCTGAAACATACATGTCATGCATCCTTAATTTGTCAATTAGAGCTACAAGATTGATTCTAACAGTTTGTTAACACACGAAGAATCACCGAAACCTTGTTATCATGCAACCCTATTCATAAACAATCCTTAACATCATGAATCGATCATCAAACAGTTAAACAATGAGAAACACTAACCGGTATGTAAGGTGACACGCGAGTGTTCGGAATGAGAGCGCTTCGAGTGAGAAGGGAGGGCTGCCGTCGAGGATTAGAGAAACAAGGGTTTAGTTTCTTGAGTTGTTTGCAAGATTATGTTAGGCATCCACCAAACCGTGGGTGCCTAACTCCTTATTTAGATGAGTCGGGCCCAACTTGGGCTCGAAGGGGTTCAGGCCGAGGATGTAAAAGGAATGAGGGGAGTGTTCGGCCTGTAAAGAGAGGTTTGCGACTCCGCTAGAGTGTGCGACCAATTTAGTACTTCATAATTATAATTCATTGGATCATTCATTCATGACAATCAAAGAAAATAATTTCTTTTATAGTGGAACGTGAAAAGGAACAATACAAAGTCAAGGGTCACGAGGTTAGATGGTACTAACCTCGAAAGTTCGGGTTGTGACATAAACAACCAAACGGGTTAAATAACAAATTTAATAATAAGTTTGGTTTATTCCAAGTGATGAATTTCACACGAACAACCAAATGGACGAAGTTTCATCGCATACCAGAATGTGCGCGTGAGTAATTATTTCGGCATAAACCCGGTTGATGCGTTAAATTATGGAGGCAAGCGTAAACTGGATAACGGGAACGCGAACTATAAATCAATGGACCCGTGTGACGAGTCATAGTTAGAAGATTTTGAATTCTTGAAAAGAATTCGGAACAATTAAGTTTGACCATTAGAAGGTTGTACTGGTCGGATAAGCGTAAAAGAAAACTGTGTAACGGATACGTAAAACGCAAGGTCAAATATTTGAATATATAAATTTAGAACCGATAGCGTAAAACATAAAGTTATAAATCCGGGTTAGGGGTTTGCAAGTTAAGAATGTGGGTAAATGCTTTACGAACACGTAGAAACGAATTTCGTGTGAAACGAATAAGTATTCGGATAGATACGAAGTTTTAAGTAAAAAGGGCAAAAAAATGGAATAAAATGCTGCAGATGGGGGCCGTAACCAACGGCTCTCTGCCGTAGTCTACGGTAAAGACTATATGCCATTTTGTTGTTTTTTGTGCCGTAGGCTACGACATACATGTTGTAGCTTATAGCGGGCCTTCTCTAAATCTTTTTGTTTGTTTGTTTTGGTAAACTTGGGTTATCAAACTACGTTTTAATAATCATATAACTAACGTGTGAGATGATATTTGATATATAGGTGAAAGCTATGATGTTACGGATGAAGATCAAGCATAACGAATAACCGAACACAACCGAAGTTCAAGCTTCCTCTTTTGTTTAGTTATGTTATAAACCGAAAAAAACGTTAACGTGTTAAAGTGCTTTAATACTTATGAACTTTTATAAAACCTGACAAACGTTAACGTGTTAAAGTGCTTTAATACTTATGAACTTTTATCAAACACGCATCAACACACGAACACACACATCTACATAAATCTCTATGTAATCACATAGGCAAAATCAAAAGGAAACCTACCCAAATCAAAAGTTCAAGTCGGAAACATAAAGCAAGTAATGATGCTCAAACAATTACCTCACCAATCGGAGCAGGAGAAGCAAATCTGGTGTGGTTACAGTGGTAATGCACATGGCCGGCTCAACCATTTTGGAGACCTAAAGCGAGTTTCAAAATTGAGCCCCTTTTTGCCTTTTTTGTTATTTTTCTTATACTAATAAACTAAGATATCGTATTTGTTTTGGTGCAACTATAAAAGTAATACGTTGCCTAAAAACTTTAATTGGATGTGTCTAGAAATCGACATAGATAACATACCGGTGATCAATAATATAGGAAACATTGAATCGAAAACTTTTTGTGCTTTATCAACTAAGGTCAATGTAAGTAGTGAAAATCAAATTAACATAGAATAAAAAATCATATAGTTTTGATAGAAGAAGAAAACTCACATTTACAAGGTCTCTTGCAATTTGATCAAGCACTTTAATATTTTTTTAACAACATATAAGATTTTACATGTCACTATACCCTCCAATGCAAGGTTATAAAGTCTCCTTTGGGTGTTTCATGTATATCCTTTTGTACTTTACCAACCAAACATGTTTATAAACATGATTAATTTCAATGAATTATGCATATTATAAAATCCATTGTGTAAACATAGTTAAATACAAATTGAATTTACAATCCACAAATAGATAAAATAAAAGGAATCCGTTAAGATCCATGGAACTAAAATAAAACAATAATTTATTCTGATAACTCACAAATATCAAAGTGAAATAGAAAGTCAGAAGTTGAGAATAATTCTAGTCATTGTTCATCCCTACAACCTTCTAAATCAATTCAACACAAACAAACACAAATAATAAATCAATTTACCTTCTAACACTATGTTACATAAATTAGCAAATTATCAGTCGATTGAGAATTTGACTACTATACAAAACAACCCTGATGCTTCGATTACCAAAGCTTACGATAGCATGGATTCTTTTTCCATTATAAAACCAAATTTCAGCGTTCTAGCATATCAACGTATATTTTTAGGGCCCTAGAAATATGGATGCCCAAAACCCTAACTTCACTATACTTACTCAAGGGTCGGCCTTGGTTACGCGGTGACAAATAAATCAAACAAAGGGATGATTTTATTTCTTCGTGAGGTGATCATGCGACGAGTATGGTTCAAAGCAATGGCAGTGAGTCTCCGGTGGTTGTCTCACCCGCTAGTAAGCGAAAGCGCACGGTGTGAACTTGATCGGGGTTGGTGCATAATGTCTATCGCCTACGTCATCAGTCATTTTCGTGTCGTTGTATGTAATAGTTTAAAGTTGAAATGTTAAAGTTATGTTGAAGACCAGTTCGCACGACCTGGAAGGTCAGGTCGCACGAAGTGGGCATGTCCACTTCATGCGGACTGGATGGCCTATAAATAGGCTCAGTGTGTTTTTCATTTGAAACTGTCTGGAGAATTTTGCCATGAAGTGCTGTCAGATTCTCTCTGTACGAAAACGTATAATATCAATGGAAAACGTGTTTAAAGTGACTTTCTACTCTTCTACTCCTATTCTAACACTGATTGACGGTTTCTAGTCTGATTCCGCCTTTCTAGAGACCAGATTTGACTCTGACCGACTCGTTTTGTACGAATCCTCGATCCTACAAGTGGTATCAGAGCTCAGGATGAGTTAAATCTGTGATATCAGTGTTTTGAATGGTTTAGAATCTGATTCTTCTACTCTTTCTTGGATTTTTGGAAGATTCCATGGTTAAAATGAACTGAATTTTGGATATACTGTGTAAAACACCATTTTAAACAATGTTACAAAGTTTCAGACCAAAATTCGAACTAAAACTGATCAAAATCATGAAAAATGTTCAGATTGTGTGAAATGATGTCCAAATCGCACGAATTGGACCACGTCGTTTGAACTTCTGTCAAACCGTATGAAATCTTATCCAGTTCGCACGAAGTGATCAGATTGCTTGAAAATTTTCAAAACTGTGTGATCAGTTCGTACAAACTGATCAGATCGTGTGAATTTCTTTCAGTTCGCACGAGTTGAGTAATCAGATCGCTTGAAATTGTAATTTGGTAATCACCTCGCACGAGTTGAAAGTTCAGGTCGTTTTAAACTTCAAGTCATTTCAAACTGCAGATCGTTTGAAACTCAGTCCGTTTGAAATCCAGTTCGTTTGTAATTCAGTTCGTTTGAAACGTACGTCCAGATCGCTTGAAAATCCAGATCGCTTGGAAAGTCAGTTCGCTTGAAAATTGTGATTTTTCAAAACTTAAAAATTTTTCAAAACATTTTTCAAAGTATAAAATGGATAATCAAGAGTTTTATAATGCGTTTTTTGGAGGAAGTATGACAGCTCAAACTCTGGCAAGTATTGCACAGAATGTGAGTATGGAGAACGAGCTGGGAACTATGCAGAAACCACCGAAACTGCTCAACATTGAAGATTATTCAGGGTGGCAAGATAGATTTCGCACGTGGGTTCAGGAAAATCATCTTGAATGTTGGATGAAAGTTCAAACAAAGTATGTAGTTCCGACGAATGATGCTGGTATTCCGAAAACACTTAACAACTTTACTCCGGCTGAACAAGAGAGCTTTAAAGCTGAGAAAAAGATGGTGAGTATATTGCAACAGGCAATCAAGGAAGATATTTTGATACTGTTACAACATCAGGGTGATGCGCAATCTATTTGGAACGCTCTTAAAATCAAATTTCTTGGAAGTGTGTCAATGATCAAGAGCAAAAAGGCGTTACTGAAAAAAGAGTTTGATATTTTTACTGCTATTAGGGGAGAATCAACGAAAGAGTTGATTGAAAGGTATTGTCACTTGGTAGTGGAGATGAAGTCTTTGAATATAGATAAAATAGACGAAGAGTGGGTTGATAAGTTGGCTGACGCACTACCACATGAAGAGTGGGGCACGTACTTGTTGGTTTTGAAAAACAACTTGGAATACATTGGTTTCAATCTGAGTACGTTTATTGAGAAAATTGAAGCTCATGAGCTTGAACTTCAAAAGATAAGGAAAATGAATTCTGCAAACGTACAACAAGGCGTTCAGTTGTATTACAAAGGAAGCTCAACTGCCACATCTACTCCGAGTCCAAAGATTCAAACGGAATTCAGTGCAGATTCTTCATCGGGATTAATTCAAAGCGTATCTAACAACAACTTTTCACCGTTTTCAAGTTACGAACCGAATCCTAAGGTTCCGAGTTTTCAAGAACCGGTTTATTCTCAAGGTTCGTCAGGTTCAAAAAACCAGAGCTATAGTCATGGGATACAGTGCAATATAGCTGTTAATATAAAAAATGGTCAAGATTTTACCGAGACAGTCGCAAAGCAGCATATAGCACTTCTAGCTCCCGTACTTGAGTCCTACGAGAGTCTAGTAGCTGGACGAATTGGTAATCCAAACATGACTAAAGAGGATTACGATCAAATTGATCCCGAGGAACTAGAACTCATTAACATAAAATGGTGTATGGCGAGCATAGTGAGAAGAGCTCAGAGATTCATGGAAATTACCGGACGAAGCAGTCTCGCAGGTCCTGATTCTAAGCTTGGACTTGACAAATCGAAAGTAACTTGTTTCAAGTGCAAAGAGAAAGGGAATTTCAAGCGCGAGTGTCCAAACAGAGAAGTTAATAAACCATCAGAATCCATTCACCAACGTCTATTACCGACAGGCAATCTATCATAAGAATAGTCAACAACCATTCAATCCTAGACCTCAAATCGAGAACAGTCAATCCAAACAAACAGAAAGATCTCTTTTGGTTAATCAAGATGATGAAAAAATTCCAGAAGGCTTCAGTTGGGATAAGTATGTTCCATGAGAGGGTCTTGCAATGATGGCTGAAATTATTGAAGAGCCAGAATGTGATGCTGAAGTTGAAGAAGTTAGTGAAGTGGTGAATGAAGAAAGTTATGCAGACCTAGAAGAGGCAGCAGCAGCGGTCTACTACTATCAGTCTGAACAGGAAGTTATTGCTAATGCATTTAAATCTATAATGCCAGCTAATGTGTTTGATTCTTTTGCAGGATTCTTCAGTGACCCGACTATGGGTTTTTGCTCACAGTACGAAGTTGAAAAAGTTCCAGTTCAAGAAATCATTGATGTTTCAAAAGAAATGAATGAAGAGACTTTGAAAGAAATAGCAGACAAAGCGCTCATGGTCAAGCTGCAAGAGGTAGAACAAACTAAAACACCTTCTGATAACAATAAGACCAAAGGTGCAACTCAAGAGTCAGTGTCTGTTGAAAAGGAGTCAATTATCGAGAAGTCCGAGTCCGATGACAAATCAGAAAATGTGGAGACCAAATCAGAAGAAAAATCTGAGTCTGATTCAGAAGGGTTTGGTAAACCGGAAATTAAAAATGACAAACAAGAAAAGGTTTTTGAAAAAGTTGATCCAATTCCTGAAACACCATGCAAAAACTGTTTAAAACCATGCATGGATTGTCTTGAAAAGGACAAACAGTTTCAAGAGTTGAAAAAGTATACCGACAAATTAAAATTTGAGTTTTATGATGTTAAAGAAGCTTATGACACTCTGTCACGATCAATTAAAATGATTCAAAATGAGAGTAAAGAAAATGATAAAATTGTTAATTTGCTCAAAGGCACAGTCTTGGATAAGCAAATGTCGATTAACATGCATCTAGACACAATCGTATCTCTAAAGAAGGAACTTGAACTGATGCGCATTGAGACAGAAATAGTCGACAAGAAGTTGATCAGTTATCTTTCATCTTCATATGTGATGGATCAGATCGTTCCTCAACAACCTGATGTTAAACCAGCTTTTAACAATGTTCCACCCCCAATGTGGAATCATTATACTCAGAAATATCCAGACGGGGTGGAAGAGGTATTGAATCTCAAATTGAGAACAGAGGAGAATGAGTTACTGGAAAATATAGATGTTACATTTTCTCTATCTGACACCGACAACGAGTCACAAGTGGTTAAAACTGTTGTTGATCAAGTGTTGGATGAAGAAAGTGATATCACTGATTTCAAAACGGTTAAAACTCTTTTGGAAAATTCCAGTTCAGATTCTGAAGATGACGGAAATTTTCTTGATAAGTTTATCCCAAAATCAGATAAAGTTTTGGATGACGATTCGATCATTGTGGTTTACACGATGACCGGAACTGAAAAACTGTATACTGATTTTGAATACCCGATTTAGAATGTGAACCTGGAAAAGGTTGAAAAGGTGTTTAAACTCGTGGAAATTGATATTTCAGAAGTTAACAACAATGAGTTTCTATCAAAACCGAAAAAATCTTTTGTTAAACACCAACCGACAAACAACCCTGGAAAGAAAGATGAAAGGGTGGGTAACGGTGGTAATAACAAGAGACATGGTAACAATTACAAAAAGAAAGGTGTTGGTTTTGAGAAGAAAATGGCTAAGAAAGAAGTTAAGCCAAAAGAAAAATTAAGTGACGTGTTTGTAGCTGGTAACAATACTGAAATTGAAAAGGATTATATCTTTAGCAACAAAGCAATTGACGATTTTATTGCGGCCAAAAAGATAAGAGATGAGGCCAACATATCTACTTTTGTTAAATATGACAAAAGAATCTGTTACCAATGCAATGAAATTGGTCACATGGCCAAACAATGTGTCAAAAAGATTATAAGACCAGTTTTCCAGAAACCAAAACCAAAAGTTTCAAATGATGTTAAGGAAAAAACACCTATGGTATCCCCCGTGCGTATTCTCAAACACGGTGAATCATTGAAGTCTGAGGACAAACCAAAATCAGACTTTTGAAATTGGTGAATCTTCAAAATCATAAAAGACTTCAAAGGTGTATCCTAAAACAAAGACTTCTCAAAGTCAATCATGGGTGGAGAAACCTAAACAATCTTTTGAAGAAAAGAAAATGGAAAAGGTTTTAAAATCTGAACCGAAAATCTTTGTAAACACAGAAAAGAAAATTGAGTTTGAATTAGAAAAGGTGATTGAAGAATTCCCACCTATTAAGGAGGGAGATCTGAAATCAAAGTCGGAACCTGATGTTCAAAATGTGGTTTTTAACATTCCAAAAGTTGACAAAGTAGCACCTGATATTGTCTTTGGTAGTATACCAAATGTTGACAAATCTTGGGTATCATTGTTTAAATGAATATCTTTTGATGTGTGCAGGGGCTTCCACGGTCTATCATTTCTAAATGGAATATGGATAGCGGCGCCTCAAGGCACATGACAGGGATGTTAGCACTACTATACGATGTCAAATCAATCAATGGTGGTTATGTCGGGTTTGCTGGAACTCAAGGTGGAAGAATTGTTCGTGAAGGAATTCTAACTAACGGAGACGTAACATTCGATAAAGTGAACTACATTGCTGACTTGGAGAACAATCTGTTGAGCATCTCGCAGATTTGTGATAAGTTATTCACAGTTCATTTTACAAAAAATGAATGTCTGATTCTTAAACCAGAATTTAAAATACCCGAAGCAATGGTGTTGATGCGCGCTCCTCGTGAAAAAAATCTTTATGTCTGGGTTCAAATTCAAAACTAATCAAATTCTTATGCTTGTGCAGGTGTTCAGGGGTCAATTCAAGTTCAGCATGGATAACGGAACAGCCTGGCACATGAGGAGAAAATAATGTGTCTGTGGTTTAAACCAGGAAGTGATTGGTTTAAATTGTTAAAATTTGAAATTTAAAAAGGAATACGTCGAAACCCTCACGGCTGAACAAACATGATTACTTTCACAAGATTGAAAAACAGTTTTCAAACTGTCGAAAATCAATGGGTTGTAAATCTTGGGGGTACGTTATATTTTTTTGCAATTCAGAGCATGAAAAGCAGAAAATGGATAGCGAGACAAAGCTATCTGTATCAAGTTGTCAAATTTTCTTTAAATGGTTTTAAATTTAGGAGGAGTAAGTATATTTCAGAAAATCCAAAAACATTAGAAAATTTGAAAAAAGCCTATAAATACAAAAATGAAAAAGAGTTTTTGTGTAAAAAGAGGAAATGATAGTACATCAGTAGACAGTCACAGTACGCTAAAGAAATGGAATGCTATAATGTGATAAACGGTCTAACTGATGATATGCCAGTAGGTTTTTACATACTTAGTAGAGTGTTTTCGAGATATAAACCTAAATATCACACCTGCTTATCTCGTGGGGAACATCTCTCGGATATATGGGTGACCCCCGAAATCTTGTTTGAAAGGTCCCTCTTTCTGAAATACTAGGTCTTTATGCTTAGTGATATCTGGTGTATTATACCAGGACTTCTGATTTTGCGGGAGCAATAGCCTAGTCCTCGTATAATACTTTACGCTTGTTTGAAATATAAGCACCCCCTCAGCACAAAAATTGATGAAAATCCAAAAGATATAATCAAGTGCTGTTGAAAAGAAGATCCCCAAGAGGGACACACCAAAAGCCGAGCCTTCATCTCTGCAAAAAAAAAAAAAAATAGAGCTCTCAAGGTTTTGCAAATCACCCCTTACAGATACCATCTAGGTATACTCACCTGTAAGACTGAATATTGGGATCTGGATACGAGAGTATATTCTGAGGTGGGACACGCGAATAAGTTTTAGTTCTTAAAACACTAATCTCGTATCTCGAAGCAGTTGAACTTTGTGTGAAAATTTAAGTGGATCAGTATACTGACAATCTAAGTTAATCGTTTAGAACTTAAAGTGTTTAAAGCTCAATGGTGCTAGTGTTTTGTCAAAAACTGATATGATCCTCTGACACGAACTCAAACAAAAATATTGTCTGTAAATATGTTTGTAAATATTTCATTACTGATTTTATGTTTCAGAAAATTATAAAAAAAAATTTTGATTTCTATTTTATTTTCGACAACCTATGTTCGAAAGCTGAGTTTCAAAATCTAAGTATGCTGATTGTGTTTCTGAAAATAAACAAGTTCATTAAATTGAAACTTGAAATTGTTTTAATCAAAAATCAAAAACAGTTTGTGAAGTCTCCAAGGTCATTAAGTTGGACTTGGATGATTATCTGTGAGGGATTTGGTTGCTCAAATTGGTAAAATCTGTTTGTAAAGAGCTAGATTTCGTTGTTTCGATTCTTAATATCGTCAAATTGTATAGTATTTTGATAGGGAGAGAGAATCATGTAATTTTCGATGACTAAAAATGTTGTCACTATAAAATATTTTAGCATATGTTGAAAGAGCCAGGTCATCAATCCTGGACATTCAAAATGTTTTTTCTCATAAATGTTTGAGATTTGAAGATGAAAGTTCCAGATTACGATCCCGATAGCTGAGTCTAAGGGGGAGTCTGAAGACGAGCTCCACGCAAAGGGAAGCTTGTAACCAGAAAGCCAGGTGTCGATCCCAAAAAAGCACGGAAGCTTAACAAAAGGGGGAGCCTGAAGAAAGAATTTCTAGAAGCAAAGAGAAGAATTATTCAAGTCTTTGTGAAGAAAGTTTTGAAGATAGGCTGACTGAAGACTGCGGTAATATCCAAGGGGGAGTTTGTTGGTGCATAATGTCTATCGCCTACATCATCAGTCATTGTCGTGTCGTTGTATGTAATAGTTTAAAGTTGAAATGTTAAAGTTATGTTGAAGACCAGTTCGCACGACCTGGAAGGTCAGGTCGCACGAAGTGGGCATGTCCACTTCGTGCGGACTGGATGACGTTACTCCGTGCGGATTGGATGGCCTATAAATAGGCTCAGTGTGTTTTTCATTTGAAACAGTCTGGAGAATTTTGCCATGAAGTGCTGTCGGATTCTCTTTGTACGAAAACGTATAATATCAATGGAAAACGTGTTTAAAGTGACTTTCTACTCTTCTACTCCTATTCTAACACTGATTGACGGTTTCTAGTCTAATTCCACCTTTCTAGAGACTAGATTTGACTCTGACCAACTCGTTTTGGACGAATCCTCGATCCTACAATAGGTTTTCATTGCATATGATATAAGTAAACAAACTATATGTGTTGATCCCAGATAGAGATACCTAGACTTAATATGGCAGATGATTTTAACAGATGTGAAAATTGTGTGCGGAAATATAAATTAGACTTTCAAGCAACAAGATATAGAATTTATGAGTGTATTAAATGACTTTGTAAATACAAAGTTATTAGATATTACAAAATGAATACTCAAATAATTCTAAGTGAAGGGCAATGGAGTTTGTAGTGTGTGTATTGAATGCTAAGCACAACTCATTTATCCTTCGGTTTTGACATCTCTATAGAGAGTCCAGATGTGAATAAAGATTTGTTTATTCACTACTTGCTCTGTACAAAGGGACTTTATGGCATATTCATTGAATCGGTTATTGCCAACTTCCTCCTTTTTGGGTTTGTGTCAGGCCTTATCTCGAAGACAAGTGGGTCTACCAGAGTTTCTAGTGACTCCTTACTGGAATTCTGATGAACTTGATCATCAGATTTCTGTTGATCAGACTTTGCCAGATTCTGATGATAAATACTAGATTTATCATCAAACTTCATCAGAAAGGTTCTATCTGATTGTCTTCTTTGTTTTGATCTTCTCCTGATTCTTAGTTGAAGATGTATCTTTCTTTTCTTCTTGTCAAGATATCATGTAGGCACCTTCTTAGTTATACTTCTTGACTGTATCTTCGCCTTAAGATTAGGATGATCATCTTTTTCTTCAATACTTATTTTTTAAAGTTTCCTAATAATTTCCCCCCTAAGTATTGTAAGAAAAATAAACTACCTCATGAAAATTTCCAAAACAATGGAAACAGAATTTGTAAATCAAGCAAGTTACTTCTATTTTTTGAAAAACAAATGACATGAAAACATAAAATCAAAAGACATGTTTTTCAAAACAAGTTTGCTCGTTTGTGTATATCTCCAGACTTCACTTTCTTTTTTGTTAGAGATGTTTTTGTTGCAGATGTCATACATATCATTGTACGAGCTTCTTGCTTGTATCCATTCTTCAATCATTTGTTCAATCTCTTGCCTTTGTTCATCTTTGTTCATTCCTGTCTTCTGAAGCTGTTCCTGCCTTTTGTTCATGCACTTCATAATAAACCTCAGTGTTTGATTTGAGTACTTACAGATATCAACACTTCTGAATAGAGCTTTGTTCTTTTCCAAATTTCTGTAGACTACACTGTAGTTATGTATGTTTCTTATCTTTGGGTAGTTCAATGATGTCTCCAGATCTTGCATCTTTAATCAGCTCTGAGGGAATTGTTGTATTTGGTGCAATGAGATAGACCTTCTTGTTATGCACATAGTCATAATTGATGCAAAGATCAAAGTCAGAAAAAGCTACTCTTTCAAATAGCCTTATTCCAGCATTTGATATGCTTGTTAAGGCTCTTCTGATAAATTGGGTGTTCCCTCTTTCCTTTTCATAGTGGTCTTTCATGAACAGAATGTCTAGGGGATGCAATTTGTCAGCAAGGTCTCCATCTGTCACTTTCTCTTCTGCACAATTCTCTTTGAGAAGTGTGTATCTGTTTTGCACATAGGTTCCACCAACACTATCAGTTCCAATCTTCTCTTCATCTACTTTTGAGATTCTTTTTATTGGATTTTCATTAGTGTAGTGGATGCTCCTTGAACCTCTTTCTAACTTTTCTTCCTATATAGCCAATCTGCAAGGAGTTGGTGGCTTTTCTGGTACATCTTCTTCAGACCAATAATATTCCACCAGATTGTATTAAGGGAATATCAAAATAACCCTGTCAATCTCTTGTACCATGACGGATTGAGTTTCAGAGATTTTTCTTTTGACCATCTGTGGTTGTCTTGAATCAGCTTCTTCTTCCCAGTCTTTCATTGCTTCTTGATTCATTCTTGTACTTATAAGAGTTTCACCAGAAGAAGTTGGCTTTGGACCCGTTTCAGAAGTTTTGAGATTCAAATTTGAGATTACTAGAGGCATGGAAGTTGCTAACCTTTTCAACATTTCTTCTTTTAGAACTACTGTTAGTGCATTCATCTGTCGACTTCGTCTTATATCGAGTCTCAGTTGCGTTGCGGATCTGAACGTGTGTGACATCATCTTATACAATGATGACATCATCAATATGACATCATCATTGCATCATTACACAAGAAGACAAAGTAATATGGCATGTTTACGTGAAATCAGATTGTTATAGTTTTTAGTGATTTCGCTCATTTGGACCTTGGGATTTCGCTTATATGGACATATGAGGGTTTCGCTTATATGGTCCTGTGACATATAAGCAAAATCACCAACCCTATATATAGGGTCTTGAGCGAAATCAGTTGTAGAGATCTTGTTTCCGGTAACGAATTGCTGCCGAAGTGCCGTTTGACTTGTAATCAGTGTGAAATCAATATACAAGGCAAGGTTTAGTAGAACAAGCTGTTTTTCGTGTCCGTTTCTTGTTATTCCACACCTGAAACGGATTAGAACACCTCCGATTGACTCGTTCGGGTCAGCATGCGATCCTACAAGTGGTATCAAAGCTCAGGACGAGGAGTTCTGCATATATCAGCTTGTTTTCATCTCTATTTCTAACTTCTACACTTTCTTTCATCAGTTCAAGAAGATTTCACGGTTAGAATCGGACCAAAATTTCACAGATCATAGAAAATTGGATAATGACAAACCCTTGAAAGTTTGAGACTGAAATTCGAAGTAAAAGTGGTCCAAATTGATGTGCGAAGTGATTTCTCTTTTATGGACAATTGTTGATTTCGCTTTTGTGTACACAAATGTCACCTGATTTCGCCCCAAGATACACCAGATTTCGCTCATAGGACCACCCTAAACTCTTGATTTCGCTCACAGGACCATCCAGCAGATCTGATTTCGCTCATGGGTCCACCAGGACCCTTGATTTCCTGGTTGCATCGTTTTGATCATAGTCATTAGTTTTTGCATGAAAAATACATTGAGTTATATGAAACATTAAACAAATATGTCAGAAATTGAAGTTCATTCTTCTCATAAACAAACGTTGTGAGTTTCAATGCATATATAAAAATTATCGGTAATAGGTTCAGGTCACGAGAAAGTTCATTGAGTTGTGAGTTGTTGGAAATTGAAGTGTCAGCCCATGTGAATCTATTGCAATTTATATCAATACATATGATCATCTGTGTTCAAGATTTGAGGTCCAATAGAATTCGAACAATATCTGACATTAAACATTTCCATGTGATAGTCATCGAGTAGTGTGAAAGCTCATGTATATTTGGTTAATAAAGAAAACAAGTCAGTGGAATCTTTTACATTGTTGTCGGCTGCATGTGAAGTGATAAGTGTCAGCGGCCCAATCAAAGTCATTAGTTTGTTACAAGCCCAAGTTTCATCGTTGCATTATCATTGACGGCCCAGGTCTCGGCCCAAGTCTCAACATTATTAAAGATCCATTTTGCATTTGAGTAAAGTCAAAGGTTTTCGTTCCTATCAATATTCAAAGAAAGAATTCGGCACAAATCACTCTATTCATTCAGTGTCTTCACTCGAACAACATTAGAACGAATCCGCGAATTTTCGACACGAGTTCTAGATCGATTCAACAGTTACACCCGTTCACATTTACTCAGTTCGTTTAGACTGATTGTTTGTTTGTTTGTTTGTCATTCAGGTTTTTCCCGAAATATCTTCTGATTACTGAAGCATGGAAGAGGAATTCTACAACGCGTTTGCCACACCAGTCGCTCCCGTTACAGCTGCAGAGAATTTATACAGTGAGAATGAGACGGGTACTCATCAGAAACCGCCAAAACTTATGTACATTGAAGATTTTCAGGGATGGAAAAATCGATTTGAGAATTGGGTGCAAGCTTACAAGTTTGATGCATGGTGTTCGTTGGAGAAAGACTATGAGAAACCGAAAAACGAACGTGGACTGGAAAAGGGTTTCAGTGACTTTACGGAAGTTGATAAATTGAAGTATACTAGTGAGAAAATGATGATCAGTATTCTTCAACAGGCAATTACAGAAGATATATTTGTTTTGCTTCAACATGGTAATACAGCTAAGTCAATTTGGGAAGCATTAATTCAGAAATTCAAAGGAAGCGCCGATATGATTAAAAACAAAAAGGCGTTATTGAAGAAGTCGTTTGATATGTTTTCAGCTTTCGACAATGAAACTACAAAGCATACCATTGATAGATATTGTCATTTAGTCTTGGAAATGAAAAGATTTAACATTGAGAAAGATGATGATGAGTGGGTCGATAAATTAGCTGAGGCACTACCACAACAAAAGTGGGGAACTTATTTGATGATTTTAAAACACACAAGAAAGTCTGAGAATATGAATCTGGCACAATTCATTCAAAAGATTGAAGAGCAGGAGCTGGATATTCAGAAAACCGCTATCATGACAAATCCAAATGCCAAACAAGATGTCAGTTTGTATTACGTAGGGAACAAGTTTGAGGCTACTCTCAGCCGTAGTTCGAAGATTCAAACTGGTTTTAGTGCTGACAGTTCATCAGGAACAAAGAGTAGCAATGTGACTCAAAGTGGTGGATATTCTTCATCATTCTTAAGTTTTAATCCAAACAGCACAACATCAAGTTCTCAACGACAAAACTCAACAAACCTTCAGTGCAATGTTACCTTAAACATTCAAAATGGTCAGAATCTGTCTCCGGAAGTTGCCAAGCAACACATGGCATCACTGGTTACTATGTTAGAATCTTACGAAAGTTTGATCGGTGGGAAGTTTGGAAATCCAATGCTTACGAAAGAGGATTACGACCAAATTGATGCTGAAGAACTTGAACTGATGGATATAAAATGGTGCTTAGCGAGTGCTTGGAGGAGAGCTGAAAAGTTTCAAGAAATTACTGGTAGAGATGAATTTCGAGGAATGGCTACCTCTCAGTTGGGTTTTGACAAATCGAAAGTTACCTGTTTCCGTTGCAAAGGAAAAGGACACTTTAAAAGAGAGTGCAAAAGCAAAGAAGCAACCGGGAATCAAGAAAATAACAACTATTATCAGAAATCAATTTTTCATCAGATTGCTCAACAACCACAAACTGTTCATGCTCATGCTATTGAAGATGGAAAGAAAAAAAGCTTTACTTATCCATCAAGATGATGAATTTATTGCTGAAGGATTTAGTTGGGACAAATACATACCTGGTTCAGCTTGTGTTGCAAGAATTCAGGGTGAAAATGAGACTAGTGAGAAAAGAATTCCAATTTTTCCAGATCTTGGAAGCGATGTAGATACCGATGATGAAGAAGAACATCTCAACAGAGCTAGAAAAGGCATTGATCCTGACAGTTTTAATTTCTTCTTTGCAGATAAAATGGAAATGCTAAATCAGAAAAAGATTGCCAGATTAAGGAGAGAGCTGGAAGCAGCAAAAATGCAAGCTGATGAGAAGATAAAGACAGAAGCTGGAGAAGCAAATGTTGAACCAGTGACTGAGAAAGTAGTTGAGAAAATTGTTGAAGTAGAAAAAGTTGTTGACAAGATTGTCGAGATCGAAAAGATTGTTGAAATTGAAAAACTTGTTGAAGTTGAAAAAATAGTTGAAGTTGAAAAATTTATCGAAGTAGAGAAGGTCGTCGAGGTTGAAAAGATAGTTGAAAAATTGGTTGAAGTTGAAAAACCGTGTTTGAAATGTTCAAAATCTTGCAAAGCTTGTGAGGAGAATGATAAGAAGATTGATGATCTGGAGAAGATCAAAGAAGATTTACTGTGCGATGTGAAGTATGTGAAGGAATCTTATGATGTGCTGAACAACACAGTTGATCGTCTGAAAAGGACAGATTCAGAAATTGAAAAAGCAAATGACAAAATGAGTGCAACTTTAATGACAAAGCAGAGCGTCATCAATGATTATATTGAAGATTGTGCCAATCTGAAGAAGGAGTTGGAACTTGAGAAGATTGAGAGTGAAAGTATTAAACGCTTACTGTTGAGTTATACTACTTGTGATTATTTGATTGATCGTGTTTATCCTACTGTTGCAGGTCTGGAAGCATTCATGGATAAAAAGATTGAAGATACTGATACTGGTAAGAAACCAAGTGTCAAGTATAACAGATGTCCGCCCCCGATCCCTGAAACTTATTCTCCCAGAAAGCCAAATGAGGAACGTGTTAATAAGGCTCTTAACATCAAGTTAAAGTCTGAAATCATTGATGAATTACCAGACAATATTGATGTTACATTCACAGCGTCTGACACTGATCATGAGTCCGAGTTATTAAAGAAAGTGGTCGATCAGGTGTTAGATATGGATGAAGAGTCAAAACCGGAGTCTGAGTCTAAAAGTCCGAGTTCATCAGAAAAGAGTCAGAGTTCGCCGGTCAACAGGGTTTACAATAGAGAATTCCTGTTATCAAAATCTAATTTGAATGATGGATCAATCAAAGTGGCTTATACTTTGTATGATTCAGACAAATTATATCCTGATGAGAAATTTCCAATAAGAAGTGTCAAAACGGAAATGATCAAACAGGTTTTCAAACTAATAGAAATTAATATTTCTGAAATAAAAGATTTAAATATTGCAGAAAAACCTAAAAAGTACACTTCAAGAGTTCAACAGACATTGAACAAGAAAAAGGGTTACGGTTATGGTTCTGGTTATCGAAAGAAACCAAACCACAACGGTAATCTTAAAAAGAAAGGTCTTGGTTTCAATTCTTCAGAAAATTATAAAAATCAGAAAACTTATAAACCAAAAACAAAATTTGTTTCAGGAGGAAGTTCAGAGGATGAACAGAAGAAACCATTCTGGAAGCAGTCAAACCAGGAGTTTCTTGCTGAAGTGAAGAAGAATGTGAGAAGGTTTGCTGAAAAAAGTTGACAGAAGAACCTGTTTCAAATGCCAAGAAGTTGGACATATAGCTTGGAATTGCCCCAAGACCAACTACCAAAAACAGAAGTTTCTTCTAACTCTGTTTTGAGAAAGACTTGTGTTGATAAGAAAGAAAATGTTAAAAAGTTTGAAAATTCTACTTCAGAGGAAGGAGAAAGTTCAAAACGGTTTTACAAAAGAAGAGGTGATTTGAGTAAACAAAAGTGGGTGGTTAAATCTGAGGGTAATTCTGACAATGAATCTGATTCCATAAAATCAGAGGAGTATTTGGTTGAGAAAAAGGTTGTGAATTACGTTCCAGAGGTGAATGATGAGGATTTTCCTCCATTGTCAAAGGAAAATTTGATGAAGAAAGTGGGAAAGGTAGAGATCTCAAATCAATTCTTCGCTGATAAGGGAGAATTTGATGTTGAGAAGGTTTTTAATGGAAAAGTTAAACATATTTTTGGAAAGATGGTTGACAGAAAAGTGAAGGATGCTAAAGAATTTTACAAATCAAAATGTTGGTGGGACAGATGTTTGCCACCAAAATCACCCAAGGCTGGTCAGGCTTGGGTGACAACATTTTCACCTTAAATTCCTGACTTGCCGGAGCTCCCAGGTTGGTAAGAGTGGAGCAGGAATCGGCATCTTTCTTAGCAATTGATCCTACATATGGTAAAGTTGGTAAAGTACAGGTGGTATATTTAAATTGTTATATTTTGATGTGCAAGTGGTTATGATTGATAAGTAAACCTGTAAGTGGTTAAAGAAGGTTTTCATCTTCAAGTGGTTAATCAAGGTCATTAAGTTGAACTTGATTGGACCATACTTATAAATGGTATTTGATGAACAATGTGATAAACCCCTAATTTTACAAGTGGTAAAATCAAGCAAACTTATTTTCCGGAAAAACCATTTGATTAAAACAAACTTAAGTGTTTTGAAATCACAATGGGAAAATAGTTTGTTGAAAGGGGGAGTTCTGATTGTTTATGCCAAGTGGATGGAGAATTGAAGCGATTTGATATCGGTTGTCGCTTTATTGTATAGTTTGTATTCAAATTTCCTAAAATGTGTTTGCATTTTAGGGGGAGTAAATATGTTCAGAAAATCCAAAAACATTAGAAAATTTGAAAAAGACAAAAACATGATAAAATCGAAAATGAGTTTTGTTGTATAAAAGAGGAAATGATAGTACATCAGTGGACGATCACAACACGCTAAAGAATTAGAAAGAAAAATGTGATAAACAATCTCACTGTGGATGTGTGAGTAGGTTTTTGCACATTTAGTAGATTGTGACGAGATATAAACCTAAAATTCAAACTTGCTTATATCGTGGGTAACATCTCTCGGATATATGGGTAACCCCCAAAATCTTGTATGAAAGATTCCTTTTTCTGATATACTAGGTCTTTATACTCAGTGATATTTGGGGTATTATTCCTGGACTTCTGCTGAATGGAAGTTCTGACCTAGTCCTCGAATAATACTTTCCGTAATGCTTGAAACATAGCATCACCCTCAGCATATATGATAAGACAATAAAATTTCTTAGCAATGCTGTTGTAAAAAAGATCCTCTAAAGGGGACACACCCAAAAATCGATTCGTGATCTCTCTGCTGAACGGTAGTTCTGACCTGATCTCTCACGATTTCGATCATAATTTATTCCCCTACAGATATCATTTGTGTCATACTTACCTGTAAGACTGAATATTGGGATCTGGATACGGGAGTATATTCTGAGGTGGGACACGCGATTGAGTTTAAGTGCTTAAAACATTAATATCGTATCTCGAAGCAGTTGAACTTTGTGTGAAAATTTAAGTGGATCAGTATACTGACAATCTAAGTGAATCGTTTAAAACATAAAATGAAATGAAGCTTAACGGTGTTGGTGATTTGTCTCAAAAACTGATATGATCCTCTTACACAAACTCACAAAAATATTGTATGTAAATAGTTTTTTACTGCATTTCATTTATGTTATTTCAAAAATCCAAAAAGATTTTCGGTGTGTTTTAGCATAAATTTTGAAAAATTCAAAAAGATTTTAGACAGCTGATGTTGAAAAGCTGAGTTTCAAAATTCCGAGTGCTGAACATGACGAACAGGTTTGGGAAAGTTTGTTTAAAAATGTTTGAAATGAAAATGATGTATATTCAAGTGGTTCATCAGAAATTGACATGATAAATCATTTTGTTTGATACTTGAAAATGATGTATTCAGGGTTGTGTCTTCAAGGGATTAGCAAAGTTTCTAAATTTGTTATATCTTATCTTGTATGAAACTTATGTTTTGGGTAGAGAATATGCAGGTGTTTCAGGTTACGATACCTGAACCTGTGAAAGCCAGACTACGATCCCAGTACAAGTTGAGGGGGAGTCTGTTAGAGAAAGAGAGTCTGAAGATAAAAGAGCTAGGAGCCAGAGATCCTGAAAGAGAATTGGAGATAGGATAGAGCCAGATAGAGATTCTGAAGGAAGCCCAAAGACTGATAAAGACTGAAGATTGAAAAGACTTGACACTTAAGACTCATCCACATCTGAGGGGGAGTCTGTTAGTGCATTCATCTGTCGACTTCGTCTTATATCGAGTCTCAGTTGCGTTGCGGATCTGAACGTGTGTGACATCATCTTATACAATGATGACATCATCAATATGACTTCATCATTGCAGCATTACACAAGAAGACAAAGTAATATGGCATGTTTACGTGAAATCAGATTATTATAGTTTTTAGTGATTTCGCTCATTTGGACCTTGGGATTTCGCTTATATGGACATATGAGGGTTTCGCTCATATGGTCCTGTGACATATAAGCGAAATCACCAACCCTATATATAGGGTCTTGAGCGAAATCAGTTGTAGAGATCTTGTTTCCGGTAACGAATTGCTGCCGAAGTGCCGTTTGACTTGTAATCAGTGTGAAATCAATATACAAAGCAAGATTTAGTAGAACAAGCTGTTTTTCGTGTCCGTTTCTTGTTATTCCGCACCTGAAATGGATTAGAACACCTCTGATTGACTCGTTCGGGTCAGCACACGATCCTACAACTACAGGAGGTGGACCCATTTCAAGGGTTCCAACTTCAGTGATTGGTGTAGTAGTTGTCTGTTGTGAGGTTGACTTTGGGAGTTCCTGGTGAGATTGTTCAACAGGAAGTGCCTTCATGATTTCCTTGGGATTAAGTTTAGCCAGCCTGGCAATGTTGTAATGTATTCTCTTCATAAGAGACTGCACTTCTCCTACCAGATTTGTGTTGTTGGCTACACTTTTCTCTACTTCTGCAAATTCTGTTTTCTCCTGCAAGATAGCTCATTCTTTTATCAAATTTTCAAGGTCATCAGTGATACTGTTGTTGCTTGCCCTTAGAATGGTGACTTCTTCCAAGACTTTGTTTGAGCCGCTTGATTGTCTTGACTCCATAGCATTTATAACTTGTGTTTTGATTTTCTCCATTTTTGTGAAAATCTTTTGAATTTCTGATGCTGAAATGTTGGTTTCTGTTGCCTTTTCTATTTGCTTTTGCAGAGTCTTTAGTGCTTCGGTGTTTCTTTCAGTTTGTGCCTTTATGATCTCCACCAATTCTGATAAGGTCTCCATTTCAGCTCTTTGACCTTGTATATCTGACAGCAATAAATCAAGCTTCTCTTCTACAGGACTCTTTTTGCAGGCCTTGAATACATTTTCTAAAACTATTTCCAAATTTTCTTGTGTCATGGGTGGTTCAGGGATATTTAGAAGAACAGATGTTCCTTCTACCATACCAGCTGTAAACACATTTGTAGCTGTTTGAAAATGATTGGTGTACTTTTGGTTTTACAAGAATCTGGTACAACCTTAAGTATGCAAGAATCATCTCCACCAGAAGTGAAAAACAAATTTTCATCCTGGATTTCCTTATGTCCTTGAATCATATCAGTGAATGATTCTCTATGAGTTGTTGAGGTAAACAAATTACCTCCAACCAGATTTCTTTGACCAGTTTCCTAATCTCCATCTGTTGAAATCCCAATCTCTTCCTCATTTTTGGATTCAGAGTTGAGATGAATTGCACTAGTAACATCCTCATCAACAACAATTTTTCTATATTCAACTTTGTAAGATGCAGTAATTGAATCTTCTGATTTTGTTCTTTTTAAAGAAGTGTAAATTAAAACTGTGTTTAGGAGAGAGTCTGTACCAACAATTTGAGATTCATCAAAGTGTAGAACTTCAGTGGCTTCATAAGTTGTATCAGCAATGTGGGATTCTTCATAGTGATGGACCTCAGTCTCTTCATGAGTTCCTCTAGCAACATGAGATTCTTCATAATGTTGATCTTCTGTTTCTTGATGAACTTCAAACTTAAAATAAGCTCCAGCATCAGGATTCTGATGAATTCCAGCAGGTTCTGAATCTTCCTTATTTTCTGGTGAATTTCTTATCATCAGAATTTGATCTTCTCTTGTAGGTTCTGTTTCTGATTTCCAAGACTTCTCAACTTCTTCTTCTTCTTCTTCTTCTGGTGAAGAAGAGCAGTTATAGACTTCTTTGCGGGGTTCTTCTGTTGGTATATCTGATTTGGTGAGAAGTTATTCATGTTTCAGTGTGTATGGTGAGTCGGATGCAATTAGACTCAACATACTTTCTAGTCACTCTGGAACAACCCTGTCTGATGTCCATCCATGACTGACACTGCAAGGTTTCATTGTGTTTGAACTCCAAGCATCTTCTAGAATGGGAATTTCTACATTCCTTTCAACAAAAGTTTCAAAGATGAATATTGAAATAAACCTTGGATATGGTAGATGTGAAGTGATTCTTCCATTTTTAGTAAGATATGATCTCTTGATTAAATTGAAGATTTCTGTCCCATAATCAAGTTTGAACCCAGTTATGAGTCCACACTTGATTGACAAAACAACTTGATTCACTTGATCAACTCCTCCTATCTTTGATGTGAGACATTTGTTTAATACTTCCATCATCAGTTTCCAGAGTGCTGGCATTTCATTTCTTCTGACTCCCCTAATTTTGCTAACTTTCTGGTTTTTGTATCCAAGATTAATAAGAAAGCTTATCAAATCTTCTTTTCTTGGTGCTTCAATGTAGTTGCCCAAAATTGGAAGTTCAAGCCACTCTCTTACCCTTGCAGGAGTTAATGTCACTGAGACATTTCCCCAAACATGAGCGGAGAATTGATTCTCTCCATCTTCACTGAAAGTGTGAATAAATTGTTGCAATAATCTTTCTGGTACTTCTCTTCCTATAGTTAATGCTCTTGAGATTAGACATCTTAAGAGAAATTCTATCAAAAGTTGACATCTTTCATCATATTATGAATGCTCTGTATTCATCAGTAAGTTGTTCTCTTTCATTGGAAAAAAATCTCCATCTTCAATGAATGGTACATCATGTTGAACGGTTGGAATGTTGAGATTTACTTTTGCCATTGATTAATTTTGTGAGTTAGGGTTTGAGGTTTGGGAATTTTGGCTTTTGAAAAAAAAACAGACGGTTCGAGGTTTAAGGTTTTGTGAGGAAGAAGGTGTTTGATTTGTGATTTTCTGCTAAGGTAGGTTTTATAGTGAGGGTTTCAGCAGAGATGAGTGGTTTATGGGAGTTGAGGGGTCATGGAACATGGCTTGTAATGGAAGTTTAAATGTCATTAATTACCTTTATTACCGTTAGATCGTGTGATGTGAAATTTGGTTCAGAAAGTAACCGTTGGATCATGGGTAATTGTGGGTTTTTAATGGGTTTTAATCGAATCGTATAATTGTGGGTATTCCTTTTCAACTTGTATTTTCTTCAATCATTCCATTTGTTTGGAGTTGAATTTTGATTGGAGAATACTACGGTTATATGACACCTTTCCATTCTTGTGGGACACAGTTTTTAATAAATGGTCCAATCAGTTGGATTTCCATTATTCCCCCTTTTTCAAAGTCAAAATTCAATTATGATGATGTCATCAGAATTAGAACCTAATTTCTGATGAATGTTAGCTGTTATTCTTGTGGAGAAATCAGTTGACTTTTTATCAAAAGACAATAAAGGTCAAAAGATGTCATTAGAATTCAACAGAATTCTTCAACTAAACTTCCCCCTTGACTTGTAAGCTTCTTTTAACAAATTCAGAATTTTTGTTTCTGATACAAGATATTCTAGTTTTTTTAAGAGATGAGAGGGAATGAGCAAAGGTTAGTAGACCAACTTACATATGATTTTCTGGTTGCATCCAAGCTTCTTGTTCTTTCTTCAAGGAAATTTTAGGAAAAGTTTAAAAGACATGTTTTCAAAAACTTTTCACCCTCTTTTTATCATTTTCATTCCTTTTGAAGTTTCAACAGTTCCGAAAGATTGTATTAGATTTTTGAAGTTTTATTACCAGATTTTTCCAAAGTTCAACCTTATGTTATCAGAAACTCGAAGTTTTTGTGACAAATGTTTTGTTTCTGATGATCATATGTTGTTTTTGTGGTATATAACTTTTTCCTTTATCATATGTCTTTACCCCCTTTTGTATTTTCTTCCCCTCAATCAATGAACCAGAAAACCAAACTGCTTTAAAAATATGATATATTAACATACAAAGCAAACAAAGAAAAACTTAAACTAACCTGACCTAATCAAGGTCCATCCCATCACCATAGATGATCTCTAAGAAAAACCATAGGGAAGTTACCAGGCCATAGTTCTGGTCAGTAGGTATCAACAAAGGAAGGTTCGTATTTTGTTGAAGCCTCATCTCAGCTCTAGGGTACCCTACTGGAACACCTCCAAAGTCCAGCTGACTTGTGATTATCCTCATCAGAAAACAAGGTAGACCAAGAAGGGTTTGCCAGACCATAGGTTGCTTGCAAAATCTTTCATTATATAACGAGAGAAATTGTAAGGGATATCCTGTACAAGTGCATGTACAGGCTCCATGAACCTATAGGAGATTTCATGGTGGTTGCAAAATTTCTTTGAGAAGCATGCCCCTATTTATGTGACCAGATATTGCCATGGCTTTATAAAGCATGTTTTGGTGATTGGCCCAAGTGGGTTTCCTGGATTATACCCCATCCGCTCGAGAGTATCATCTATTTGATCTTTTGCAAAATGAGTAACGTCATTATCATCATCAAGTTCTAGAACTCTTCTGATGATGTCCTCATTTACCACTATTCTTTGGTTAAGCACCACACTCCCAATGGAAGTGAGACCTTTACCCTCATGCAATAACAGTATTGCATTTTGCCAAAACATTTGGAGAATATCCGGGTAAACCATGATGTGGGTTGTGAGTGCGTATCTCAGACGGCTGCTCATAATCAAGTTCAGGATGATTTGACATCCCTCCTACTGAGGACCCTCAAAGTTGGTCCTTATTCTTAGGTTGTGATTTGGGTGGTATGGAAGTGGGAAACGATCCGCACTGATGGTTGTCATTTTTGTTTAAGTGTAGAAAAAGAAGAAAGAATTTCTCTTGAGTTTTCTATGTTGATGGTGACTGACTATGCTTAAAGTGGTGATCATTTATAGTAAAATTGAAGTTTGTTATAAATGATATCTACGTACTTTGGATTGTGTATCTCTATTTTCTTTGTTATTAAATTTTCTATCAGACAACAAAGAGAATAAATGAGATAAAATTTCCTACATTGATGGTTTAGGCGGCCATATTCTGATAGTTTATCATGATTATCTGTCTATATGTCACTTCTATCTCCTTAATATTGATGATATTTAATGAATGAAGGAGAGAGAGTTTAACCATTATCACCAAGTTCCCAGAAACCTTTCTATCTATGACGTTATCAGCCCAATGCTAAAGAGATAAAACTTTAATATAAACTAATAAAAAAATTGTATGAAAGAGAAAAAAATTAAAAAGAATATACATAATCAATGAGAAATGATGATTACAAATGGACTTTTGTGTATGCATGTGAAAAGATAAAGAAAATATGATAACTTATGTATTATCAGAAATTCTGTTGATATTCCTGATGCTTAATCTTTCTGATGACTTATCAGAATCTTCATCAGAAATCTAATCACACATATGTGTATCATATTTTTCTTTAATTTGCGACTCAGTTCCCTTTAGTTCAATTTCCATGTTGACTATCTCTAATTTGCTGATTAGAATGTTGTGTCTGTTTTCATCTAATGGTTTAGTGAAAATATCAGCAAATTGTTTTTCTGTTGGGACAAAATATATTTCTATATTGCCTTTTTCAACATGATCTTTTACGAAATGATATCTGACATCTATGTGTTTGGTTCTAGAGTGATGCACAGGATTTGAGGTTATTGCAATGGCACTCATAGAATCACATAAAAATGGAATTTTGGTCAGATTCACCCCTTATTCTTTTAGTTGAGTTTGCATCCATAGAACATGTGAACAACAGCTTGCTGCTGCTACATATTCTGATTCTGTTGAGGATGTGGCAACATAATTTTGCTTTTTACTTGCCCAACATACGAATTTTTCTCCCAACATTTGACATGCACCAGATGTGCTTTTTCTGTCAAGTTTGTACCATGCATGATCTGCATATGTGTATGCAATTTGTTCTAAATTTGTGTTCTTAGGATACCATAGGCCAAGATTTGAAGTTCCTTTTAGATATTTAAAAACTCTTTTGACAGCCTTCATGTGTGAATCTTTAGGATTACATTGATACCTTGCTAGAAAACAGGTAGAGAACATTATATATGGTCTGTTGGCAGTTAAGTATAGTAGTGATCCTATCATTCCTCTATAAGTTTTTATATCTACAGGTTTTCCTTCTAGATCAGAATCTAGTTTGTTTCCAGTGGCCATGTGAGTTTTTGAAGATGAGTTGTTTTCTATTGAATACTTTTTCAAAATTGTTCTGAGATACTTTGATTGACTCAAAAATATGCCATCACCTTTTTGTTTTACTTGAAGGCTAAGAAAAAAGGTTAATTCATCCATCTTACTCATTTCAAAGTGGCTGGTCATCAGTTTTTCAAACTTTTTTGTAGAATTTATCATTAGTAGATCGAAATATTATGTCATCAACATATATTTGAGCCAAAAGTGTGTGCCCCTTGGGTGTTTTGAGAAAGAGGGTTGTGTCAATTGTACCTTTGGTGAAGCCAGAATTGATTAAGAAGTTTGATAGAGTTTCATACCAGGCTCTTGGAGCTTGCTTCAATCCACACAAGGCTTTGTTTAGTTTGTAAACATGATTTGGGTATTGAGGATCAACAAATCCTTCTGGTTGATGCACATATACTTCTTCTTCAATTTCACCATTTTAGAAAGCAGACTTTACATCCATCTGATAAACTTTGATGTTGTTTGAGGCATCATAAGCTAGGAATATTCTAACAGCTTCAGGCCTGGAAACTGCTGCAAAGGTTTCATCATAATCAATTCCTTCTTGTTGACAATAACCTTTGACCACAAGCCTTGCTTTGTTCCTTGTTATGATGCCTTGTTCATCAGACTTGTTTCTGAGTATCCATTTTTAACCAATGATGGATTTGTTGTTTGGTTTGGGTACTAGATCCCACATATGACTCTTTTCAAATTGGTCAAGCTCTTCTTGCATTGCTTGTACCCAATCTGAATCATTTAGTGCTTCTTTGACAGATTTTGGCTCAATTATGCTTAAAAAACCAGCATACAGACATTCATGAGTTGTTGCAGATCTTGTCTTCACACCTTCTTCAGGGTTACCAATGATTATATTCTAATAATTCTTCAGTTAGTTTGTTTAGAAGACTTTCAGAAAATTCTTGTTGTTTTGACAAGTTTATATCTTTCATAATTTCATCAGAAATTTTGGTTTCTGATGAGTCATCAAAAGACACGTATAAACTTTCTTTTATTGTCCTTGTGTTTAATAGAAAATTTCTATAAGCTTTTGAGAACAATGAGTAAGCGAGAAATACTCCTTTTTCTGCTTTTCTGTCAAATTTTTCTAGACTCTCAAAATCATTAAAGACAAAGCAATTGCAACCAAAGGTGTGTAAAAATTTGACAGTTGGGACCCTATGGTTGATAATTTGATATGGGGTTTTCTGATGTCTTTTGTTAAAGATAGATGTTTTTTGTCTAAAGCATGCGTTTGATATTGCTTCAGCCCAAAAGTAAGTGGGCAATCTAGCATAAGGAAGCATGGTTCTGGCTGCTTCTACCAGAGTCCTGTTCCTTCTTTCCACAACTCAATTTTGTTGAGGAGTTCTTGGAGCAGAAAAGTCATGAGATATTCCTTTACTTACAAGGAAAGTCTCAAATTTTGCATTCTTAAATTTTGTTCGATTGTCAGATCTGATCCTTCTCTTTCTTCAACAGATTTTCAAATTTTCTGATGAATTTATTGATCAGATTAGGGGTTTCACTTTTCTTTCTTAAAAATTCAAACCATGTGTATCTTGAATAGTCATCTACAATGACCAATATGTACTTCTTACAGAAAAGCTAGCAGTTTGTACATGTCCACAAAGGTCCATGTGCAAAAGTTCCAAGTTTTCAGAAATTGAAGATTCTGAAACGGTTTTATGTGAGCCTCTCTTTGATTTGCCAAGCTCACATGCTTCACATATCTTATCCTTTTTGGAAGATATGCAGGGTAGACCTGTCAGACCCCCCAAATACAACATGCGGTAAACCCTGCTAGGCGTGTGACGTACCAGGATCTAGCCACCAATCACATTGAACTAACCATAAGATCTTTAGCAAAATTCTCATTCATTAAATAAAACGTTCATAAAACATATTCCAAGTTAAATAGTGTCAGCGGAAGCAAATAGTAAAACATTGTTCAAATATTTCAAAAACCAATGTATGTGAAATCAGTAAACAAGTCTTGTAAATCCAAGCAACGCGACCCATGACCACTCCAGCCATCCAGATAGCAAGTTCCCCATCCAAAGTACCTAACGACCTGCGAGCATGCAACAACTGTATCAGACAACGCTGGTGAGTTCATAGTTTTACGGAAACGTTGGTTACCAAGTGTTTAATTCATTTCATTGATTTTAATGTTGATAATATCTCGAATACAAGACGGCTCCTGATTTACTTTTCCCTTTCCCCAATGCTCCTATCAAAGCATTAGGCATAACTGAGTCATTAGTTCACACCCGTCCTCTCAAGTACGGGGTGGGGGGTGCCAAACCTAGATAACGCTACCAACTAATACTCTGTTACTTCTCAGGTAACAAACAACAAGGAGGGACTTAATGGTGATAGGATGAGTATATTATACAACATTCCAGATTTTCCACAAGATGTATTCCTCTTAGGAATACCCAATTAATTTACCCAAAACCTATCCCTCCCAGGGATACCCAAAGACTGTCCCAACCACCGGGACGTATGCTCAAGAGTAATGAACTCACCTTTGATTTGCTCGATATGTTAAATTACCCGTCCAAGTTGGTCAACCCTAACCCTACCGTGGTTACCAAACAGTATCAGTTTCATAATCATTCAAATCACATGTTTGCACACAGTAAGTCACGTATGGTTACACAGTTTGCATCTAGCATTAAGATCTCTGTTATCATGTAGCACATACCGAAATATCATAACAGTTCACATCCCATGCACATGTCACTTAATGTTGAACAGTAAGGTTATCATGCAACTACTGCATTTCATAAATGAGGTACTAATCAATACATACTTTCAAACTGTCAGCTGTTCCATCTATCAGCCCCTTCGACGAAACACCCCAGCGACGAAAGACTATTTTTTGTCAGACTGGTATATGACGAAATATACATGTTTCATCGAGATGGCGTTCGGTGTAATACTCATGTTTCATTGATGTAGGATTTGACGAAAACCGCATCTTTCGTCAGGTTACAGGTGTGACGACATAACACTGTGTTTCATTGAGATCAGTTACAGATCTTGGTTTTATATCATCACTTACATATTTTCGACGCACACAATGGATCAAATGACGGTTACATTATGATGTTTATAGCAATCTTAATCACTGTTCATCACTACAACTAATAAACCTTTAACATTGATATACATTAACATGGATTCAATCATGATAACAGTCATCGATCAAGATCTATTACTGATTCATATTTACAGGTTACCATTGCTAATCCTAAGTCATCAACAACTTTAACAATTCAACATAATTTCACGTTATGATCAATCGCATATTCCAAACATACAATCCGATGAACGAAACCCTAGTTTCCATGTTACATATATTTCTAATCGAACAAGACCCTAGTTATGAAATCATTACACACAATACCACGTATAAGAATTAACCCATCAACGAGATCAAGACACTAACCGTGAGTACCGGATTGATTAGATAGATCGAGATGGAAAGAATGCTCTTAGGTTCCCTACTGCTGTCTCACCAACAATGAGGAAAGGCTTTAGGGTAAACGTGCTTACGTAACTGAGTATAATAGGTCTTAATATAATAGTAATTGTGCCGCAAACCTCTCTAGGCTGAGGCCCCTTCTTGGCGAAAGTCCTGCTCGGTGAAAGACCGTTCTTCGTCGGGACCAAGGGTGATGAAAAATGTGTTTTTCGTTGAGGACAGCTTATGGCGAAAAACTTATTATTAATAATTAGATGAACTATGCATAATATTACAAACACGACAATCAAGTGTTACACATCTCATACAAACATTAATCATTCAGATAAACCACACACGACCCTACGTAAATCAAATTGTAAAAACCAGAATGTGACGTCAATGATGTGTAAAGGAAAGACCTTGAAATCTCGGGTTGTCACATCATCCCCAACTTGAAAGAAATTTCGTCCCGAAATTTGTCAAGTAATTAGGATGACTGTGGATTTTCCGCGGGTACCACATCATCCCCAACTTGAAAGGGAATTTCACCCCAAAATTCACCTGTTGCATCAGATTTAGGTTGGTCAGTCGGGAATAAATGAGGATATTTGAGCTTCATCTGATCCTCGCGTCCCACATGAACTCCGGTCCACGTCTTGAGTTCCAACGAACTCTCACGATTGGAATCCGACTATGCTTACGAACCTTGACCTCTCGGTCCATAATTTCGATTGGTTCTTTGACAAACTGTAACTTGTCGTCAATTTTCAGCTCCTGAAACGGTACTACAAGTATTTCATCGGACAAACACTTCTTTAATTGCGAAACATGGAAAACATCATAAACGTTACCCAGCTCAGCGGGTAACTCGAGCTTGTATGCCACTTTACCAATACGTTCCAGGACTTTAAATGGCCCAACATAGTGTGGGTTAAGCTTGCCGCGCTTCCCAAAGCGCACCACACCCTTCCAGGGTGAGACTTTCAACATAACACGATCGCCTACGGCGAACTCCAAAGGCTTCCTACGCTTGTTAGCGTAGCTTTTCTGCCGGTCGCGCACCGCCGCCATACGATTTTTTATCTGGAAAATCTTTTCAGAAGTTTCAAGAACAAGTTCCGGACCTGTGATCTGGTTGTCACCCACCTCAGCCCAACAAAGAGGTGAACGACATTTTCGCCCGTACAGCGCTTCAAACGGAGCTTCCTGGATGCTAGTGTGGTAACTATTGTTGTAAGAGAATTCGATCAACGATAAGTGTTTCTCCCAGCCTTTACCAAAATCGATCACACATGCTCGCATCATGTCTTCAAGTGTCTGGATGGTTCGCTCACTTTGACCATCCGTCTGTGGGTGATAGGCAGTGCTCATGTCGAGACGTGAGCCGAACGATTTATGAATAGATTGCCACAAATCAGATATGAAATGCGGACACGATCAGAGATAATAGAGGTCGGCACCCCGTGCCTAGAAACCACTTCCTTCAGATAAACAGCGGCGAGTTGTGAAAACTTATCTGTTTCCTTGATTGCTAGAAAATGCGCTGACTTTGTGAGTCAATCAACGATCACCCAAATGGTATCGTTTTCGTTTTGAGTTCTTGGCAAACCAGTGACAAAATCCATAGTGATTTGCTCCCATTTCCACATGGGCATTTCTGGTTGTTGCAGCAGGCCTGAGGGTTTCTGATACTCCACCTTGACTTTCACACAAGTCAAGCATTTACTCACATACGTCGCGATGTGAGCCTTCATCTTCGGCCACCAATACAAGACTTTGAGATCCTGATACATCTTATCCGAACCCGGGTGAACAGAATATCTAGACTTGTGCGCTTCGTCCATCACAAGCTCTCTAAGGTTACCGAACATGGGGATCCATATCCGTTCCATGAAGTAGAGAATACCATCAGATCTCTCTATAAGTCGTTTTTCCATGCCCCGCAAATATTTCGCTTTATAGTTTTCTTCCTTCAACGCTTCTATCTGAGCTGAACGGATCTTATCAGGAAGATTCGAGTGAATTGTGAGCTGTAAAGCTCGTACACATTTGGGTTTCATTTCCTTCCGACTAAGGGCATCAGCTACAACGTTAGCCTTGCCTGGATGATACTTGATTGCACAGTCGTTGTCGTTCAAAAGTTCTACCCAGCAACGCTGTCGCATATTCAATTCCTTCTGGTGGAAAATATGCTGAAGGCTCCTGTGATCGGTGTAGATAGTGCATTTGGTACCGTACAGGTAATGCCTCCAGATTTTCAACGCGAAAACCATTACCCCCAACTCCAAGTTGTGAGTCGTGTAATTCCTCTCATGAACCTTCAATTGTCGAGAAGCATAGGCTATCACCTTCTCGCGTTGCATCAGCATGCAACCGAGACCCTGAATAGAAACATCACAATAAACCACAAAATCTTCAATACCTTCAGGTAGAGACAGGATTGGTGCACTGCAGATGTTGGAATTGAACCCTATCATAGGAACAATTGATTAAAGCCAAATCTGGATCAGAGCAGTGGATCCAAAATAAGCAGATGTTTGTATCCAAGCTTTCCCCTTAATTGTGGCTCAAATAACTGCTGATCTCTATACACTGCTCCTGAACAACAACTGCTGATCACCTAACATCTGATGAAGACTCTAAAGACTGTCTGTGACAAACACTGATGTTCAATCTACTATCATGTATCAAGTACTGCTATAGAGGATAAAGCACTGCTGGGTAGATAACAGTGGAATGGAAGCAGTAGTTTAGTTTACACTTATTTATTTTGTAATTAGTAGTTTGTATTAGCAGTAGTTGTGATTAGATCAGTTGTTAGAGGTTGTTAGTTGTTAGATGTCACTTTCATGGTGACGTCAGCAAAGATGCTCAGTAATTTGCTTGTGCACTATAAATAGAGCAGTACCCTGTACTGTTCTATTGGCTAATTCCATCTTTCGTCATTCTGCACAAGCAAATCTAAGTGAGCTCGAGCTAAGGGAGAGTTTGTGATACGTACATGCAATTGTAATCGAATATTGAAATAAATTTAATCATCCGGTTCTTTATTCATCATGTTTGTTGAAAGCATTTCTCCTGTTTGATTGTGTGTGAAAGTTATTCCATCTATTTCCGCTGCAAACCATTTTACATTCATAATCATTTTGTTTAACAAAAGCACAATCACTCAAACTCAGATCCAACAATTGGTACCAGAGCCTAGGACAGTCAAATTCGATTTAACAATCAATTTGACATAAAAGTTCAGCTCGAAATCGTTGATACTTTGAATTGTTTGCTTGTTTCGTTGAATAATAGAGTAAGGTTTAATCACGTACAAAGTTGATTAATCAATACCTGTAAAACAACCAGAATGACGTCACAATCACAAGATGTTAACAATAACATCGGTTCACTTTTCAAACCACCCATGCTGAAACGTAATGAGTACAACATCTGGTAGAGAAGGATGGGGCACATCTTGCTCAACAGAGTACCGGATGTTGGAAGTCGGTTATCTTTGGACCACATGTTCCACTGGTGCTGAGTGCTGAGGATCCAAAGGCTATGGTTCCTAAGAAAATAGAGAACTATACTGAACAGGACTTTCAGAAAATTGAACTGGATGCCAAAGCATTCAGCATCGTTGCATCCGCACTACCAAATGAGATTTATGCTGGGCTGTTACACTGTAACAGTGCCAAGGAATTGTGGGATGCATTGAAGGAACAATTTGGGGGAACTGAAGAAGTGATTGAAAACAACAGGGAAATTTTGAAGCAACAATATGAAACGTTTTGTCACATTAAGGGTGAATCATTAACTCAGCAGTTTGAGTGATTTAGTTGTCTCATGAGTGAGCTAAAACTTGTTAATGTTGAATTTACCAAATCAGCATAAAATAGCAGGTTCCTTAGATCACTACCTGAAAAATGGGATACAATAGCTTTTGTGACCAGAAACTCTATTGAGTTCAAAGATCTGACCCTGACCCAACTTCATGGTAGACTCTTGACCTTTGAAAGGGAGTTAAACCAAAAAAAGAGGTTGCAAGAGTCTGGAAAAGTTGCAGATGACTACTCATTTGGTAACACAGCTCTTTTTGGTCAAGAAGAGTCTGGTAGCAGTAAGGATCAGAGTTATGATTATTTTATTAACATAACTGCTAGTGGTAATTTTAACTCTTATCCTCACTCATCCAATTATGCTTTCAAAGCTAATGGAGAAAGCCAGATCTCGGATAAGCTATGCTTTGAACTCAATGACCTTCAACACTTTGATCCAATTGATTTAGAAGAGATGGGCATTTTGCACCAACTTGCTTTGCTAAGTGTCAGAACTAGCAAATTTTACAAAAGGACAGGGAGAATGTTCCCTGGTTTGCATGGGAATTTGAAAGTAGGGTTGGATAAGTCTAAAATAAAATGTTATAAGTGCAATAGAATGGGTCATTTTGCTAGAGAGTGTAGGAGTCAAACAAGTGGACCTATTGTGACTCATCCTAGCTCAAACCCTAGGCCTCAAAATAACCAATCAAATGTGCACTATGCTCAGTATAACCCTACATCCCATGTAAACATTGCTCACTTTGCAAACCATGTTCCTGTGCAATATGTCCAAACCACTGTCCCTCAGATCCAATATGTCCAAGCTCCTATTCCTCAGGTTCAGGTGCAACAAGTTGCACCTCAACAAGCTACTTAAACCACCGCCCAACCAGACCAACAAAGTTTTTTCACACAAGGCTTTGTTGATTGGAGTAGCTTACCTGATGAACTTGGTGATGAAAACTTTGCACTCTATGCTAGTAATGATACTTTTAATGAAAATTTCTGTTTGGCAGCATTAGAGTACATCCAAGAAGGGCATACAGTGAATGAAGGACAGTCAAATGTTGAAGCAGTGGACAAAGTGGCTGAAGCAGTGGTTACTGCTGTTGCTGAGGAAATATTGCTGGGTGAAAAATCAGAACCCCTGTTGGAACCACTGATCAGTCCCTGGTCTGAAGAAGAAAAAGAAAAGAAGCATGGTGAAGAAGAGGAGAAGATAGCTGATGAGAAGGAGACAAAGTGTGATTGTGCAATGATGGCTGCAAGCAAGGTATCATCTCAAGTCCTTCAAAACTTGTGTTCAGTCAAATGCATAATAGCATTTGCTAACATCAAAGAGGTGAATGAAAACCTTATTGATAGATTGTTAACCACTGAAGCACAATTCGAGAAATCTTTAAAAGAAATGAAAAACAAATTGTCTGAAAAAGACGGTGAAATCTGCAGTCTAAAACAAGAGCACAGCATAGTCAAAGACCAACTCCAAACAATGATAGAAAAATATCAAAGTTGTAAAAAGGAGTTGGAGTCCACCCAAATCACTTGTGAAAGATGGGTGGAATCCTGCAAAGGATTTGAACTAATGCTTGAAAAACAGATTGAGAGCAATGTTAAGTTTGGGGTTGGTTATAGAAAGTATGATGATGAAAACACTGCTCCAAAACAATTTGTTCAAACCACTGAAGTTGTCCCCACAACCAAGGATGGCCAAGAAGTGAAAATCACTGATAAACTTGGTAAGAAAATCACACTTGAGAGACCAATGGGATCCTCTACTTTTGAGGAAGTTGAGAAATATCAATTTAAACCCACTTGGTCTGATGAGTGTGACATCCTTGAGAATTTCAAACCAATGGATTTCCCAACCACTGATGGTGTCAAGGCTCCCAAAGCAAAGGTGATTCCTCTTAAGGACATCCCAGCAGCAGTTAAAAAATCTGTTGCTAAGGAGTCTGAAAAGAAAAGGAAAAGAGAAAAGATTAAAAACTTGTTATGTGAATTTTGTGAAAAGAAAAATCATCTGACCAAAGATTGTTTTCACTTAAAAGCATATGATATCAACAAAACAAGTGTCATTGAATCATCTGAGAGCTGCACCATTTGTGGAAAGTCAAACCACACCACTCAAAAGTATGTGTACTTAAAATCCTTTGAGGTCAAAAAGGAAGAGTACATTGCTAAAACACCTTTGAGTTCATCAAATTCAACTGTCAAGTTCACCAAAAACCAACCACTGTTTATGCCAGTCCAAACAGCTGTTACTAAACAGCTGAACCTAACCTCTGTTAAAAGAGATGTTCAGGTGACTGATGCACCCCTGCTTATCAATATAGAAGAGGTAAAAACCAACAACCATACCAAAAGGTTCCACACGTTTATGAGGTCTATAAAAGACCTTCTATACCTAAAGTGAACAGGAATCCTTATGGTTATCAACAGTTGTTGGGAAATGATCCCCAGCAATGGTTAGAGAAAAATTCCTTAAAAATGGACCAAACATCTAAGCTAATCACTGTCCATCCATCCGACCTTATCTCAGACAATGTTGAGACCCTATCCAAAGCCATTTTGGCTTTGGAGACCCTCCTGAACTAATAATATACTTGATGTGCAGGGAGCTTCTAAATGCTTAGATAGTTTGTGGTATGTAGATAGTGGAGGCTCCAGGCACATGACCGGATGTAGAGCCCTTCTCAAGGATTTCAAATCTCATGGAGGGGGTGATATATCTTTTGGAAATAATAGTAAAGGGAAGGTTTTGGGTTCTGGTACTGTAAAGTCTGGCACAGAAGATTGAGGCACACAAATCTTAAGACTATCACTGAAATTTCAAAAAATGGCCTTGTAAGAGGTCTTCCACAAAAACAGTTTTCATGTTCTGAGCATTGTGTTTCTTGTTTAAAAGGAAAACAACATAAAAGCTCACACACGTCCATTGAAGAGTCCAAATCAACCAAGTGTTTGCAAATGCTGCACATGGATTTGTTTGGCCCAGTTCAACAAGTCATGAGTCTCAAAAAGAAGAGATATTGCTTGGTTATTGTTGATGACTTTTATAGGTTTACATAGACTTACTTTCTTCATTCCAAAGATGAGACTGCAGGCATTTTGCAAGACTTTTTCATACAGGTTGAAAAGCAATTTGACCTTCCAGTAAAAGTCTTCAGGAGTGACAATGGCACAAAGTTCAAAAATAAGGAGTTGGATGCCTTTTGTGTGTCAAAAGGGATTGTAAGGCAGTACAGCATCCCTAGAACACCAGAGCAAAATGGGGTAGTTGAAAGAAAGAACAAAACACTGATTGAATCAGCCAGGACCATGTTTGCTGATTCAGGTTTGCCCTTGACTTTCTGGGCAGAGGCAGTAAACACTGCTTGTTATGTCCAGAACAGAGTTTTAATAAACCCCAGGCATGAAAGGACTGCTTATGAAATTCTGTACAAAATCAAACCACTTATCTCATACTTCAAAGTATTTGGCTGCCCATGCTTTATTTTGAACTTAAAAGACTCAATTTCAAAATTTGCAGCCAAAGTAGACAGTGGTTACCATTTGTGATACTCAACCACTGCTAAGGCCTACAAGGTGTTCAACACCAGGACTAAAACAGTGGAAGAGACTTTGAATGTAAAGTTTAATGAACTTTCATCAACGAAAATCCCTGCAAATCCTGCAGAATTATTTGATCTTGATAAATTTACTTTTGAAAATACTGATGTCAAGACTAACAATGAAGGTCCATCTCAATCATCTCCACAAGAATATGGATATGAAGTTGTGATTCCACAACAAAAATTCAAATCCTCCATTGGGACATCAGGTGTTCAAAATAGTTGTCAAAGTCCATCCACTGCTACCACAACAGTTGTTGACCAAAGTAGCTCTTCAAACCCTGCTTCCACATCCAAAACCACTGCTGGTCAGAAAGAGCCAGCAGTGGATGAAAATCATCACACCTTTGTACCATTATCACCAATTCCACCTTCACCATTTCAAACAGACGTTGGGTCCTCAAAGTCCCTAGCAGATGTTAGCTCAGATGATTCACATCTGCAGCCCTCACCAACAAATGCCATCATACTATACCAAGGAGATTTAATCTTCTTGAGATCCCATCCACCTGACCAAATCATTGGCAACATAAATTAAGGGGTGCTCACAAGAAGCCAATCCCAAAACATTTGCCTCTTTGCTGGTTTTCTATCACTCCATCAACCTGTCAAGTATTAAGATGCTTTGAAAGACAATAGTTGGGTAGAAGCCATGCAAGAGGAGCTCCAACAGTTCAAGAGACAACAAGTTTGGGAACTTGTACCACTGCCCAAGGATATGAGTCCCATAGGCACAAAGTGGGTCTTTAAAAACAAGACTGATGAAAGGGGTATTGTTGTCAAAAATAAAGCAAGGCTCGTGGTTCAAGGCTACAGATAGGAAGAGGGGATTGATTATGATGAAACATTTGCCCCTGTAGCTAGATTGGAAGCTATAAGACTGTTCTTAGCCTTTGCTGTCAACCACAACATGAAGGTGTTTCAAATGGATATAAAAAGTGCTTTCCTCTATGGTACCATATAAGAAGAGGTATATGTTTGTCAACCTCCAGGTTTTGAGGATCCATTTTATCCAGATCATGTCTACAGGCTAAACAAAGCCTTGTATGGCCTGAAACAAGTACCTAGAGCCTGGTATGAAACTCTTTCCACCTTTTTACTCTCAAATGGTTTCAAAAGAGGTACCATTGATAAAACACTATTTCTAAAATGGAGAGGGAAGGACTTAATGATTGTACAAATTTATGTGGATGGCATTATTTTTGGAAGCACGTGTAATAAAATGTGTGAAGAGTTTAGGCAACTCATGACAACAGAGTTTGAAATGAGTGCAATGGGTGAGTTGCAATGCTTCCTTGGTCTCCAAGTTCAGCAAATGCAGAATGGAACATTCATTCATCAAAGAAAATATGCTAAAGAACTTTTATACAAATTTGACATGAATGATTGTGTTAGTGCATTCATCTGTCGACTTCGTCTTGTATCGAGTCTTGTGCGTAGAATGTTAGATCAGTGCACGTAGTTCGAGATATAGTGGTTTAGCTTGAATGAATAGGTTTCGCTTGAAAGAGAGTATGTCAGTTTCAAGTGAAAGTAACCAAGGAGGTTTCGCTTGAATTGAGTCTTATCACTTTCAAGTGAAACCATAGTGCCTATATATAGTACTTCAAGCGATCTCAGTTGTAACTTTTGTGATTTTGGATACCGAAGTGCTGCCGGTTTATCCAGTGATTGTACAAGTTGTAATATCAATCAGAAACGTGTTTAAAGAGTATTGCTAGCTGTTTCGAAGTCAGTTTCTTTGTTTCCGCCACTGAAACTGATAAAAACTTCTCTGAACGACTCGTTCGGGTCAATACACGATCCTACAAGTGGTATCAGAGCTCAGGAGGAGGAGTTCTTACCGATTCAACTCGAAATTTCTATTTTCTACCCTTTCTGTTCAGAATTTACAAGTTTTTACGGTTAAAATTGGATCAATTTTTCACAGATTGTACAAAACTGCATTTTGATAAACCCTTGAAAGTTTCATAGCTAAATTCAAAGTAAAAATAGATAAAATGGGCTTCGTTTGTGGTTTCGCTTGAACAATCATTTGAGGTTTCGCTTCAAACTGTTCTAAGTTCGTTTGAAATTTGAGGTTTCACTTCAAACTGTTCTAAGTTCACTTGAAATTCGAGGTTTCGCTTCAAATTGTTCTAAGTTCGCTTCAGGTTTCGCTTGAACATTCCATCAGGTTTCTCTTGAACATTCCATCAAGTTTCGCTTGAACATTCCATCAGGTTTCGCTTGAAAGATTGTGTTCATTTCAAGCGAACAAGGTCATTTCGCTTGAAATAGTAGGTCTCGCTTGAAAAATCTGGTAGTTCGCTTTAGCTGGTCTTTGCTTGGTTCAGGGTTATTCCGCTTGAAACAACTGTGTTTTGAAAAACGTGTTGCCGAAACACGGATTCTGAATTCTACAACGCATTTGCTTCAACTCTGATTACTCCGACTACCATTGCTAAGAATATGAATATGGAAAATGAAACCGGAACAATGCAAAAACCCCCGAAACTTATGGGAATGGAAGAGTATCATGTATGGAAGAATCGTTTTGAGAATTGGGTCCAGGCAAATCATCTAAGAGCTTGGGAAAGTATTGAAACAGCATACATCAGACCACAGACTGCTATGAATGTTGATAAAATTATCTCAGAGTTTTCAGACCTAGAGAGAGAAAGTTATAAAGGAGAGAAAATGATGATAAGTCTGTTGCAGCAAGCTATCACAGAGGATATATTTGTTTTGCTTCAGCATGATGGAAATGCGTTTTCGATCTGGAAAGCTCTTGAGAAGAAATTTGAAGGAAGTACAGAGAAGTTACAAAGTAAAGCTGCATTACTGAAAAAGGAGTTTGAGTTGTTTACAAGCTTGCATGGCGAGACTACAAAGACTCTCATTGAGAGATACTGCCATCTTGTGCGCACCATGTCTCAATTGAAGATTACTAAAACTCCAGCAGAATGGGTGGAAAAGCTAGCTGACGCTTTACCGCGGAAAGAATGGGGTACATATCTCATGATTCTGAAGAATTCTGGACAGTTTAGCATATTGCCGATTGGTCAGTTTATTGAAAAACTGGAGGCACAGGATCTTGAACAGCAGAAAATTGCAAGAATGAACAATTCAAACCATCAACAAGACATCAAACTGTACTACAAGGGAAATGTTTAAACTGTTGAATCAAGGCCAAAGATCCAAACTGCGTTTAGTGCACGAAATCAATCTGGAATAAGCATTGAAAGTTCAGTTAACACTAGTGGGTTTTCAATTGTTAATCCTCCAAGTGTTCAAAGTGCGAGTGTTGGTAATGGGCATATGATTCAATGCAATGTGGCATTGCATCTTCAAAATGGTCAAAATTTTTCTGAAGAAGTTGTGAAAAATCATATTGGCCTATTAGTTACTGCATTGGAATCTTATGAAGGGTTGATTGCTGGAAAGATTGGTAATCCGATGTTAACAAAGGAAGATTACGATCAGGTTGATGCAGAAGAATTGGAGCTTATGGATATCAAATGGTCTCTAGCAAGTGTCCTGAGAAGAGCCGAAAAGTTTAAAATGATTACAGGACGAAATGACTTTTTGGATGCTCATCTTTCGGCTTTAGGTTTTGATAAATCTAAAGTTACTTGTTTTAAATGCAGGGAGAAAGGTCACTTCAAAAGAGAGTGCAAGAATCAGGAGCCTAGTGGAGCAAAGAATCCTTTTGGAAAAGATGATTATTATAAGAAGTCCATATATCAACAAATCACTTATCAACCGCTTCAACAAAAGGATTCTCATACAGCACATGGAAAAATGATCGAAGATGCAAACAGGAAAGCTTACTATGGCATCATTGATCAAGATGACGAGAAAGTGGCTGAAGGTTTTAGCTGGGACAAGTACATTCCAGCTGATCCTAATGTTAAAGCTTTTATTGTTCAGATTATTCAAAAGCCAGAGTTGATAAAGGAATGGATGGGTATATTATCTGATGATGAAGAAAAAGATGAAGAATCTGTTTCCTCTGAAAATAGTTCAATAGATAACAGTGATGATGAAGAGCTTGAACAGATAAACCTTGGAAAAATACATTTATCTTCTGACAGATTTGAATTTTATTTTGCAGATAAACTGAAGAAACTCAAAGAGAGAAAAGCTGCAAAAGAATTGAAGGAAGTCAAAGTGATTGAGAAGATAGTGGAAGTGGAAAAGGTACTTGAAGTTGAGAAGATTGTGGAGGTAGAGAAGATTGTTGAAGTCACAAAACCATGTCTTACATGTTTAGTATCTTGCAAACAATGTGAAAAAAAAAGACGAGAGGTTTAGTGAATCAGAGAAGATGAAATAAAAGTTGTTGTTTGATGTGAAAAATTTGAAAGAATCATACAATGTATTAAACAGAACAGTGAATAGTTTGCAGAAAACTAATTCAGAAAGAGAAGCTGCTTTGAAGATGTTGAATGCAACAATGATGTCGAAGCAGAAAGAGATAAATTTTTACATTGAAGAATGTGCGAAATGGAAGAAAGAGTTGGATAGTGAAGCAGCCGAGAATGAAAGAATCAGACGATTGCTGCGAAGTTATACAAGTTGTGATTACATAATTGATATAATTTATCCTACTGTTGCAGGTTTTGAGGCGTTTAAAGATGAAGATAAGAAGTCAAAGAAGAAAACGGATACTGGTAAGAAACAGAGTGTATGTTATAACAAGTGTCCGCCTCCAATTTGGGAAGGGTATTCGCCTAGAAAACCGAATGAGGAACAAGTCCAAAAGGCAGTTAATCTAAAGTTAGAGTCCGAGTTAACTGATGTATTACCAGACAACATTGACGTCACGTTCACAGCGCCCGACACAGATCATGAGTCCGAATTAATAAAAAGAATGGTAGATCAGGTGTTGGATAAGGATGAGGAGTCAGAGTTAAAATCCGAGTTCGAAAGTTCATGTCAGTCTGTCGGAAGTTCGAGTCCGTCCGAAAAGAGTTCAAAATCATCAGGAAAATGGGTTTATAGTAAAGAATTTTTGTTGTCAAAATCTAATTTGTATGACGAAACATTTAAAGTTGCATATACTTTGAATGATTCTGACAAATTATATTTTGATAAAGAATTTCCAATAAGAAGTGTTCGTTTTGACATGATCAAAATGGTTTTCAAAATGACAGAAATTAATATTTCTGAAAAAAAAGATTTAAATCTTACTGGAAAACCTAAGAAATACACTTCAAGAGTTCAACAACGTTTAAACAAGAAAAAGAGTTACAATTCTGGTTCTGGTTTTCAAAAGAAACCAAACCATAATGGTAGCTACAAAAAGAAAGGATTAGGTTTTATTCCACCTAAAAACTATAAAAATGAAAAATTTTCTAAAACATAAACAAAATTTGTTTCAGGTCCGTCTGCTGAAGAGGAGAAGAAGAGTTCTTTCTGGAGACAGTCAAATCAGGAATTTCTTGCTGAAAAGAAGAAACTGAAACTCATCAGAGAAAAGAGACTAGAACCTGTTATAAATGCCAAGAAGTTGGTCACATCGCCTGGAACTGTCATAAGGCAACCAACACAAAACAGGGAGTCTCAGAAAAACTCAAAGAAGTATTTGTTGATAAAACCGAACCACCAACTGAAAGGTTTAAAGTGTTTAAAAATTCAACATTTGAAGTTGGTGAGTGTTCGAAAAGGTTTTACAAGAAAAGGGGAAATCTTGACAACCAAGCTTGGGTTGTTAAGAAATCAAGTGTAAAATCTGGCGATGAATCTGATTCTACAAAGTCAGATGAGCCACAGTCTGAGATTAAAATTGATGAAAACTCAGTTCCTCCAATGGATGATGAAAACTTTCCATCATTGAGGACTGAAAATTTTAAAAAGAAAATTGGGAAAGTAGAAATCTCTAATCAATTTTATTCTGAAAAGAATGAATTTGATGTTGAGAAAGCTTTTAATGGGAATGTAAAGAATTTTTTTGGAAAAATGATCGATGGAAAGGTTAAAGGGGTAAAGGAATTTTATGCTACAAAGAAAGCAACATACACCCCAACTAAAGCGGAGTTGGAATCACCCAAGACTGGTCAGGCTTGGGTGGACATTTTCTTTCATTGAAAAACCTGACTTGCCGGAGCTCCCAGGTTGGTAAGAGTGGAGCAGGAATCGGCATCATTCTTGTTAAACTTGTTTTTGTGAAAAATTTTAAAATTGTCTAAATTTTTACAGATTGAGGAATTGCCGGAGCTTCCAGGTTGGTAAGTGTGAAGCAGGAATCGGCATTTTTATTGGTAAAATATTTTTGTGTAGATGAGGTATTCCTACAAGTGGTTGATGGAAATTTTCACTTCCAAGTGGTAAATCAGGGACATTAAGTTGTATCTGATTTTCTAAAAATGATTGAGGAAAATGTGATGAACCAAACCCCTAACTTTACAAATGGTAAATTTAACAAAACTTATTTTCCGGAAAAATCATTTTGGTTAAAACAAACTTAAGTGTTTTGAAATCATAATGAGAAAATAGTTTTGTGTAAGGGGGAGTTCTGATTGTTTATGCCAAGTGGATGGCGAATTGAAGTGATTCGATATCGGTTGTCATTTTTTCTTGTACAGTTTGTTTTCAAATTTCCTGAATTGTGTTAGCATTTTAGGGGGAGTAAGTTTTTTTTAGAAAATCCAAAAACATTAGAAAATTTGAAAAAGCCAAAAACATGATAAAATGAAAAATGAGTTTTTGTGTCAAAGAAGAGGAAATGATAGTACATCAGTGGACTATCACAGCATGCTAAAGAATTGGAAAGTCAAAATGTGATAAACGGTCTCACTGATGATATGCCAGTAGGTTTTTGTACATTTAGTAGATTGTGACGAGATATAAACCTAAATTCAAACTTGCTTATATCGTGGGGAAACATCTCTCGGATATATGGGTAATCCCAGAAATCTTGTTTGAAAGGTCCCTCTTTCTGAGATACTAGGTCTTTATGCTCAGTGATATCTGGGGTATTATCCCGGGACTTCTGATTTTGCGGAAGCAATGGCTTAGTCCCCGGAGAATACTTTCCGCTTGCTTGAAACATAGCGCCGTCCTCAGCAAATTGATGAAACAATAAAATTGATAGTCATTGCTGTTGTAAAAAAGATCCTCTAAAGGGGACACACCAAAAGTCGAAGCCGTCATCTCTCTGCGTATATGGAAGTGTCGACCTGAGCTCTCACGGCCCTCGCAATTTAACCTGTTGACAGATATCATCTGTGGTATACTCACCTGTAAGACTGAATATTGGGATCTGGATACGGGAGTATATTCAAGTAGTGGTACACACGAATAAGTTTAAGTTCCTAAGACATTAATATCGTGTCTCGGAACAGTTGAACTTTGTGTGAGAATTTAAGTGGACCAATATACTGACAATCTAGGTGAATTGTTTAGAACTTAAAATGAAATGAAGCTTAACGGTGTTGTTGATATGTCTTAGAAACTGATATGATCCTCTTACACAAACTCACAAAAATATTGTATGCAAATATTTCTTTACTGTATTTCTTAATATCTCAAAATCCAAAAAGATTTTCAGTGTGTTTTAGCATAAATTTTTGAAAAAGTCAAAAAGATTTTCGACAACTGGTGTTGGAGAGCTGATTTTCAATATTCCAAGTGCTAGACATGATGACCATGTTGTGAGGAGGAGTTTATGTTTTTAATCAAATGTGTTTTAATCTAATTTACAATTGGTTCATCAGGATTATTATTGATAAAATTTTCTGTTTGATTTGAGGGAGAGTTTGAGTTGATATATTCATGTTAATGTTTAAAATTGTAAAATTTACTTTGAGGTAGAGATGGTGCAGGTTTGAGAAAAGGCTGGATGTGAGCTAGGTTGATTGATCCTGAGAAGCTTATATTTGAAAAGCCAGGTTCCGTTATTTGAGGACTCTGAAGACAAAGCATGAGCCAGGCATTGATTTTGAACCTGTGAAAGTCAGATTACGATCCTGAAGCAAATGATGCTGAAGAACTGAAGGAATGCCAGCGCATTGTTAAGGGGAGTCTGTTGATGCTGATAGAAAGAGTGAAGCCCAGAGACTGATAAAGACTGAAGATGCGAAGACTCGACACTTCAAGACTCGTCAACATCTGAGGGGGAGTCTGTTAGTGCATTCATCTGTCGACTTCGTCTTGTATCGAGTCTTGTGCGTAGAATGTTAGTTCAGTGCACGTAGTTCGAGATATAGTGGTTTAGCTTGAATGAATAGGTTTCGCTTGAAAGAGAGTATGTTAGTTTCAAGCGAAAGTAACCAAGGAGGTTTCGCTTGAACTGAGTCTTGTCACTTTCAAGTGAAACCATAGTGCCTATATATAGTACTTCAAGCGATCTCAGTTGTAACTTTTGTGATTTTGGATACCGAAGTGTTGCCGGTTTATCCAGTGATTGTACAAGTTGTAATATCAATCAGAAACGTGTTTAAAGAGTATTGCTAGCTGTTTCGAAGTCAGTTTCTTTGTTTCCGCCACTGAAACTGATAAAAAATTCTCTGAACGACTCGTTCGGGTCAATACACGATCCTACAGATTGTAAACCATGCATCACACCCATGGCAACCAATAAGCTTGTCATGTCTGATGAAAAGGATGAGCTGATTGACCAAACCTTATATAGAAGTATGATTGGGTCTGTATTGTACCTAACTGCATCTAGGCCAGACATCATCTTTGCAACATGTTTTTGTGCTAGGAGTCAATCAGCCCCTAGAAAATCCAACCTTATTGTTGTAAAAAGGATATTCAGATACATAAAAGGTGCTCCCACACTTGGTATCTTGTATCCAGCTAATGGGAATATCAAGCTCTCAGGATTTTCAGACAGTGATTTTGCTGGATGTAATACCACAAGGAAGTCCACTTCAGGAGGGTGCCAGTTCCTTGGCAATTTCCTGGATTCATGGCAAAGCAAAAAGCAAGCATCTGTTTCAACATCTACTGCTGAGGTTGAATACATTGCTGCTGCAAGCTGTACATCCCAACTCTTGTGGCTTCAAAATCAACTCTTGGATTTTGGTATCACTGCTTTGAAAACACCACTCATGTTGGATAGTCAAGCAGCAGAAAATATCATCAGAAATCCAGTTTCTCATTCAACCACCAAGCATATCGACATCTGACATCACTTTGTGAGGGATTGCTATGAAAAAGGTCTGATTTCTTTGCACCATGTCCCAACTCAAGATCAACTGGCAGATGTGCTAACAAAAGCATTAGATACATCCACCTTTGAAAGTTTGATCTCGAGGCTTGGGATGCTAAACATGGAATAACAAGAAAAATCTTGTTTTTCTATGAATAAAAGCAATAAAATGTTTTCAAAAAAATCAGAAATCCATCCTTAAAAATAGCTAAAAAATGAGGTTTTTCATAAATCCTTAAAAGTCTGCCATACCCACTATTTGGGTTCAAACATCTGCTCTTTTAGAAATATCCACTGCTAAAAGTCAACCTCTGTTCTCACTTGTCCTTGGTAAACATTGCTGATATACTTCAGTGTTTTTACCCACTGATATGGCTATCCACTGATAGTTAAAGTCACCCACTGTTTTCAAAATAACTATTGCAACCACTGATAAATTTTCATCAGTGGTTTCCTAAACAACTGTCATCCATTTCATCAGAGGTTGTCACGTGGAATGTTTTTGACCGTCAGATCTTTGTAACCACTGCCACGCCAGCATTCACTTTTTCACCATATAAAACCCTGCTAAAACCCTAAATCAGGGTTTTCACTGTCGAATCGAATTCAAAATTCCTTTCTAAAACAGTTTTCCCCAAAAAAAATCTCATCAAAATCATCAAGCTTCATCATCATCTTCACTCATATTTCTTCATTTCAAGCTTCATCATGGTAAAGAAAACCAAATCAAAGACGCCTGTCACGATTGAAATTTCCATTTAAATCCTCTCACAATTATCTAGGTATACTCGAAAAACCCAAAGAAAACACATTTTTTGATTCCATCATCGACACCCTTTCTTCATCAAAGTACAAAACATTGCTCACTTATAATGCAACCGTTTACGTGACTACACAACAGGAGTTATGGAAAAATGCAACTCTTGAGAAAGTGGATAACACGGTTGTTGGGATAAATTCTTCAATAAGAGGTATAAAATTCACCATCACACCTCAAACCATCTCGGAGGTCTTTGAACTCAACGACATAGCAGGTAAAAGTTCTTTCCCTAGAACAGAGTACTAAAGAGATTTCATTGAACGAGGGTATGAAGAAGAAATGAAAGTTGATACGTTACAAAAAGGCAGTTTTCCATCTGCCATAAGGTTTTTATTTCATACCCTCCTGATGTGTGTGTCAAACAAAACCACATCCTTCAATGAAATCCCATTGAAGATTCAATATCTGGGCTATGCTATTTTACAAAATGAAAATTTTAACTATTCCCAGGTAATCTTCAATGACTTGGTGAAAAATGTTGATAAAAAGGATTTCTTATTATTTCCAAGATTTTTAAGTTATTACTTTCAGAAAAAGTTTTCAAAAGATAATGCACATGTACTTGTACAAGGTGCTCCTGTTCAAATAAACAGTTTAACTCCTGAAACATTCACAAGAATGTTAAAACCTTCAAAAACACAAGCAGAGGTCCCTGAGCAGACTTTAGCAGCTCCCACTGCTCCTCAGGTATCTGCTGCTGAGCCCACTGCTCCAGGTGATCATAGCAGCAAAACCACTGCTTTGAAACCCAAACCTGCCATTTCCAAAAAGACCAAGAAAAAATCATCCAAAAAACCCCCCAAACCCAAACAAAAGGCATCTCTGGAAGATGAGATCCCCGAGCCACTGCCAGTGACAACACAAATGTCACCAATAACCACTGCTGCTACTTCCTCACAGCAGATGGAACAAAGATCTCCACCCTTGCCTGAAACTCCTCCTGCATCTTCACAAAAAGATCAGGTTGTAAACACAAGGACACCAAATTATGATGCTCTAGGATCACTTGATTCTATCATCCACAGCCCTCCTCCCAGGGAAAATTCACTTTCAACTCCTATCCTCACCCCACAAATTCCACAATCAATAAAAACCTTGTTGGATGCAGTTGATATTGCCCAAACACAAATCAGTTCTTCTTAATCACCTATCAATGAGAATATACCTCAACAAGTGACTGAGTTTGGTGTTTCTATCATTGTTAACCCCCCAACATCATCTGAGGAGGTTACACTACAGGAATTACCTGTAATTCCTGTCAGTAGTTCAAGTGGAGCAGCAACTACATGTGTTGGATCTACTGATCTACATTTGGTCAGTTTTTTCATAAATCAGACTCCCTTGAAGACAATTCCTTCTATAGCACCACTGATATCTACCAGTGAGTTTGTTTTAACCACTGGCAACATCAAAAGATTATCAACTGCTGAAGGAAGAAGACCCCAGTACCAAGAAAAAGGGGCATCAGTATATGATCCTTTGGAATATTCCACTGGCACAACTACTGATACAACCACTACTAGTGGGAAATCAGATGATCCCATTAACTTGGGTGATGGTTTAAAATATAAAGATTTGACGGAGAGGGTTGACAAGATTGAAACATCTGTTGCAGACATCAAATCTATGCTGCAACAGTTGTTACAAACAAAAAAGGCAACACCCACTACTGCACCAGTTGTAACATCTGCTCCATCATCTGCTCCTACTACTGCTGATTTCTGGAGCTTATTTCAACTAATGCTCCAACAACAAAGAGAACTTGCTGATCAACAACATGCCATACATGTTCAAAAGATCCGAAATCTCATGGACGCAAGGTTTAAAGATACTCAAGCAGATCTTAAGGCTATCAAGGCCCATTTGAAGCAATCCACTGGCACTGCTCTTCCAACTATTCCCTTCATTAACAACCCTCCTGAGGATGATGCCAAAAAGGGGGAGAAATTAAAATAATGGAAGAAGAAGGGTATTAAAGATGGTCTTTACATTGCATCTGATAATGCAAGTATGCTTGCAAACATTCCCAGGCCAGATGGATCAAAGAAGGTGGATGAAACCCTAAATGCCTTAGCTGATGAAAAAGAAAGGCAAAGAAGGGATATGGAGGCAAAGGTGTTAGGATCTGAGTTTGGTTTTGATTATGTTTTACGTTTGAAATAAGATGAAGATGAATGAGTAGTGCAGCGGAATTTAAGATGGAAACAAACTTTGCATACAATCAAACAGGAGAATTGCTTTAATCAAACATTTTCAACAAAGAACCAAAAGATTGAATTTATTTCAATAATGATTATAATGCATGTATGAATACAAACTCCCCCTCAGCCTGAGCTCACAATGTTTGTTCTTACAGGAAGAAGATTTTGTGAAGAGCTAATAGAACAATGCATGGTACTGTTCTATTTATAGGCACGGACAAACCACTGAGGCATCAATGCTGACATCACCATGAAAGTGACATCTAACCTCTTAACAACTTCAAACAACTGATCTATACAAGCACTGCTTAAGCTAACAACTGCTATACAATACATTACATAATTAAACTAAACTACTGCTGGTCCTTCCACTGTTGTGACTTCAGCAGTACTTGATAACTACCAGCAGTGTTTAACCCAAAGCAGTAGATTGAATAGCAGGTCTTTAGTCTTTGACTTGATCAGCGGTTGTAGGTCAGCAGTTGTAACGATCAGTAGATAGGAGGTCAGCAGATGTTGAAACCACTTTTATGGGGAGAGACTTGTAACACAACATCTGCTTATTTTGGATCCACTGACCTGAACCAGTTTTGGCTTTAATTATATGTTCCTCTGATAGGGTTCAATCCCAACAATCTCCCCCTGGAACAGATAATGCCAAAACCCTTCATTATTGTGGAACTTTATTGCCTCATCAACAGTTCCCTTATTTGACCTTTAAGTTGCAACTCAAAGTCTAGGGCATCTGTGTCATCTTCATCCCTACTAAGTGGAAGATCAAGGAGATCCTGTATATCTTCAAGACTTAGGCCAAGTGCTTGTTCCCTTGTTATTTTCTTCACTTCTCCACTAGACTTAAACACAGTTAGTACATGAGTCTGTTTGTCAGTTTTCCACTTTAGTACTTTAGAGCCTAGTGGGTTTCTTGGGAGATTTTTATTGGAAGAGGTGTTTGGTGATGCAGGCTTTGTGATGACTGTCTAAGCAGTGTTTGCAGGTTGATTCAGGCCAAGAGTTTCAGCTATCATCTCTTTAATACCTTCCTTTATAAGCTCATCTCCTGCCATTAATTCAGCCACTATTTCAGTACCCAATTGTTTTTGTTGCCTTCTTTTAAAGATGGCTGCACCAGCTGGAGCAGTGGATCTCCTGATTTGCAGTTTTGGTGGTCTTTTTGAAACCACTGCTTCAGGGTAGTCAGGTTTTTGTGGAACTTTAGGAACTTTCTTCCTTAATTCCTCCAACCTTTTGTAGGTGGACCTGACTATATCTTCTTTCCATCTTGCCACTTGATTTTTGGACCCATAGTCAGCAGCAACTAATTCCTCTTTCATTCTCTTCAGCTCTAATGCCTTATCAGGCACATTCTTTTTGTACTTTGACCAATTTGGAGGAGTGTGTTTGACTTTATTCTTTATCATTTCTTGAATCCTGGCTGCTTCTTGTTCAAGCTCAGGAATGGTCCATTCCTTGTACATATGCTTTTCTCCCTTGTACTTCTTGGTTACCATGATTCTTTCAATGTAGTCTTTTCTCAAAGTTTCATCTGCTCTTTCTGAGATTTGTTGACAAACATTTTTTGCAAATTGCTCTAAGGATCTGACTTGAGTAAATAGAAACTGGTAATGCTTTTGAATTTCTTTTTCAGATTTTCCTTGAGAGTTTCTTTTGGAAATATCCTCTGCCTGTTTAGCCTTAACTTTCAAATATTCTTCAATGTTGTTAGGCCTTGGATATCCTTCAACTGATGGCAACTTCCTTTTAGCAGAATCATCCTCATAGTAGAAGGATTTGATCTCTTCTCTAACTGCTTCAAGTTCTAGAGGAAATTGGACACCTGCAGGAGTAATGACAGGGATTGGTTGTTGTACTAGAGCTGATGAGAGAGGAACAGGGTTTGGAATAGGTGCAAGTGATTGTGAAGATGTTGGTGGTGGTGATGGAGAATCTTCATCAGGTATGAAAATCCTTCTGCTTTTTATTGAAGGAGAGGCTAATGATGTCTTGGGTGGATCAGTGGTGATATTTTGAGTGGTGGATGGTGGCTGACTAACAGTTGTTGAAACAACTGGTGTTTCAATCACTGTTGCCATTACAACAGATGTTGTAACATCTGGTGTCTTCTGCTTTTTGGCAGGAGGTTATGGTGGTGAAGTTGTTTTTGGTGGTTTTATTGGTGGAGTGATTTTTGGTAGTAGTGGTAAGGCAGTGGTTGTGGTTGTGGTGTGTGTTGAAGTGGTAGTTTGAGGTTTGGAGCCTTTAGTAGGTGGTTTGGAAGCATGTTTTTTAGGTTGCCTCACTTATCTAGTGGGCTTCTTCTTTTCTTCCTTGGGATTTTTATTATCCATAGGTTCAGAAGGACCTTGTGCATTTTGCTTCATGAAAGCTCTCATCTCCTGTTCCCACCTGGCTTTATCCTTAGCCTCTCTATCCCTTTTTACACTTGCTTTCGCTTCAGCTAGTGCATTTTCAGTGACATCAATCTTTTTACTACCATCTGGAAAGGGAATGTTTTTAGTCATGTTTTCCTTTTTTGGTTCAATATAAATACCATCTTTAATTCCCTTCTTTATCCACTGTTTGATTTTCTCCCCCTTTTTGGCATTATCTGGAAGAGGGTTATCAAAGAAGAGAACAGAGGGAGGAGAAGTGCCAGTGGTTTTCAGAATGTGGGCTTTTAAAGCCTTGATGTCAGCTTGAGTATCTTTAAACCTTGCTTCCGTGAGAGTTCTAATCTTTTGAATTTGGATCTCATGTTGCTGATCAGTTAATTCTCTTTGATGTCAGAGCAATGGTTGAAATAAACACCACAGTTCATTAGATAATGAAGCAACTGTTGGGGTTGGTACATCAGTGGATGTAGACTTTTGAGAATTTAACACCTGCTGCAGCATTGTTTTGATGTCTGCAACAGATGAGTCAATTCTGTCCATTCTCTTCGTCAATTCTTTATATTTTAAACCATCACCCAAATGAATGGGATCATCTGATTTCCCATCAGCAGTGGTTAAATCAATGGTAGACTTAGGGAAGGTATCCCAAAAGTCATCCATTGATGCCCCTTGTTCTTGGTATTGGGGACTTCTTTCCTCATTTGTGGACATTTTGAGCAGCTCACCAGTGGTTAAAGAAAACTCACCAGTGGTTGCCCTAGTTGTCTCTGAAGAAATTGCCTTCAAGGGAATCTTATTGATAGAACAACTGACCTAATGTAGACCAGTGGGTCCAACACTAGTAGTTGCTGCTCCACTTGAACTACTGACATGAGTTACATGTAACTCCTGCAGTGTAACCTCCTCAATTGTTGCTGGGATTGCAGAGGTATAGGCATCAGACCTAGTCACTTGTAGGAGTGTACTCTCATTGATAGGTGCTTGAGAGGAACTGGTTTGCGTCTGAGCTATATCAACTGCATGCAACAAAGGTAGCATGGATTGTGGTAAGATGAGGGGTGAAGGTATTGGTGTAGAAAGAGACATGTCCTTGGGATCAAGACTGAGGAAGATGGATCCAATTGCATCCAGAGCTTCATAACGTGGGGTCCCTGTGCTTACAACCTGATCCTTCTGTGAGGATGTAGGAGGAGTTTTAGGCAAAGGTGGAGATCTTTCTACCAACTGCTGTGAGGAAGTAGCAGCAGTGGTTATTGGTGACTTTTGTGTTGTCACTGGCAGTTGCTCTGGGATCTCATCTTCCAGAGTTGCCTTTTTGATGGGTTTGGTGGGTTTTCTGGATGATTTCTTTTTGGTCTTTTTGGTAAGGGCAGGTGTGGGTTTCAAAATAGTGGTTATGCTACCTTGATCACCTGGAGCAGTGGGCTCAGCAGCAGATACCTGAGGAGTAGTGGTAGCTGCTAAATTCTGCTCAGGCACCTCTGCTTGTGTTTTTGTAGATTTTAACTTTCTTGTGAATGTTTCACGTGTTAAATTGTTTATTTTAAAAGGAGGACCCTGTACAAGTACGTGGACATTATTTTCTGAAATTTTTTTATTAAAATAGTAACTCAAAAATCTTGGGAATAATAGAAAAGCCTTTTTCTCAACATTTTTGACCAAATTATCGAAGATTACCTGGGAATAATTAAAATTTTCACCTTTTAGTATAGCATAACCCAGGTATTGTATCTTCAACGGGATTTCATTGAAAGAAGTGGTTTTGTTAGAAACACACATAAGGAGGGTATGAAATAAAAACCTTATAGCAGATGGAAAACTGCCCTTTGGTAAAGTATCTATTTTCATTTCTTTTCCATACCCTCTTTTAATGAAATCTCCTTGGTACTCTATTTTCGAAAAAGAATTTTTACCTTCCAGATCATTGAGCTCAAATAAGTCAGATATGGCTTGAGGTGTGATTGAGATTTTTACACCTTTTATTGTGGAATTGATGGCAAAAACCTTTTTGTCCATCTTCTCAAGAGAAGCATTTTTCCAAAATTCTCGTTGAGTAGCAAGGTAGACGGTTGCATTGTAAGTGAGCAAAGTTTTGTACTTTGTGGAGGATAATGTGTCTATGATAGAATCGAAGGTCTTTGTGTCACTGGGTTTTTCAAGAATACCCAAATAATTGTGAGACCATTTGTATGGAATTTCAATCTCGGTAGGCTCCTTTGTTTTAGATTTGTTTGCCTTTTTCACCATGATTGAAACAGAGAATGAGAGAAATGGAGTGAGGATGATGAAGATTGTGGGAGAATTATTGTGGAAAACTGTTTTGAGAAAAGAATTTTGAATTCGATTCGACAGTGAAAACCCTGTTTGGGGGTTTAGGGTAGGGTTTTATATGATGAAAAAGTGAATGCTGACGTGGCAGCGGTTACAAAGATCTGACGGATAAATACTGACCACGTGTCAACCTCTGATGCAAAGGATTAAATAATGGAGGACAGTTGTTTGAGAAACCACTGATGAAGCAATATCAGTGGTTCACAAAGGAAATGAAAATAGTGGGTGACTTTTACTATCAGTGGATAGCCTGTGTCAGTGGTTTTAAAACACTAAAGTTTGACATCAGTGTTTACCAAGGAAAATGAAGAAACAGAGGTTAACTTTCAGCAGTGGATAGCAAATAACAAACAGATGTTTGTACCAATCAGTGGTTATGGCAGACTTTTAAGGATTTAATGAAAATTTCATTTTTAGCTATTTTTAAGGATGGATTTTTGATTTTCTGAAAACATTTTAATGCTTTTATTCATAGAAAAACAAGATTTTGCTTGTTATTCCATGTTTAGCATGCCAATCCTAGACACCAAGCTTTCAAAGGAAGATGTATCTAAAACTTTTGTGAGCACATCTGCCAGCTGGTCTTTAGTTGGAACATGATGCAGAGAAATCAAACATTTTTCATAGCAATCCCTCACAAAGTGATGTCTGATGTCGATGTGCTTGGTGGTTGAATGGGAAACTGGATTTTTGATGATATTTTCTGCTGCCTGGCTATCCAGCATGAGTGGTGTCTTTAAGGCAGTGATACCAAAATCCAGCAACTGATTTTGAAGCAACAAGAGTTGGGCTGTACAGCTTGCAGCAGCAATGTATTCAGCTTCAGCAGTGGATGTTGAAACAGCTGCTTGTTTTTTTGCTTTGCCATGAAACCAAGCAGTTGCCTAGAAACTGGCACCCTCCTGAAGTGGACTTCCTTGTGGTGTTACATCCGGCAAAGTCACTATCCGAAAAGCCTGAAAGCTGGATATTCCCATTAGCTGGATACCAGATACCAAGTGTGGGAGCACCTTTTATGTATCTGAAGATCCTTTTTACAGCAATGAGATTAGATTTTCTGGGAGCTGATTAACTTCTTGCACAGACACATGTTGCAAACATGATGTCTGGTCTGGAAGCAGTTAGGTACAGTAAAGACCCAATCATGCTTCTATAAAGTGTTTGGTCAATCAGCTCATCCTTTTCATCAGACATGACTAGCTTATTGGTTGCCATGGGTGTGCTGCATGGTTTACAATCATTCATATCAAATTTATTTAAAAGTTCTTTAGCATATTTGCTCTGATGAATGAAGGTTCCATTTTGCATTTGCTGAACTTGGAGACCAAGAAAGCATTGCAGCTCACCCTTTGCACTCATTTCAAACTCTGCTGTCATGAGTTGCCTAAACTCTTCACACATTTTATTACATGTGCTTCCAAAAATATTGTCATCCACATAAATTTGGACAATCATTAAATCCTTTCCTCTCCATTTTAGAAACAGTGTTTTATCAATGGTACCTCTTTTGAAACCATTTGAGAGTAGAAAGGTGGAAAGAGTTTCATACCAGGCCCTAGGTGCTTGTTTCAGGCCATACAAGGCTTTGTTTAGCCTGTAGACATGATCTGGATAAAATGGATCCTCCAAAACCTGGAGGTTGACAGACATACACCTCTTCTTGAATTGTACCATAGAGGAAAGCACTTTTGATATCCATTTGGAACACCTTCATGTTGTGGTTGACAGCAAAGGCCAGGAACAGTCTTATAGCTTCCAATCTTGCTACAGGGGCAAAAGTTTCATCATAGTCTATCCCCTCTTCCTGTCTGTAACCTTGAACCACAAGCCTGGCTTTATTCTTGACAACAATGCCCCTTTCATCAGTTTTATTTTTGAAGACCCACTTTGTGCCGATGGGGCTTACATCTTTTGGCAGTGGTACAAGCTCCCATACTTGTTGTCTTTTAAACTGTTGGAGCTCTTCTTGCATGGATTCTACCCAGCTGTTGTCTTTCAGTGTCTCTTGGTACTTGACTGGCTGATGGAGTGATAGAAAACCAGCAAAAAGACAAATGTTTTGGGTTTGGCTTCTTGTGAGCACCCCTTCATTGATGTTGCCAATGATTTGGTCTGGTGGATGAGATCTCAAGAAGATTAAATCTCCTTGGTATGGTATGATGGCATTTGTTGGTGAAGGCTGCAGATGTGTATCATCTGAGCTAACCACTGCTGGTGACTTTGATGATCCAGCAGTGGCTTCAAAAGGTGGTGGAATAGGAGGTAATGATGAGGACACATGCTGACTTTTATCCACTGTTTGGGGACTTTTGTCACTAGTGTTTGATGTTGTTGAAGCAGAGGTTGATGGGCTACTTTGGTCAACAATTGTTGAGGTAGCAGTGGTTAAGCTTTGACAGCTGTTTTGTACAACTGTTGTTTTCCCATTGAAACAGACTTTTGTTGAGGAATGATGATCTCATACCCATAGTCTGGTGATGAATCCTCTGATGGACCTGCACCGTTAGTCTTGACAACAACACTTTCAAATGTGAATTTATCAAGATCAAATAAATCAGCAGGATTTACTGAGATTTTCATTGATGAAAGTTCATTGAACTTTACATTCAAAGTCTCTTCCACTGTTTTAGTCCGTGTGTTAAACACTTTGTAGGCCTTAGCAGTGGTAGAGTATCCCAAAAGATAACCACTGTCTACTTTGGCTGCAAATTTTGAGATGGAATCTTTTAAGTTCAAAATAAAGCATGGGCAGCCAAATACTTTAAAATATGAAATCAGTGGTTTGATTTTATACAAAATTTCATAAGCAGTCTTTTTGTGCCTGTGGTTTATTAAAACTCTGTTTTGGACATAGCAAGCAGTGTTTACTGCCTCTGCCCAGAAAGTTAGAGGTAAACCTGAGTCAGCAAGCATGGTCCTAGCAGCTTCAATCAATGTCCTATTCTTTCTTTCAACTACCCCATTTTGCTCTAGTGTTCTAGGGATGTTGTACTGCCTTACAATCCCTTTCTTCACACAGAAGGCATCCAACTCCTTATTTTTAAATTCTGTGCCATTGTCACTTCTGAAGACTTTTACTGGAATGTCAAATTGCTTTTCAACCTGTGTCACAAAGTCTTGCAAAATGCCTGCAGTCTCATCTTTTGAGTGTAAAAAGAAAGTCCATGTAAACTAGAGAAGTCATCAATAATAACCAAACGATATTTCTTCTTCTTGAGACTCATGACTTGAACTGGGCCAAACAAATCCATGTCCAGCATTTGCAAACACTAGGTTGTTTCGGACTCTTCAATGGACTTAAAGGAGCTTTTATGTTGTTTTCCTTTTAAACAGGAAACACAATGCTCAGAACATGAAAACAATTTTTGTGGTAGGCCTCTTACAAGGCCATTTTTTGAAATTTCAGTGATTGTCTTGAGATTTGTGTGCCCCAATCTTCTGTGCCAAAGTTCTATCTCTTTGTTAGAGGCAGCTAAGAACAGACAGGCATCAGTTCTGGGACACTCTTTTGACATATCAACAACATAAACATTGCCACTTCTTTGAGCAACAAGTTTTGTTTTTCCAGTTTTTATTATTGCTTCAATCTTTTCAACCATTTCTGGTCCAACAATCCTACAACACTCCTTTGTGAAGAATGACCCATACCCCTTGTCACTCATTTGTGAAACACTTAGGAGGTTGAATTTTAGATTGTCTATCAGATTGACATTTTCAAATTTTGCATTTCCAGTTTGTACTGTACCAGACCCCAGAACTTTCCCTTTACTATTATTACCAAAGGATATATCACCCCCTCCATGGATTTTGAAATCTTTGAGAAGGGCTTTACATCCTGTCATGAGCCTAGAGCCTCCACTATCTACAAACCAAAGATTATCTAAGCATGCAGAAGCCCCCTGCACATGAAGTAAAAGGATTAGTTCATTAGGGTCTCCAAAGCCAATAAGGCTTTGGATGGGGTCTCAACAGTGTCTGGGATGAGTTCAGATGCATGGGCAGTGGCTAGGTCAGGGGTTTGGACAGTTTTAGGACTGTTTCTCTCTAACCACTGTTGTGATTTTTGACCAATCACCTGCTGATAACCAAAAGGATGCATGTTCACTCTTGGTTTAGAAGGCCTTTTGTAGGTCTCATAAACGTGTGGAATCCTTTGGTAAGATGATTGCCCCTTTCCTTTTCTGAATTGGTTGGCAGGGGGTGCATCAGTCACTTGGACATCTCTTTAGACAGATGTTTGATTCAGCTGTTTTGTAACAGCTGTTTGGACTAGCACAAACAGTGGTTGATTCTTCGTGAATTTGACAGATGATGTTGATGGACTCAAGGATGTTTTAGCAGTGTACTCATTCTTTTTGACATCAAAGTTTTTGAGATACACACATGCTTGAGTTTTGTGGTTTGTTTTACCACAGATGGTGCAGCTTTTAGCAGGGACAATGACATTTGTTTTGTTTAAGTCATATGCTTTTAAATGGAAACAGTCTTTTGTTAGATGATTCCTTTTTTCACAAAATTCACAAAACAGGTTTTTGATCTTTTCTCTCTTCTTTCTCTTTTCAGACTCCTTTGCAACATAGTTTTTAACCTCTGTTAGGATGTCCTTGAGAGGGATGACTTTTGCTTTTGGAGCTTTAACACCATCAGTGGTTGTGAAATCCATGGGTTTAAAATTTTCAAGAATGTCACACTCATCAGACCATGTGGGTTTAAATTGGTATTTCTCAATTTCCTCAAAAGTTGAGGACCCCACAGATCTTCCCAAAGTGATTTTGTTACCAAGTTTGTTAGTTATTTTAACCTCTTGGCCATTCTTGTTGGTTGGTTTAATTTCAGATGAAACAGCTTGTTTTCCAGCAGTGTTTACAAGATCATTATATTTTCTATATCCTACACCAAACTTGACATTGCTTTCAAGTTGTTTCTCAAGCATAACCTCATACCCTTTACAAGATTCCACCCATCTTTCACAAGTGATTTGGGTGGACTCCAACTTCTTTTTGCAAACTTGGTATTTTTCTACCATAGTTTGTAGTTGAGTCTTGGTTATGCTCTGCTCTTCTTTGAGACTGCTGATTTTCATTGTCTTTTTCAGCCAATTTGTTTCTAAGTTCTTTTAATAACTTTTCAAATTTGACTTCATCAGTTAAGACTTTATCCCTAAGGTTTTCATTTACCTCTTTGAGGTTAGCAAATGCAATAATGCATTGGTCTGAACACAGTTTTTCAAGAACTTGAGGTGTTACCTTAGCAGCAGCCATCATGCCACAATCACATTTATAATCACCTTCTTCATCAGCTCTATCTTCTTTCTCACCTGCTTTCTTCTCGTCCTTTTCTTCTTTGTCTTCTTCGGACCAGGGGTCAGACAGTGGTTCAATCAGGGTTTCTGAATTTTCTCCTAGCAGTAATTCACCAGCAACTGCAGTAACCACTGCTTCAGTCACTTCATCCACTATTTCAGCACTTAGTTGTTCACCTTCAGTTTCTACCCCTTCTGGTATAGACTCTAGTGCCATCAAACAAAATTCATCATTAGTAGGATCATTAAAAGCATTGAGTGAAAAATTTTCATCACTAAGCTCATCAGGCATACTGCTCCAGTCAACAAAGCCTTGAGTGAAAAAGCTTTGCTGATCTGGTTGTGTTACTGTTGGAGCAGCTGGTTGAGGTGCAACAGGTTACACTTGTGCCTGAGGGACAGGGGTTTGAATATACTGAATTTGTGGAACAGTGGTTTGAACATAATGCACAGGCACAGGGGTTGCAGCATAGTGAGTAGTGTTAACATGGGCAGCAGGGGTATATTGGGTATAGTGCACAGTGCTTTGATGTTGTGGTCTAGGGTTTGAACTAGGATGAGTAATTATTGGACCAGTGGTTTGACTCCTGCATTCCCTAGCAAAATGACCTAGCCTATTGCACTTATAACACTTAATTTTTGACTTATCCAACCCCACTTTTAAATTCCCATGTAACCCAAGGAATTTTCTCCCTGTTCTTTTGTAGAATTTGCTTGTTCTTACATTAACCAAGGTCAATTGATGCAAAATGTCCATCTCTTCTAAGTCAGTGGGATCAAAGTGTTGCAAATCTTTGAGTTCAAAACACAAGTTATCTGACATCTGGTTTTCACAATTTGCAGTAAAAGCATAATTTACAGAGTGAGAATCAAGGCTATTGAAGTTTCCTCCAGCAGTTATATCAATAAAGTGATCATAACCCTGATCCTTACTTCTGCTACCAGATTCTTCCTGACCAAAAAGAGCGGTGCTGCCAAATGAATAATCATCAGCAACTTTTCCAGACTCTTGCAACTTCTTTTTCTGGTTTAACTCCCTTTCATAGGTCAGGAGTCTACCATGAAGTTGGGTCAGGGTCAGATCTTTGAACTCAGTAGAGTTTCTAGTAACAAATGCAATGGTATCCCATTTTTCTAGTAGTGATCTAAGGAACCTGCTATTTTGAGTTGAATTTGGAAATGTTACTTTAACAAGCCTTAGTTCACTAATGAGACAACTGAATCGTTCAAACTGCTGAGTCAATGATTCACCCTTGATGTGACAAAATGTTTCATACTGCTGATTCAGAATTTCCCTATTGTTTTCAATGACTTCTTCTGTTCCCCCAAATTGTTCCTTCAATGCATCCCACAGCTCTTTGGCACTGTTACAGTGTAACAGTCTAGCATAGATCTCATTAGGTAATGCAGATGCTATGATGCTAAATGCTTTGGCATCGAGTTCGAATTTTTGAAAATCAGTTTCAGTATAGTTTTCAGATGGTTTAGGTACGAACTTCTTTGCATCCTCAGCACTTGGCACCATAGGAACATGGGGACCAAAAACAACAGACCTCCAGCATCCAGTGTTTTGTTGAGCAAGGATGTGACCCATCCTTCTCTGCCAGATGTTGTATTCATTACGTTTAAGCATGGGTGGTTTGAAAAGGGAGCCAATGTTATTCTTATCATCTTGTGATTGTGACGTCATCCTGGTTGTTTTACAGGCACTGATTAATCAACTTTGTTGGTGATTAAACCTTGCTATGTTTTTCAACAAAACGAACAAACTATCAGTATCAACGATTTTGAGATGAACTATTTATGTCAAAATGATTGTTAAATCAAATTTGACTGTCCAAGCTCTGATACCAATTGTTAGGATCTGAGTTTGGTTTTGATTGTGTTTTACGTTTGAAATAAGATGAAGATGAATGAGTAGTGCAGCGGAATTTAAGATGGAAACAAACTTTGCACACAATTAAACATGAGAATTGCTTTAATCAAACATTTTCAACAAAGACCGAAAGATTGAATTTATTTCAATAACGATTACAATGCATGTATGAATACAAACTCCCCCTCAGCCTGAGCTCACAGTGTTTGTTCGTGCAGGAAGAAGATTTTGTGAAGAGCTAATAGAACAGTGCATGGTACTGTTCTATTTATAGGCACGGACAAACCACTGAGGTATCAATGCTGACGTCACCATGAAAGTGACATCTAACCTCCTAACAACTTCTAACAACTGATCTATACAAACACTGCTTAAGCTAACAACTGCTATACAATACATTACATAATTAAACTATACTACTGTTGGTCCTTCAACTGTTGTGACTTCAGCAGTACTTGATAACTACCAGCAGTGCTTGACCCAAAGCAGTAGATTGAACAACAGGTCTTTAGTCTTTGACTTGATCAGCGGTTGTAGGTCAGCAGTTGTTGAAACCACTTTCAAGGGGAGAGACTTGTAACACAACATCTGCTTATTCTGGATCCACTGACCTGAACCAGTTTTGGCTTTAATTATCTGTTCCTCTGATAGGGTTCAATCCCAACAAAAGGGAAAGTCAAGGTTTAACAAGGAGAAAGAAATTTTGATGGAAATGGTAGATCAGGGTACTTCTGAGCCTAAGGTTGATCAAGAAAGCCCAAAGCCAAAAAGAAGGCCTGTCAGAAAAACAAGGCAACCCAAAACCACACCTCCCAAATCCACAAAAGAAACTCCTAAACCTCCCAAAAGCCTTCCTCATGATTTTCAAAGCCAACAGCTGTTGAGACACCTGTTGTATCAACTGTTGCTGATACTTCAGTGGCTTCAGTAGTTGTTACTCAAACAACTGTCTCTTCAACACACACGACTCAAACATCTGTCACCATCACAACCACTGCCACTCCCACTAAATCAATCACCACCACTTCAACTATATCAACACTCACCACATCACCTCCTGCCATAAAGCAGAAGACTTCTACTGACACATCAGTAGTTGTAATGGCAACAGTGGTTGAAACACCAGTTGTTTCAACAGCTGTTAGCCAGCCACCTATCACTTCAGCTACCACCACTCAATCCACTGATCCATCTTCAGCCTCTCCTAAAATTAAAAGGAGAAGGATTATACTAAATGATGAAGAACCTTCACCACCACCAACAACCACACAACCTTTAACCCTTGTCACTATACCTAACCCTGTCCCACTATCATCTGTTCAAGCTCAATCTTCAAGTACTGCTATTGTCTCTTCAAGTGCATCATATCCTTTGGAACTTGCTGCTGTCAGAAATGAAATTATCTCTTTTTATGCTAAAGATGATCCAGCAAAAAGGAAGTTCCCTTCTCTCAAAGGTTATCCAAAGCCTAACAACATTGATGAATATTTGAAGCCAAAATTCAAACAAGCAGAAGACATAGCAAACAAAAACATACAGGGTAGATCTGATAAAGAAATTCAAAGATATTATCAATTCTTGTTATCACAAGTCAGAACCCTTGAACAGTTTTCGAAGAATTTATGTCAAAAGTTGTCAGAAAGGGGAGATGAAACCCTGAGGAATGACTTCCTTAACCACATCATGAAGTACAAGAAGTATAAAGGTGAAAAGCATATGTACAAAGAATGGACTTGTAAAGAGCTTGAAGAGAAGTTGGAAAGAATACACAAGATGTTAAAAGACAAGGTTAAACAAACTCCACCTGTCTGGGCAAACTACAAAAAGATTGATCCTGTTAGAGCCCTGAAGTTAAAAAGAATGAAAGAAGAGCTGATAGCAGCTCAGTATGGGTCAAGGAATCAAGTGATAAGGTGGAAAGAAGAAAAAGTTGTGGAAACATACAAAAGGCTGGAAATACTTAGGAAGAAAGATCTAAGAGTTCCACAAAAGCCTGATTATCCAGAACCTGTGGTTTCTGAAAGACCACCAAAGCTGCCAGTTAAAAGATCCACTGGTCCACTTGGTGCTCACCTTTTCAAAAGAAGGAGGCAGAAACAAATGGATGCAGAAACACCTGCTGAGTTAGCAGCAGGTGATGAAATCATAAAGTCTGTTCTACAACAGATGATTGCTGAAAAGGCTGAACATGCTAAGGTTGCAACCTCTGCTCATGCAGTCATCACAAGACCTCCTTCACCAAACTCATCAACAAATAAAACTCTCCCAAGAAACCCATCAACTTCAAAAATACTAAAGTGGATGTCTGATCAAAAGACCCACGTATTGACATTGATCAGAGTTGATGGTGAAGTGTAAAAGATTTCAAGAGAACAAGCTTTGGGCCTAAGTGTTGAAGACATGCAAGATCTCTTGGAATTAACACTGTGCAGGGATGAGGAAGATACTGAGTCCTTAGACTTCGAGTTGCAACTCAAAGGACAAATAAGGGAACTTTTGATGAGACAATAAAGATCCTAATAATGAAGAGTTTTGGCATCATCTGTTCCAGGGGGAGATTGTTGGAATTGAACCCTATCATAGGAACAGTTGATTAAAGCCAAAAATAGATCAGAGCAGTGGATGCAAAATAAGCAGATGTTTGTATCCAAGCTTTCCCCTTGATTGTGGCTCAAACAACTGCTGATCTCTATACACTGCTCCTGAACAACAACTGGTGATCACCTAACATCTGATGAAGACTCTAAAGACTGTGGGTGACAAACACTGATGCTCAATCTACTGTTATGTTTCAAGTACTGCTATAGAAGACAAAGCACTGCTGGGTAGATAACAGTGGAATGGAAGAAGTAGTTTAGTCTACACTTATTTATTTTGTAATCAGTAGTTTGTATTAGCAGTAGTTGTGATTAGATCAGTTGTTAGAGGTTGTTAGTTGTTAGATGTCACTTTCATGGTGACGTCAGCAAAGATGCTCAGTGGTTTGCTTGTGCACTATAAATAGAGCAGTACCCTGTACTATTCTATTGGCTCATTCCATCTTTCATCATTCTGCACAAGCAAATCTAAGTGAGCTCGAGCTGAGGGGGAGTTTGTGATACTTACATGCAATTGTAATCAAATATTGAAATAAATTTAATCATTCGGTTCTTTATTCATCATGTTTGTTGAAAGCATTTCTCCTGTTTGATTGTGTGTGAAAGTTATTCCATCTATTTCCGCTGCAAACCATTTTACATTCATAATCATTTTGTTTAACAAAAGCACAATCATTCAAACTCAGATCCAACAACAGAGTTTCTGTTTCAAAAGTTGGAAAGAATCCTCCTGCTTGTTTCCCCATGAATATACAACGCCTTTTTGTGTCAACGAGGTAAGAGGTTGAGCGATCTTCGAGAAATCCTTGATAAATCTTTGATAATACCCAGCGAGACCAAGAAATTATCGCACCTCCGAAGGATTCTTTGGTGCTGCCCAATTCCTGATAGCATCAATCTTTGCAGGATCCACATGAATCCCCGATTCATACACAATGTGGCCAAGGAAGTGTACCTCTCGAATCCAGAAATCACACTTAGAGAATTTCGCGTATAGTTTCTCCTTCCTCAGGAGCTCCAAGATCAGACGTAAGTGTCGCTCGTGGTCCTCCTTGCTCTTAGAGTAGATTAAGATGTCATCGATAAACACAATGACGAAATTGTCAAGATACGGTTTACACACGCGATTTATGAGATCCATGAAGACCGCTGGTGCGTTTGTCAACCCGAATGGCATAACCAAAAACTCTTAATGGCCATACCGCATTCTAAAAGCCATTTTAGGAACATCCTCCTCTCGAACTCTCATCTGATGATAGCCCGACCTTAAATCGATCTTCGAGTAGAAACTTGACCCTTGCAACTGGTCAAACAAGTCGTCGACACATGACAAAGGATAACGATTCTTGACTGTCACCTTGTTGAGTTCCCGGTAATCAATACACATACGGAAGGATCCGTCCTTCTTCTTCACAAACAAAACTGGGGCTCCCCAAGGCGAAGAACTGGGTCGGATAAAACCCCTATCCAACAGTTCTTGGAGTTGATTTGACAGCTCTTGCAACTCACGTGGTGCAAAATGATAAGGAGCGCGGGCAATCAGGGCTGCTCCTGGCTTAAGGTCAATCTGAAATTCCACCTGACGAGGTGGAGGTAAGGCAGGTAACTCTTCAGGAAATACGTCAGGAAATTCACGAACAACTGTAAGGTCCTCGATCTCCCTTTCTCCAGGTTGTGAATCAGTAACAAGAGCTAGAATAGCTGGGTAGCCCTTTCTTAGTCACTTCTGAGCTTTCATGACTGAGATGATGTCAACCATGGCACCACTACGATGACCTTGAACCGACAAAGATTCTCCACTAGGGAGAGCGATACGTACAATTTTCTCTTTACAGAGAATTTTCGCTTGATGCTTAGACAGCTAATCCATGCCAATGACCACATCAAAACTTCCAAGAGTAATGGGGAGTAGGTCAATGTTGAACACTTGACCCATGAGATCGAGTTTACACCCAAGAAGGACATGCGAAGCTTCAATCGACTTACCATCGGCTAATTCTACAACGTGTTTGTTTACAAGAGGTGTAGGACTTAATCCTAACTGACGACTGAACCCCAACGACACATAACTCCAATCGGCACCAGAGTCGAATAAAACAGAAGAAAATATATTGTTCACAGAAAACATACCGGTCATGACGTTGCCATCATTGCGAGCTTCCCCAGGACCAATGGTGAATACTCTTCCACGTGCCCTGTTCCCACCATGGTTCTCGTTGTTGTTATTCCCAGTGTTGTTGTTGTTACCCGCATTCTGATTCAATTGTGGGCAATCCCGCTTAAAATGGCCCTCGTGTCCACACTGGAAACACCCCTTTCGATTTCCCTGATTCTGCTGAGGTTGCTGCCTCCCCTGTTGTTGTGGCTGCTGTTGCTGTGGGGGTTGTTGCTACTGTTGTCTCGGAAGTACGACTCGACAGTCTCTAGCCATGTGGCCCTCCTTGTTGCACCTATGACATACCCAGGTGCACGGCCCACGATGATGGAAATCGCACTTGTTACACTTCGGTAGCTTTCCCGCGTAGCAACCCTGATTCGAAATGTTACCCTGATTTTGGTTAACTGAGGATGACTGGCTAAAACTGCGATTACTACTAGAGTCTGGCTTCTTCTGCGACTAAATCGAGTTGGACACCTTGTCCACATCATTCCATTTGCGCTTGCTATCAGAGGCAGGAGTAGTAGTTGTAGCAGTAGCAGAAGTGATAGAAACACGCGGAGGTAGCGAGCCACGCTCCACCTCCTGATCGGTAATCTTGTGGGCTAAGCGGATGATCTGAGCTAAGTTGTTGAGATTTGCAGCAGTGACCAAACTCTTTACTGCTGGTGCTAGGCCCTTGATATACAACTCAATTCTTCGAGGTGGGGGTCGAGATAAGTTGGGGGCACAAATTTGCTAGCTCATGAGACCTCTTCGTGAATGCTTCAATCTCGGACCCCTCCATCTTCAGATTATAGTACTCGTTCTCAAGTTTCTGAATTTCGTCACGAGGACAGTATTCTCCACGCATCAGCTCCTTAAAATCGTCCTAAGTAGTGGCACTCGCCATCTCAATGCCCCGCATCTGGACTTGGGCATTCCACCAGGTGAAGGCACCATCCTCGAGTGCGCCTGTAGCATACTTCACTCTATCCCCAACAGGACAGTTATGTGACAACTGTCAAAAATCCAGGTATCCGTATAATTAATTATCCACGATTAGTGATTAATGACTGTGCTGAATTACAATTAATTGCATTTTGATTATTGCCTCAAATGATGCATTAAGTACAGTTAGCACAGTTAACTTAGAAATCATGAAAATGCTGACAGAACTCAGCACATAGACAGACAGTGCATTGAGATAAAGAATGAGCCAGAAACTGAGTACTGCACTAGTATAGAGTTTAGGGAAGCAAGGATCCCAAAACTGCATTCCTAAGTGATATTTTAAGTGCCGGAAAGTGCCTAAAACTCACCCAAAGTGCTGAACTCAGTTAATTTCAGCAAAAATTAGCATTTAAATACATTAATATTATGCAGAAACATGGTAAAATGGTCCTGAATGCTTTCCTAAGTGTCGGGAATTAAAAGTGTCACAAAAGGGTACATAAAGCACACTAAACTACAAGTTTAGCACCTTAACAAACCAGTATCCAACCGAACAACCGGACACTAGCCGAAACATCAAATTTACACTAGAAGCAATGTTTTAATATTTCCAAGCTAGTTATGATCCCCGAACATCATAACACCTACTAAAAATATCTAATAACCAAGACATGTAACTAATACTTGGAATTGAACTATTAAGTGACTAAATGGTTATCACCTAAGCTACTACCCCCCCCCCCCATCTAGTGGACGGCCCATACATGGGCCCCACTCTTGATTTTCTTTCAATATTATATGAGATCTTGTTGGATTAATTGGGACATAAGAACCAAAGGTTAGAATGTTAAAATGGGTTATAAGAAGGACCCTTGAGATCTTGAGCTCATTATCACACCTACTAAAACACACACTTCTCTTCTTCTCCCCTTGGGAGCTCTTGGTCGAACATCAACCACACCACCACCACCTTCATTCCTTTATCTTCATACAATCTACACATATAGAAGGATGCTATAGATCATACAAGGAAGCTTGGTGGTTTTGGAGCTTGAAGGACCTCTCTTGTTTGCTTTTATCCTCTTCATTTCTTCACTTGAATCATCCCTAGCCTTGTGCTAGTGGTAAGAGTCTTGATCTATCCATTTTACTTCCATTTTTAGTGGTTAAAGAAGTATCATAATCAAGAACTTGAAGAACACTAAAGAACATAAGCATAAAACTTGAACATAAGCTTGATTTATGAAGTAATCTTGATGAAACTAAGTTGTTTATAAGTTGTATGCTTGTTGATCTTTGATTGTTTGTAAAAATGATGTTGATCATCATAACATCTTGCTAGATCATGATTAGAAACATAGTCTAGCAAGATGAGAAAGTAAGAAGGTTGTAGGATGAAAGATCATCCACACTTGAATCATGAACTTGGAAAGAATAAAATTGTCTTCTTGAAAAATCATGATCAAAGTAAGTTTTTAAACATATAGATCTAAAGATTTATAAATGGTATTTCAAAGAACCCAAGTTAAAAACATAAGTTTCATATAATCTTGGTTCTTACATAAACAAACACTATTTTTAATGGTTAAACAAGTGTAGAAACACTTGTGTAACAAGAAGAATACATAAAGAAGCATTTTTAGAAAATATGTTTTGAAGTTGTAAACATCCAACTTCTTTAAAAATGAAGTTTTTAAAGAAGTAAACACACTTTAAAGGGTAACTAAACTTACTAAACACACTACCAAGTTACTATGAATTTTTACAAATATTCAAGTTCATGAAGTGGTAGATTAAGCATGATTTTGGCAAAATTGGTAAGAGTAAGTTGTTTAGAGTTAATTTTAAATTGATTGTGATGATTTTTACAAAAGAAAATGATATGCTTGAAAGCATGGAAACCGCCATTTTTAGTGGAAACGATGGCAAAATTTTCTAAAAATATAAACACTTAGAAAAATATTCTAAACAAATATTTACAAGTGTGTTTTAACCCTGAGTTTTCTATATAAACTTTGTCATAATTTTTGTTACAAAAATATAAGTGTTGGAGGTTGGTTTTTATAAATAAAAATGGCTAAATATATATTTAGAATATATATATACAATGAAGACACACATGTGTGATTATTTGTATACTTTGTGTAATAGTTATATTATTTTAGGAGTTAAAATAATATAACACATCAAAATACCAAGGATTACCATCCAAAATATTACCAAAATCTCAAGGAATAAGTATACAAGTTACGCACAAAATATTGGCGAAAACAAACAAGAAATGTAACTTACAAAATATGACGGAAAATATGTTCACAAAGTATATTTTGGTAAATAATATTTTGGGCACAAAGAAACGAAAATATGATTTTTGCAATTACTACAAGAATATATCATATTTTGACAAGGGAAAAATATAGTATTTTTGGCAAGTATGAATTATATATATTTTTTTCTTAGATGATATATTATTTTTGAGAAAAATATATATTTTCTTGAGTAAACTTGAGATACATTATTTTTGGATAAAAATGAGTTTATGTATATTTTTCAAGTGAGACTTGAAAATATATTATTTTTGGAACTTATGAGAAGTTACAAATATTTTTGCCCAAAGAAAAATTATAAATAATTTTTCTAAGCAATATTTCTTAAATATATATTTTGGAAATATATATATTGGTGGATTTTTATTAAAGATAATATTCCGGAATAATTAATGTGAAATTAAGAATGAAGATATTTAATAAATACAATAAAATACGTATTCACACACGTATAAATACACACCGGAATACGACCCCAATACATGGCAAAAACACACATGTATAGGATACACCCATCATTGGGAAGGAAATACAAGTATAAATACTTGGGAAGTATTATCACAAAAATATTGTTTAACAATTATTCCAAAATTTAATAAATATAATTTAAGTTAAAATATGAATTATTTTAACAAATAATTATGTAACTTGGAATAATATCAAAAGAAACGTAACTCAGAAACGTTAATGCTAAAACAAGGCACGGCCCGTTCGTCTAATAGACATTAGTACGTTGTAGGTAGTCGTGTTCACCGGAGAAGTTCGGGTTACGATTGTTGAAGACGCAAGATTGTGAGTTTCGTGCTCCCCCTTTTCTTAACTGTTTTCAAGTTTTATAACTCCGGGGGTGAAGTACATGTTACAACTGTTTACATACATTATTATTTGGTATGGTTAGCTAAAGAAGGGTACACTTAGATCATGTGAGTGGTGGGCATAACGCTTAAGGCCATCAATCCTAGTTGTAGGACCGAGGGACATGAGTGATAGATCTATTTGGGTGTAGCGAGCCCCGCCCATGTTGGACCAGGGTTGGCCCATGGGTAGACTATGTCTTACAGCCGGAAGCCCGGTGCAAAATTTGCTAGGTTTGAGCTTCCTGTATCACGTCACACATATCAATGGCCTTGCAAACCATTGGTGATCTGTTTTTCCTTGTTGCTTTCATACCATGATTTATAAACTTACATACATACTTACAATGATTTCAAAGGTTTATTCACACACTCAAACAAACACACGAACTCGCTCAACTTTTGTTGATGTTTTCAAAATACATGTATTTCAGGGAATTAGTAAGTGGTTCTGGCGGGCGTTGGAAGTTTTATGTTGCGTTAGAAATAAAGATGTCATCCAAAGTCTTTGGGTTTGGTCAGTGTTTCTTATTCCTGGATGAGACACGTCTTCCAAACCTTGGTTTTATATAATATCTTTTGATGAGTCCTTAGTGAACTCGTAAACAATTCGTATGGTTTGTAAAACTTGAATTTGGAGTCTGTGTTTAAACAATGATGTTGTAATGTTTTCAAACTTAATTTATGGATGAACATCTATGGTTTTATCATATAGTTGTTGTTATGATTGAATGCAATGGTATTAAGAAAGTCACACCATAATCACGCTTCCTCAAAAGTCAGGGTGTGACAGCTTGGTATCAGAGCTTCTTTTGTAGCGAACTAGGATTCTTTCTCAAGTCTAGACTACAATCATTAGGGCTCTCACGAAAATGTTTTCACAACCTGTTTACATTGCATACACGAAACGCCCAGATCCAGGAAACATACATTTTTACAAACAAAAGACACGAATTTCGAAGTTTATGTTTATAGTTCAGTCTGGGAGACTGGGAAGTGTAGTTTGAGAGACTAGGTAGTTCAGTCTGGGAGACTGGGAAGTTTAGTCTGAGAGACTAGGTAGTTCAGTCTAGGATACTAGGAAGTTTAGTCTGAGAGACTAGGTAGTTCAGTCTGGGAGACTGGGAAGTTTAGTCTGAGATACTAGGTAGTTCAGTCTGGGAGACTGGGAGGTTTAGTCTGTGAGACTAAGTGGGTAGTCTGGGAAGACTAGGACAGATACCTGAATACATTGTTATTAATTACATGCTTAATGATGATTGTTGATATTTGTGCATATGTTGTGATTGTTTGTTACAGACACTATGTTTTCGTCTGAGAGTGGACTTTCTGATACTTTCGACCCCATAGCCATTGTTTCTGACGATGAGATCGTCCCAGAGCCAGAGATCTTTACCTCCGATACCGAGAGTGACCCGGAGATGATGTCGGAAGACGATGATGATTTCCAGCCTTTTGCGCTACCTGACTTTGGCGATGATTTACCGCATGCTGATGGTATCCCCGACGAGGATCCCTTTCTTATTCCTATTCCTGTCCATGGCCATCTCATCCTCGGACATCCCGATGGTGAGCATGCTGTGGCACCGATCTTCGCTCCTTTGCCTCTTGCGGCCTTTCCTTTTGAGGATTTGCCCTTCGATGACTTTTCTGATTACGATTTAGATCTGTTTGTTGATGGTCCCCCTGATGATGCCCAGGGTGATGGAGATTTGGCGGAAGAAGTCATTGCTATTCCACTTGTCGAGATCCCTGTTATTGATATTTCTTCTGACTCCATTATACACTCTTTCTCATATTCCTTTAAGTCTGTGACTTCTTCTGTCACACCCTGGCTTTGCGGAAGCGTGGTTAATTTGGTGTGACTTCTTAATACCATAGCTTAACCATAACAAAGCTATATAAAATAAAACCATGCAAGATCATCCATTCGATTAAGTTTTAAAGACCAAATACAATAACATTGTCTTAACGGAAACACATCCTAACGACATAAACATTGTTCAACAAACACAACATAACATAACATAAGCATAGTTTAAGGACTGTGACTTGTCCAGGAAAGAGTCACATTCCCTAAACCCGGATGACCTCGTAACTAGTGCAGCGGGAAAACGTGTCATACCGCGCCAGATCCTTTAATTCCTTGAAATACATGTAAGTTGAAAAATCAACAATAATGTTGAGCGAGTTCATGTGTAAGTGAGTAAATAAACCTTTGTAAGTATAAAAGAATCCTGGTATGTAACACATAAGGGAAATGAGATCACCAATGGTTTGCAAGGCCACTGATATGTGTGAAGTGCAAGTAGGGAGACTCAAACCTAGCGGATTTATGCGTTGGGCACGAAGTCACCCCGAGGTCCATTTCTAGTTTGGCCTGGGGCTGGGCTCGCTACACCCGGATAGATCTACCGCTCCTGTCCCTCGGTCCTACCATGAGGACTAATGGCCTCATGTTGCTCCTACCCACTCACATGATCTAAGTAGTAAACCTCCTTACGCTAACCATACCATGTATAAAGTACGTGTAATCAAAGTAACATGTATTTCACCCCCGTAGTTTAGAAAACTGAAAACAGTTAAGAGAAAAGGGGGACATGAACTCACAGTGGTGCGTCTCTACCAAGTATGTCTCCTGATCAAGCAGCTGTGTGACGACCTACACGCACTAATTTTATTAGACGGACGGCCGTGCCTTAGCTTTAAGGTTTAAGTTTTTGGGAAATAGTTAGACAACTATTTTGTGTTTACATATTATATACTTGGTAATCATTTTCCTTCCCAAGGATGGGGGATTTAATACATGTGTGTTCGTATAATTTCGAAATATATTATTAAGTCTCACTTAAAATATATTTTATTTCTAATCCCAAATATAAATATACTTCTCAAAAATATTATATTTTCTATTACACATAGTTTTCCCCAAAATAATACTTTAACAAAAATACGCGTTCATGAATATTTCCTTAAAATGTGTAAGTTACGTTTTAACGATCGAGTGGTAATAATAATTACCGGTGTAACTTATATATTTATCGTAGAGACGTTCGTATTATTTTGGATCCATTAACATTCGATAGTATTATTTTTACCCTAAAAATAATACTAGTATTTTCACAAAATAATCATAAACACATATCAAGTGACTTTATGAAAAATATATATACTAAATATATATTTACCAAGTTTTATTTTGTGAAATCCCACCTCCGATGTTTTGTAATTAAAGTCGTGGCGAAATCTATAATTTGAAAACAAGTCGAAAAAGTATTTCTAACACTTATAGTGAAAATAATTCTAAGTGTTAGGATTTTAGAAAAAATTCGCCAGAGTTTCCTCTGTAACTGGAGGTGGCCACGCTTTTAAGCGTATCATTTTCTTTTATAAATCAAATCAACCATTTTTCTTATTTAACCAAAACAATATTCAACGCAACAAACTAGTCAACAAATATATATAAGTCGCAAAAATCACATGAACTTGTGGTTTTCTAATATTATGAAGTAAATCCCATTACTTTTAGCGGATCTCTATATAAATCCATCCGATTTTGTAAAAACCTCGTTTTTAGAGAAATCCCGTTTTTACAACTTTTCGTCATCTTTTACAAAAATAGTTATTTTGTCGAAACTTAGTGTTACACAAGTATTTACACACTTGTGTGTTTGCTAAAATCACTCTTGTTTATGAAAGATCCGTCTTTAAAAGTATGTTTCTCTTGACACGTGGTCCTTTGAAAATACCGCTTGTAGATCCGTAGATCCACTAGTTTTAAACACTATTTTACAAGTAAAATCACTTTTACACAAGTTCATGATTCGTGTGTGGTAGAGTTTCATCCTTTAACCCTTGTTACTTCCAAAACAACCTTATGTCGTGATCCAAGATCATGACCAATCCGGGTTAAACGATGATCCGAGCTACCACAACATAGATCGGGTCCAAATAACTACACAAATCAAATACTACAAGTCTTACACAACAAACAAGCTTTTAACCATCACTTTTAGTGTTTTTAGTAGACTTTCATGTTTCAACTTGCATGTTTACGAGTCTTAACCGTTACAATTCATTTTAACCACTTCAAAATAGTTCGAGAGGGTGATTATAGCAACTTACTACTAGCTCGAGGCTAGGGAAGAATCTAGACGCAAAATGAGAGGATAAAAGCAATAGAGTGAGGTCCTTCGCGTTCCGAATGCACCAAGCCTCCTTATACATGATCCTTAACGCTTGAATGATCTTGGAATGTGATGATCAAACTCGAAGAATGATCGATGGTGGTGGGTTGCTCTCGGCCGAGAACCAAAGAGAGGGAGAGAGAGTGTGTGTGTTGGTGAGTTTGTTAAGTGAAGTGATAATGTGTTAAGCTTGGATCTTATAGACAAAACTCAAGATTATTAACCAAGGGATTTAGTGTCTTCAAGATATTAAGCATTGGTGATTATTATAATCACAAAGTACAAGGGGTGTCCCCCCTTGGGGACGGTTTGGTTGAGGGGGGGGGGGGGGTAGTTTGGTTCAAATCCAACTAAACACCAAGTATTAGTTAGTTAATTGTGAGGGTTAACCCGGTTACTAGTGTGTTATGTGCTATGACGGGTGTTAGGGTATTCAGGGACCCTAACTGGCTCAGAAAAAAGAAAAACAATGTTGATGACAATATTTTCATGTTCCGGGTATAGTCCGGTTGTTCGGTTGGATAGTAATCCGTTAAAGTGCTTAACGAAGCTTTAAAGTGTCGTTATTATTATTTTTAGTGACACAACTTATTCCTGACACTTTGGAAGGTGTCTAGTAATATTTTTCTCATGTTTTGGCACTTTAATAGTTAGCCAAATGCTGAATTTTGTACTTAGAGTACGTTTTAGGCACATCCGGTCACTGTAATTTATTCCTAGTGACGCAGTTCTACAACCCTTATATCCCTACACTCACCACTAGTGTAGTAAAATATTTCTGGCTCATACAGGCCTTAGAGGCAGTGTCTGCCTGATGCTGGCTTTATCAGCATGCTCAATAGGTTATCCGTTTATAGTGCTACTGTGCTTTTTGTGCATCATGTTTGTCACTAAGGTTCAGTATGTAATTAATGTAGTGACGGTAAGTAAAGTATGATGCAGGTATATGCATGTATCAGAAATCAAGTAGCAGTTCATCAGTAATTTCAAATAAGCACAGTAATTAAGCAGTAATTAATTATTAATTAAGTTGTACGTATACCTGGTTTAGTGAGGGTTGTCACATTCTCCCCCCGTTAGAAAAATTTCATCCCGAAATTTTAAGTTCTGCTTGTAGATGCAGGGTTCTTAGGAAATAAGTGGGGGTACTTCTCTTTCATCCGGTCCTCACGCTCCCAGGTGTATTCAGGACCATGTCTGGCATTCCAACGAACTTTGACGAGCTTGACACTGCTCCGGCGGGTCTTGTTTACTTTCCAATCCATAACCTCAACCGGTTCTTCAACGAAATGGAGCGTGTCGTCAACATGAATCTCGTCGATGGGAATGGCAATGGTATCTTGAGTTGGACTTTTCTTCAGGTTGGATACATGAAATGTATCGTGAACTGAATGGAGTTCAGCAGGTAAGTCCAACTTGTATGCTACCAGTCCTATTCTTTCCAAAATTCTGAAAGGACCAATGTAGCGCGGATTCAACTTCCCACGCTTTCCGAAGCGTGCCACACCCTTCCAGGGTGAAACTTTCAATAAAACCATTTCTCCCACTTGGAATTCCAAGTGTTTCCGGTTTGGATCTGCATAGGATTTCTGTCTGTGGCGAGCTGCTTCGATGCGTTTTAGAATCTGCGCAATCTTGTCTGTCGTCTCTTGGACGATTTCGGGACCAGCAAGCTGCCTATCACCTGCGTCAGCCCAGCATAGGGGTGATCGGCACTTGCGTCCGTAAAGGGCTTCAAATGGCGCGACTCCAATACTGGTGTGGTAGCTGTTGTTGTATGAAAATTCGACCAGTGGCAAATGCTTATCCCAGCTACCGCCCAAATCCATAACACACGCTCTCAGCATGTCTTCCAAAGTCTGTATCGTCCGCTCGCTTTGCCCGTCGGTCTGCGGGTGAAATGCGGTGCTCATATTCAATTGCGAGCCAAAAGCTTCTTGGAAGGATTGCCAAATCCTTGATATGAACCTTCCGTCTCTATCGGAAATGATTGAGAGAGGCACTCCATGATGTGCGACGATCTCTCTCATGTAAATTTCGGCCAACTTGCTCGTATTATCCTTCTCTCTGATAGGTAAGAAGTGTGCTGACTTCGTTAATCGATCCACTATCACCCAAATAGTGTCATGGCCTCTTGGCGTTCTTGGCAACTTTGTAATGAAATCCATGGAGATTTGTTCCCATTTCCACTTGGGAATCTCAGGTTGTTGCAGAAGTCCTGAAGGCTTCTGGTATTCCGCTTTCACCTTAGCACACGTTAAACATTTGCTCACATAAACAGCAACATCGCCTTTCATCCTAGGCCACCAATAATAATCTTTGAGATCCTGGTACATCTTATCCGCTCCAGGGTGGATAGAGTACCGCGACTTGTGAGCTTCTTCAAAAATAACTTTCCTTAAATCACCAAACAAAGGAACCCAAATCCTTTTCTCAAAACATAACGTTCCTTCCTCGTTTGGTACCAGTAGCTTCTCCATCCCACAGAGATATTCTTCTTCAAGGTTTCCTTCCTTGAGAGCTTCTTTCTGCGCGGCACGAATGCGCAAGGAAAGATCGGTTCGGATAATCATTTCTAAAGCCCTAACCCTTATGGGCTTGATCCTCTCCTTTCGACTTAGGGCATCGGCGACCACATTCGCCTTCCCTGGATGATACTTTATCTCGCAGTCGTAATCGTTCAGCAACTCAACCCATCGCCTTTGCCTCATATTCAGCTCCTTCTGGTTGAATATGTGTTGTAGGCTTTTGTGATCTGTAAAAATTGTACACTTTGTACCATAAAGGTAGTGTCTCCAGATCTTTAATGCAAATACCACTGCGCCAAGTTCCAAATCATGTGTGGTATAGTTCTTTTCGTGCACTTTCAATTGACGTGAAGCGTAAACAATAACCTTCTGGCGTTGCATCAACACACAACCCAATCCTTGACGTGAGGCGTCACAGTATACCACAAAATCATCTGTACCTTCCGGTAGTGCTAAGATTGGCGCATTGCAGAGCTTATCCTTCAATATCTGGAACGCTTCTTCCTGTTTGATTCCCCAATCAAACTTCTTATCTTTCTGCGTGAGGAGCGTCAATGGTTGAGCGATTTTTGAAAAATCTTCAATGAACCTTCGATAGTAGCCAGCTGAACCCAAGAATTGTCGAATCTCGGTTGGCGTCTTTGGCGTTTCCCAATTCTTGATCGCTTCGATCTTGGTTGGATCCACGTGGATTCCGTCTCCATTTACCACATGTCCAAGAAATTGGACTTCACGTAGCCAAAATTCGCACTTAGAGAGTTTGGCATACAGTTGTTCTTTCTTCAGCAGCTCCAAAATAGCTCTTAGATGCTGTTCGTGCTCAGCCTTTGTTCTTGAATAAATCAATATGTCGTCGATAAACACAATCACGAACTTGTCCAAGTACGGCTTGCAAACTCTATTCATCAAATCCATAAAGACTGCAGGTGCGTTTGTCAAACCAAACGGCATAACAAGGAATTCGTAGTGTCCATAACGAGTTTTGAAGGCTGTCTTCGGGATACTTTCCTCTTGTATCCTTAACTGATGGTATCCAGATCGAAGATCGATCTTTGAATAAAAGCTTGAGCCTTGCAGTTGGTCAAACAGATCATCAATTCTTGGCAGAGGATATCTATTCTTGATCGTCAGCTTGTTCAATTCTCTGTAGTCGATACACATACAAAAACTACCGTCCTTCTTCTTGACAAACAGGACCGGAGCTCCCCAAGGCGAGAAGCTTGGTCGGATAAATCCCTTGTCTAACAACTCTTGAAGTTGTGTCGACAGTTCCTGCATCTCAGACGAAGCAAGTCTATAAGGTGCCTTAGCCACAGGCGCGGCGCCTGGAACTAAGTCAATGCAGAACTCTACTTGTCTCTGAGGTGGCAGTCCAGGTAAGTCCTTTGGGAAGACTTCTGGATATTCCCTCACGACAGGGATGTCTTCTATTCTCGGCTCAGCAGCCTTCTTATCCACAATGTGTGCCAGGAAGGCAACACATCCCTTCTGCAAACACTTTCGCGCTTTCAGGCAGCTGATAATTCTTAACGGCGTATCATGCTTCTCCCCGTGAACCACAATTGTTTCGCCATCTTCGGTTGGGATACGAACGACCTTTTCGTGATAAGCTATCTCAGCCTTGTTGCCTGATAACCAATCCATTCCTACCACCACGTCGAAGCTTCCCAACTGGACTGGTAGTAGATCCAGAGCAAACTCACGCTCTCCCAATTCGATCACACAACCTCTGATAACTTCATTGGCTTCTACTAACTTTCCATTGGCCAATTCGATTGAGTACGGAACATCTAACTTATTAGCGGTTAAACCAAGCATATTCTTAAATTCTAACGATACGAAGCTATAATCGGCGCCGGTATCAAAAAAGACGGATGCATAGCGTTGGTTTACAGGGAACGTACCAGTAACGACATTGGGATCCTGGCGCGCTTCCCTTGCTTCAATATGGAACACTCTTCCACGGGCTTGGTTCATCTCTGGGCAGTTCCTCTTAAAGTGCCCAATATCACCACAGTTAAAGCATCCAAGTCTTTGCCCGTTTCCACCTCCATTTCCAGCTTGGTTATTCCTTTAGTTATAATTCACGGCGCCCGCTTGGTTAGCATTGTTGCCTCGATTCCCATTACCTCCATTGTTTCCTTGTGGGCGATTTCCATTCCCTCCCCGGTTGTTATTTCTGTTTCCGAATCCTCCCTGGCCTCCCTGGCCAGCAGTGGCCCAACAAGTGTCCTTCAAGTGGCCCGGCTTTCCACATGCTTCGCATACTTTCACACTACAATGGCCAGAATGGTGGCGTTGGCAGGTATTACACTTGGGCTGGGTGCCCAGATATCCTTTTCCTTTATTTCCACTACCAGCTGTAACCTGAGCTGGCGTGCCTGATCCTTCTTTCTTAACCACCACACTGGCGCCCTGCTTGAAGTTCGAGAACTTCCGTTTGTTACCTCCTGATGACTCGACGTGAGTCTCTTTCTTCTTAGGCTCAGCATCACCAAACTTGTTCAGGCGAATAGCCTCCTCTGTGAGAGCCACGCTCAGATCAATTGCCTCAGAAATTGTCGCAGGCTTGGATGAGGTCACCATGCTTATGATTTGAGGAGCTAATCCCTAAATGAAACGTTCAATCCGCTTGAACTCCGGAGTGACCATGTAGGGTACCACATGCGATAAGTCATGGAACCTTTGAACGTATTCTGCGATTTTTGGACCTTCCATTTTCAAATGCCAGAACTCAGTTTCCAATCTTTGGATTTCCGCGCGAGATCAGTACTTTTTGTGCATAAGTTCCTTTAGTTCGGTCCAGGTTAGTGTGTAGGCAGCAGCTTCACCAAGTGTCTGTACTTGCAAATTCCACCAAGAGAGGGCTCCATCCAAGAATAGCCCCGAGATATAGGTGACTTGCTGATCTAGTGCGCATTTGCTCATGCGAAGAACAGATTCAGTTTTCTCAGCCCAACGAACAAAGGCGACAGCACCTCCTGTGCCATCAAAGTTGACCGGTTTGCAGTTTAGAAACTGCTTGTAGGTGCACCCTGCACACACATTGTAACATGTGAATGGCATTAGCATCTTTGCTATAGATATCCAATTAGGTAATGGTATGTCTAAATGACCTGGTATTACCATGAGGTGGATTGTTGTTGCCATTGTTGTTTGACCTGCTTCTGCTGGGTCCTCCTTGCGAGGCGGCGTATTGTGCGATGGCAGCAGCGATGACTTGCTGGAGTTCTGCCTCATTGGTAGGCATCGGCGTTGGACGTTTCGGCGGCATCTTCTAAAAGATGGGTTTACGTTGGTCAGGCCATAGTAAAGATCCCATGTTATAATACATACGCTTTATTATGATAGTAATAGTACATAACATCTCATGTTATAATCATATCAATCACACAACATCCCATGTCACAAACATTAATCACACAACATCCCATGTTATAGAATATAAATAACCAAATCAAGCATCAAATATGATGAGAATACTGTGATTGCCATATATTGAGACCACATAGTAAGCGTACAAGTACATCACAGTGTCATACAACATCAGTCGACTAAGGGCTACATCACCCTAGTCCAAAAACTATATCAAATCAGTGTCAGTACATCAAATACATGTCAACAAAAGTCAAAATCATAATGTAGTCTCCAAAAATGCTGTGCAGTCAAAAGCATTCGCCGTCTTCTCACCAGCGTCTACCCATACAGTACTGAAGAGCTCTACACGGATGGCGGTGGAGGAGGGGGAAAGTGAGTGTAGAACAAACGACGCAACTGGAGCCAGTCCTCCTCCATGGCTCTCTGGGTACGCAACCAAGAAGCAACATGCTGCTCAAGTGCCAAAAGGTGTGCAGTATAGTCAGGTAACAATGGTCGAGAGTGCTGCAAAGAAACAGGGTGGGTCTGACCCTGACACTGGCACGGCGGCGGCTGAGCTCTCTCAAGCTCCTGGATGCGCCGTGTGAGTGCCTCCTGCTGGACAATAATCAATATCAAAACGTCCTCAATAGTATACCCCATATGGAAAGGATGGTAGGGGTCGGTCAGTGGCATAACAGACGGTGACGTCCAGAGAAATGGCTCGCTGGCTGGATCAAAAGGTGGCACAAAGAACGGTGGTACAGGGGGTAAAACAGGTGAAAACTGTGGCATAACGGGAACAGACGTCGGCACATGCCCAAAGGGATGGGCCGAAGAACCCTCTCCAGGTCGTGCTGGAGGTGTAAACTGAGGAAATGAAAAGGAGGTATCAATGTGACGGGTATCAGTGATCTGAGGGGGAATAGGTGGAACCTCATCATCGGCAGGGATCCACCCATGCTGGGCGAGCTCATCTCGTGGGTCAATCTGTGCCTCAAAAAGTGCTCGATCAAACTGTACAGGCATAGGGTCAAGGTGGGGTGCAACAAGAGGGTCAATTGGTGCATCAGCAAAAAGTGGGGGATCAACATGATCAGCAGCAATAACATGGTCGCCCTCCAGTAGTGGTGCATCAGCAGGGTGATCATCAATGGGTAGGTCAGCAATGACAGGCTCAATAAACATGCCAGCATGAGCAGGGTCATGCTCAAGCACTGGGTCAGGAGCAGGGTCCAGTGGCTGCTCGGGCTCATCAAAGGCCATCTCAAAATCAAACTCAGGGTCGATGGGATCAACTGGGTCAACTGGGTCGACCGGATCCTCCATAGGTTGATCCATGGGTATAAACTCTATATCCTCATCTGGGTCGAATCCTGGGGGAAAGACAGGATCGGAATTTTCCACATCATCGTGGTCGAAAGCAAAACTAGGAATAGGGGCAACAGAGGATGCCTGGTCGGGATCTGATCCATGAGAAAAGCGCTGCGCACTCTGAGTGTGTGAAGGTGCGGAGGCCACAGACTCGAAAGAGTCTGGGACCGGAGAGTGAGCAGGTGACTCCTCAGCGGGAGCATCTGCGATCAACAAAAGATCTCCAACAGCAAGAAGGGCCTCGCCCTGAACCTCATCCTCTAAGGGCTCGTCGTCAAACAGATCGACGTCGTCGTCAGCGTCGAGGAGTAAATCGTAAGCAGGATATGAAGCAACTGGTATGGGAGCAGGGATCTCCACTAACGGTAGGACCCCGGCCAAAGGGCCATCAGCGAGCTCATCAGCACCATCAGGTAAAGCGAAGGGCTGAAAGTCATCCTCGTCCGTGCTAGTAACGTCGGATGTGTGGACCTCGTGCTCTGAAGACTCTAGGTCGTCTGATACTATAGGTCTAGGTCCTGTGCTGTCTGAGTTACCTGTGCCAGAGGTGTCCATGGTGTCTGTAACATAAACACAGACATGCACAAACAGTCAATCATACAATCAAATAATCACATAAGTCACCAAGTAAGCAATCAAATAATTCTCCTAGTCCCACTAGCCTCCCAGCCTCCCAGACTGCTCTTCCTAGTCCCACTAGCCAATTCTCCTAGTCCCACTAGCCAATTCTCCTAGTCCCACTAGCCAACTACCTTAGCCTCCCAGACTGAGCCTCGGCCTCCCAGACCGAGCCTATAAATAATAAATAAAATGTGCTCAACATTTGTTTATAAAAAGTTTTGTATCTGGACTTAAGTGGTATGCAGTGTAAAAATGTTTTCGTGAGAGCCCTAGTGATCATAGTCTAGACTCGAGAAGGAATCCTAGTTCGCTATGATCAGAGCTCTGATACCAAGCTGTCACACCCTGGCTTTGCGGAAGCGTGGTTAATTTGGTGTGACTTCTTAATACCATAGCTTAACCATAACAAAGCTATATGAAATAAAACCATGCAAGATCATCCATTAGATTAAGTTTTAAAGACCAAATACAATAACATTGTCTTAACGGAAACACACCCTAACGACATAAACATTTTTCAACAAGCACAACATAACATAAGCATAGTTTAAGGACTATGACTTGTCCAGGAAAGAGTCACATTCCCTAAACCCGGATGACCTCGTAACTAGTGCAGCGGGAAAACGTGTCATACCGCGCCAGATCCTTTAATTCCCTGAAATACATGTAAGTTGAAAAATCAACAATAATGTTGAGCGAGTTCATGTGTAAGTGAGTAAATAAACCTTTGTAAGTATAAAAGAATCCTGGTATGTAACACATAAGGGAAATGAGATCACCAATGGTTTGCAAGGCCACTGATATGTGTGAAGTGCAAGTAGGGAGACTCAAACCTAGCGGATTTATGCGTTAGGCACGAAGTCACCCCGAGGTCCGTTTCTAGTTTGGCCTGGGGCTGGGCTCGCTACACCCAGATAGATCTACCGCTCCTGTCCCTCGGTCCTACCATGAGGACTAATGCCCTCATGTTGCTCCGACCCACTCACATGATCTAAGTAGTAAACCTCCTTACGCTAACCATACCATGTATAAAGTACTTGTAATCAAAGTAACATGTATTTCACCCCCGTAGTTTAGAAAACTGAAAACAGTTAAGAGAAAAGGGGGACATGAACTCACAGTGGTGCGTCTCTACCAAGTATGTCTCCTGATCAAGCAGCTGTGTGACGACCTACACGCACTAATTTTATTAGACGGACGGCCGTGCCTTAGCTTTAAGGTTTAAGTTTTTGGGAAATAGTTAGACAACTATTTCGTGTTTACATATTGTATACTTGGTAATCATTTTCCTTCCCAAGGATGGGGGATTTAATACATGTGTGTTCGTATAATTTCAAAATATATTATTAAGTCTCACTTAAAATATATTTTATTTCTAATCCCAAATATAAATATTCTTCTAAAAAATATTATATTTTCTATTACACATAGTTTTCCCCAAAATAATACTTTAACAAAAATACGCGTTCATGAATATTTCCTTAAAATGTGTAAGTTACGTTTTAACGATCGAGTGGTAATAATAATTACCGGTGTAACTTATATATTTATTGTAGAGACGTTCGTATTATTTTGGATCCATTAACATTCGATAGTATTATTTTTACCCTAAAAATAATACTAGTATTTTCACAAAATAATCATAAACACATATCAAGTGACTTTATGAAAAATATATATACTAAATATATATTTACCAAGTTTTATTTTGTGAAATCCCACCTCCGATGTTTTGTAATTAAAGTCGTGGCGAAATCTATAATTTGAAAACAAGTCGAAAAAGTATTTCTAACACTTATAGTGAAAATAATTCTAAGTGTTAGGATTTTAGAAAAAATTCGCCAGAGTTTCCTCTGTAACTGGAGGTGGCCACGCTTTTAAGCGTATCATTTTCTTTTATAAATCAAATCAACCATTTTTCTTATTTAACCAAAACAATATTCAACGCAACAAACTAGTCAACAAATATATATAAGTCGCAAAAATCACATGAACTTGTGGTTTTCTAATATTATGAAGTAAATCCCATTACTTTTAGCGGATCTCTATATAAATCCATCCGATTTTGTAAAAACCTCGTTTTTAGAGAAATCCCGTTTTTACAACTTTTCGTCATCTTTTACAAAAATAGTTATTTTGTCGAAACTTAGTGTTACACAAGTATTTACACACTTGTGTGTTTGCTAAAATCACTCTTGTTTATGAAAGATCCGTCTTTAAAAGTATGTTTCGCTTGACACGTGGTCCTTTGAAAATACCGCTTGTAGATCCGTAGATCTACTAGTTTTAAACACTATTTTACAAGCAAAATCACTTTTACACAAGTTCATGATTCGTGTGTGGTAGAGTTTCATCCTTTAACCCTTGTTACTTCCAAAACAACCTTATGTCGTGATCCAAGATCATGACCAATCCGGGTTAAACGATGATCCGAGCTACCACAACATAGATCGGGTCCAAATAACTACACAAATCAAATACTACAAGTCTTACACAACAAACAAGCTTTTAACCATCACTTTTAGTGTTTTTAGTAGACTTTCATGTTTCAACTTGCATGTTTACGAGTCTTAACCGTTACAATTCATTTTAACCACTTCAAAATAGTTCGAGAGGGTGATTATAGCAACTTACTACTAGCTCGAGGCTAGGGAAGAATCTAGACGCAAAATGAGAGGATAAAAGCAATAGAGTGAGGTCCTTCGCGTTCCGAATGCACCAAGCCTCCTTATACGTGATCCTTAACGCTTGAATGATCTTGGAATGTGATGATCAAACTCAAAGAATGATGGATGGTGGTGGGGTGCTCTCGGCCAAGAACCAAAGAGAGGGAGAGAGAGTGTGTGTGTTGGTGAGTTTGTTAAGTGAAGTGATAATGTGTTAAGCTTGGATCTTATAGACAAAACTCAAGATTATTACCCAAGGGATTTAGTGTCTTCAAGATATTAAGAATTGGTGATTATTATAATCACAAAGTACAAGGGGTGTCCCCCCTTGGGGACGGTTTGGTTGAGGGGGGGGGGGGGGTAGTTTGGTTCAAATCCAACTAAACACCAAGTATTAGTTAGTTAATTGTGAGGGTTAACCCGGTTACTAGTGTGTTATGTGCTATGACGGGTGTTAGGGTATTCAGGGACCCCAACTGGCTTAGAAAAAAGAAAAACAATGTTGATGACAATATTTTCATGTTCCGGGTATAGTCCGGTTGTTCGGTTGGATAGTAATCCGTTAAAGTGCTTAACGAAGCTTTAAAGTGTCGTTATTATTATTTTTAGTGACACAACTTATTCCTGACACTTTGGAAGGTGTCTAGTAATATTTTTCTCATGTTTTGGCACTTTAATAGTTAGCCAAATGCTGAATTTTGTACTTAGAGTACGTTTTAGGCACATCCGGTCACTGTAATTTATTCCTAGTGACGCAGTTCTACAACCCTTATATCCCTACACTCACCACTAGTGTAGTAAAATATTTCTGGCTCATACAGGCCTTAGAGGCAGTGTCTGCCTGATGCTGGCTTTATCAGCATGCTCAATAGGTTATCCGTTTATAGTGCTACTGTGCTTTTTGTGCATCATGTTTGTCACTAAGGTTCAGTATGTAATTAATGTAGTGACGGTAAGTAAAGTATGATGCAGGTATATGCATGTATCAGAAATCAAGTAGTAGTTCATCAGTAATTTCAAACAAGCACAGTAATTAAGCAGTAATTAATTATTAATTAAGTTGTACGGATACCTGGTTTAGTGAGGGTTGTCACATCTTCAGCCTTACAGGCAGTTGGACTGCGACGTTACGCCACTGATACTGATGACGATACAACCATGTCAGCTACACCGATTCCTCCACATGACATTGTGCCTGGACTTGAGCTTGATTTTATCTCTATTGATCAGCCTGTTGATACACCCACTGATCCTGAGTTGATACTTGTTGATCCTAAGCCGATATTTGCTCCTGAGCCTCTACCTGATTTTGATCCTATCCCATTTGGCATACCTGATGTTGCACCCCTTATACCAGATCTGATTCCTGCACCCGCTGACCCAGGTGCTTTTGCCAGTCAGATATACCCCCGATTCGCTTTCACCAGCAATGGGTGGATAGATGATGATGATGATGTACCTCCTGTTATTGAGCCTGTTACTCCCCCACATGCACCTACACCTATTGATGTTGCTCCTGATGAAACAATGGTTAACCGGGCGGGTTAACTCACTGGTCTCGTCAAGAGGGTTAATCCCTTCTTTCCGAGGATCGCTGGCTATATCGTCTGGTGGAGGGTTTCCTGCACAAGGAAACAAACCGTGACTCGCAACAAGGAGGATGTGGTGGGGGGTGCTCCTTGTTACCACTCTCCGGCGTGAGAATCAGTAGTTTGCTTGGGAAGCAAAGTATGATAGTAGTAGTATATAGAGAGTTGAGAAGTGATACCTCAAACCTGGTTTGGGGTCAGTATTTATAGCCGAGGAGCTGAGGAGGGTAGTTGAGTAGCTAGCCTGACATCGCACAGCTATTTGCAGGTGTATTAGACCTGTCGGTTACTGTGGGGATGCCACGTCCTACTGTGGTGTCAGACTGCTGTATACACGTGGGCCGGTAGATGACTGTTCCCAGTGCCACTTGCACTGTGGTGTTAGACCCACTTGCCATATAGGCAGGATGCGGTGCCAAGCCGCGTCGCTGCTTGCGGTTATTGATGGTGTTCCCGCGTTGGTTGTTCCATCCATGATTTACGAGGGATGCGGTGTTATGCCGCATCGCCTGCTAGGTGACTGTTACTGTTGTCCTGATCCCTTGTCGTGACGAAAATGTTCATAGGATGCGGTGCGGGGCCGCATCGCTATGCGTAACATTAGTTTCCGTCCTCAAGGCAACTCTTCTCATCAATGGACAGATTGGACCGCTGCATCCGCGCGTGCCCACGCGGACACAGGTAAACTTATTGCTGTTGGAGGTTTTTGATGTGGGTAATGGTCATTCGCGGTCATGTTGACGCGAGATTTGGGACCATACCCCTTCAAGACCCCCAGTCTAGTGTTCCTTCCGTATGCAAGTTGCATGTGGGAGGGATACTGGACTATGTTGCCTAGATGGTTAAGTATGGGCCATGTAGATGGCGCCTTTTTTAAGTAAGTAGTAGGCCTTTCTAGTGGATTATTTCTTCCTTTGAGAAGGGTGTATGGTGAGCAAGTTCCGTCTGATGCGGAATTCTCAGCCACGGACTTGACTCTTGGTCTACCTTTTTCTGATGTCATCAGCCACCTATTGGTGTTTCGAACCAACCTTTGAAACGGTGACTGATGTTAGCAGGTTTCGAACCAACCTTTGAGATCGTGACGGAAGGTGTCCATTGCCGCAAATCTATGTTAGCTTATGCAAAGTTTGTAAGCACTTTGCTCGAGCTCTATGTTCAACTGGATATCCAACGATGATCCCTATTTTGTGGGGTGTTCGTGTTCTCCAGTTTAGCTCTCTAGTAACCGCACGTCCTCTGCGGTTTATCTCTCAAGTAACCGCACATCCTCTGAGGTTTAGCTTTCTAGTAACCGCATGTTCTTTGCGGTTACCTCGTTGTCATACCTTGTTGGCCATGTTCATTTGAGGATCGTGGGGTAGTTGCGCCATTGTTGGCCGTGTTTGGTCGAACAATGTGAATCTGGACTATGGGCATATAAACATGGTCATAGGCAGGGTTGTGCCCACCATTGTTTATTCTATGCGGTCCATAGGTGGGTAACTAGTCATAAGCAGACTTGTTACCGCTGTTCTGGAGCTACTTTCCTTCACGCTTTGGTGGAAAGTAGGTTTCCTTTAAGTAGTGTTGCCGGAGGAGACCAACTTAGATGCTTGGGAAGTTGGTTGAAACTCATCCGCATTCGTTTTGTAGCCACTTTCCTTCATGCTTTGTTGAAAAGCAGTTTTCTTTAAAGTAGCTTTGCTCCACCGTGTGGAGGTTTAGTTGTGGCTCTTCCGTAGCTACCGTTCGCATAGTTGCGGTTTGTAGCAGCCACTCACGAGTGATTGCGGTTTGCAGCAAAGAACTCGCTTCTAGAAGTCTTGTAGACTGGATGCAGCTCTTGAAGGTTCAGGAGACAGGGTTGCTGATGTGTGGTTTGTTCAGCATACCTGTCCTTTTCCTTAAGGAGAAGTTGTTTGCGTTCCCTCCGTGGTTGTGAACCGGAAATGAGGGTTTTGAAGCTTGAAGAAGCTTTATATGTAGTGCGGTTTACCGCATTCTGAGAAGCGGTTTTCACGGTCCAAAGAACCATGCTGGTTCTGAGTATCTGACACACCTGTGCGGGTTGGTGTGTGTCCTCTCCGCATATTCCACGTGTGCGCGTGGGTATGTGCGGTTATTGCTTATACCCCCTTATACAATTTAAAGATATATATTTTGCCTTTTTTAAGGGGTATGTATAAAACGACATGCGGTATGGGTTATGGTGCGGTAAACCAGAGAAACCGCATGCCGCTTAAGTTTGGATAAGTTTGTCGCTTTTGTATTGTCCATGTGGCTGATAGCACGTGTGGGTTGTTGAAAGTCAGTAGAATTCTGACATGTGATGTTCTGAAAGGACTCGTGCATTGACCGAGGTCATAACTGCACTGTAGCAAGTAGTGTAAAGGTCAATTCTGTCAGGCGCGTGGGCGGCCACGCGCGCATGATAACCGTCAGCTGAAAGGTTGCTGAACACGTGGCGAAACGTAAGTGGTCCTTCTTGAACTTTGTAAGTCGGTTACTCCATCGCATTAATTGCGATGAGTATATAAGGGGAAACCGTTTGGTTTCTCCCACGTTGTTCAAAATTCAAAAAATTTCTCCGGTGGAAAGAGAATACTCTTCATCTTCTCCGATCAATCCGCCTGTATTTCCGGTCATCTTCTGAGTTTTTCTTGTAATACTCTACCTCTCTTCCTTATCTGATGGCTGAACCATCCAACCCACACAATGTGGAGGGTGAAAACCCTGAAACCTCTTCTCCGGTGGCCGGAGAAGAAGAAGATGATGGTGGTAGCGCCCCTGGTGGTGGCTTGCCACCTTTGAAGTGGTCGAAAGCATCGTTCGACCAACTGATGATCAGTATACAAATGCCCTCCGAGTTTGGGACTGTTCATCCCCAAGACGGTGACACCGGTGTTTGTGCTCCAGCCGGTTACGTGACCCTGTGGGCCGATTCTTTCATCGATGGTAATCTTCGCTTACCATTGACCGTTTTTGTTGCCGAGTGTTTGGAGCATTACGGGGTTCATATTTCTCAGATGGGCCCGTTTGGGTTTATTCGTATTAGACATTTTGAATCGACTTTTCGTGCCCTTGGTTTACCAGTCACCGTTGATAATTTCCGGGGGTTTTATCAGTTGACGGTGAACACAGGTTTCTTCTCCTTCCAAGAACGGTATGGAAGTGTCAAGTTGATGACCCCTCCCAAGGGTATTACCAAGTGGAAGAGCAAGTTCTTCTATGTTAAAGCTTGCGCGGTTGTTGTCAACATACCTTTGCGGAATGTTAATGAGCCTATCCCTGCGGAGGACATTGCCATTCCTAATTCGGAGAATGCGGAATGGTTCTCGCGGTTGAAGACTACAAAGCATAGGCTGTTGAAGAACACCGAGTTGTGGATGCTGCGGATATTTTTTACTAGGGCCGATAAGCATTCAAGGCCCGTTGTGCGGGAGAAAACTGGTGGTAAGTGTTTTTACTCTTGCGCGGTTTTACTATTCCCTTGTTTGCTTATTAATTTGAACTTGTACTATCAGAAGAAGTTGTTGAGCTGTGGAAGATATTTGATCCAAGTTTCACTGGCAAGGTTGATATTGTCCAGACTGCTGAAGGTGCAGGGTTTAATTTGACCATTCTTCATAACTTCCGCGTTCCTACACGCGAGGCACTGAAAGCACCCCTGCCGCAGGGCAAAGGTATAATTCATAGCTTTCTTTTCATGCCTTGTACTTTTTATGCTGCTGATAGTCTACCTGCAGGTACTCTTGGGGCCCTTGGAAAGTTTGAGTCAAGGGGTGCTCCCAGAAAGCATGCAGAGAAGAAGCAAGTTGATAAACCCGTGCGGGGTCGCGGCAAGAAGAAAAATGAAGCTCCTGCAGTTCCGCCTTTGGTTCCGCAAGCAGCAGGTATCTCTCGATCTCACTTTCGCAGATATACCGATTATGTGGTAGTATCTGACACCCTTGAGGGCTTGGGTGTTCCAGGTGCTGGTGCGGCCACAGGTGGAACCACTGCGGGTTCAAAGGTTGCTGATGAGAAGAAGAGGAAAGCGGGGAAAGCTGTTGATGCTGGTGAGGGAAAGAAGCCGAAGATTCAGACCAGACGCAGGGCTTTTATGGGACGAACGAAGCCTGCGGTTGTTCCTGGTGCGTGATGTATTACTTGGTCAAATAATTTGAATTTGAAATGGTCAAATAATTTGTATTTTAAAATGTTCTTTGATTGCAGAACCCCAAGATGAAGGGTTCTCCATTTTTGATGCTCCTCTTTCTCCCCCGCGTGACACTGCTGCGGGTGTGGGGGTTCACAAGGTTGTTACACCTGAGCCCTCTACGCGGGAGGACACTGGGAAGGGGCCTGCGGTCCAGATCCAAGACACAGTGGATTCTCGTGACAATGTCATTACCCGCGAAGATACTGATGATCTGAACCTGAAATTTGTTTATACCGAAAAGCCAAAGTCTCCTGCTGCTGAGAAGGCTTCTGGTTCCGGTCCCGGGGGTGCGGGTTTTGTAGAGACTCCTATTCAGCCTGAAGAGTCTGAATTGGAGTATTATTATCGCTCCTACACGGAGGATCGGGCCATGGCTTACCACCGCCCTCCGTGGTCTGTGATGCAAGGGGATGATATTTCTGCTGATCCCTCTGCGTGTAGGGAGATTTTGGGTGGTCTGGGCGCCCCATTTGAAGTCAACCGGGCCTGTGCCTTACCAGCTGAAGCCCAGATTAACCAACTCTCGTCCCTGCTTGTTGGAAGTTCTGTAATGGCCAACACCATTATGGAAAACTATAAGGTGTTGGCGCGCAGGGAGGAGGAGAATGTGCGCTTGCGTGCAGAGGCTGAGGAGTTGGTTAAGGCTGCACGTGAGGGTGCGGAGCAGCTTGAAAGGGATAGGGCTGCGTTTGAAAAGCATAAGCAGACGGAAGAGTGGGCTGCAACTGCTGAGCTTAAACAGGTTCGTACCCTTGCCAAACTGCTTTCCACTGAGCGCCGGAGTTGGAAAGAATCTCTTTCTAACGAGCGTGAGACACTTTCTAATGAGCGCAAGGCTTGGAAAGACTCTTGGGCCAAACAGAATGAAACCCTCTTTCGTGTTCGCCAGGAGCTTGTCAATGCTAAGGCAGCAAATGCTGCGCTGGCTAAGGAGAAAACGACAGCTGTTGCGGCTGTCCAAGAGGCCAAAGAGGTGGAAGCGCGCCTCGCGAAGGCTCTAGAAGGGGCCAAGGAGGCGGAGGTCCGCACTGCAAAGGCACTTGAAGGGGCGAATGCTGACCGCACCACTTTAAGCAATACTATCTTGGGCCTCCAGGTATAAGTTTCTTGCTTTTGACTTTGTACTCTTCACAAGTGTTTATTTTGTATACTTGTTTTTGTTTTGTTACCAGGCTGAATTGCGGAGCATAAGCAGACGGAAGAGTGGGCTGCAACTGCTGAGCTTAAACAGGTTCGTACCCTTGCCAAACTGCTTTCCACTGAGCACCGGAGTTGGAAAGAATCTCTTTCTAACGAGCGTGAGACACTTTCTAATGAGCGCAAGGCTTGGAAAGACTCTTGGGCCAAACAGAATGAAACTCTCTTTCGTGTTCGCCAGGAGCTTGTCAATGCTAAAGCAGCAAATGCTGCGCTGGCTAAGGAGAAAACGACAGCTGTTGCGGCTGTCCAAGAGGCCAAAGAGGCGGAAGCGCGCCTTGCGAAGGCTCTAGAAGGGGCCAAGGAGGCGGAGGTCTGCACTGCAAAGGCACTTGAAGGGGCGAATGCTGACCGCACCACTTTAAGCAATACTATCTTGGGCCTCCAGGTATAAGTTTCTTGCTTTTGACTTTGTACTCTTCACAAGTGTTTATTTTGTATACTTGTTTTGGTTTTGTTACCAGGCTGAATTGCGGACCCGGGGGGCCACTATTCAGGAGATTTCTGCCCGCCTTGAGGAGGTTGAAGCGCGGGCAAGAGAGGCTGAGGAGGCTAGAGATAGTCTTGATTTGTCGCTTAAGTTGCTCAAGGCTGACCATGAATGGATGCGTATGCACGGGATCGGGCATGTAAGCGTTCGCTGCTTTCGTTATTTTCGTTATATGTTAGCCTTTGATAACCTTGGTATTTTTGTATCGCAGATTGTTACTGCCATCCTCGATGCACCTGAGACTGTAGTAGGTGTTAACGAGATCAAGGAGCGTGCCCGGGATGCTGGTTTTAAAGCTGGCTATAACCGCTGTATTAGTCATTTGAATGTTGCAGCTCGTGGCGGTCATACTGATGAGCGATCCGGGTTCCACGGCGTGGACACTGAAGCGCTTCTTGATGCTGCGGTTGAGGAGTATAACGAAACAACCATTTCTGATCTCGAGGAACTTGAAAAGTGTTTAGAAGCGGAGGACTATGTGGACCGCTTGCGAGTGTTATACGCTGATGAAGAAGATGAGGAAAAACCTTTTGTGGCCAGCAAGGATGGTGAAGGTTCCAGCGGCACGAAGAAAGATTAGGTTGGCATGCGTGCCTTTTTCATATTTGTTTAAAACTTTATGTGAATTCTCTGTGCACCGCGCAGGTGTAGGAATTTTTTGAGTAGGAATTTTTTGAATATAAAGAATTGTTCCGTTCAATTTGTACAAGTGTTGTCACTACTTGCATATTTGAATTCGTAAGAGTTTAATGTTACTATGAGTAACACTACACCTATAATTGCCTTTTGCATATCTAGATGATATGCAAGTATGAAGGCTTGTCTTTGGTCAGACAAACAGTGTTGCCATTGCTGGCCTATTATAATAGTTGCGTGTGTTTACCACTCTGTGTGGGTATCACGAATGAAGATTTTGCCAATCTGTTTTTGTATATACCTCAGAGTGGAACACGCATTTATAATAGAAATAAATAAACAATATTGCATTGAATCGTCTATTTATTTATTTGCAAATGGCCCGTGGCCTGATAGGTTACATGGTGAATGTAAAAACAAAACATGGCTTACATATAACAGCGTCGAAGCTGTTGTGCATTCCATGTGCGTGCGATAGTTTCGCCTTCCAATGTTTGGAGTTTATACGCGCCTTTGCCCAAGACCTCTTGGATGAGGTAGGGTCCTTCCCACTTGGGGGCAAGTTTCCCTGGGTGTTCCGCGTTAGATGCTTCATTGTCACGAAGGACGTAGTCTCCCGGGTTGAAAGTACAAATGCGAACGCGTGCATTGTAGTACTTTTCAAGTTTTGTCTTGTATTTGGCCTCATTGATGGCTGCGTTTTCACGCCTTTCTTCCAAGAGATCTAGATCAACCCTGCGTTCCTCATTGTTGTCTATCTTATTGATAGCCAACATTCGAGGTAATGGGAGGCCTACCTCCGCGGGGATCATCGCTTCAGTTCCATAGACCAGGCTGAAGGGTGTCTCACCGTTGCTTGTTTTTGGGCTCGTCCTGTGAGCCCATAGAATACTTGGGAGTTCATCAACCCAGCCGCGTCTGGCTGTTCCCAACCGTGCTTTGATGCCTTCCACTAAGCTTTTATTGATACTCTCGACTTGGCCGTTCCCTTGCGGATGCGCCACTGAGGAGAATATGTGTTCAATGTTTAGCTCTTTTAGCCATTTTTGAAAGTCATCAGCGGCGAAGTTGGTACCGTTATCGGTGACGATGCACATTGGTAGACCGAAACGGCAGATGATATGTTCCCACACGAATTTCCTTGTTATCATAGCGGTGGTTGATGCAAGTGGCTTTGCCTCTACCCATTTTGTAAAGTAATCAACAGCCACTATGATAAATTTCACTGCACCTGGTGCGTCTGGAAATGGTCCCACCACATCGATTGCCCATTTTTGGAATGGCCACGCGGTGGTGACAGGGATCAGGTTGTTCTTAGGGCGCAAGGTCTTGGGAGCGTGTCGCTGACAATTGATACATTTGCGTAAGACTTTGACTGCGTCCAGGTGCATGCCGGGCCAATAGTAGCCGACGTTCATGATTTTGGCCACAATCATGCGTGGGCCTGCGTGTATGCCACATATTCCCTCGTGAATTTCTTTGATAAGGTATATGGCATCTTCGGGGTTTACGCATCGTAGGAGTGGCCCCAGGTATGATTTACGGTATAAGATACCGTCTCCCATTTGGTAATGACACACTTTGTATTGTAGCTTGCGTGCTTCTGCCTTGCTTTCGGGAGTAACACCTGATTGTAAGTATACAATTATCGGTGTCATCCAGGATGTTGTACCGTACTAGATGACGTTGACTTGGCGCAGAGGTACTGAAGGATTTTGCAGAATCTCGATGCGTACCTCTTTTGCCAGGTGTTGGAAGCTGGTGGATGCTAGTTTTGCTAGTGCATCCGCAGGTTTGTTGTCACTCCTGTTGATATGGCGAATATTGAAGGAGGTGAACCGTGATTTCAGTTGTAAGGCTTGTTCGAGGTAGAGGATCATGATGTCCCCTTTTGCGGCATAGTCCCCGCGTATCTGCCCTGCAACCAGTAGTGAGTCGACATGTGCTTCCAAATGTTTGACGTCGAGTTTGACCGCCAAACGCAGCCCTACCAGTAGAGCCTCATATTCTGCTTCGTTATTCGTGCTTTTGAAATCGAGGCGGATTGCGTATGTTAGCTCTTGGCCATCGGGGCTGACAAGTCGTAGACCTGCACCAGCACCATCTTCGTTGGACGCACCATCTGTATATAGTGCCCAGGTTTCTGCGGAGGGTGGTGGTGATGTAGGATTTTGTTCTTCTTCGCATTCTTGAATGCGGTTTGCTGGTACTTCAGCAACGAAATCAGCCAAAACTTGGCCTTTGATTGCGGGGCGCGGCTTGTAGTTCAATGAAAGTGCGCCCAGCTCAATTGCCCATTTTGCTAACCTCCCAGAGATGTCTGGTTTGGACAGGATCGGGCCGATTCTGTAGTTAGTTAACACTGTGATGACGTGGTTTGCGAAGTAACGTCGTAAACGTCTCGATGCGTGCACTAATTCTAATACCAATTTCTCCATGATGGAATACCTTGTCTCTGGGTCGTTGAGCATTTTGCTGATGTAGTAGATGGGTGTTTGAACTCCTTCCCGCTCCACTATGAGTACCGCGCCTACCGCGTTATCTGCGGCAGACAAGTATAGAATAAGTGGCTCATCTTTTCGTGGTGCGGTCAGAGTTGGGAGCTGGATCAAACACTCTTTCATCTCCCAGAAAGCTTTTTCGGCCTCTGCGGTCCATTGGAATTGTTCCTTTTTTAGGCAGCTCCGCAGGGTTTTGATGAAAGGGTATGACTTAGCCGCGTGGTTGGCTAAGAATCTGTTAAGTGCGTCTAGCCTGCCGGCTAGTCGTTGCATTTCTTTCATCGTTGAGGGCGATGGCATGCGTTCGATCGCCTGAACTTTTTCCGGGTTTACTTTGAATCCATCCTTGGTTACGATGAATCCGAGGAATTTGCCTTCTTCCATTCCAAACGAGCATTTCCCTGGATTAAGCTTCATGTTGACGCTTCGCAGAGTCTGGAATGTTCTTTCGATATCGTTGAGCATGGTGTCTTCCTCCATGCTCATGACGACCAGGTCGTCCATATAGATTTCGACACTTTTGCTGATTTGACCGCGAAAAGTGTCGTTCATCAACTTTTGATAGGTTGCGCCGGCGTTGCGCAACCCGAACGGCATTTTGGTGTAACAGTAGTTCCCGGTAGGAGTGCAGAATGCCGTTTTGTCTTCATCTTCGATTTCCATCTGTACTTGGTGGTAGCCTTTGTAACAATCGAGGAAGCACTTCCATCGAAATGGTGCGAGGTTATCGACCTTCTCGTCGATCTCCGGAAGTGTGTAACAATCCTTGGGGCAGGCCTTATTGAGGTCTTTCTAATCGACACACATGCGCCAGCCCCCGCTTGGTTTTTCGACCATGATTGGGTTAGATAACCAAGTCTGGTATTTGACTTCCCGCAGGATACCTGCGGAGAGCAGCTCCTGTACCTGCTCTTCCATCGCCGCGTTTTTTGCTGATCCAAGGTGGCGTTGGCCTTGGATCACTGGCTTGATACCTGGCATGGTATTCAAAAAGTGTTGCGCTATGTCGCGCGGTACCCCTGTCATGTCTGCGGGTGTCCACGCAAAAATGTCTTGGTTCCTGAAGAGTAATTGCTTCAGGCGCGCTCTGATGGTAGGTGTCAAGGCATGGCCCAACGTGACCGTTTGCTCTGGGTTCCTTGCGTTAAGCACCCATTTTTCTGGTTGTGTGTTGGGGGTGGGCCTTGCTACCTTGGCTGGACGCAGGTCGTCCGTAGACAGAACTTCCCTTCTGGCGTATATTATCGCGACCCCCGTCTCGGTTGGGAAACCGATAGCGGAGTGAGGGACGGATGTGATCATGTTAAAATCACCCTGGGATTCTCTCCCGAGAAGTACGTCGTATTTGGAGGTGTGCGGTAAAACCATGAAGTTTACCTCCTCCGTTCTTGTGTGCCTCCCGTTGGTGAGGCGTACAGGAAAAGTAATCTGACCCAGGGGAAATACGGTTTCCCCTGCAAACCCGGCCAACGGGTAATCCGCTGGTTGCAGTCGATCTTTGTCCTCTTGATCGAACTGGTTGAAGCATTGCTCGTATATAATATCGGATGTACTGCCTGGGTCGATGAACAATCGCTCGGTACAGTAGTGAGCTAAGTGGCCTGTGATAACCACGGCGCGTCTATCGCGCGGGCCGCCTCGGACTTTTGGAAAAACGACTTGCTCGTCCTTCCAGTCATTCTCCGGTCTTCTTCCTGCCTTGCGCGGCCTTCCTTTTCCTCCGTTGATCATGTGGGTAGAGGCTACGTGCATGGTCCTCTTCCCCGTGGAGGTGCCCTCATTGTGGGGAGTGATGCGCTTGGTAGCTTTTTGCGCGCTTGACAACAGGTGTTGCAGTTTTCCCTCTTTTAGGGCTAGCTCAATCTCCAGTCGGAGACTGATGCAGCTGTTTGTTGTGTGGCCGTTGTCCTTGTGATACTCGCAGTAGAGTGCGAGATCTTGGTTCTTTTTGGACTTCATCGGTTGGGCCGGTCGCAGGAATTGTGCGTCCGTGAGAAGAACGTCGCTTGGCGACTGGTTAATCTCGGTCCAGCTGCGGTCCCGATATTCCTTTTTTGATGCCCGATTTTCACGCTGGGCGTTGATTGTAGCCCTTGCGTCGGGCTTGTTGCTTCGTGGGACATACGGTCTGGAATCGCTGCCACGATTCCATGTGTCCCGGTTGCGCTTATTGTTGCGCTTCGGCTCTTGGCGGGAAGACTGACCTTCCGCCTGAGGTTGTGCCTTTGACATGTGCGGTCTTAGGGACCGCTGAGTCTGGGCGTATGTCTTGACCGCGGCCATGACATCTTCCCACTTCTTAGGCAACCCATCTTTGCCAGAGATATTCATAACCATTTGCTCGTCTTTAACGGCAACAATGAAATGGTTACGCGCCATTTGGTCGGCAACATCGCCTATTTCTAGGCATTCTTTATTGTAACGGAAAACGAATGCTTCAAGCGATTCGTTATCCCTGCGCCAGATGTTCATGACGTCCATGGAATCACGTTCATGGCGTCGTTGTTGGCTGAAGTGTGCGAGGAACTTTTCTTGTAAGTCCTCGAATGAGGTTAGTGAACCTGGTGGTAGGGAATCGAACCAGGCTCTGGCCAGACCTGTTAGGGTCTGTGGGAAAAAAATGGCACCAGGTGGGTTCATCCCACCTACCGTTGCACCCGGCACCGACGTAGATGTTGTTGTGATCATCTGGGTCGGTCGAACCGTTGTATTTCCCGATGTTTAATGGGAATTTTGTGGTGGTGACATCGGCGTGGGCGATTTCTGGGACAAACTTGGAGTTTTCGGCCGCCGATTTCGGCCTGTAAGGTTGTCCGCGGTGCTGCTTTGCAGCGCGGAGGTACGTAGTGCGGGGATGAGTGGGAGGAACGTAGTTGCGTCCTCCTGGTCTGCTGCTGGTGGCATGGGATTCCGCACGGTATGTACCATCGTCTGGATCGGTATAGCCTTGCCCTTCACGGTGGGACTGTGGTCCCAGTCGGCTGTGAATGCCTAGGCCGTGGTGGGCTGTAGACTGTCGCCTGGTTTCGCCATGTGGGCCTAGGCGACTCTGTATATGGCTCCTGTGGCGGGACCCATATGTAGAGTCGTCATCCCCAAGTGTGCGGACATCGCAGTAAGAGGAACCGCGATCTTCGTGCCTGCTTCTGGAGGCCGGATGTGATGGGGCCCTGCCTTCGTACTGTAAAGTACGACCTGCAGGGGTGTGTGGTGATGGGGTGGGTCCCCCAGATACCTGCGCTTCTGCGCAAGCTCTGTTATATGTTGCAGCCAGCATAGCTGCTTGTTGGTCGTACCAGGCATGAAGGTTCATGCCTACAGGTATCACAGGAGCGTACTGTGATAAATCGTGTCCAAACGTAAGGGATGTGCCCCCTTGCGTTGATGTGCCAATGTGTTCAGCATTTGGGCCTGGGGAATGGTTCCTGCAGGCCCTTGGTTTGTGGGGTTTAGGTTATCCCCGGTGGTGTTGTTTTGACGATCAGACATGATCTTTGGAGAGAAAGGGATGGTTGGAAAAAGTGCTAAGAGTAGCGGTGGGCGCCAATGATGAAACAATGGTTAACCGGGCGGGTTAACTCACTGGTCTCGTCAAGAGGGTTAATCCCTTCTTTCCGAGGATCGCTGGCTATATCGTCTGGTGGAGGGTTTCCTGCACAAGGAAACAAACCGTGACTCGCAACAAGGAGGATGTGGTGGGGGTGCTCCTTGTTACCACTCTCCGGCGTGAGAATCAGTAGTTTGCTTGGGAAGCAAAGTGTGATAGTAGTAGTATATAGAGAGTTGAGAAGTGATACCTCAAACCTGGTTTGGGGTCAGTATTTATAGCCGAGGAGTGGAGGAGGGTAGTTGAGTAGCTAGCCTGACATCGCACAGCTATTTGCAGGTGTATTAGACCTGTCGGTTACTGTGGGGATGCCACATCCTACTGTGGTGTCAGACTGCTGTATACACGTGGGCCGGTAGATGACTGTTCCCAGTGCCACTTGCACTGTGGTGTCAGTCCCACTTGCCATATAGGCAGGATGCGGTGCCAAGCCGCGTCGCTGCTTGCGGTTATTGATGGGGTTCCCGCGTTGGTTGTTCCATCCATGATTTACGAGGGATGCGGTGTTATGTCGCATCGCCTGCTGAGTGACTGTTACTGTTGTCCTGATCCCTTGTCGTGACGAAAATGTTCATAGGATGCGGTGCGGGGCCACATCGCTATGCGTAACATTAGTTTCCGTCCTCAAGGCAAGTCTTCTCATCAATGGACAGATTGGACCGCTTCATCCGCGCGTGCCCACGCGGACACAGGTAAACTTATTGCTGTTGGAGGTTTTTGATGTGGGTAATGGTCATTCGCGGTCATGTTGACGCGAGATTTGGGACCATACCCCTTCAGCTCCTTTTCACCCAGAGACTCAACCAGGTGAGGCACCTCATGAGTCAGATATACACCGTGCTGACTTACCTATCACCTTTTTGCAGGACATACCTGCACCCCGTCCAGGGGAAGGCCCTTCTAGCTAGCGGCCTGGCCATGACCCACATGTGACAGCAGCATTTCCTCACATGCCTCAGTATACACCTACTGCTCATTTTACTTCTTCACCGCTAGGCGGGCCACACATATGGTTCCCACCATACACCATGCCAGTTTATGATCCCTACCATCCTTCGCACATTTCTGGTTATACGAGGGATGAGTTACTCTTGTCATTGCAGCTTCAGTATGAGATCCTGTGTCGTAGAGTTATGGAGCTTGAGAGGATTCCACGTCCTCCACCTTGTTCATGTCTGTCACCTTTTGCAACTCCACATGCTCCTCTTTTGCCTTATCCAAATTTTGATGTTCGATTTCTCACCATGGAGCAGCATATCAGTTATCTGTTGCGGCACGTTTATGATCTTGAGGAGGAGCTAACGCATGTGCGCAGCTTGCTTTTTGTTCCTCCACCACCATCAGCATAGCCGGTTTTTGGTTTTATGTAGGTAGCTTGCTTTTGATGAGAGCACCGCTATTGAGCTGAGCTAGTGAGACTTTTGGAGACCACTTTTTGATTTTATGACTGTTGTAGACTGATAGACATTTTGGACAAGGGTGGTGTGACCCTGTAATCCCTTTTAATGTGATACGATAAAATTGTAGAACATGTAACTGTATTTGTGGTCGATGATTAATGAAAAGGCTCAATCGTAATGTTCTCATTAAATACATTGTTAATTTACTTGCTTATGCTATGATTTCATGTTTACTTGTTATGACAAACACTATTATACACTTACTATACTTATTATGACCTGACCGATACAATCTTCTTTTAGAAGATGCCTCCTCGAAGAGACATTCGATTGCCCACAACAGAGGCAGAACTACATGAACGGATTTCACAGGCAATCGCACAACATGAGGCCTTGCGCTCTGAACACAACGGAGGTCCCTCAGGAAGTAACCCACCTCACGGTAATGTTTAAGTCACTTAAGACACATTACAATACGTTTCAACATTCCATGTGCGTTTGCTAATGCTTTCTATGAATGATGTTGCATGTCAGGCTGTACTTACAAGCAATTCCTTGACTGCAAACCTCTGAATTTTGACGGCACTGGAGGTGCTGTAGCTTTCGTACGATGGGTTGAGAAAACTGATTTTGTACTGCGAATGAGCAAGTGTGCACCTGAGCACCAGGTCACCTACATTTCTCGTCTATTCCTAGACGGAGCTTTATCATGGTGGAACCTTCAGGTTCAAACTCTAGGTGAGACTGCAGCATACGCTTTGACTTGGGACGAGTTCAAAGAACTGATGCGTAAGAAGTACTGCTCAAGGGCTGAGATTCAAAAGTTAGAAACCGAGTTCTGGAATCTTAATATGGATGGTCCGAAGATTGCCGAATACGTGCAGAGATTTCATGACTTATCTCGCGTAGTTCCCTACATGGTTGAACCAGAGTTCAAGCGAATTGAGCGTTTTATTTGGAGATTGGCACCCCAAATCATGAGCATGGTGACGACATCAAAGCCTTCAACGATCACTGAAGCCATTGATTTGAGTGTGGCATTGACTGAAGAAGCAATTAGACTGAACAAGTTCTCAATCTCTGATGGGAAAAAGAAGGAGACTCATGTCGAGTCGTCTGGAGAGAACAAGCGGAAGTTCTCCAACTTCAAAATGAGTACTCAAGGAAACAACAGTGGTAACAAGAAGAGAGATGCGAACCCACCAGCCGCGGTCAGGACTGGTGTCGCAAGTTCAGAGAATAAGGGGAAAGGTTACATGGGAACTTTGCCTAAGTGTGATGTATGCCAGCTCTATCATGCCGACCCATGTAGGTATAGGACGTGTGAATCTTATGGGAAGAATGGTCATTCGAAGGAGACATGTTGGGCTGGTACTGGCCGTGGAAGTGGTGGCCAGAGAGGTAATGGTAATGGCAGTGGTAACCGTGGTGGAAAGGGTTACGGAGACCGCAATCAAAGAGGAAATGACGGTAATGGTAATCGTGGTGGTGCTGGAAACCAAACCGGTATTGGAAACCGCAACCAAAACAACAATCAGGGTGGTACTGGAAACAAGCAATGATGCTTTAGTTGCGGAGATGTCGGGCATTTCAAGAGAGATTGCCCAAAGAACAAGTTTTATCAGTTTGATTGTCCCCACCGGACGCATGCTTGTTTTGAGAAAAGTGAACTCACCTTGGTTTGCTCGGTATGACTAGTCACTTGCTCACACTTAATCAGTCAAGCCTATGATGTTCATGTACACGTAATCAGTTTACATTCACGTTGTTCACATATATCACGTATCCAACACACACGTTACGCGAGTAGCATACAAGTAAAACACACGTGCTTATACAAGTCGTAACTGTTAATCATGCAATTAATTGATCTATATCGTTTATCGTAAAGTCACATAACAAGTGTTTTGTTCCCAAATAAGTCTACCTCCCATGATCATGACATATATCAACATTCATAGATGTACTGTTTATTCATATGGGTTAAGTCAAGTTCCTCTTCTGATTAACATTATTTCCATGCATCAGATAGTCTTTTGTAATCCAACTACCCAATATACAACAGTTTCGTTCAATATCATATACATCACACAGTCTCATTGTATATCATACGCATCATACAGTTCATGGGGTGCTCCTCGGCGAAAGATCCTTCGACGAAAGACTTTGCCATGGCGAAAGAGGTGGTGGCGAAACACCTGAGTGTTTTGTCGACTTGAGGGTGGCGAAACACCTGAATGTTTCGTCATCATTAGGGTGGCGAAACACCTGAGTGTTCCGTCATCATGCAGTTTCGTCACAATACCAGTTCATCTTGCACACAGAAACCCTACTGCCATGACCATCTAAGTTAGAACAATCACCTTCATACAATCAGCACCATTAGTTCCTAATCCCAACTGACTTCAACCCAGCCATAACAACGATTATTAGAAACATACAGAAACTATGATACAATCATTATTCAAACCCTGGCCACGTACAATCTCTCTTATGAACACTCTACACTAAACCCATCAACAGATAAATTACATCCAATACTATGTCGCACAAACACCACAATTAATCACGTCAATCAATTAACATATAATCATGGTCATTCGACAAGATCATTCGACAAGATAACACAATCAATCACCAAGACAAATGACTCGATTACAGGGGTGATACTAACCGAGGGAGATCGCGTGCGAGGGAAGGCCAAGCCGAGAGAAGGAGGGCTTCGGGTTGGGAGGGCCTGCCGTCGATCATCCAACGAGGAGGAGTTAGGGTTTGCAATTCAATGTGTTTGTGTAACAAAGAGGATCACGTATACCCCTTATGTGCGCATACTATTGAGCAAGTGGGCCAGGCCCGATTGTATTTCATTTGGGCTCAGAGGAGTTGAACTTAGCTTTGGGCCTAGGGGAGCTGGGCTGTGAATGGCTTAGTTTACAGGAAGAGAGCGTTCGGCCCAAGTTATAGGTGTGCGACCCGGACCTTTGTACGACTCGATTATATTACTAACAACATTCACATTTGACATCTCACATACCACATACAAACATTTAACATTTCACACATCACGCACAAACAACTCAGAAATTTTCAACATAAATTTATGCGTCAACTTGCCATACGAAGTTCGTATAGGTTACATCAGGGTACGGTAAAAAGCTCTAAAGCACGGGTTGTCACATTATTCTTGAAACTAAATTAAAACATGGAACAACAATAAAAGAAATGGGAGACCAAGGGTTTCGAACCCGGGTACCCACTTCTAAACAACCGCCCACACACCATTGGACTAAGTCCAGTTTGTTGTTAGAAATTTTATACATATTGCTTATAAACTCAGTTAGGGAGTAGTTAAAGCAAAACAACAATAATAATAAAAACGCTGTAGCTAAGTGGATTCGAACTCGGGTACTGCCGTGCAACAGATGTGTAAAAAACCAACTCTGCTACACTACTTTTCTAGTATAAATCTAATACGATTTTTATTTAAACTCATCCAATACGAACCTGAAACTCCTTTCTTCTTCCTTAAATCGCAACTCTAAACCGACCCAACATTAACTACTTCATTACGCGATGTTATGGCTTCAAACCAGTCCCAAACGAATCAGTTTCTTGTAATTTAAGTTGTGCCGCATCTAACTAATCCGTAAATGAATCATTTGTAGATATTAAAAACGAGTTTTACATCATTAAAACTCCATTAACATTCTCCAAGAACTCCACTTTGATTTTTTTAAGAATTTGTTAACTTCATATTATAATTTTGCTATCAATCAATTTCTCGAGGTATTTCACAACTTCACCTACTCTTGGTTCCGATTAACACCCATCAAATCTCGCGAATTTAATCCAAGAACATGCTAGGGCTCGTAACTTGATTCTACGATATCTCCTTCAAATCTCAACCTTTTCAGGTGATTCCAAATCCCAACTTGCTTAATTTTTCGTGCTCTACAAAAACCCTCTATCAATTTCAGTGATAGAAGGTTAATTTATCTTAATTTAATTTTAGTTGAAATTAGAGTTTTTCATGCATAGAAATTGGGGCTTTTAGATTTAGACTTGTGTTATGATGAAATTGAAAGTATAATGTTATTATATATCATATTTCCATGTTATGTGTAAATTTTGGGAATTTTTAGATATCAAATTGGAATTTTGGTGAATTATATATATTTTAATCGCTAGTTAAATCAAATGACAATACAAGATAGTCTTAAATAAATTCAATAAACATTTTTATTGATTATTTTAGATTATATAAACACTAAGTAATTTTTATATAGACTTTCCTTATTATTTTTTTGGGAATTTTTAGATCTAATTTGCATCACATATATTTTAATCCTTTAAAAACATATACAAGGTTATCATAAATAATTTTTATAAATAATCTTACTGATTTTTACAAATTATATGATGGTTAAAGTTATTATAGATTTTCTATATTTTTTTTATTAATGATTATATAACTAAAGAATTGGTGGAATTGTTTAGACAAATAAATCCCATTACGAAATTATTATTTTAAAATAAAATTGGGGATTAATATTGAAATTGAATCTATATAATTTTTAGCGAGTTTGATGAACTTATTTAATCATTTGGCATTATCAAATATCTAAAACCATTAAAATAGCAATTCATGATTTTTGCCATATTGATAAATTCTAAAACATATATAATTATTGTTTTGGTTATTTCTCTGTTGAACGAATAGAATTTTATATATTTCCAAGTCCCCAAATAGGAGAACCCAATTTCATAAAATCAATAGGTTATCCTTTCGTTTAGAATTTCATCTATTTGCATTGTGATTATTATTTAAATATAAACTGTTCCTTTTCGTGCGTTGCATTCTGGTGGATTAACTCTTCGCAACCTGTGAGTAATCTCTTCCACTTTCCCCTTTTTAACTTTTTTCAAATTTTGGGGTGCATCATGTTACACTTTTCGATTTACTAAACATGTTATGATCAAGTGTTATTGTGTGAACGTCTTATGTGTATTCTATTATGCTAGATGCTATTTGATGTCAAGTCTATTGCATGCTATTATGTCTAGTGGATCCACACGACTGACTAGGTTCCCCACGGCCATGGGTTGTAGCCTAGTATCGCTAACAGTATTAGACTCGCTCCTCGGGGATTGAGCCTAATGCACGCTATTATCAGGAGTCTATTTATTTTTGTTGTTTGTGTTATTTGATTGTGTATTCTTGTTTGGTAAATTTGGATTTATGGATATGTTGACTATGTTGATGATATGAGACCATTTACACACTAACCTTGAGGTGCATGTTAAAAATATTTTTTTTAAAAGAAATAAATATAAAACTGTTTTCTATAAAAGGAGGAAATTATTCACCAACATATTTGTTGACCCAAAAATATATTTTTCTAACGTGGTGCAGGTTTTCAAAGTTGATGATCAAGTGATGTGGACACGTAGCATAGGCCTTAGGAAATTAAATTGAAATCTTGATATGTTTGTTTTGAACAATGTATGAACAATTTTCATTATTATATGTTATGTGACTATTGAAATGGATATGCTTTAAATATTGAAACAATAATTAGTTGTCATGAGCTATGGGCAATCATCATGCCCCGTACTTTTTCGCTGCGGGTCGGGGTGTGACAGGAGGTTTAGACATTGAACCAATTTTGATAGCATTATTCCATGTTTGAAAGTTTGCCATATTTGATTTTTAAGAGTTGGATATTAAAAAAAATAAGCAGTTGATCTTTTGAAAACAATTAATTCAATCTGCTCTGATACCAATTGTTGATCCCAGATAGAGATAACCAAACTTAATATGGCAAATGATTTCAACAGATGTGAAAAGTGTGCGGAAATAGAAATCCGACTTTCAAGCAACAAGATATAGAATTTATGTTAAATGATTTTGTAAATACAAAGTTATTAGATATTACAAAATGAATATTCAAAGAATTCTAATTAAAGGGCAATGGAGTTTGTAGTGTGTGTATTGAATGCTAAGCACAACTCATTTATCCTTCGGTTTTTACATCTCTATTTATAGAGAGTCCAGATGTGAATAAACATTTGTTTATTCACTAATTGCTCTGCACAAAGGGACTTTTTGGCATATTCATTGAAATGGTTATTGCCAACTTGCTCCTTTTTGGGTTTGTGTCAGCCCTTATCTCGAAGACAAGTGGGTCTACCAGAGTTTCTGGTGACTTCTTACCAGAATAGTGATGAACTTGATCATCAGATTTCTGTTGATCAGACTTTACCAGATTTATCATCAAACTTCATCAGAAAGGTTCTATCTGATTGTCTTCTTTGTTTTGATCTTCTCCTGATTCTTAGTTGAAGATGTATCTTTCTTTTCTTCTTGTCAAGATATCATGTAGGCACCTTCTTTGTAATTCTTCTTGACTGTATCTTCGTCTTAAGATTAGGATGATCATCTTTTTCTTCAATACTTATGTTTAAAGTATTGTTACAATCTTCACCAGTAAAGTTCATAGGACCACATGCTTTGAACTGCTTGAAGCTGAACGAAGTTTTCGGCGTGTCAGCTTTAGAGTCAACTGAAGAGTTGCTACCAACAACATGAATTTCACTGACAATTTGAGGGATCACCTTGGCCATTTCCTTGGCCACAAGAGAGGCGATGCGTTTGTCAGCATTGTTCCGCTGGACAGTTCGACGAGTGTGAGAACCCATTGAAGCCATTTGTGAGTTCCTCATCAAATGGTACATGGGGAATTAGAGGAGATTCGATTATATCGGGTCATGGGTAAGAGCTTAGCGTCTTATACAGTATATTTATTTATTATTATTCACATAAAGTCACAAAATCACGTAGGCACATATACACATTGACACATAATCATGCATTTGCACGTACACACATAAGCACGTATTAGCACCTAATTCACATTAAACACATATTTTGCACGTATTCACCTTCTCTGCCTAAAGCTCGTTCTTCGAATTACGTGTAGCGTGCGCGGGAAAAATGTATGCAAGCCAGTAACATATCCTAAATGAGTTGCATGTTTAGATGGTGTCACAACCTCCGATCCCTATCTCCTGGGAACGAGCGGTCGCGAGCCAGTTTCGGTGGTATCGGTTAATTCATTAGTTTGGCAGCGGAAATTTTATCAGGATCGTAGTTAGGAAATATTTAATCAGAGTAAATACCACGTTTTTATAATATTAAACATATGGGAAAAACCCAAATTTTCACTACAATCCATTTGTAGGAATCCATCCTATTTTATTTCAACAAAAAACATCATCTTTATTTAGGTAACTTTTAAAGCCACTTTTCCAAGCCTTCAGTGCAGTCCAGCTGGCTTCTATTTGGCTATCACATTTTGTTACCTGAAACGCGTTTTAAAAACATTTGTCAGTGGGAAATACTGGTGAGTGAATCCCAGTTAAATCAAGAAGAGTTTTATCAGTTCACAGTATTGAGAGCAATCACAATGTTTACATCTAGACAATTTACTCATTCAGTATTGTCAATCCTGACTGGTGGGTCATATTATCCATTGGCTTCTCTTTCTCCAATGGTAACGTGTTACTGTCGTCTCGACTTATTTTGTATACAAAACCCCAACATAACGGCAGTAATCGAAGAATTACAAAGACTCAATCACTGCTAATCGCATGGCAAAATATTTAAGATTTCATAAAAACAGTTTATAAAAAGGAGATTACCCACAAAAAGGTTTACAAAAAGAAGGATTACTCACATTGCTAGTTTAGACTTTTTCCTGTGGTTCCCTGGTTATAATCTATATAATTAAACAATGCACACGTGTAATACCTTCCCCGAGACAGAAATTCCAACGACCACGTCCGGCAGAACCACGACATCCGTTACGGAACCCTAGATCAATCGAGCAGCGTATCTATTACGTAACCGAGTTAAAATACTCACAACTGGGCAAAGCTTTGCTAATTAGGGGGATATAATACCTGAGTATTACTTCTACTATAAAGAAATTGAGAGAGATTGAAAGAAAATGAGCGAGTTGGACTGAAGTCGATGCCCTCAATTTATAGGGTCTGATCTCAAGTTCCTCGCGGCCCGCGTAAGAACACAAGGGGGCTTTCGCTCCCCGCAACGTAGGCACAGTAGGGCCTAGCTTGGCCTGGTCATGGGGTAGGTTCGACACGAATGGTGACACGTGGCAGCTTAGGGTGTCGTCCTGATCCAAATCTGTCGTGCCCCGCGTAGCCTGAAGGCTAAGCCTTTGCGGCCCGTGAGCGACCTGCTGAATTTGTTTTTATTTTTAATTTAATTGTATAACGTATTTTGGGCCCAGTTTTCACATACAGGGTATATTTTAAGACATATAGGGACATTTTAAATATATTAAGAATGTCGGAAATATTTTAGGAGGGTTGTCACATCCTCCCCACCTTGTTTTAGAACTTGTCCTTGAGGTCTACTAGAACAAGTGTGGATATTTGCTTTGCATTTCTGACTCGAGCTCCCATGTGTACTCTGGTCCTCTCTTGGAATCCTATTTCAATTTGACTAGAACTAATCTCTTGTGTTTAAGATTTTTGACTTTCCTGTCTTCAATCTGTAGCGGTCTTTCTACAAATTTAAGCTTCTCATTGACCTCTATATCCTTAAGAGGTACTACCAGTGATTTATCGGCTAAGCATTTCTTGAGATTACATACATGAAATATATCATGTATTCCTGCCATTTCCTCTGGAAGTTGTAGCTGATAGGCTACAGGTTATATTCTTCTAATAATCTCAAAAGGTCCAACATACCTGGAGCTTAGCTTTCCTCTTTTGATGAATCTAACCACTCCTTTCTAAGGAGAGACTTTTAATAAAACTTTATCTCCTACCTGGAATTCTAACGACTTTCTCCTGTTATCAGCATAACTCTTTTGTCGACCGCGTGCTGCTTTCAGTCGTTCCTTGACTTGAATGATCTTGTCGGTTGTTTCTTGTACTATTTCAGGTCTAGATAATTTCTTTTCTCCAATTTCTACCCAACAGACTGGAGTTCGGCACTTTCGTCCATAAAGTGCTTCAAATGGTGCAGCATTGATACTTGTACGATAGCTGTTATCATAAGAAAATTCTATCAATGGTAAATGATCGTCCCAATTACCTCCGAAGTCAATTACATAAGCTCTAAGCATGTCTTCCATTGTCTGAATTGTCCTTTCGCTTTGTCCATCCATTTGAGGATGATAAGCGTTGCTTAGATTCAACTTGGTTCCCATTGCTTTTTGAAAACGTGTCCAAAAATGAGAAGTAAAACGGCTATCTCTATCAGACACAATTGATAAAGGAATGCCATGTAAAGAAACTATTTCATTTACATATAATTTGGCTAACTGTTCCATACTGAAAGTTTTCTTCATTGATAAGAAATGAGCTGACTTGGTCAACCTATCTACAATTACCCAAATTGTATCATTTCATTTTCTTGTCTTGGGTAATTTGGTAACAAAGTCCATTGTTATCAATTCTCATTTCCAAATTGGCATTTCTAATTGCTGCAACAAACCTGAGGGTTTCTGATGTTCAGCTTTAACTTGTGAACAAGTTAAACATTTAGAAACATAAGTTGCTATATCTTTCTTCATTCCTATCCACCAGAAATTCTTTCTTAAGTCTTGATACATCTTATCATTTCCAGGGTGCATAGTATACTTAGACTTATGGGCTTCTTCTAATATTTAGTGGCGTAGGTTTCCTAATTTAGGTATCCACATCTTTTTCTTATGGAATCTTCAAATTCCATCAGTTCCTTGTTCTAGTTCTTTAATCATTCCTTTTAATTTCTCAGTATCATCCTTGATTACTGATTCTTGTGCTCTTCTAATCTGTTCATTTAAATCTACTTGTAAATTTAATTTAAGAGAACGTGTTGTTTTTGGCTTTTCGTGATACTTTGGACTGAAAGCATCGTCTACTACATTAGCCTTTCCTGCGTGATACTGAATACTACAATCATAATCACTAAGTATATTTCCGTCCAACGTCTTTGTCTCATATTCAATTCTTTTTGCCCAAATATGTACCTTAGACTATTATGATCGGTGAAGACAACAAATTTATTTCCATATAAATAATGTATCCAAATCTTAAGGGCAAAAATTATGGCTTCTAACTCTAAATCATGGGTTGTATAATTTTCTTCATGATTCTTAAGTTGTCTAGATGCGTAAGCTATAACCTTTTGACGTTGCATTAACACACATCCATAACCTAACTTAGAAGCGTCACAATAAATTATAAGATCTTCAGTTCCTTCTGGTAACGCTAGTATGGGTGCGTTGGTTAATCTTTGCCTAAGAATCTTAAAGGCTTCTTCTTGTTTTGGTCCCCATTCAAACTTAATGGATTTATAGGTTAACTTAGTTAAAGGGATGGCTATTCTAGAAAAATCTCGGATAAATCTTCTATAATAACCTGCCAATCCTAAGAAACTTCTAACCTCAGTTGGTGACTCAGGGGTTTTCCATTTGGTAATTGTTTCAATCTTTGTGGGATCCACATGAATTCCTTCATGGTTGACTAAATGTCCAAGAAATTGTATCTGTTCTAACCAAAATTCACATTTTGAAAATTTAGCATAAAGTTTTTTTTTCCTCAGTAAATTTTAAAGTGCATGCAGATGCGCTGCATGTTCCTCTTTACTCTTAGAATAAATGAGAATATCATCTATAAAGACAATCATGAATTTATCCAGACATGGCTTACATATTCGGTTCATCATGTCCATAAATGTGGCTGGGGCATTGGTTAAACCAAATGGCATGACAGTAAATTAATAATGACCATACCTTGTTCTGAAAGCGGTCTTAGAAATATCCTCTTCCTGTACCTTCAATTGATGATATCCTGAGCGTAAATCGATCTTAGAGAAAAATCGAGCTCCTTGTAACTGATCAAACAAATCATCGATTCTTGGTAATGGGTACCGATTTTTAATCGTGACTTTGTTCAATTCTCAGTAATCAATGCACATACGCATTGACCCGTCTTTCTTTTTAGCAAACAATATCGGTGGTCCCCACGGTGATGAACTTGGCTGTACGAATCTTTTTTCCAAAAGTTCGTCTAGCTGTTTCTTTAGTTCTTGCATTTCTGCTGGTGCCAAACGATAAGGTGTTTTGGCAATTGGTGTTGTTTCGGGTAGTAAATAAATTCTGAATTCAACTTCCCTTTCCGGTGGTATTCCTGGTAATTCTTCTGGAAATATATCTGAAAATGAGATACTACTGGAATATCCTTTAGTTCTTTTCCTTTAGTGTTAATGATTATGGAAATCAAATACACTAAGGATCATTTCCTAACACAACTTGTTGTTTTCATCACAGAGATGAATTTTGTGGATCTACATGGTTTATTTCCTATAAGTGTGATCCTTTCACCTCTTGGTGAGTTTACTTGGATTATCTTTTGATCACATAGAATACTGGCTTTATTGGCTACTAACCAATCCATTCCTAATACAACATCAAATCCTGCCAGATTCATTGGGTACAGATTTGCACTAAACCTTTGATTTAAAATTTATAATCTTGCTTCTTGCAATATTTCAGAAATCTTAATGGTTTCTCCATTTGCCGTTTCTACCAGACATTCTTGTTAGAGTTTAGTTAATGGTTGGTTGAGAATTTTGCAAAATGAAGTATTAATAAAACTTCGGTTCGCACCAGAGTCAAATAATACTTTAGCAAAAACATCATTAACTAAAAACCTATCGGCTATCACGTCTGGAATCATCTTTGCTTCTTCTGTCGTCAAAACAAATGCTCTAGCATTCTTAGTATTTTTGTTGTTCATAGCTGGAGCTAGTTTCGGACAGTTTGGCTTGATATGACCTTTTTTCTCCACAGTTGAAACACATTCCACTACTGAGTTTCTTCCTACAATCTCCTTCCTTGTGTCCAGATATTTTGCAGAAATTACAGTATATCGAGCATCTTCTAGAATGCTTCCTTTTGCAGTACTTTCAGTAAGGGGTAGAGGTAGAACCTATATTTTTCCCATGATTAGAATTTCCAAAACGAAATTCTTGGGTAAGCCTTTGAACTAGGTTCCTTCTCTAGTCCTCTTCTCGTGTACGTACTAACTCATCAGTCAAGGAATTTGCTAGTTCTATAGCTTCTTCTATGGTTTGAGGTCTAGCTGCCTTGACTACATGTCTAGTCTCACTGATTAATCCCCAGATGTAACGGGAGATTAATACTGGTTCAGGTGATGCAAGGGTTGGTACTATTCTAGCATATTCAAAGAATAACGTAGTATAACCGTTACTATCCATTCATGTCATTCTTAGGTTTAAGAATTTATTTGCTATCTGTTCTTTTTCATTGGGAGGGCAGAATTTCCTTTCTACCATGTTCTTAAATTCCTCCCATTCTATATTATAGAACTTGTCACTTCCCCTAGATTGGAGGATAGTGTTCCACCATTCTAGTGTTGAATTCTTAAATAGATTGGAGGCAAACATTATCTTATCCTCTTCCGCACACTTGCTTATTTTTAAGACTGTCCCAGTCTTTTCTATCCAACGTAGAGTTGCAATGGCTCCTTCATTGCCCGAGGATTCTATTGGTTTACAAGACCAGAATTCTTTGTAAGAACAACCATAAGACATGGTTCTTCATCTTTTGGGAATGGTCACTTGAAGTAAAGGTCCATTGTTTACACTGTGACTGAGTTCATTAGTTTGTCGCTTACTTCCACTGTTACTTTTATTATTTTCAGCTTCTCTAACGGCTTGGACGATATTAGGCATAGCATTTGTTCCTTAAACGACATTGTGATCTAGTTGATTCACGTTATTATCGTTATCTGGGTTGTAATTTGGGTTTTCTTGATCACCCATACTGTAAACTAACAAATAGTCAAATAACACACAACAATAATATACAGATATGCACGTATTTCCATAATTAAATTCCTAACGCATGAACAAATTTTTGATGTCAGCGGAACACTTATGTGGCTGAATCAGTGGCTTAGCTCTGATACCACCTTCTGTCACAACCCCCGATCCCTATCTCTCGGGAACGGGTGGCCGCGAGCCAGTTTCAGTGGTATCGGTTAATTCATTAGTTTGGCACTGGAAATTTCATCAGGATCGTAGTTAGGAAATATTTAATCAGAGTAAATACCACGTTTTTATAATATTAAACATATGGGAAAAACCCAAATTTTCATTACAATCCATCTGTAGGAATCCGTCCTATTTTATTTCAACAAAAACATCTACTTTATTTAGGTAACTTTTATAGCCACTTTTCCAAGCCTTCAGTGCTGTCTAGCTGGCATCTATTTGGCTCTCACATTTTGTAACCTGAAATGCGTTTTAAAAACATTTGTCAGTGGGAAATACTGGTGAGTGGATCCCAGTTTAATCAAGAAGAGTTTTATCAGTTCACAGTATTGAGACCTATCACAATGTTTACATCTACACAATTTACTCATTCAGTATTGTCAATCCTGACTGGTGGGTCATATTATCCATTGGCTACTCTTTCTCTAATGGTAACGTGTTACTGTCGTCTCGACTTATTTTGTATACAAAACCCCAACATACCGGCAGTAATTGAAGAATTACAAAGACTCAATCACTGCTAATCCCATGGCAAAATATTTAAGGTTTCATAAAAACAGTTTATAAAAAGGAGATTACTCACAAAAAGGTTTACAAAAAGAAGGATTACTCACATTGCTAGTTTACACTTTTTTCCTGTGGTTCCCTTGTTATAATCTATATAATTAAACAATGCACACGTGTTAGTATAATAACCCACTTTTACATTAGTAATACCCTACTCGAGAGAGAAATTCCAACGACCACGTCGGGCATAACCACGACAGCTGTTATGAAACCCTAGATCAATCAGGCAGCGTATCTAATACGTAACCGGGTTAAAATACTCACAACGGGGCAAAGCTTCGCTAATTAGGGGGATATAATACTCGAGTATTACTTCCACTATAAAGAAATTGAGAGAGATTGAAAGAAAATGAGCGAGTTGGACTGAAGCCGATGCCCTCAATTTATAGGGTCTGATCTCAAGTTCCTCGCGGCCCGAGTAAGAACACAAGGTGGCTTTCGCGCCCCGCGACGTAGGCACAGTAGGGCCTAGCTTGGCCTGGTCGTGGGGTAGGTTCGACACGAATGGTGACACGTGGCAGCTCAGGGTGTCGTCCTGATCCATAACTGTCACGCCCCGCGTAGCCTGAAGGCTAAGCCTTCACGGCCCGCGAGCGACCTGCTAAATTGTATAACATATTTTGGGCTCAGTTTTCACATACGGGGTATATTTTAAGACATATATGGACATTTTAAATATATTAAGAATGTCAGAAATATTTTAGGAGGGTTGTCACAGATGGTTCCGCAATTAGTTAGCGTTTTAGATTGCAAGAGTTGTGACTTTGTGCCTTATATTGCAATGCGGAGAGTGATAAAACGAAGTCATAAATGTGACAACTGTCAAATTTAATCTGTGCTTAATGACTGTGCTTGATTACAACTGATGATTGAACTGCTTTCTGATTTCTGTTACATACATACATGTGCATCACATTCATACTGTCACTCCATTTATTACACACAGACTTTAGTGACAAACTTGATGCACAAAGCACAGTTAGCATAGTGAGCGGATAACTCAAACACATGTTGACAATGCCAGCACATAGACAGACACTATATTGAGGCCCAGTATGGGCCAGGGACAAGGTACTACACTAGTATGGAGTGTAGGGAAATGAGGACCATAAAACTGCGTCAATAGGTGATAGTTATAGTGCCGGGAAGTGCCTAAAACACACTTTAAGTGCAGAATTCTACATTTATTAATAAAATTCAGCATTGTAACATACTAATAAAGTGCAAAAATATGGCAGAATGGTCCTGTATACTTTCCTAAGTGCCGGGAATTAAAAGTGTTACAAAAATACATATAACACTTTATGGAATAATTAAACACTTTAACGGAACAGTATCCAACCAAACAAACGGACATTACCCGGGACACCAAATTTTTGCCAAACACATTGTTTAATTATTTCTTGTCTAGTCTTGATCCCCGAACACCATAACAGCCCCTAAAAATCAACTAACTAACACATATAGGTTTATACTTGAAACCTAACTATCCATTACCAATTACCATCAAAATTTTACATTAAACCCACCCCCCCTAACCGAATTCGGTCCCAAGTGGACCCACCAAATCACCACCATATTTGCTAAGATTTTACTTCAATATTTTATATAGATTTTACTTGTTGAGTTGGACATAATATTGGAAATGATCTTTAAAAGCATGGGCATTAGATCACAACCTTACTTCACAAGATTCACCCTCATTCCTCACTCTCCTCTCTCCCTCTCTCGGCTCATATACAACCGCCACCACCACCACCCTATCACCACCATATTATTCCATTTTTAAGCTTCATTCATGTATTAGAAAGTGTATTGTGAAGATGGAAACTTGAGGAACTTCAAGGAGCTTCCATGCATTGCTTTCACTCATCATTTCTTCATCTTTTTCACTAGAAATCTTCCCTAGCTTTAAGCTAGTTGTAAGTCCTTAATTAAACCCTTGTTTATCCTTATGTTGATTAGTTGAAAGATTGTTATGGTAAAATCTTATGAACACTACAAGAACACAAAACATCAAATATGAACATAAAGCTTTGTATAAAAATCATGAGATGAGAGATGATAATACATGATAAATCTGAGTTATATAAACGATAATCTGCTGTAAATGATTTACGTTATGATATAAATCGTTATTAGAATGAATGGTAATCGTATGTGTACATTTTAGTGGCATTTAGACTATAAAAAGCATGCTGAGTAAAGTTTCCAGCAAATTCAATTGGCTGTAACCGGACCATTATAAATCGAAAAATTGATTTTCTGAAGTCTAAATTATGTATTTTCGAAAAACGAAGCAAATGGCACTGGAATCATATTTTTTTGAGGACGTTTACTATTTTTAAAGACCCGTTTTGTAACAGCAGCTAAAGCTGAGTTTTTACTGCAGTTGGACCATGTGGTGATTACATCTTAACCCCACCCATGCGCCCGCAGTTTGGACCATGTGGTGACTTTGTCCTAACCCCACCCATGCGCCCGCAGTTTAGACCATGTGGTGACTTTGTCTTAACCCCACCCATGCGCCCGCAGATTTGACCATGTGGTGACTAGGTCTTATCCCCACCCATGCGCCCGCAGGTTGGACCATGTTGTTACACATTTACTGATATGTTTCCTTGTTTGCTTTCATACCAGCGTTTACAAAACATACATACTTGCAATGATTATGATGGTTTTATTCGTGCGCACATACTAAACACATGAACTCGCTCAACTTTTGTTGATTTTTCAAACTACATGTATTTCAGGGAACTAGTGGATCTGGCAAGTGTTGCGTGTATTACAAGCTGTGTTTGAGTAAAGATGTTGTTGGTGCATGTTATGTGACAACAGCGTTGGATTGGTCTTTGGATATTAAACGTGTTTGGGCCGCGAAGACTTATGAAGACTGAAAGGAATTCGAGTTTGTTAAAGCCCAAATCATCCAAGTTCAAGTTAAAGTTAAAGTCCATCTAGTTTAGCCCGAATTGTATCTAGAATGCGTATGGGCTTGGCCCTGGTCGAATTGTATGGTTGTGTGTATATAAACAACCTTTACCTAGAGTTTTAGGGTTAGACATTTGGAGACTTTTGGAGATTATTGAGAGCATTCGAGTTGTGAGAGTTCTAGAACAAACAGATATCGGCTGTTGGTTCGTGGAGATCTTTAGTGATTGTAAACGTTTTCGTTGGATAATCATAGAAGATCGGTTGGTAAATCGTTTCGTGTTCTTGTTTCTGTTTGCTAGGTTTATCAAGGGGATTCCGCACCCTTGGTAGATTGTCAGTTTTGTTACGATCCATACGGGATAGGGACCTAAAATTGGTATCAGAGCATTTGCTCTTGTGTACGGTTCAAAACTGATTTTACAGATTCAAGGATTTTGTTCGTTTGTTGATTTTCGAATTCGGGGTGAAGAACAGTGAAGAACATCGAAGAACATTCAAAAATTGTGAGTGTTTGATTCGTTTTGGTTATTGATCTGATTTGTTTGCTTGTTTTTAGGATTTTCAGTTGGAAAGTTATCAATCAGAGGATTCTGTGGTGTAAAAGGTGCTGATTTTGTGGGATTTTGGTTGAAAAATAGCTGGTTTCGACTCAAGGGTGCAGGTCTCGACTCGCAACCAGAGGTCTCGACTGGTACTGTTCACTCGCAACCAGAGATTTCGACTTGTGCTGGTTGACTCGCAACCGTGGTTTCGACTTGTGCTGGTTGACTCGCAACCGTGACTCGCAACCGTGGTTACGACTTGTGCTGGTTGACTCGCAACCGTGACTCGCAACCGTGGTTTCAAAGTGGTGGAATTTTTCTAGGCAATCGTAAGAAAAATTTCACTGTTTCGTGTTTAGAGAATTATCCGTAACTCATCTGGACAAACCGTTTGCACCGTTGGACTCTGGAAAATCCCGAAAACGGTTTTAGACATTATATATCATTGGAATCGTAATCTCGAGACGAATCTAACGGTATAATTTGGTAAAAACAGGTTTCGGACTAAAATTGTTCGGTTTTAACAGTCTGATTAACTTAAAATGTCGAACATGTCTAAATTAAACGAACTCTTAAGGATGGAACATGAGGTAGGCACAACGAACAAACCACCTAAGATGATGAAGGTGGAGAATTACTTGACATGGAAGGATAGGTTTCAATCCTTTGTTGAGTACCAGGACACTCGTATGTGGATATGTATAGATGATGGGTATGTAAACCCAACTCATGAGTTTGAGGGAAGACAACGTATAACTGCTTATGTTGATATGGATGCCGAACAAAAGAAAATGTATGAGGCTGAAAAAAGAGCCTTGGCTGCCATTAAAATGTCTTTACCTGATGGCATCAAGCATACCTTTAAGAAGTACACTACTTCAAAAGAAATGTGGGATGCGTTAGAGAAGAGATATGAAGGGAATTCTGATGTCAAAAAGAACAAAATTGATCTACTGAAGAAGCAGTTTGCTGTGTTCAAGTACATGAAAAATGAGTCACTTGAGGACGTCATTACTAGATACTACCATCTGATGTCAGAATTGGACAATTATGATATAGATTGCTATTCTGACATAGAGAAAAATGACAAGCTGCTTGATGCTCTGCCTGCTAAATGGGATATTTACACTCTCATGATAAAGGGAGAAGCTGATTATGAAACAAAGGAACTGGAAGAAGTAGTTGGAAAGCTAAGAGCCTATGAGCTCAGCATGAAGAAGAAGGACACTGGATATGATCAGGTTCAAGATCCAGGGATTTACAATGGGCTTACATCTTCTTCATCTCACGATGCTTCTAGCGACTCTGCCACTGCTTTTCTCTCCCGTGAAACTGAGCAGGTCACAGTAAATGAGGATGGTGATGTATGTTTTGTAGCTGCTTCAGGAGGATCAACTGGAGCTAAGAGAACATCAACTGCTAAGCAAAGTAGTAGTTCAAAGTCAATGCCAATGAGTGTGAAGTCTGCTAAAGAACACCTTGCTCTACTTGCTTCGTTTGTTGCGTCTTATGAGAACTACATTCAGGGGAAGATATCTGATCCTGCCACTTTAGATGAAGATTATGATCAGATTGACCCTGATGATCTAGAAGAGATGGATTTGCAATGGCAGATGGCCATGATTTCTAGACGTGTGAAGAGGTTCATGAACAGAACTGGAAGAAAGTTTGTAGGAAAGAGTGTTGGTTTTGACAAGGCCAAAGTCAGGTGCTTTAACTGCCAAAGTTATGGTCATTTTGCTAGGGAATGTCAGAAACAAAAGCATGAGACTTCGAGTCAGAGTTCAAACAATAGAAGTTCATCAAACAACTCTAACTCAAGGGCGTTGATCTCTACTGCTAGAGAGGGTTCATATGACTGGAGTATTCACTTGGAAAATGATGAGAATGTCACTCAAGCTTTCATGGCAGAGATTATGCCAATTGATGGAGGTGAAGCTACAGTAGATGAAGCTAAGGTTGAGAAGAAAAGTGAAACAGAGGGTGATAAGGCTGATCAGACAACAGATGCTGAAGATGAAACACCAAAGTCTGAGCATGAAAAGGAAGCTGAAGAGAAAGATGAAATCATCAAAAGATTGGAAGCTCAACTTGCTGCTCTTATGGCCAACTCAGACAAATCGACAGGAGAGGTAAGTAACTCTGCTACCTCTGTTTGCTTAAAGTGTCGTGAATTACAGGGTGAAGTTGAGAGGGTGACAACACAAAACCAAAGTCTGGTAAGTGAGATGTCTAACATAAAAGAAGCAAATTTTTTTGTTAAAAGAAATGAATCGTCATACTTGAAGAAAATAAAAGGTTGTGAAGCTGAAATTGAAGCTTTAACTTGCAAATTAAATGAAAAACTTCAAGTCATAGACTTAGCTCATGACATGATGGCTGAGAAAACAAAAGAGATTTCTGAAAAATGCAAAGAGTTGTCAGATGCACAACTCAAAATTGTTGAACTTGAAAAGAAATTGAGTCAATTCAGAGATTCATCTTTTGTAATGAAACACATGATGGGTGGGTTAAAGAAGAGTAATGACAAGACCAGTGTGGGCTTCCAGGGCTTTAATGAAGTTCCACCTCCTCTTAGTCATGACTATTCATTCCTGCCTAGTGATGATGAGCTAGCAAACTTTATGGCATCTGCACCTAGTAGTTTCGCATCCACATCCAGTCAAGGTGATGGATCTGAGAGTGATGAGGCTAAGGAAAACAATAACAAGGAACCTTTGAAAAGGAAAAATTCACCGCCTAAGAATAAAAATCAAGCTTTTGTCAAAAAAGATTAATTTTGTTCAAGGTAGTGATATGAAAAACGAAACTGCTGTTATTGAAAATGAATCGAATGTAGAGTTTGCTAAAAATAAGAGCATAGAAAAATCTGAAATAAAGCAAACTGAACAAGGTTCATCTAAGGGATCATCACCATCTGATAAGGGATCTACCTCAGAGACTCCAGCTAAGAAGTCTTCGAGAAAGAGATCGTGCTTCAAATGTCACGTCAAGGGACATGTAGCAAGCTGCTGTCCTAACAAAAAGAGTGAAGCACAACTTAGTGAAAAACAGAGAGGGAAATTACCAGTGAAGGAAGGTGTTAGTGAGGAGAAAGGCTCAAATTCTCAAAAGAAATCTGTTCCTAAGCAACCAAAAAATGTTGCTGTTGGTGTAGATAAGGCTGAAAAAGGAACTCCACAAGTTCCTCGTTTTCAAAGAAATCAACAAAGATTTCAGCCTAGATCTCCACCAGGCAGATTTGAGAGACCTAGAAGCAGTTCACCAAGAGTGAACAATTATAATTCAAATAATTTCAGAAGTCAAGGTCAATATCAAAACCGATACCAAAATAATGGTGGTCGAACTTTTTATAACAATGGCTTTAGAAATTATAACAATCAAGCTTCTTGGAATCAAAACTCAAGGTATCAAAATCAAAATTTCCAAAGGTCAAATAGTCCAAATACATATAGGAACCCTCAGGACCAAAGACCTAGTGGAAATCAATATCAAAATACATCAACAGGTCTGAGATCCAAGACTCCAGTTAGGAGTAATGGATATTGGATGGATGTTCAAGTGGTTGGTGAATTTGGACGACCCAAGACCATTAAGGCTTGGGTCCCCCAATCTAACTAATTTCTTAGTTGGTGTGTGCAGGAGCTGCTAAGGAGGATTATCAACTTATGTTGATAGTGGCTGCTCTAGGCACATGACGGGGGATGTGAGATTGTTGATATATTTATATTTATTGATTTAAATTGAAAGTTCAAAGTGCTGAGTTGACACACTAGATAACCTGGCAGATCTTTATACTAAAGCATTTGACAGGGCTCGCTTTGAACACTTAGTCGAACTCAACGGGATGAGGAATCCTGAATAACTGGTTTTTCATAAGAATTTTGTAAATAGTTTACTGCTTTTCTTAAAAATCAAAAATACAAAAACATTGAAAAATCAAAAACATAAAAAAAATAGAAAATTAAAAATGAGTTATCACTGTGTGAAAAAGGAGATATGATAGTACATCAGCAAGTTAGACTGTCACACTGAAAATGAAATTAAATTGCTTAAGTGTGATAGCAGCTTCATCATATGATGTACCAGTAGGCAAAAGCATGAAATAATCAACTTACCAAAGTGATATAAACATAAACGCACTGAGTATGAGTGGGGAACACATCAGTGGTGTATGGTTTAATGACCTTAAATCTTGCGTTGATAGATTGCCAAAATCTGAAGTTTTGGGTCTTTATACTGTTATTTCATCTGGGGATATCTTGGCTGTCATTCTGTTCAGAACTAAAATTGTACATAACCCCAGGAAAGAAAGTCACTTGGAATTAGCACATTTCTATTTGAATGTCTGTATGTGTCCCGATACACACAATTTTGATCTGATTCTGAAATCTTCTCTGAAAAAAGTCTTGTACCTCCTCTGCTGCATCCAGATATATGCTGACCTGGAGGTGCTAGGCAACGACGGCTTCTGCTGCATCCAGATACATGCTGACCTAGCTGTACGTTGTCGCGCTATAGATCAAATACACCCGAAAGAGGCCCTCTAGTGCCCAAATGAAACCCAATAAACCTATATCAAACTGAGAAAACTCATTTGATCTGTATATTATACCATCTCTCCTAAAGATCTATTCTGTTCTCTTCTCAACCTATTCCCAGTTAAGATTTCAGAAATCTGGATTGGACTTGTGAAATATGTGGTAGGGAAGATACTTGCATGATAGAGTGTGTTGTTTATATTTCCAGGAATTGATTAGTATTTATTTTGGGTGTTCATTCTTAAGCAATTAAAACATGATAAAACAGATTATATGCAGACCTAGGCACTATCAGGATATCTTAAAGGATGAATTCAGTATACTCACCTACTACGATGAATCTTTGTGCATACCTTGATCGCGGGGGTATATCCTGAAGTGGGACACACTAGTATATCAGTATTAATATTACCTAAATGTATCATACGGTAATGGTACTTGAAATGTTCATGCATTTTGTTTAGGTGGACAAACATACTGGTAATCGTCTTGAACTGCTTTTCACGGAAAATTAAATAAAGAATTATCTAATAGTGTGAAAACAGTTTGGTTGTGCTGATATGATCTTCTTACCGGTGATTCTCACAAAAATAGAGTGTTTATTGTTTTTCGTATTTATTTGCTTTCAGAAAAATATAAAAATTCAAAAATAGTGTCTTTTTCTGCTTAAAATTCTTAACGTACGAAAAACTGTTATTCTTGGAGGAATTGTTACTGATAGGGGGAGACTGTGTTAGAAAGTGGGTTCAAAATTTTAAATCATGCAGGTTATAAGGTGTTTGATTAAAAATTGTTGCGTGTTGGTGCTAAAAGGAAAATGCTTAATCTGTGATACAGTTGAATTATCTCTTGAATAATAATAATTGTTTAACTATGTTGAAAAATTCTTATGGTTTCTCGAGATGTTTGTTTTATAGTATACAGATTGAAGCAGTTTGTTGATGAGAAGTTGCTGTGAAGAGATGAGGAGTTTGTTGCTGCTTGGTAGAATCCTCCTTCTACAATGCAGAATGGATGCTGTGAAGACTTATTGAGAATGCTGAATACAACTTGGAAGATTTGGTGATTGGATACATCAGCTTAGGGGGAGTCTGTTGCTAACAGAATTCATGTTGAAGCTGACGCTATCCAAAGACCAAAAACTGTGATATTCTGAAGACTAAAGTTTCCTTTGCAAGCTATTGTCAAGGGGGAGTTTGTTGGTGCATGTTATGTGACAACAGCGTTGGATTGGTCTTTGGATATTAAACGTGTTTGGGCCGCGAAGACTTATGAAGACTGAAAGGAATTCGAGTTTGTTAAAGCCCAAATCATCCAAGTTCAAGTTAAAGTTAAAGTCCATCTAGTTTAGCCCGAATTGTATCTAGAATGCGTATGGGCTTGGCCCAGGTCGAATTGTATGGTTGTGTGTATATAAACAACCTTTACCTAGAGTTTTAGGGTTAGACATTTGGAGACTTTTGGAGATTATTGAGAGCATTCGAGTTGTGAGAGTTCTAGAACAAACAGATATCGGCTGTTGGTTCGTGGAGCCAGGGTTGAAGGGTTTAGTGAGTGTACCCTCTTCCTGGACGGGTTACATGTCGCTAAACCTAGTTATATTTTAATGTCTTTTGCTGAGTCTTTATGAACTCATTTAAACAAGTTATGGTTTGTAACCTATTTTGGTGTCAATGTTCCAGACAAGTATGTTATGGTATTTTTCTAAACTTATTTAATGGATGAACATCTCATGTTTTTATCATATAGTATTGTTATGATTGATTGCTATGGTATTAAGAAGTCACACCAAATAAACCACGCTTCCGCAAAAGCCAGGGTGTGACAGCTTGGTATCAGAGCCTCAATCATAGCGAACTAGGATTCCTTCTCGAGTCTAGACTATGATCATCAGGGCTCTCACGAAAACATTTTCGAACATTTTTACTTTGCATACACTAAACGTCCAGATCCAGGGCACAAACATTTTTACAAACAAAAGGCACAAATACATATTTCAAAATTTATATTTCAGTCTTAGAGACTGAGGGAGTTCAGCCTTAGAGGCTGGGGATGTTCAGTCTTTGAGACTGAGGGAGTTCAGCCTTAGAGGCTGGGGAGGTTCAGTTTTAGAGACTGAGGGAGGATCAGTCTTAGAGACTGAGGGAGGTTTAGTCTTAGAGACTGGGGAAAATTAGTCTTAGAGACTGGGAAAGTTTGGTCTTAGAGGCCAGGGAGTTGGTCTTAGAGACCAGGGAACTGGTCTTAGAGACCAGGAGATTAGTCTGAGAGACTGGGTAGTTCAGTTTGGGAAACTGGGGAGTTTTAGTCTGAGAGACTAGGGGGTTCAGTCTGAGAGACTGGGTGGGATAGTCTGGGAAGACTAGGATGACTACATGCTTTCATACATGCTTAATTGCTGATTATTGATATACCGTATACGTGCACATGTGGTGATTGTTTACGTACACTAACTGATAGTGATTACTATGGATATACATACTATGACTACTATGCACCGACACACATGTCATTCTGTTTAGAAAACGAGTTATCAGACATTAATAACCCTTCGGCCACTGCCACAAATAATGAGACTGCATCTGCGCCAGAGACATTTACGTCAGACACTGAGAGTGACCCTGATATGCTGACCAAGGACGAGGACGACTTCCAACAGTCCGCGCTACCAGATTTTGGTGATACTTTATATTTGCTGATGGTTTCTCTGACAAGAATCCTTCTGTCACTCTTGTTTCCGCCCATGACCACTCCATCACTGGTCATCCCGAAGGTGAGCACACTATGGCTCCGATCCTCGACGATGCGCCTCCTGTGGACATTCTTTCCGAAGGTTAGCTACTCGACAAACAATTGATGATGACATTGGCATGTTAATGATGGACCTTCCGATAACACATATGATGATGGAAAGTTAGACGAGAACGTGGTTACTAATTCCACTTTTTGAGACCCCTGTTAACAAGCTATCCTCTGATTCTAGCATGCATTCGATTTCAGACTCATTTGAGTCTGTGACATCTGCAGCCTTACAGACAGCTGGATTACAACTTTCTACTACTGACGAAGACGACAATGACATGGCCGCTGCACTATCACCTGCTCAAGGCCCCACACCGTTACACGACCCAGAGCCTGCTCCTGAGCTAGCTTCTGCACCTTTTGGGTCAGCTTGATGTTGCACCTGCTGAACCTGCACCTTTACTTGGTCATGACCCTATTTCTTTTGGTTTACCAGGCATTGCATCCCTTATACCCGACCCAGTACCTGCACCTAATGATCTTCCTATCAGTTGAGACGTTGTTCCTGCACCTTCACCCGCTGATGTTGCTCTTGTGAAGACCAACGTCCATTGCGCCAACATGCCTATCGTTTTCTTTCAAGACATACCCGCACCCCGGGAAGGTACTCCAGGTCAGCACCCGCATAACGATCCCATTTGTTACAGTAGCATTTTCTACGACCTTGCAGGCCGCACCGTTTGCTACCTTCACCTCCACACCGCTGGACGAGCCATTTCGAGGGTTCCTACCATACACTATGCTGAAATTAGACTCTTACATTATGGAGACTTTTGGAGATTACTTTTGACCACGCAACTTTGATATACTGATAGATTTACTGGGCAAGGGTAGGGTGACCCTGTGTTCCTTGTGATGTGTTGCACCTTGTAGACAGTGTGATTAAGGTTGGTAAATAATGAAAGCTCAGTCGCTATGTTCTCACTAAACACGTTGTTGACCTGCATAGCTGTGCTATGACTATAATGCTACATGCTTACTCATGTCCTTATCTACCGGTTGTGCTACAATTGTGATATTATGCGATTGATTGTTATAACAATTAAATGTATATATACACACCTCCTGGATCTCACTCATTAAGTGGATGCTTATGTGCTTATGCCCTTAATAGGACCTGACCTACCCAATATTCTTCTTAGAAGATGCCGCCACGAAGGAACACCGATACCAACAACCCTCTGCCAACGACAGAGGCGGAATTACAAGAGCGCATCTCATAGGCCATCGCACGGCACGAGGCCCTTCACTCCGAACTCAGTGGAGGTACCTCAGGAAATAACCCACCCAGCGGTTGCACTTACAAGCAGTTCTTGGGCTGCAAGCCCCTAGGTTTCGATGGCACTGGGGTTGCCTTAGCCTTCGTGCGCTGGGTTGAGAAGACGGATTCTGTTTTGCGAGTGAGCAAGTGTGCCCCAGAGCATCAAATCTCGTACATTTCCGGACTGTTTCAGGATGGGGCTTTGTCATGGTGGAACCTCCAGGTTCAAACATTGGGCGAAACCGCTGCGTATGCACTAACATGGGACGAACTGAAAGAACTAATGCATAAAAAGTATTGTTCGAGAGCAGAAATCCAGAAGTGGGAAACTGAGTTCTGGAACTTGAAGATGGAAGGTCCACAGATAGCTGAGTACGTACAGAAATTCCATGATCTGTCTCGAATTGTCCCCTACATGGTAGATCCAGAGTTTAAGAGGATCGAACGCTTCATCGGGGGATTGGCACCTCAGATCTTAAGCCTGGTGACAACATCAAAGCCTTCAACAATTAATGAAGCAATTGACGTAAGTGTGACGCTCACTGAAGAAGCAGTTAGGTTGGGAAAATTCTCAAATTCCGAAGAGAAAAAGGAGACTCATGCGGAGTCATCTGGTGAGAACAAGAGGAAGTTTACCAATTTCAAGAAGGGTACTCGGGCGGACAACAACAATAATACCAAAAAGGAAAAGGGTACACAGGTATCCTACCAAAGTGCGACAATTGTCGACGCCACCACAACGGGCGATGTAAATATGGAAAATGTGGTAACTGTGGCAAAGTGGGATATGTCAAGGAAACGTGTCGGCAGGGTACTGAACATGGAAATAGAGGTCAAGATGGTAGCATAAATCACGGAGGAAACAACGACGACAACAACTATCAAGGCAGGAATGGTGACGATCAAAGACGTGGTCAAGGATGTTTTAACTGCGGTGATGTGGGGCATTTCAGGAGGTATTGCCCTAAAAACACTCAAGCACGTGGATGAAAGCTCAACAGCGGGGATAAAATCCAAGCGTGGATATCGGTACGTCCAATATTAGTCTACATTATGCATCTGTGCTGCTAGTTATTGTTACCACTCTTAGCTTCGCATCTCTAGAGTTCGAAAATATACTTGTCTTAGTAGTAAGTAAATAGATAACCCATACTCGATAGAAGTAGTTAAAGGGGAGCTTCGACGTAGTAATTAGGATGGACTGGTTGTCGAGCAATCAAGCGAAGATTGTTATCCGCATCCCGACGGCGAATGAGGGAACGATCGTGACTCATGAAGCAGGATACACCTCTACAATTTACCAATTGCTTAAAGGCACAGGAATTGTTGCCTAAAGGATGTGTTGTTTTCTTGGGTCATGTCGGGGACAAGGGACCCGAAGAACCAAAACTTGAAGATATTCCTGTGATAAGGAAATATCCTGAAGTCTTCCCCGAAGACTTACCAGAATTATCTCCTCAACGACTAGTCGAATTTCGTATCAATTTGATTCCAGGCGTCGTGCCTGTAGTCGATGCACCTTAGCGACTTACACCTTCGGAGATGCAAGGATTGGCAGTGTAACCTCAGAAGTTGATAGGGAAGGAAGATAACAGACCAAAAATTCCCTTTTGGGTAACCCCAATTCTGTTCGTCAAGAAGAAGGACGATGATTTTCAAATGAGCATCAACTACCAGGAGCCGAACGAGCTAACCCACAAGAGTCAGTAACTCTTGCTGAGAACTAACGAATTTCTTACTTAACTAACTGTGGAGAATTAATTACTATTTCATGACTAATCGACGATCGAATGTCGTTAGCAGTGATTTCAGGAAGAATGGTATACCGAGGGAAAATGGTGGGACAATAACTGGTTTTAAACATACACAAAAATGGTGTTTCCTACACTATGCACCAAAACAGAGTTACACAGAATGCGAAACCTTGAGGATCTAGAAAGCTTATACTTAGGACCTTTGGGAACCCAGGTCCAAACCCGTAAAGGTTGTTACCTAGGAACCACATTTGTTAACCCAAGCAAACACCATTATTCTGACATACATGCTATTTCAGTTAACCAAACAAAGAGTACTTAAACTTCTTTTGTCGAAATCTTCACTTTTGCTTCTAGCGAGTAGATGTTTGCATCTCTACTCCCCTTAATGGTAGTTGCATCGCATTGATTTTCTTCGCTGAGAGCGAACACCCATTTGCTTCGAATACTTGGTCGTTTCTCCATTTTAGCAAACACTCATTGTTTTATTACTTGAAAACTCACATGTTACGCATGCACCATCTGCTACGCATGCGGTTTCATTTCAAACGCTTCATTGAAGTTCAAATATTATGTTGCTAAATCTAAATTACTGGTTTGTGATTCGAATGACCTACATTATTGTAATTGTTGGCTCCTTTGCTATCAAGTCAACACACTCTCTTGAAACTTCTTTTATTTCAAATTACATTCATGGTTTATTTTGGTTACCATGCCGAGATTTCCTTTGTTGATACATACGTTTATTGTCGGGTTACACTGAAACTAAGTTCAATTGCTTGGACTTATCAATTTCACATATTCAATTTAAGACGCCATATGATGCGTTGAGAGCATCATATTCAAACATTTTGCAAAGGTTCTTTTGTTCCGAGTTGTAGTGGGCTTGGTTGGTCTACGACCCCACTAAATCATTGGTCGATTTCGATACCTTACGGTGATACTTTCACAAGATTGAAGCTTGCGCTAATTTGGTTACTTACTCCTTACACGGATTTAATTGATTATTTGATAACTTACCCTAAATCCGTCTTGTTTATTTCAATTAAAGCAGTCTCTACACAGTTGTGTGATAAGGAAATGGTACATAGATTCATTTCATAGCACGGTGTACCTCCTAACGGTTCTTTCGTTACAAATTAAATACCTTGTAGTATTTATTGTTTTCCACTTTCAAACAGAGACAGTAATACCTTGATGTTCCGTATTCAATTGAAAACTCTATGACATTGTGTAAATCAAAACTTCAGGCTTGTCTCGGTACATGTTCATTTGATTTCCAATGCGGTGAACTTGTTCAGTCACCACTATGCTTGAATTATGTCATTGCAAACTTGTAGCTTGTGCTGATCATGGTCAACCGTCTCACATAAAACTGCATATACTTTCGTTTGACTTGTCATTTAAACATTTCTGATGCAACTACGAATCAAGACAATGATACACCAGATTTGCTTGTATTTCATTTGGTGTACTTTCAAAATTTAAGAATGTCAACACACTAAACCTTACCATTCATTTACTCGGGAGTTGACGGATCATTTTACTACTACATTTGAGTTGTTGATTTTGAATTCATATAGTGGACGCTATGCCTTGTGAAAACTCGTCTGCATATTGCAAACGATCGTTTGAGGATCTTATTAGTCAAAACTCCCCTTTTGTGGAACCCTGTTAGCTGGATTACACTAGACTATACGTCAAATACGTCTTATACCTTTGACATCAAATGCTAAAAGCACATACCATTTAACCATAGGGTTCGGGTTACTATATATTCTTGGACTCACCTGATGTGAGTAAGGTTTGATTCGGTTCGGTGATTATCTACCTCAGTATTATTCATATACAAACTCGTGTGACGTAACCATAAGGAGTTAAGGTAGTACAAATTTCGAGGACGGAATTTTCTTAACGGGGGAGAATGTGACAACTGTCAAATTTGCATGCATCCGTACAATTAATTAATATTTAATATGTGCTTAATGATTGTGCTTGATTACAACTGATGATTGAACTGCTTTCTGATTTCTGTTACATACATACATATGCATCACATTCATACTGTCACTCCATTTATTACATACAGACTTTAGTGACAAACTTGATGCACAAAGCACACAGTTAGCACAGTGAGCGGATAACTCAGACACATGCTGACAATGCCAGCACATAGACAGACACTATATTGAGGCCCAGTATGGGCCAGGGATAAGGTACTACACTAATATGGAGTGTAGGGAAATAAGGACCATAAAACTGCGTCAATAGGTGATAGTTATAGTGCCGGGAAGTGTCTAAAACACACTTTAAGTGCATAATTCTGCATTTATTAATAAAATTCAGCTTTGTAACATACTAGTAAAGTGCAAAAATATGGCAGAATGGTCCTGTATACTTTCCTAAGTGCCGGGAATTAAAAGCGTTACAAAAATACATATAAAAGACACTTTATGGAATAATTAAACACTTTAACGGAACGGTATCCAACTGAACAACCGGACATTACCCGGGACACCAATTTTTTGCCAAACACATTGTTTAATTATTTCTTGTCTAGTCTTGATCCCCGAACACCATAACACCTCCTAAAAATCAACTAACTAACACATATAGGTTTATACTTGAAACCTAACTATCCATTACCAATTACCATCAAAATTTTACATTAACCCCCCCCCCCCCTAACCGAATTCGGTCCCAAGTGGACCCACCAAATCACCACCATATTTGCTAAGATTTTACTTCAATATTTTATATAGATTTTACTTGTTGAGTTGGACATAATATTGGAAATGATCTTTAAAAGCATGGGCATTAGATCACAACCTTACTTCACAAGATTCACCCTCATTCCTCACTTTCCTCTCTCCCTCTCTCAGCTCATCTACAACCGCCGCCACCACCACCCTATCACCACCATATTATTCCATTTTTAAGCTTCATTCATGTATTAGAAAGTGTATTGTGAAGATGGAAACTTGAGGAACTTCAAGGAGCTTCCATGCATTGCTTTCACTCATCATTTTCTTCATCTTTTTCACTAGAAATCTTCCCTAGCTTTAAGCTAGTTGTAAGTCCTTGATTAAACCCTTGTTTACCCTTATGTTGAGTAGTTGAAAGATTGTTATGGTAAAATCTTATGAACACTACAAGAACACAAAACATCAAATATGAACATAAAGCTTTGCATAAAAATCATGAGATGAGAGATGATAATACATGATAAATCTGAGTTATATAAACGATAATCTGCTGTAAATGATTTACGTTATGATATAAATCGTTATTAGAATGAAAGGTAATCGTATGTGTACATTTTAGTGGCATTTAGACTATAAAAAGCATGCTGAGTAAAGTTTCCAGCAACTTCAACTGGCTGTAACCGGACCATTATAAATCGAAAAATTTATTTTCTGAAGTCTAAATTATGTATTTTTAAAAAACGAAGCAAATGGCACTGGAATCATATTTTTTTGAGGTCGTTTACTATTTTTAAAGACCCGTTTTGTAACAGCAGCTAAAGCTGAGTTTTTACTGCAGTAAACGGGTGTTATGTTTTTAGTCATAACTTGAAATCTATGTTGAATCAGCTCATGAAATTTGTACTGTAGATGACCACCGATGTCGTAGTAATTCTCCCACTGGAATTTCGTCAATCGGACTTACTATAAATTTTATATGATTATTTCGTAGACTGCAGTCAGAAAGTGACAAATCTGATTGCAGTCCGGTAAATAAATTTTTATAAAATATTGCTAATGAACTGGACCCTGATATTTTTACACAATAATATTTGGATCGTATAAGACATTCTGTAAAAATGTGGGAAATTTTGGAATAAGATAACTATTTTATTAAAATTCCCGAAAACAGCCCCGTTTTGTATATTAAAACTGAAATGATATAAGTAGTATTTTGCATGTCTAAATGTCGGGTTGGTCATTTGAGAACGATCTAACGTGTTATATGTTAAAGAAAATGATATGCTATTTAGCATGGACACCTCCATTTACAAAGGAGACAATAGCGAAATTTTCTGAAAATCCTAACACTTAGTAAATATTTTCTAGACAAGTGTATACTAGTATATTTTAGACTATGTTTTTCAAACATAAAACTCGCCATAATTTTTGTAACAAAATACAAAGTATCGAAGGTTGGTTTTATACATGAAAATGGTTAAATATATATTTTGTATTAAGACGCACGTGTGGATAAATGTTGTTTTGTGGTTTAGTTATATATTTTCTAAGTATGACTTAAAATATATTATTTCAAATACGAATATACATGTATAAGTACTCCCATCCTTGGGAAGGAAATGCGAATAACAATACTTGAGAAGTGTTATTACAAAAATATTGAAAACACTCTAAAACGTAACTCAAAGGCACTAATCAATACTAAGACAAGGCACCACCCGCTCGTCTAACGGACCGTAGTACGCATGTAGGTAGTCGTGCGTTCTAGAGGAAGCTTCGAGTTACATTGGATACGAAGACGCAATACAGTGAGTTCATGTCCCCCTTTTCTTTTAACTATTTTTAGTTCTATATAACTTCGGGGGTGAAATACATGTTACGAACGATTCGACGATTACGAATGGTATGGTTAGCTAAGGAAGAAACTGTTGGATCATGTGAATGGGTAGGTGTTAACTTAAGACCATTAGTCCTCGTAGTAAGATCGAGGGGTATGAGTGATAGGTCTATTTGAGCATAACGAGCCCCACCCATGCACCCGCAGGTTGGACCATGTGGTGATTACATCTTAACCCCACCCATGCGCCCGCAGTTTGGACCATGTGGTGACTTTGTCCTAACCCCACCCATGCGCCCGCAGTTTGGACCATGTGGTGACTTTGTCTTAACCCCACCCATGCGCCCGCAGGAGGGACCATGTGGTGACTCTGTCTTAACCTTACCCATGCGCCCGCAGATTGGACCATGTGGTGACTAGGTCTTATCCCCACCCATGCGCCCGCAGGTTGGACCATGTGGTTACACATTTACTGATATGTTTCCTTATTTGCTTTTATACCAGAGTTTACAAAACATACATACTTCCAATGATTATGAAGGTTTTATTCGCGCGCACATACTAAACACATGAACTCGCTCAACTTTTGTTGATTTTTCAAACTACATGTATTTCAGGGAACTAGTGGATCTGGCAAGTGTTGCATGTATTACAAGCTGCGTTTGAGTAAAGATGTCATCCAGGGTTGAAGGGTTTAGTGAGTGTACCCTCTTCCTGGAGGGGTTACATGTCGCTAAACCTAGTTATATTTTAAAGTCTTTTGCTGAGTCTTTATGAACTCATTTAAACAAGTTATGGTTTGTAACCTATTTTGGTGTCAATGTTCCAGACAAGTATGTTATGGTATTTTTCTAAACTTATTTAATGGATGAACATCTCATGTTTTTATCATATAGTATTGTTATGATTGATTGCTATGGTATTAAGAAGTCGCACCAAATAAACCACGCTTCCGCAAAAGCCAGGGTGTGACAATAAAACGTAAAAAGCGAAACTCGTAAAGTGAAAACACATAAACACAATAAACTCGTTGACGCGTAAAATCGACAATTGCAGGTTTAAAACAAAATAGAGTGTCTTGGGTGTTGAGACATCGACTACCCAAAGTGATTCACCTAATCCCAACAAGTTCTGGCACACACTTTAGCCTAATAGACTATGCTCTCACCGTAATACGACTACCAGCATTCATCCTTCCAGTTACTACGTGTTCCGAGTTCATTGGAACAGTCGAGACTCTGGTGAGCCTGATCAGCCTGCGTATGGGGACACAATGCGTAAGTCTTCCAAACTGCTGAAACAGTCGAGTCGATATGTCGAATGCGAAAACAGAGGCTTCGTACGAATGGAGTATTGACTGTGGAGACAGATGCTTCGTACGAAGCTAGCCTCTTCGTACGAAGGGTGCTTGATACTAGTGTTGTCTTCAAGGTACATAGAATCAATGATTTGAGAAAAAGTTAAAGCATGTGTGTGTGATCGTGATGCAAGAAGATGTAGTAGAAGTAGAATGGAGATTAAAGGAGAATGCTAACAACAATTCTTGATCGCAACTGGAATCTCTGAGAGCGTTTGGGAGGACTAGAAGAGTTGAAATGAAGACACAAGGCCTCTATTTATAGTTCAGGGGGTGAGGTCTATTTATACCCGGATGGGCTCCATCCGGACGGATGGCCCATTCGGACGACTGAGTTTTTTTATTTTGTTAGTTTTCAACTTTAATTCCCTTACGGGTGGTGTTAAGTGTTGCGTTGCGTTGCGTTGTATTTATCGTGATAGATCAAGTTGTGTGATAAGTCTAGTTGCAAGTGTGTGCGTTTGAGCGTTCTAAGCTATGTGTTGATTACTCGATTATTATAAATATTTAACATTTAAGCACACAAATAACACAAATAATATAAATAAATCCGTGTTTTGAGTGTGCATTGCAATAAGCGTTCAAGTAATAAGCGTTTAATGCGATATAGAAATGTGTTTTAAAATATAGTTAACCGATATACGATTACCATGGGTTAATCGAATCTTAGAGTACAAGCGTTTACGAAGTGAAACAATGACTAGAATAGGAACAACCAAAAGTCGTGTTGTTACAATTGTTGTACGTATTCTTATACGTATTAGTCTACTTGTATACTTACGTATTTACACTTAGTAATTATTTATTTTATATTTACTAGGATTTAAGAGTATTGAAATATATATTATCAAGGGTCTAAAAATATATTATTTTTAGAGTTCGTCGTAGGAGTCATTAATATATATTTTCATAGCGAGAATACCCAAGTGTCGTCCGTGATATAGGAACAACCAAAAGTCGGGTTGTTACAATTATTGTACGTATTCTTATACGTATTAGTCTACTTGTATACTTACGTATTTACACTTAGTAATTATTTATTTTATATTTACTAGAATTTAAGAGTATTGAAATATATATTATCAAGGGTCTAAAAATATTTTATTTTTAGAGTTCGTCGTAGGAGTCATTAATATATATTTTCATAGCGAGAATGCCCAAGTGTCGTCAGTGATATCTATTCGTTTCTTGTTGTGACGATTTGGCGATCATGGACGATGGCGATATATAAATTTTATTACCGAACTTATATTATATTTATGTATGGTTTGTCCGATGTCCGTTTGTCCGTTGTCTGCATCCTGTTTAGAGACATAATATAAGCATGTTTGTATATGTATTTTTGTGTAATTAACCTTCCAAGTATTTTGAGGGTTTTCTTTATGTTGTGTATTTGTATTTTGTTAGTATTCTTCTAACTTCTAATACACACTCATAACACACTTATACATATACACACAAAATGTATTTTCAAAATATATATATTTTTATCCTAATATCTATCTATACTATATATAAAAGCATATCCAAAGGACGATTTAAGGTAATTTGCCACTTTACTTAAACCACCTTTAAAGCATAATGTACAAGTGTTTAAAGCACCAGAAATAAAAATGGACAATCACTTTCCAATTATACCCTTCCACTAAAAAAAGACACGGGATATCTAGGGTTTCAGATTCATTCAAAACATTATCCCCGCCGCTTCCCTGCTCCTCTCTCTCTCTCTCTCTCTCTCTCTCTCTCTCTCTGGCGATTCGGGATATCTTTGTTCACCAGATCTATGAAGTTTAACAGATCGATAAAGATGGTGGTGTTGGTCTGAAGCTGAACGATGATGGAGAAAGGGGTTGATTTAGGGTTTATCCTAAAGTGGTTCAAGGTAACGACGATGGTAGTCTTAGCGGAGGCTAAGATTCTACCAGATCTAAAGCATCGACGATGACATGATATAGTTAGGGTTCCGATTTCAGGTTATGTGTCTTCGATCTGTCCGATTCCAATAGACCCGAAATGTGAAGGAACAGTTATACTCAGCTGCAGAGCATTTTCAAGATTCATATCACAAGAATGACCAAAAACAAATGTAAGTAGTGCAATATTTTCTTCGTAGTGATATTCTCTACACAATTTATGTTTTTACTTTCGTTCTTTATACGCTTATGGTTTGATATCTGTTTGTTAGGTTATTTGTTCTTGATGGTAACTGGCAGGTGGATTATGTAGAATTGATACCAAACATATAATTGGAATTAGATTTTTCTCTTCATTTTGTCACTTATGCTTGTATTTCTTGAACTTGAATATGTGATGGATATATGTATGGTTTTCTGTGATGGATGGTAGTTTATAATTTTTAAAAGTTTAGATGGTAAAATCTGGCTAACTTATGATCATTCTTTTTCCTAAATTGACATTTGTGAACTCAATATGGTATTTCTGGTTGTTGTTTTTTTTAACCAACTCATGGCCCATGGGTTGGTAACTTCGTACTTAATTTTCATTTTTGTGGTCATCCTTATTTTCATTTATCAGCTTGATATGGTATTTCTTCGATGTTTCATTGAAGCATTATTTTGTATCATCTTGTACTAACGAATGCATGAAATGTCATTTTCCTATGGTGACAATATTGATGTTGCACGGTGCTAAGTTTAATCATATTATTCATATGCCATGACAGGATAACGTGAGCATCGAATTCTTCGATCCCTTGAGGGCTCTATCAACAGACATAGCGGAGCCTGTTGAAGATACATTTGTTGCAGAAAAGTAACATGTTAGTCAACCAGCCTCTCATCTATCGACAAAGGAATGGGCATCTTTCAATAAGTTGTTAATGCAGAGATTTCCCGTGCCAAAAATGATTTCAGTTTCTGCTGTAAGTCTCTTAAAGTTCAAACATTATGGTACAAATAAAACACACCATGCCAGATAATGTGTATAACAATGGAAAGATGCTATGCGCTTTTACTTTTACTATCAGTTCATAACCTGAATCTTTTTCCACTACAATCGTCAAGCAAAACTATTAAAGGCAAGAAGGGTATGGTGTATTAATAATTCTCATATTTCTGCTTCTTTCTGGGAAGATGATTACACTGAAATATTAGTTGACTAACTTGAAAATGTTTTTTCTTAAAACTTTCTTTAAATCAATGCTGCAGTTTGCTACGAACCTTTTGCTCCAAATACATCAGCAGCAGCCATCAGGGCAAGGGAGTGGAAGTGGTTCTTTTCACTAAGGTATTACCAACTACCAAGCCCATGTATTCTTTTTTAAATTTTAAAGTAAAATGAAATTATGTTTGATTGATTTGTTTATCTAGAGGTCATTAGAAAAGTTTCAGAATAGTTTGAGAGTAGATTCAGAGTAGATTTAGTTAGATTTTGGAAAGAAATGAAATCAGTCGGTGTCAAGTAATCTGATACATAATCAAGTGGCATATACCGTCATACACCCTTCTTTCAAGAACTTTACAAGCCAATATCTTTCTAGAAACCTAAAAGTTTCAGATTTTGGATTGAGTGCCCTTTCTGGACATGTTAGCCCTAAACTCACCAACCTAAGTGATATGTTTTCCGCCGCATCGCGCGGGTAAACGACTAGTATATATATGTATATATATAATATCCATTTTTAACTTATGAAAATATGTATAAGTGTTGAAGAAAATACTTTATGGGTTTAGGACTTAAACTTTTCCATCAAAACTTGCCTAATCATGATTAAGGTCACTAATCATGTTTAGTAATGTTAATCACCTTTTAATTACACCTTAATCACGATTAAGATTTTAGAAAATTTCGCCATAGTTTCCCCTTAAACTCTGGCGTTTCCACGTTTTTTAAACGTATTTAAACCATGTTTAATCACAAAATCATCACCAATCTAAAATCAAGTTCCATTATCCACTTTGCATGCAAGTATTATGACATAACACCTTCATTTTTCCATGAACCTTTTATATATATTTTTAACAATACTTCTATAAGTAATGACACTTTTATATATACTTCAATAAGATCATTAAAACCAACATATTTTCTCAAGACCATTATATTATAAATCAAGATTTTAATTTCTTGTAAAAGTTATCTTTGTTAAAAGATCATTTTCAAGTTTATGGCTTAAGTTCATGGATTACGAAAGTGATAATCTTGTTTAGATCTTTTCTAGCCAAGTTCATACAAGATCATCACATTTAAATAACCTACTTTAACATAATCATCAAGATCAAACAAACTAATTTACACTAATCAACATAATCAACATGTAAACACTTTATTTTTGTAAGCTTTTAAGTTATATTTAGGGTTTTAACCTTTGATTTCCTTAATGTTCAAGATGATCAAGTTGTACATCTATGGTCTACACATCATAACAAGTATAAAAATTATGAGAAGTGGCCTTATTATTAGCACAAGGCTAGGGATGCACCAAGACGAAGAAGATGAAGATTGTAATAAGAACTTGAAGCTTCCAAAGATGAGAAAAGTGATCCTAGTATGCTTCCATGCTTTAAGTCTTCTTAGATCTTCACCAAAGTGGGTTATGGATGCTTGAAAGGGTTGTTTAGAATTTGAAATTGGATGTTGTGTGAGTGGTGATGTTGGTCGAAACCAAGAGAGAACAAGAGGGGTGTTTTGGCATTTGAAAGGTTTGAAAATGATAAGGAAATGAGGTGATGTTTATGTAATAGTTATGGTCTTGCAAGTTCGATGGTCAAAATGAAATCTTACACACCATGCTTCACAAGATTACTTCCATCAAAATATTTAGTAGGGTGGCTTGTGGGGCCCGCCCTTGGCCGAATTTGGGGGGTATGGGTTAGGGATTATTTTTTTATAAAAGTTATACATATGTATAATTATGTTATATTTAGGTATTCATGCAATTAGTAGAATTCTTGCATCATTAGGACACTGATGATGGTGTAGAGTGTTAATTAGTCCTTACTAATTCATTATACTAGTTAACTAGGTATTAGGATAATAAAAATATCGCTAGTTCGTTATTGGGCTCGAAACCGGATGACTAGTGAAAGATGTGTGGTAATACCAGAAGCTATATTTTGGACATTCCATTGATATACCCAGGTTTATTTAAGGTGTTTAACACCATTTACTAGCTTCCTTTACATTGCCAAATCAGAATTTTGGTGTTGCGGACAATTATAATTGTTACAGTTTAGTGCGGATCGGACAATTTAATAGTTTTGGCATTTTCCTGAAAGTTAGAGTTTCATTGCAATTTATGCCCCTAATTAGGGTTTTTATTGAAGTTTCTATGATGATATGCTTTCATATCGTTCGTTGATCGTTCAGACAGTTTTCAGAATTCACTGACATAAATAGTGCTTTCAGTATTTTCACCAACATATTAGGACATAGTTAATTGTTTTCTCGCGACGCGACCAAAGTAACACTATCAATTGTCAAGTTTCAATATGTCCTAAGGTTGCTAGGCTAGTATGACCTAATCATGCACAAATTAAGTCATAAATGAACGCAATTAGATGTATAAATAGTTGTTAAGTTGTACGGAATTACCATTTATTTTGCCGGTTGTCACAGTGGTTGCGGTGGCTATGAGTGTCGCCGGAAATATCTCCAAGAAGAAAGAATTACAATTTGCAACAAAGAATTGAAGAGGGCGCATGTGATACTTCGGGTTTTCCTGCACGTTCCATTATTTTTTTAAATTACATGAAAGTAATAAATGTGAGTTATTTATTTAAAAGTTGTGGAATGTATGATTGATATGTTTTATTGTGATTATTATTATTATTATTATTATTATTATTATTATTATTATTATTATTATTATTATTAAATCAACCGCACACCCATCTCACCCCGTAAACTCCTCATTATACAAGGATTTCTAGTGTTGATTAAGTCATGTGATGTCACACCTAACATTCATTCAGCCGCACACCACCCCCCTAGTCGCACCCCTATAACTCAACTGTTGGGCCGCAGACTTTCATTCGAAAAGGGTTGCACACCCTTTTATATGCAGGCCCAATCACAAGCACACAGAAAACCCTGAAGGACCCGCACACTCCTAGTTTGGGACACACATGAGTGTGTGCTGTATCCTTGGGCGTGTATAAATACCCTATTGCAAAACCCAGGGGGAATGTTCCCAATCATTGCAAAGGCGGCTACTCAGAAGATCTTCTTTTCGTTTCTCAGAAGCATCTTTCCTTCCCTTTTGCAATCATAAAACCTCCGTTAATTCCGGAAGTTTAACACCAGCACCATCGCCCAATTCTTGGAACGGCAACCTGCATTCCAGAATTCAAATCCCTCTTCTCTTTCTTACGGATTCCATTTCCAGGTTAATGTAAAACCCTACTCTTTTTAGATTTGTGGATTCTTCATTTAAATAACACTATGTGAGCCACTACGTCAAAAAGGGCTTACGGCTACACAAAAAAAGTGTAACCACAAGCCTTTGGCCACATTTTTTTCAACTCAAGAGTGACCAAAGGTCGAGTTATCGTAGGTATCATATGGCCCCCACATTCACGTTTAGTGGCCGTATTAACTTAAAAGTGTGGATAAAGGGCATCACTATTTCTTGATGGAATCAGACATTTTGTACGATAAGTGTGGCTAAAGGGAAGCAACAACCATATGAATTTACTGTAAGTGTGGTTGTTTTTATTATATGGTCACTTAAAAGTTTGTTTTAGCCATATCAATTTAAAAAAAATGTGGCAAAAAGATTTGTTGTAATCAAGCATTTCATTCATTAGGTATGCCTAAATTGTAGTAATGGCCACATAAACTCACTGTAATTGTGGTCGTTTCTATTATTTAGTCACATGAGTTTACTATAAGTGTGGCTAAAATCTATTTCTAGACACACAAAACAACTTTGTAATTTTAAATGTGAATATTGTCTAACCTTTAGTCACACATTAAGTTGTAATTTTAAGTGTGGCTATTATTTAATCTTTGGTCACCGTTTTTTTTTTCATGACGTACAAACAAGTGATGCATGGTCGCATATTTAGAGGGCGCACACAAACTAAGGTACAAGATCTGGTGCACATTGTACAATCGTCTTCTACATGACCGCACACCTTGGACAGGTCGCACACTCTATGTGGGTTGTTCAATGGTGGGCCGCACACTCTTACATCGGGCCATAAGACTTGTGTTATGTTCACATGTTGTGATTTGTGTTAAACATTTATACATGGTTCGTATGTTTATCATGTGATACGTGATGATTATGTGCTACTTGATACGTGTGTTAATACGTGATACGAATCTGATTAAACTCGGTAACCATATTAGGACGTGGTTGACCAACATTTAAAACATTTAAAACACGCAAATTATATACTATAAATTTGTAACAATTCTTGACATTGTTTTTTGTACTATGTGTATAGAAGTTTGTATGATGGTTTTAAGAAACCATAGTAAATAATAATTATATACTATAAATTGTATATTATATACTATAAATTTATAACAATTCTTGGCATTGTTGTTTGTACTATGTGTATTGAAGTTTGTAAGATGGTTTTAAGAAATCATAGAAAACAATAAATAAGCAACACTTTTGTTTTTTTATAGAGTTGTGCCCTTAGTATAAAGAGTTTTACAACAAAAAAAATTGATTTTTCACTTTGATGCCCCATACTTTTTATCTTTTTGCAAGTTTTACGTTTTACGTTTCGTTCTATATTTTGCATGTTAACACGCCGCAACGTACGTGTGTGGTTCAACATTTTTTCGTCACTTTTTTCCCGTTTGACAGGCTCGTCGCAACACGTCTATTTTTACATGTTTGGCAAGTTCGTCGCAACGCGCGGGTCCTAGACCATCTTAGTTATTTTTTTTTTTTTTACGTTTCGGTATAATTTCTTCACATTAACACGCCGCAACGGGCGTACGTGGTTTAAAGATTTTACATTTCTTTTCGTTCGGTGTTATTTTGTTTTTCCTTTTAATTTATTTTGTTTTTACGAGCTTTTCTGGTGTTGGTGGTCACCGACAGTGGTGTAGCATTGGTGCAACTTGACATAGTTTTACGCCCCCACCGTAACGCGGGGATGGTGTAATACTAGCTAAACAGAATTTCAAACATAATAATAGTGGGGTTTTTTTCTTTTTTTTTTTTAAATTAGAGTTAATTTTTCTTAAGATTCATCCAAATAGAAAATAAATGTAAGCAAAATTAAATCACAATATGGACTTATGAATGCTTTACTCGTACTGACACAAAATTGAAAAGGAGGCTTAGACTATGGGTATGCGGCGGGGGTTGGGGCGGGGGTTGGGTACAAACGGCCACGTCACCACCCCGGGTGGGCTTGGGTTTTGGCGTGGCCCCCTGGGCGGGGCAATCAGCCCGGGCGTTGGGCGGGGCTATCCACATGACATGGCGGAACCTCATTGGCCAAGAGCACTAGTCCTTTGAAATTGGCTTTTTTTTCCACGCCACCCCAGCGACGCCCCACCATATATAACCCTTTGAAATTGGCTTTTGGTCTTGGGTGACCCATACTACACGTGTCACACCATGCCCCCAACCCACGCCCTACCATACCACACGGTCTTAACTTTGTAGCATTCATGACACATCGTCGGACACCACCGCACGCGAGTCTTTTGTTCGCTCTGTTCAACATTGATGATCTGATTTCTTCCAAAACAAAGGACAATTGCGGGTTCTCGTTGTCACCATGCAGTTTTTCGCCATCGAGTTGGTTGTTTCTGTCGTCAAGATGCAGTTTTCCTAAATTCCTTAAAATAGTTGAACTAACACAAAAATTTTGGTTACCGTCGTTACTCTCGGATTCAGAACCCAGATTTCACCACCATTTCAATGGATATTTTTTTATCATTTTTTTTAAATATGAAGTTTTTGTGTAATAATTACATACATCTTATATTTTTGTGTCAAACAAAGAGAGAGAAGATGTTACACATTTCTGTAGTCTCTTACATTTCTCAAAAAAGTACGTTTTTGTATCTCATTAGTTGGATGGAAGTGGGAGATGAAGTTTTCTTGGTTTTGTTAACTCACCAAGGTTTTCATTTTATTCTCACACTATATATATAACAAGTTGACGCTAACCCGCGCGTTGCAGCGGGATGTTGATTGTAATTTCTCATTTGCTAACCCCGAACCAATAAGCCTTTTGTGTAAGTTGGAATATAATTTATTAAAATCCAAATTAAAAAGATTGTTTATTCAAATACTCAATTCAATTTAGACAATTTAGGCACACACTCCAAATTAAACAACATTATTTTACATAATTTTTGACATAAGACACATGCTAATACATAAAGTTTGTATGCCTGTGAGATCTAATTATACATTAAGTATAATCCTCCTACGTAAAGTTAATCAAATTAGACCTACTTTTGCACCAAAGGTAACTAAGGATCTTCATCTCCTCATTTATGCTCCAAGGCTCGCTTGCTTCCGATTAAAAACCATATACACAGCAGCCTTCCATCTCTTTGACCCCCTAAAAAGCTTATGCATATTGATTAAATCTTGTACCCCAAGGCATAGAGTGCATGAAGCCTACACCAACTTGCTATAAAATCCCAATTTCCTTGCGCCATATTGTAGGAGATGAATAAATGTTCAGCGGTCTCATCTGTATCTCCACAAAACTTGCATCTGGTGGAATCAAGGTGCACATTTCTTTTGGCCAAATTTACCAAAGTGGGAAGGTGGTCAAGACAAAGTCTCCAAGAAAAAAAAAAGTTTATCTTCAGAAGCATGCATTTATTACACTCGAACCCAGTCACGAAATTTTGAATGGTTGCACTTTGAATCATACTTCGAAAGCTATGCACCATAAAACACTTATGAGAATCTTCCGAACCCCATGCAAACCCACTCAGAATATCGGACAGCCCCTTAAGTTCCTGCACTTCATTCCCAGATGTCAGCTAGCCCTAAGAAAAATTCAGTGTTGGTGCACTTGTGTCTGTACTTTGTCTGTATTTTGTCATGATACGAAACGATGTCTTTGTTAGTCTTGTAAGTTTGACCAAGTCAACCATCCTCCGGTTTGACTTGGCCAAACAGTTAACGAAATGGTTGTAATCTGTCTGTGTCGAAGGATGTGTCATCGAAGGATTGTTTAGATCCTTCGATGAGCTCGAAAGATAACCTTCGATAGATGAACCTCGAAGGATATCATCCTTCGAGGTGTATATGTGATCCTTCGATGGGTTTCTGGTCGACAGATGATCTTACGATCAGTCTGTCTGATCCTTCGACCAGACGATCTGTGTTGGGTATATATACCCATGTGTTGTGTTCACTTCATTAATAGACACATTTTAAAGAGACAAAAGGAGAGACAGAAAAATAGACAGACAAGTGAGAAGTGAGAGTATTCTGTTCAGAACACACACACACGAGATTTAGAGAGTTTGCAAAATAGATTTGTAAACCTTGTGCTTGTAACCGAACCTTTCATACGTATTAATACAAGTGGTGTTAATCGGTGAAGTTTGTGTGTTGTGTTTGTGCTTGTTCTATCTCGGAGGGACCTACAAGTGGTATCAGAGCCGTGGCTCTTTTCCTTGTTAAAAACCGAGTTTATACAAGACTTTGGGGTGTTTTGGACAAAAACTCACTTGGTTTAGCATCCGTTTTTACTGTTTTTCTCGCATTTCTTGTCATAAAAACGTGTTCTAAGCTAACCGGGTGTGTTAAAGGATGGTTTGGGTAACTTAAAAACCTGTTTTTGAGAAGTTTGGTCTTCTCCGGCCAAATTCCGGCTTACTCCGGTGACCGGTTTCTGGTTTAGAACCTTGTTTTTTGTGATAATATTTTATTGTTCAAATCTGTTTTGGCAGAAAGTATGGTCTGAACATACCTTCTGCCGAAAGTTTCTACCAACCCATCAACTTTTTCACCAACCTGTCACTCTTTGTCAACTGTGTCAGATCAGATCGAAGGATATCCTTCGAAGTCGAAAGATCATCTTTCGATCATAGGAGGTTCGATAGATAATCATCCTTCGAACATCCTTCGAAGTCTGTGACTTATCCTTCGATCCAAGGAATCTTTTCGAAGCCTACATCTTTCGGTCTACAGTTCTTTTTCGAAAGATAAGGATCCTTCGTTTGGAGAATCTTTCGAAATCTTTGTTCGAAAATCAACAGTGATCTTTTGAACACTGTTGATCCTTCGAACAAGTCTTGATCTTTCGATCCTTAGTCTGTTTATGCTTAACAAGTTTGTGATTCTCAGGTATTATTTTTCTTGATAAAAAATGAATCCAAGATGGGGTAGACCGGTAAATACAGAAATGTATTTTGGTACTCCGACTCCGGATTCCTCTTCGCAAGCTAATGCTATATCTACCGGCCAATGGGCATTCGTATCAAATCAAACTCCAAGTGTTCAAAGCATTCTCTTAAGCGAGAGCGAAACCGGAAGTTTGAATCGGCCTCCAAAGTTGATGCACTTATACGAATATCCAGGATGGATTGACAGATTTCATACATACGTCCTTGGACAAAATACAGAATTGTGGTTGCGGTTCATCACAGATTTCGATCAAACAATAGAAGTTGCCGCATCATCTGCTGCTACGTTTGCAGATCTTACGGAAGATCAGAAGAAGGTCTATGATTTGGAAAAGAAGGCATATGCCATTCTTACTCAGGCGTTAAGTAAAGATATTTATCATCAATTTGTCAGTTACAAGACAACGAAAAGGTTGTGGGATGCATTGAAGACAAGGGGCGTAGGAAATGAAGCGACACGTCAATTGAGAAAAGACCTGCTAAAGAAAGAGTTTGATGGTTTTACTTGTATGGAGAATGAATCTTTAGGAGATTTGACAAGTCGATTTAATCATCTGCTGACTGAATTGTCAAATTTTGAGGTTGTTACAACTCCAGCAGAGATTGTGAAAAAGTTTGCAGATGCGTTGCCACCTCAATGGAATACTTTCTAGGAAATCATGAAGTACAATGGCACTTTAGCTACAACAAGCTTCAATGACTTTGTTCAACTCCTGGAAAACAAGAATCAGGAAGAAACTCTCAAGGCAAAAAGAGTTCCAGTGCCACAAAATCCTGAAATGTATTATGGAACTTCTAGCACTTCTACAAAACCTTCTTCACATGCTCCAATTCAAACAGCGTTTGTGTCTAGTACTGACATGTATGGAAATACTATCCAAGTTCCGGTCCCTCCAAAAACAGACATGTATGGAAATCCTCTTGAACCAGCTCCTCAACAGCAAAGCCAACGAACTCTCAGACCAACTGATATGTTCGGAAATCCATTACCTGTTCGATCTACCGGACCAACAGATATGTATGGGAATCCACTTCCTCCTCAATCTACCGGACCGACAGACATGTATGGGAATCCACTTCCTCCTCAACAGCAAGCGTGTTATGGAAGCACATCATCTGCTGGTCAACAATCAAAGCCAAATACAGTACGGCTCGACACCTCAAGCTTTTCTAAAGTCAGTGTGGAAGTAGCAAAGGAACACATGGAGCTGCTAAACACTTTGGTGAGCGCATACTGTGGATTAGTGGAAGGTCAAATTGGTAACATTAATCTGACACAAGAAGACTATCAGCAGATCGATAAAGAGGAGATGGAGATGATGGACATCAAATGGGCCTTTGCCAGTGCTGTTAGGCGAGCAAAGGATTTCATGGAAAGAACCGGCAGAACCAGCTTGGAAAGCAAGAAAGACACCAAGTATGGGTTTGATAAGCAGGCGGTTAAGTGCTTCAATTGTGGTGAACGTGGTCATTTCAAACATGAATGTACGAGGCCATCTCAACACGGAAACCAAAATCCTTTCAGAGGTCAAGGCAACAGGGCAAATCAGAACCAAGCAAGGAACAATGAGCGCACACTGGTGCCTGTCAACAACCAGAGTCAAGCAGGACCATCTAATGCCAACCAGGCACTTGTGGTTCAAGTAGATGAAGGTTGTGATTGGTCAATTCAGTTGGGAAATGATGCTCCAGATGGAACAGCCTGTTTTGCTGAAGTGGTTAAGGATTTAAAGCACGCCAGTGGTGGAGAATCTTCCACCAATGGTGATGAATCTTCTGAAGATGAAGAGTCTTCTGGTTATAGTGGAAGTTCAGATGAGGAGTCCTCGAGTTCAGGGAATGATCAGGGAGATGACACATCAACTGCGTCAGTTAATGCAGATATTGATGAGCTATTGGAAGAAGCTGGAGCAGGAATTCAAAGAAGATCTATTTTGGTGGATCAAGCTGCTTATTCTTCGTCTTCTCTCCATTCAGCCTTTATGGCTAATGTCGACAGTTCATCAAGTCAGGTATGTGTCGATGAACCCACTTCTGTTAGTTGTGATAACTGTGGTAGTTTAAATGTTAAATGTGCTGATTTAGAAGCAAACATGTCTGAGTTGCAAGGCAAACATGATGCTTTACAAGCTAGTTTGTTTGACTTGCAAGACAAACATGTTTCATTGAATGATAAGTGGTGTGAATTGCAAAGCAAACACGAGGCTTTGCAAGAGAAATATGATGTGACATTCATTCACAATCAGAAATTGACCGTTGATCTTTCAAAGTGCACTGAAGCCAACATGTTTTATGAAAACCATGAAAAGGAGTTTAAATCGGTAATTGAAAAGTTAAAGAAAGATAAAACCGAGTTAACTAAAATGGTTTCAAGAAAACAAACTGACATTAATTTGTATATAACTCGCCTTGAGGTAATGCAAAAGGAAATGGCTTGTGTGAAAACTGAAAGTGAGGCGATCCAACTTAAGCTAGACAGTTATTTGAGCTCTAGCTATGTGTTGGATCACATCATTGATGTTCAGAAAGAGAAACGGGATGTCACATGCATAGGTTACAAGAAATGTCCACCACCTGTGAGACATAATTATGATGCCATGCCGGATGAGGAAGATAGAACTTTCTTTGAACCATCTGTTCCTCTAGATGTTAATGAATTTGCAGCAGGACTCGGATACCAGAAGGAAGTATCATCAGATTCAGATGCGTCAGCAGATACATTTGTAACTGCTGAACAAAATCAGGATCCTCCAGTTGTGATTGAGGATGCTGATTCTTCTGATGATGAATCTGATGATACTAATTCAGCAAAGTCTGATGCGGTAATCAAAGAAGAGGACATACCTCTTGAGAATCATATTCTATGTGATCCTCCCGCAAAGCCCGCTAAGACTGCTGCAACCGAGTCCTCGTCTGCAAAGGAGTCGGAGAGTGTGGATTTGCTGTACACTCTTGTTGGTGATGAGAAAATTTATTCTGACAAAGATTTTCCTATTAAGAATGTTAATCAATCATTAATCAGTAAAGTCTTTGAAAATTCGACAAGTAAGTTTTTGGGAAAGACAGGATCACGTGTTACAGTAACACAGTGCCCTCCTATCCCAAAGGCTGAAATTCGAAAACAATATGGCAATAAAAAATTACCAATAGTGCAAAAACAGCAAAATCATACTAAACCAAAAGGAAAATTACCGGCTCAAGGTCAAAGGAAGCCGAATCAAAAGAAGAACAAGAATGTGAACTTTGTGAAATCTAAGGGAACGGACAAAATTGCAACATTTGAAAACCAATCTAACTTAGATTTTGTCAAGAAAGCAACTGTGATGAAAAGAAATGAAACAAATAGTTCAAAACCTAGTACCTCGGGATCACAAAGTTCATCATCGGCAAGACGACCAAATGATACTTCGGGGTTTGTTGAACGAAGATCATGTTTTGAATGTGGTACAATTGGGCACATTGTCAGAAGTTGTCCGTACCTTCATAAGTTGAAAGCAAAGGATGATGATCCCCGTGAACGCAATCACCAAAAGCGATCTGTTTCTGTAAAACAAGATCCCCGACTTGTAAGAAAAAGGGAAAAGAAACAGAAACGCCAACAAGTCAAGGTGATTGAAAAGGCACTTAAAACTGATGTGCTTCAAAAACAATCTGTTTCAGTTAAGCCAGAAAACTCAAAACTTTCAAAAACTTCAAACAATCACGAAGTTAAATTGTTAAATAATCAAACTGGTAAAACTCAACAGACATGGAAACCTAAATTGACCACAAATTCAGGGGGACCATCACAATTCTTGAATCATCAAAGAATAGAAGTTATTGTTGTTGATGAAAATGGAAGACCCAAGACCACAATGGCTTGGGTCCCCATCTCCAACTAATTATGTGAGTTCATGTGCAGGGTGTTCCAGGAGGAACTATCAGTAGTCATTGGATTGTTGATAGTGGGGCATCCAGGCACATGACAGGCGACATGAAGCTTCTCTACGACGTCAAATCTATTAGAGGAGGTTATGTTGTTTTTGCTGGAGATAAAGGCGGATATATTACGGGTGAAGGAATGATTTCCAACGGGGTTGTTAGCTTTGATAAGATCAACTTCGTACAACAACTTGATCACAATCTTATTAGTGTTTCTTGTCACACCCCGACCACGTGGAACATACAAAACGTGGCGGAAATGTCGGGGAGTGTTGTAACAGAATTAATTGTTTCAAATCCATGGCAATTGAAGTTTCGTTTTATTGATTAAAAGTGTTACAATGTCTTAACAAACAAAGAAATACAACATAATTAACTAGTCTTGCATCTTTTATTGTTACTAAAGCCCAAATCTGCCTATGTGTATCTTGATCATCTTATGCAACAGTTCCTGAAAAACACATGTGAAAATAAGTACGTCAGCATAAAAATGCCTGTGAGATACATAGGTTTTGTGAAAATAGGTTTCATGACTTATGTTTGAGAAAATGTTTAGTCATGAACCTTGTTATTTGCTTTGCTTTGTAAATCATTTGAAAATCGATAAGATCAGATGATAAGTATAAATAAATGTAAGGTTAAATGAATAACCAAGTAAAATATGTTTGCATAAGATAAGATGTTTATAAATCAATGTCTTGTGAAAAGTATGTTATTTGTATAAAATGTTCTATGTCTCAAACTGAAATGATTCAAATAACGCTATGATATGTAATACCATACAAACACTTATATATAGGAAGTACCAGCGGCGTATCCACCATGCTTGTATCATGTTACACACGCATCGTTACTTAATCACTTAATCAAACCAAACCAACCAATGTAAGAAGTCTATGTTTAAATCAATTGTCAAATGTATTGGGTAATATGTCAAAGTGTTCATGTCAAGATGTAAATCATATCAAAATGTCTATGTCAAATATCCATGTCAAATGTCTATGTCAAATATCCATGTCAAACGTCTATGTCAAGATGTCATGTATGGCAAGTGAAATGTCTCAACTAAACCATATGCACAAAAACAAAGTATTGAAGTAAATCTTGGTTTAAATCAAAGTTATGTTTTGTGGGAAATGCATGATCAAATGTCAATCATGTTAAAATGTCTATGCCGAAATGTCTATGTCAAATGTCTATGTCAAAATGTCATGTAAAACGATGTACTAAGTAATGCACACAATTGGGCACACCTAGCATGAAATGTCATAAAATCATGTACTATAATGTACTAACGAACATAGCAGTATATGATGTTAAAACAGGAAAGCATGAAAGTAACAAGTAGGCACATGTGTTCCACCCCAAAACAGTTTGGAAAACAGTAAAAGAGGGGTCTATGTACTCACCTGAGATTGCTCAGTAGTCCTTGAGTAACAACTAAACAATGCTAGAGATCGCGGATATCAAACGGCACCTAATATAGGTAACTACATTAATAAACCGGACCTAAATCGGAAGACTGGGTAGCATGAGGGTTTGTAAACCAAATGAGTGTAGGAACTCATGTGATATGGTTAGTCAAAGCCTACATACTAAATGAAACTTAACCTAAGTGTCTACGACCCATTACGACCCGTTTAGGTAGCTTATGCTACTTTAACGCGTCGTTCGCGTGAAACGCGTTCGGATCGCCTAACTAGCCCTATGACAAGTGTTATATGCCTAAACATATTACATAATCAGTTATGTGACAAAGGTTTAGGTTACATATGCTTAATTACCAATTATACATGAAAAGGGTATTCTGCTAATTTACCTAAGGCATATAAACTACCTATCATACAACTACTTAAACGATGTGACCATAGGGTATAACCTCGGAAGGTTATTCCCTACCTACTATGGTCACCTAATGTGTTTGGTCGGATCCTAATGATCGACCAAACTGGGTCGGGTTCGAAGGTATAGGCGATTTATTAGATCGCCTACCCTACGACCCTAGACAACGTGGTAATCAGTGGGCATAGTCCCAAGGGACTATGACCAACGTGATTACACTCACGTTGCGAAGTTCAAACGAACTTCGCATTGACCATTACTGGTCAACGCTGAAAGTCAAACAAAGTTTGACTTTCTGACTCGAAAAGCAATAAAATAAGGAAAAGAACGAAAGAATACTTACGAAGGGTCCCCGAATGCTAAACTCGATTCAAAAATCTCAGGTATGAAACAAATGTTTCAACTTAGAGTTTCTCAAATCAAGTTTCTAGTGATTTTAGCAATGGGGGGTATGGGGTATTTATAGGAATACCCGAACCGTTAAGATCGTTTCATGGAAAACGTGCCTTAATCCCATCCGTACATGTGTTGCAAAGTTATGGTGTTTAGGTGTTTAAATTCCATCCATACATGTGTTGCAAAGTCATGGTGTTTAGGTGTTTAAATTCCATCCATACATGTGTTGCAAAGTCATGGTGCCAAAATTCCATCCTTATCCGCTGACTAAGCAAGTTTAGAATGTGTGGTTGTGAATTAAACAACGGCTAATACATCGAATCTGGTCCCGAATGCGAAAAACGAACCAAATGACGCGACGAATGGATTTTTCTTATGGCGAACACTAAAATAAAATATTTTAGTGCTTACATAAATTTTTGGATGTCCGGATGTATTCAGAACGTAAGTTACGCGTAAAAATGCAAACGTGTGCACTTTTTGACGCTTTTAGTCCCTGAATGACACAAAAGTTTATTTTAGCATACCGAACACCTCAAAGCCTATTTCTAAGCTATGTAAAGGATATTTATGGTATGTTTAACTTATGTTCATGTCCCGGAAGGTCTGTTACAGTTCAAATTGGCATACTTTCGCAGTTTGTCAACTTTAGTCCCTGTAAGCGATTAAACTTTGATTTCACCACACCAAACCTTCCAAAACTTATATCTAAGTTATGTAAAGGTTATTTAAGGTATGTTAAGCCTATTTCACTATTCCGGAGTGTTCGTTGCATTAAACTGGTTATATTTACGCATCAGTGCGTGTATAACCTTCCAGAAAGCGATTTAGAGCTTGAAATCGAACATGAGTTGATATGTGCAAAAGATACACATATTTATACAAGTCCAAAGTGTGAAATACATTATTTCATTGGTTTGGCATATGTTTGATGGTTGAAATGACACAGGTGTTACAGTCTCCCCTACTTTAGGAAATTTCGTCCCGAAATTCATTCGTAGGAGTCTATTTGTGACTTTGTGTTAAATAACCATCAAAGATGAACAAGACATAACCCTGTAATTTCTCTTTAACGAACATTTTTCAGAAATGAAAAATGAACAGAGTTATTTTCAACAGGCATTCTTTAGAAGCGAAAATGAACAGAATAGTCATTTTCCACAACATCTTCAGAAACAAAAAAAATGAACAGAATAGTCATTTTACATCTTCAGAAACAAAAATGAACAGAATAGTCATTTTACATCTTCAGAGACAAAAATGAACAGAATAGTCATTTTACATCTTCAGAAACAAAAATGAACGGAATAGTCATTTTACATCTTCAGAAACAAAAATGAACAGAATAGTCATTTTACATCTTCAGAAACAAAAATGAACGGAATAGTCATTTTACATCTTCAGAAACAAAAATGAACGGAATAGTCATTTTACATCTTCAGAAACAAAAATGAACGGAATAGTCATTTTACATCTTCAGAAACAAAAATGAACGGAATAGTCATTTTACATCTTCAGAAACAAAAATGAACGGAAATAGTCATTTTACATCTTCAGAAACAAAAATGAACGGAATAGCCATTTTACATCTTCAGAAACAAAAATGAACGGAATAGTCATTTTACATCTTCAGAAACAAAAATGAACGGAATAGACTCTAGACACATGACAAAATTCGCTGTGGTTTCTGTGCACTGAATTCCATAATTATGTATGCATCCATAATTATGCAATTCCTTGCATAGTCCGCACAACTTGTCTTGAAATGTTTGTGGGGAGGATAATCAAACCTGTGATGAGTGTGACTAGACTACCATAGGGTCCTTTTAATTAGATCAACAAAGGATCCTTTTAATTAGACCACCAAGGAGTCCTTTCAGCTATATCATCACATGATATTCCTAACCAGATTTTTGGATCAATCTGTTTACCTAGACCTCTCAGGATCTAATTATGGAATGGTACAATATAATCCAAGGGTCTTTACTATTACGTACAAGCCCGTTGAGGATTTAATATAGCACCCAAAGATATGGAAGATTCTACGAGGATTTGAATGACAAGAATTTGGATCACACAAAAACATAAAAAGGGAACACATAAACACATAATCACATAGTTGTTTAACTTGGTTATTAATTTGTTATCTTTGGACGCGGATACTTAAAGCACACCAGGAATCCAATTCGTGGATTTCATTTGGCACTTTAATCATTTCAAGAATCTATCTATGAAGATAGGAAAATCTTAATAGGAATTCGGCTTTGTCCTTATTGAATGGTAATGTTCGTATTAAGGCATACGAATAATTCAATTAAGGGCTCCGATTTGAGTGATATTCATCCACAAGGGTCTGATTATGAGGATAGAAAGATCCTTTATGGATTTTGAAATTTGTGTAACGAGAGGTGCTTCGACACCTTGCACTAGGCGTGCTTAAGTCGATACACAAAGTAGAAAGTTCATGAGGTTGAGGCGCTAGATATGCCAAGGCGACATATGAAGCAGAACCTGAAGGTTAAGTAGCAACAGGGTTTGCAACTGCTTTGCTTTGAACAGCAAAGCGACACATGTTAACCAAATGTCTCCATCGTCCACCGTGGGTACATTTGTAACATGGTATTTGATTTGAATAATGACGATGGCATTGATTGCACCAAGGAGCAGTTCCCTTATACAGCTTCATCCCTGAGGCGTGTCATGGTGATAGCTAAGTCAACGGTCCTCTGGAGTAAGTCGCCTATTTGCTGGGAAATTGCAGCACTTGGTTCGGACATTGTTGTTGCGATGAAGAGGCACCATGAAGAAAATAGAAGACATGGGAGGAAACAAGGGAAAGATAGTCGAGAGAAAATGACAACGCATGAAGATTGTGACCATTTTTTTGTTACCAAAGGCAAACAAATGAGACAGTGACTAATCAAAGTAAGCGGGTCAATATAATGTATCGCGAAGACATGCTCGCCTATAAGTGAACACTCATCCCAAGAATTCCCAGGTAAGCACAACTGGTCTCGCGTCTGGTTGAGATGTATACGAAGTGCTTGCCTAGACAGAAAACTCAGAATACAGGCATTCACCCTTCCAGTTTGCACGTGTTCACATTATTTAAAACCCAAAACCTTGACGAGAGTTTTGAAAACTCAAAGGGGTTCAAAACCGTACAATAGAGGGTTCAAAACCTAGTAATCAATCATCCTAGAACAGATGATTAGTTTTCAAAGCGGTTTTGAAATTTATGTTCTTGTTGTGGTCGTCGCCTAAGGATAGGTGACGGTATTGTTTTATGACTAAACGCAAGTAAACTCGCGTTAGGGTCCTAAGAAAGTTATAGACTAGGTCAAAGCATTACTAATAACCTAATTCCCTATAACCATTGGCTCTGATACCATCTTTTCTGTCACACCCCGACCACGTGGAACATACAAAACGTGGCGGAAATGTCGGGGAGTGTTGTAACAGAATTAATTGTTTCAAATCCATGGCAATTGAAGTTTCGTTTTATTGATTAAAAGTGTTACAATGTCTTAACAAACAAAGAAATACAACATAATTAACTAGTCTTGCATCTTTTATTGTTACTAAAGCCCAAATCTGCCTATGTGTATCTTGATCATCTTATGCAACAGTTCCTGAAAAACACATGTGAAAATAGGTACGTCAGCATAAAAATGCCTGTGAGATACATAGGTTTTGTGAAAATAGGTTTCATGACTTATGTTTGAGAAAATGTTTAGTCATGAACCTTGTTATTTGCTTTGCTTTGTAAATCATTTGAAAATCGATAAGATCAGATGATAAGTATAAATAAATGTAAGGTTAAATGAATAACCAAGTAAAATATGTTTGCATAAGATAAGATGTTTATAAATCAATGTCTTGTGAAAAGTATGTTATTTGTATAAAATGTTCTATGTCTCAAACTGAAATGATTCAAATAACGCTATGATATGTAATACCATACAAACACTTATATATAGGAAGTACCAGCGGCGTATCCACCATGCTTGTATCATGTTACACACGCATCGTTACTTAATCACTTAATCAAACCAAACCAACCAATGTAAGAAGTCTATGTTTAAATCAATTGTCAAATGTATTGGGTAATATGTCAAAGTGTTCATGTCAAGATGTAAATCATATCAAAATGTCTATGTCAAATATCCATGTCAAATGTCTATGTCAAATATCCATGTCAAACGTCTATGTCAAGATGTCATGTATGGCAAGTGAAATGTCTCAACTAAACCATATGCACAAAAACAAAGTATTGAAGTAAATCTTGGTTTAAATCAAAGTTATGTTTTGTGGGAAATGCATGATCAAATGTCAATCATGTTAAAATGTCTATGCCGAAATGTCTATGTCAAATGTCTATGTCAAAATGTCATGTAAAACGATGTACTAAGTAATGCACACAATTGGGCACACCTAGCATGAAATGTCATAAAATCATGTACTATAATGTACTAACGAACATAGCAGTATATGATGTTAAAACAGGAAAGCATGAAAGTAACAAGTAGGCACATGTGTTCCACCCCAAAACAGTTTGGAAAACAGTAAAAGAGGGGTCTATGTACTCACCTGAGATTGCTCAGTAGTCCTTGAGTAACAACTAAACAATGCTAGAGATCGCGGATATCAAACGGCACCTAATATAGGTAACTACATTAATAAACCGGACCTAAATCGGAAGACTGGGTAGCATGAGGGTTTGTAAACCAAATGAGTGTAGGAACTCATGTGATATGGTTAGTCAAAGCCTACATACTAAATGAAACTTAACCTAAGTGTCTACGACCCATTACGACCCGTTTAGGTAGCTTATGCTACTTTAACGCGTCGTTCGCGTGAAACGCGTTCGGACCGCCTAACTAGCCCTATGACAAGTGTTATATGCCTAAACATATTACATAATCAGTTATGTGACAAAGGTTTAGGTTACATATGCTTAATTACCAATTATACATGAAAAGGGTATTCTGCTAATTTACCTAAGGCATATAAACTACCTATCATACAACTACTTAAACGATGTGACCATAGGGTATAACCTCGGAAGGTTATTCCCTACCTACTATGGTCACCTAATGTGTTTGGTCGGATCCTAATGATCGACCAAACTGGGTCGGGTTCGAAGGTATAGGCGATTTATTAGATCGCCTACCCTACGACCCTAGACAACGTGGTAATCAGTGGGCATAGTCCCAAGGGACTATGACCAACGTGATTACACTCACGTTGCGAAGTTCAAACGAACTTCGCATTGACCATTACTGGTCAACGCTGAAAGTCAAACAAAGTTTGACTTTCTGACTCGAAAAGCAATAAAATAAGGAAAAGAACGAAAGAATACTTACGAAGGGTCCCCGAATGCTAAACTCGATTCAAAAATCTCAGGTATGAAACAAATGTTTCAACTTAGAGTTTCTCAAATCAAGTTTCTAGTGATTTTAGCAATGGGGGGTATGGGGTATTTATAGGAATACCCGAACCGTTAAGATCGTTTCATGGAAAACGTGCCTTAATCCCATCCGTACATGTGTTGCAAAGTTATGGTGTTTAGGTGTTTAAATTCCATCCATACATGTGTTGCAAAGTCATGGTGTTTAGGTGTTTAAATTCCATCCATACATGTGTTGCAAAGTCATGGTGCCAAAATTCCATCCTTATCCGCTGACTAAGCAAGTTTAGAATGTGTGGTTGTGAATTAAACAACGGCTAATACATCGAATCTGGTCCCGAATGCGAAAAACGAACCAAATGACGCGACGAATGGATTTTTCTTATGGCGAACACTAAAATAAAATATTTTAGTGCTTACATAAATTTTTGGATGTCCGGATGTATTCAGAACGTAAGTTACGCGTAAAAATGCAAACGTGTGCACTTTTTGACGCTTTTAGTCCCTGAATGACACAAAAGTTTATTTTAGCATACCGAACACCTCAAAGCCTATTTCTAAGCTATGTAAAGGATATTTATGGTATGTTTAACTTATGTTCATGTCCCGGAAGGTCTGTTACAGTTCAAATTGGCATACTTTCGCAGTTTGTCAACTTTAGTCCCTGTAAGCGATTAAACTTTGATTTCACCACACCAAACCTTCCAAAACTTATATCTAAGTTATGTAAAGGTTATTTAAGGTATGTTAAGCCTATTTCACTATTCCGGAGTGTTCGTTGCATTAAACTGGTTATATTTACGCATCAGTGCGTGTATAACCTTCCAGAAAGCGATTTAGAGCTTGAAATCGAACATGAGTTGATATGTGCAAAAGATACACATATTTATACAAGTCCAAAGTGTGAAATACATTATTTCATTGGTTTGGCATATGTTTGATGGTTGAAATGACACAGGTGTTACATTTCTCAAATTGTGATAAGCAGTTCTCAGTACACTTTGATGCAAATGGATGTTATGTGCTGAAACCCGGCTTCAAAATTCCGAAAGAATGGATTCTCTTATCTGCTCCAAGGATAAATGATTTGTATGTCCTTGATATGAGCCAAGCTATCACAACGTCTGCACAAGCAACTTGTTTCGTTTCCAAAGCCACAGAAAAAGACTCGATCTCTTGGCACAGACGAATGGGTCACATTCACTTACGCAAAATGAATCATTTGGTATCAAATGAATTGGTGAATGGTGTTCCTCTTAAAAATTTCCATCTTCAAGACATCTGTGTCTCGTGCCAGAAAGGAAAACAAACAAAGAAGCGACACCCTACAAAGAAAATCAACACGGTGGCTGTTCCTCTTGAACGTTTGCACATGGATTTGTTCGGTCCTGTCAAGCACAAAAGTATTAGGAATGATCAATATTGCCTCGTGATAACTGATGATTATTCAAGATTTTCTTGGGTGGCGTTCATGGCACATAAGAGTGAAACCTTCGGTATTATCAAAAACTTGATCATTCAGATTGAGAATCTATATAAGTTCAAGGTTAGGCGGATACGTACCGACAATGGTACTGAATTCAAAAATCATGCCATGGCGGAGCTTTGCACCTCAAAAGGTATTCTTCATGAATTTAGTGCAGCTTATACTCCTCAACAGAATGGCGTCGCTGAACGTAAGAACCGCACATTGATCGAGACTGCTAGGACAATGTTAGTAGAATCGCAGTTGCCTATTCCATTCTGGACTGAAGCTGTGTCCTCTGCCTGTTACACGTTGAACAGAGTCCTTACAGTCAAAAGGCACAACAAGACCTGTTTTGAGCTTATTAACAAACGGAAACCAGATTTGTCATATCTTGAACCGTTTGGAGCTCCGTGCACAATAATCGATCCTAATGGAAAGTTTGGGGCAAGAGCAATTGAGGGATACTTTCTTGGGTATTCCACCCCGAACTTAAGAGTCTGGAATCTAGAGACTAAAAGGGTCGAGGAATGGTCTGAAGTCAGAGTACAAAGGCACACTTTACCAGTCAGAAATCCTGGTCAGCCTTGGATGTTTGAGTACGATGACTTTTTCAATTCGATCAATGTTGAAGCAGTTGAAGAAAACACTGCGGCTAGGATGTTTTTCGAGAGTGACAATGCAACAGATTCACCGTTGGTTCGTCCCATTATTGTCAATCAAGAACCTTCTTCAGTGAACAATAATGCTCTCGATAATGAGGATTTTCACGATGCTACCGAATTGAACGAATCTTCAGAGGATGATGAATTTCTAGATGCAGATCAAGAAGCTCCAACAACAGCAGTTCATGGTACTTCAGAGGGTACTCCTCCAGTGGACGCCCCTAGAACAGCTGAAGCTACTGCATCATCCTCTTCGCCAATTCCGGGCATTGAATTGGTTGTTGATCTCAATCTCAACAATCTGGGTACAAACATTCCAGTTCAAGATAATCCAGAGACAAGGATTCATAATACCCATCCTCAACAAAACATCATCGGAAATGTACAAAGTGGCGTTCAAACAAGAAACATGTTGCGGAACAACAACAATGCAGGCTTGTATGCGGCAATTCGAGAATCTGGTCAACAAAATGATTGGTCTTTCGCGTGTTATGTCTCACAAGAAGAGCCAAGAACTTGGAAAGAAGCTTTGAAAGATAGCTCTTGGGTTGAAGCAATGCAGGAAGAACTGCAACAATTCCAGAAGCTTGGTGTCTGGAAACTCGTAGAGAAACCTGCTGGTTACAAGAAGATTGGTACCCGTTGGGTGTTTAAATGCAAAAAGGATGACCGTGGAATCGTTATTCGCAACAAAGCAAGGCTAGTCGTTCAAGGTTTTCGTCAGATTGAAGGGATCGACTACAACGAAGTGTATGCACCTGTTGCACGTCTAGAAGCAATTCGGATCTTTCTGGCTTATGCCTCATTCAAAGGTTTCAAGGTATACCAGATGGACGTGAAAAGTGCATTCTTACATGGTGTGGTGGAAGAAGAGGTGTACGTCGAACAGCCTCCTGGGTTTGAAGATCCTATCCATCCCGATCGGGTTTGTTTGCTCAACAAAGCTCTCTATGGTCTACATCAAGCACCGCGAGCTTGGTATGCAACCTTATCTAATTATTTGCTGGAGAATGGATTTCGCAGAGGTCTTATCGATTGTACTCTTTTCATCAAAGAACAAGATGGAGATCTTCTACTGGTACAGGTATACGTTGATGATATTATATTTGGTTCTACTAATGATGTTTTGTGTAGGAATTTCGAGCGCACTATGCAGGATAAATTCGAGATGAGTGCTATGGGGGAAATGACTTTCTTTTTGGGCCTACAAGTGCAACAAACTGAGTCTGGGATATTCATCCATCAGACTAAATATGTTGGTGACATCTTGAGCCGGTTCCAGATGTCTGATGCAACGCCCATCGGTACCCCATTGCCGCAAAATCACGGAATTACTCCAGACTTGAAGGGTGAAGCTGTTAGCCCCTCATACTACCGCGCGATGATCGGATCTCTTATGTACCTCACAGCATCAAGACCAGATATAATGTACCCAACGTGCATGCTTGCCAGATATCAAGTGAACCCGAAGGCCTCACATCTTGCAGCTGTGAAAAGGATTTTTCGTTATTTGAAGGGTTACCCTGACACCGGTCTATGGTACCCTAGGGATAATAACTTTGACTTGATCGCATTCAGTGATTCTGATTTTGGCGGATGCAAAATCGACGGCAAATCCACAACGGCTGGATGTCAGTTTTTGGGAAATCGCCTAGTCACATGGCAGTGCAAGAAGCAGACGTGCGTCGCTACATCAACATGCGAAGCTGAATACATTGCTGCCTCAAGTTGTTGCTCCCAAGTCCTATGGATCCAACAACAAATGCGCGACTACGGTTTTGAATTCCTATTTACGTTGATAATTCTGCTGCATTACAGATCACTAGAAATCCTGTGCAGCATTCAAAGACTAAGCACATCGAAATTAAGTATCACTTCATACGTGATTGCTTTGAGAAAAGGCTAATCGATGTTACTTACGTCCACACCGATGACCAACGTGCCGACCTTTTTACCAAAGCATTTGACAAATCAAGATTTGACTATTTATTATTGGTAAACGGCATCAAGGTCAAGCAAGAGTAATCCACATCGGAAAATCATTTTTGTAAATACCTTTGTGTTTTAAATTTGTCTTAGTTTATTGATTTTAGGGGGAGTAAATCCAAAATTTGAAAATCCAAAAACATCGAAAAATTTCAAAACACAAAAACAATAGAAAAGCAAAAATGAGTTTCCTGGCGAGCAAAAGAGAAAATGATAGTACATCAGTGGTCTGTCCAAACCTCTTTAAACCTTAAATGAAAAACGATAAGCAGCTCTATATAAGATGTATCGGTAGGCTCACAATCATTTTAAAGTGTGCAGGGTGATATAAACTTAAATCGACTGAAGACCAGGTGGGAACCACTCATTGGCATATGGTCTTAGTACCGAAATTTCGTTTGATAGATTGCCGAGGTTCTGAGATATTCGGTCTTTATGCTGCTTATCATCTGGGTATCATGGTTGTATCTTTTACCGAAAAATAATGGGGACGCAAGTCTAGATCTTCCATGATACTATACATACGTGTACATATTGCATTCGACCTCAATAAGTGATCAACAATCACATGTCCCTCAAAATAAGTGATAATATATCACATTTATCCGGGAGTCAAGTTCGTCTCTCTGCTGTACGAAAGTACTGACCTGTTCACGGACTTGCTCCTGTGCCCTCATGCATATGAAAATCAAGTTCCTCATCAATAAGTGATTCTATCACATAGGGCTTGTTTTCAAATCAAAATAAGTGAGTTATCTCACATCATATACGGTCAAACAGATGATAATCGGTATACTCACCGGTAAGATGAACCCTCGTGCATACCTTGATACGGGAATGTGTCGTGATGTGGATGAATACCGGTCGGTAAGTATAAATCATACCTTAATGTATCCCCTCGCCATGATTACATCTGATAAGTTGAGCTTATGTGGATAACAATACCGATAATTGGTATAGGATGCTTATCTTAATGTTAACTAATTGAACAACAAGAGCGTTTTGGCATGACCGTACACTGATATGATTCTCTTACCCTCGAAACTCGCAAAAAGAATGTCTGTAAATATTTATTTACTGCTTTAAATTTCTGCATCTCTGTATATATTTATTTACTGCTTTCTGTCTTTACATTTGAAATATTCAAAAATACCAAAAAGATTTTAGGTGTGTTTTAATATAAACTTTATAAAAGCCAAAAAGATTTTATTTCTATCTTTCGTTCGTACGATGTTGGAACTCGAGTCTTCGTTACCTGAAACCTGACTGAAAACCGAAACGACTAAATCTTCATAAACGGTCAAAATTTGCAAAGTTTTTGAAAGTTAAAATTTTAAAATGGATAAAATTTGTTGAACTTTCAAACTGTCGGACGGTGTTTGATTGAGAAATGGTCATGTGTGTGTCATTTGTTTATGTTACTATATTCCAGGCAGTTGTTCTCATTACGCGTTTAGATTTCTTGCATGTGCAGATTCTAAAGGCAAGGAGAACATGGTCGATGACAAGCTTCGGAATGAAGACACGACGTGAAGGCACTCAAATGATGAAGATGATCGAGTTGCCGCTGCCATCATCAACACCACAAGGATCTCAAGCTGTAAAGATCAAGTATTTCACGAGCATAACTCAAGGGGGAGCTTATGTTAAGGGGGAGTTTGTCAACACACTTCCTACATGAAACGGGGAGTTTGTTGGTACACTTTCTGCTTTCAAGACGTGAAGACTTTAAACATCCTCCGACATTGAAGACTTGAAAAGACGTCAAAGACTTGAAGACACGAGGGACCTACAAGAATTAAGATCGAGACAAAGCTACAGCCAAGGGGGAGTTTGTTGGTGCACTTGTGTCTGTACTTTGTCTGTATTTTGTCATGATACGAAACGATGTCTTTGTTAGTCTTGTAAGTTTGACCAAGTCAACCATCCTCCGGTTTGACTTGGCCAAACAGTTAACGAAATGGTTGTAATCTGTCTGTGTCGAAGGATGTGTCATCGAAGGATTGTTTAGATCCTTCGATGAGCTCGAAAGATAACCTTCGATAGATGAACCTCGAAGGATATCATCCTTCGAGGTGTATATGTGATCCTTCGATGGGTTTCTGGTCGACAGATGATCTTACGATCAGTCTGTCTGATCCTTCGACCAGACGATCTGTGTTGGGTATATATACCCATGTGTTGTGTTCACTTCATTAATAGACACATTTTAAAGAGACAAAAGGAGGGACAGAAAAATAGACAGACAAGTGAGAAGTGAGAGCATTCTGTTCAGAACACACACACACGAGATTTAGAGAGTTTGCAAAATAGATTTGTAAACCTTGTGCTTGTAACCAAACCTTTCATACGTATTAATACAAGTGGTGTTAATCGGTGAAGTTTGTGTGTTGTGTTTGTGCTTGTTCTATCTCGGTTTGCATGCTAGCTTGGATTCCGCACTCGCTAGTGTGTTAGACATAACAAGGAATAGGTTTAACCTCAACCTCCGAGGGACCTACATTCAGCATCCACACCCCATTTACTGGCTTACATCTCTTATCCGCCGTCACCCATGTGTTCACAACTAAAATGAAACGTTGTGATAAAACCACTTCACGCCTTTCTTGAATAAACTGAATTGATGCATATTTTACGAACCAACGCAGAGTTTGACGTAATAGCATAAAGAGCAAACAAAAAGCAAGAAAAACGTAATTGATTTAATGATAGCACATACTCAATCTAATTGCAATAGCGTACTTACACTGAAAACACCCGAAATATACGATTTGCAAAGGGTCATTGATATACTCAAAAGTTCAATTTATTTGGAGTAAAGCATGATAAAACAAAAACGAATTTGAAGTTTGAGAATCGAAATTGTAACTTTCTTTATAAAAATTGTAAAGAAATTGAAGTTTGAGAATCGAAATCACGGTTACGGAGAAAAAATAGTGTTTGTATCAAATAAAAAACGGTCAATCATCATTCTTCATGTCGCAATCAAAATATCAAACACGTGTTAAACCAGTAAAACAAAGAATATCAAATACACCGGACAAAATCATATGACATTTATTTTTTGATTTCTTGAATATGGTTGAGAACACAATACAATAAATTTCCCTTTTTCTTTATTACATTTTGTGTATCAAAAGTGAATGATGTTCTTAGTTTTTTAACACATAATATAACATCAAATAAAACCTATGTTTGATTTTGGGTAACATATAAGATTTAAGCTATTGAATAATAAGAAACAGAGGGTGATGAATACTGATGAAAAAACATGATTTATACCTATGATATAAAAATAGGGGGTAATGAATTAATGGAAAAATGGATCAACAGATTCAGATCTTAATATCACTATATTATTCCATCATCAACACACTCATGATTCCAAATAACCGTCATTACAAAGATGAAAATGAAACGCATACAATAACAAATTAACAAATCGGAACCTAATTTTACCATCTATCATCATAATTCTTTCAAATTACTAATACAATCGTGTATAATTCAAATATCACGTCGAAACACGGGATTCTAACAATTGTTAGGGGTTTTTAACTGCATTACGATAACAAATATACTGAAATCGGAGCCTGATTTCACTATTTTGCAGCATCATCAGCGTATTCATGATTCTGAATAACTGTAATGTCTACAACAAAACTCAGAACAACTACAAACTAACGAAATCGGACCATAAGTTCTTTATTAATCATCACAATCCTTACAAATTCATAATCCGATCACGTGTTATTCACGCATCAAGTTAGTATCAAAATTTGACGATTATACATTAAAACCTAACAAATTCAGAACATTTACGTTTGAAGGATATATAAAACATGGGTGTAGAAATACATACCGGAATTAGCCGAAGGAAAATTATTGGGGATTGAAGGATTTGGTGATTAAAATCGAATAAAGCATTTGAATGCAAAAGAATGAAGAAGAATGTGAACGTGAAAATGGTGGTGGTGAATTGTGGGTGGCGGTTACGAAACCGTCGATGGCGGCTATTGTATATTTGAAACGGTGCAAGGACAGCCAAACGTCAGAAGCGTCGGTTGAATGCATAACCCATCCCAATTTGCATTTTGTATTATATAGTAATTACCTACAAAAATTTCGTCGATAAGATTCCACTTTGATCTTTTGGTGAACATTCATTCTTCTATATGTCCATTAGTAATCCATAGTTGAAGTTATCATTGGCAATCCTGCGGTAAAATTCATTCGTAAATACATTACTCATCTCATCTTTTTCACTGAGTATCACCGAACAATCACGAACGCAGACCACGTTCATGGAGGAATATCCTTGTCGCTGACAGTCTTCTACATTGATGTGTATTATATATAATAAAACGTGCAACTTGAGAGAAGTAAATGATACTAGTTTTTTTTGGCATCGCGCGTTGCGGCGAAACCAAGCAAATGATAATGTAAAACAAACGTGATTTGAAAATAAAACATGTTGTTTAGAAAGCCAAACCATTAGATTGATTTAGTTTATCATCATACCGATTTATGATACCAAATAAATACTTTATTTTGAATACAACTTCGTTTTTAACAAAACTTATAACGTGATGCCAGATAAAAAATCAAGCACAACCACGTATTTAAGTTTTTAGAAAAAAGTTATAAACGTAAATTATTAAAGAAGTAACAAATTAATCGATAAATTAAAAAAAAAGATAAAGGAATATATGGTTTAAAAAATTAAAAATATGTTTTTAAAAGTAAATATAATAAACTATTATAATAGATTAAGTAAAAAAACTAATAAAAATTATATATTATTATAAAAATAAAGTTATTATTCATCTTCCTTCATCAACAGTCTATTATTATACGAGCTATAAGTATAAGTTTATTAATCATTTTATATAACCTTAAAGTTGCCACATACAAGTTTACAAATTAATACATGACTTCCAACTTGTATTTGAATAAAAAGATATGTTATACGGACTCAAAGTTGGGCTAGTAGATGTTGCATCTCTGGGCGTGGTTTACACTTAGCAACCAAGGGTTCGGCCTTGTGCAGGAGGAATTCTTGACCTTTCTTCATATCAACCATCTCTTCACTCAATCGTTCCCAGTCAAAGCATTGAATTAGCAACCCTAGAGTTGGTCCAAACACACGAGTCGCCAACCCATCTCCTGGACAACGCCTCCTTCCGGACCCAAATGGCAATAGCTTAAACCCAACTGTTGTCTCTTCTAGCCCTTTAAACCTCTCAGGATAGAACCTTTCAGGGTCAGTCCACAACTTGGGGTCATTTTGTATGGCCCATTGGTTAACAAGCAACATGGTCCCTCGTGGGACGTTATAACCCCCAATAGTACAATCTTCTGATGACTCATGAGGGACCAGTAAAGGGGCCGCAGGGTATAATCGAAATGTCTCGTTCATAATCCAACGAATGTAAGGCAGTTCAGCTATATCCGACTCTTCAACAAGGCGATCTTTGCCAATTTTTGTATCGATCTCATTTTGTGCCTTTTGTAGAACTTGTGGATGGTTTAGCAAGAGAGACAAAGACCATTCTATGGTTGCAGTAGTAGTATCAGTGCCAGCTACCAGCAAGACCTAAGCACAAATTTTCAAGAACTTGATCAAGAACACATTTTGATGGGAAATAAATCTATCAAAGTAACTCGAGCTAGACTACACTCAAGCTCACTTGTTTGATTCAAAAGAGATGGAGCCTGAACACGACTAACTTTTATATAACTAAATAAAAGTTATATTACTTAATACTTAACTTTATTTTCTTCTTTGTATGTTAACAACTGTTCAACTTTAATAGTCTAATTTGCCGCTAAAATTTGAATTGAAGTTAGAGAAGTGGGATCTTACAATCACTAAGGATCGAATCATTTGATCAGTGTAGTATTCAGGATCTGATTCTTGTAGCGATAAAAATGCTCCAATCATCGTCTTCTCCTTTGTTTCGCCTCTTGATTTACGAACTTGTTCGATAAGCTCTTGAACGAAAGCATCCCTCTTTTCCTGCAACGCAATAAACCTCTTCTCTGCCCGATTTCCAAACCAGCTCAATTGCGGTAAGTAATCTGCAATAACAGAATCACTGTTGAACAGCTCCGTCTCATCTATGATTTCGAGGAGCCGATTTCCTTTCTCCTGTTAATTTATGATTGGTTAAACTAAACTTTGATCACATTATTATTAATATAAAAATTTGTAAATATGTAACTAAACTAGCAACTTAACCATTATCTTTTGCAAATTCACATTCGTAAGTATCATACACTGATCCTTATTTCCAATTCGATACTCAAAGAAAGAAGTGAGATTAAAAAGAAAAAGAGATTGTGAATACCATCTCCGGAATAGGGGTGTGCACGGTTCGATTCGGTTCGGTTCGGTTTTTGGGTAAAATCAAAACCGAAACCGAAATGTCGGTTTTTAGCTTTTTAAAACCGTTCGGTTTCGGTTTTTTTGGTTTTTATGTCAGTTCTGTTCGGTTTTTCAGTTATTTCGGTTTTTGGAACAAAATTATGTAAAGTGTAAAGTATAATTTAAAATATAAAGTATAATTTAAAATATAAGAATCTTTATTATATATTTACAGGTAGAGGATCCGGTACGTCTATACTATATTATAATACATGAGGGAGGGGTATTTTAAGATACCTAAAAAATAAGAACTTTTCCCTCCTTTATTTATAGAAAGACCCCTAAAATGAGGGTAGTTTGGTCTTTTAAATACTATTTATTTTTTTGCCCCTAAACTTATTACACTTAAATCCCTAAGGTTTTAACAAAATTATAGATAATTAGTTACAATTCATCCATCCACAACAAACTTATAAATTTTTTTTCGTTTTCTTGAAATATCTTATAAACTATACCGTCTAAAAAAAATCTAAAGATAGCATGACGACCTACACATTTTTGTCGACGTTTCGGTAGTTGTCTTGTTCAATATCGACGCACGGATTAAAAGGTACAAATTGATAATGCCTTAATGTACAAGTAACTAATACATATGATCTAATGCGTCTAATCTACAAAGATGTGCTCCATCTATGCAAACAAAAAGAAAAGAATTAAAAGCATAAAATGAATATATTATGTGTCACATTTTATTTTATTAAAACTGCCTAATATCTATACTTAGATATATCTTATAAAAATTTAAAACTAACCACAACAAACTTCCTAAATAAATGGGTGACAAATCTAAAATTAAACCCTAATGCACTTGTATAGTTACTACTATAAATACATAGTAGGACACCCTATATCAATTGCTAAACAAAGTTAAAAAATAGATCCAGTTCTGAATTCAATTGTTGCGAAAAACCAAGCATGTGGGATTGAAAATTCTAAGGTCAATTTTGTTATATCGCAGCAGTGAATAATTGTTTTCTTTTATTTACTTTTATGTGAATGTTAACTTATTTGATTTTTCAGATTCAGTTGCATGATGAACATGCCAATTTAAACAACCCATTTGTCGAACAAGCTTCTAAGGTATTGATTTTGCTGGTTTTTAAATATTATTTTTGCGTATATCTTTCATATTAACATGTTCGTTATGTTATTATATGTGTTTTATTGCAGGATGATGGTGATAAAAGTGTTGATATTATTTCTTATGGTGCAATGTTTAGTCCATACAAGTCTAATCTTCAACGTGAACTTAGTGAAGAGGTAATTTTAAGGTTTATTTAATCTTTTTTTAACTTTTGTATTCAATTTTTGTCCTTTTTAAGGATCGGAAGTTTGAGACTTAAAAGGAAGAGATCCAAGAGACTCTCTGAATAGAAATGGAGTGAGGTTATTAATTTAGACGATTCTGATGACAATGACAAAGAAGAGGAATTAGAAAATACTGCCGATTCAAGCACAAACCAGAAAATCCGATTAAAAATACATCAAGTGTCAATTCTGAAGCGAAACAGATTTCATGCAATTTAATATAAAAACTATCAAGTGTTTTTACGTTTTTTTTTCATTTTCAGTTGTTATGTTTGATCTAGACGTATGAATAAATTTTATTTTGTATTTGAACTTTATTTTTTGTGTCAATATAATGCAGTTATTGGCCATATTAATAAAGTGTTGATGCATATTTTGTGGACACGACTCGGCTCGGTTCAACTCGGCTCAGTTCGATTTGGTCTCGACTTGAAGACACGAAGATCAAGACAAAGCTGCTTGTGTCTGTACTTTGTCTGTAATATGTCATGATACAAAACGATGTCTTGTGTTAGATTTGTTTATATGTGCGTTCGATGTAAGTTTGACCAAGTCAACCATCCTCCGGTTTGACTTGGCCAAACAGTTAGCACATTGGTTGAAACATGCTTGTGTCGAAGGATGTCATCGAAGGATGGTTTGTATCCTTCGATGACCTCGAAAGATAATGTCATTCGATTGATACAGATGGACCTCGAAGGATATCATCCTTCGAGGTATGTATGGATCTTTCGGTAGATTTCTGGTCGATAGATGATCCTTCGACCAGACTTCCGTATCCTTCGAGCATGTTAGCTGTGTCGGGTATAAATACCCAAGTGTTGTGTTCATTTCAGCAGAGACACTTAGAGACAAGAGAGACACCATAGGAGAACACTTAGCAGCATTCTGCTGAAATCACACACACACACGAGAGAGAGAGTTTACGGAATACATCTGTAAACATTGAGCTTGTAACCGGAACCTTTCATACGCATTAATACAACTGGTGTTAATCGTTGAACCTTGTGTGTTTTGTGTTTATACTTGTCTCAACTCGGTTGCACTCTAGCTTGGATTCCGCACTTGCTAGTGTGTTAATATAACAAGGATAAGGTTTGACCTCATCCGAGAGGGACCTACAAGTGGTATCAGAGCCTTGGCTCTTTTCCTTGTTAAAACCGAGTGTTTTAGAGTGTTTCGGGTTTTTGAAGTTTATATTTTCTGAAATTTTCTGTTTTAAAACTTCGAAAATCATTGCATGTTGCTGAAAGTTGTTATAAAAACCGGTTTATTCTTCATTTTCACATTGTTAAAAGTTGGTTTTTTATTGAAGTTTCGGCCAAAACTCGTGTTTTGGCAGTGTCGGTTTTCTGGAAAATTCAAATTTTCTGGGTTTGTTCTTGGTATCTTCATCAAATTTTCAAGTGTTCTTCAAAACTTTTATGTATTTTGATCTTGTTTGACTATTTTCGAAAGTTGTTTGCTTTGGGAAGGTACCCAAATCTGTTTTGGCAGAAAAGAAGGGTCTGAACATACCTTCTGCCGAAAGTTGTGCACCAACCCGTCACCTTTCTCACCAACGTGTCAACTTTGTGTCAGTTGTGTCAGTTGCAATCGAAGGATATCTTTCGACATCGAAAGATCATCTTACGATCAAGGAAGGCTCGATAGATAATCATCTTTCGACCCATCATTCGAAGTCAGAGACATATCCTTCGATCAAGGGAATCTTTTCGAAAGATATATATTCGAAAGATAAGGATCTGTCAAACTGTGAATCTTTCGAGTTAGTGAATCTTTCGAAACCATTGTTCGAGACTCAACAGTGATCTTTCGAACACTGTTGATCCTTCGAACAAGTGTCTGTTTTTCGAACCTGTGTGCATCTTTCGATCCTAATCTGTTTAAGCTTAACAGTTTGTGTTTTTCAGGACTTTCGATCAAGGATCCTTCGGCTGTTTGATTATCATTCGAAATTTTAATATAGTTTGTGAAAATTAATTTTAAATCAATTTTCACTTAATATATTAATTTTTATAAAATGGGAACAAACGATCAGTGGGATCCAACCGCGTGGACTCTAACATCTTCACGATCATCAGTTACACAACCTGAGCCAGAATTCGACAAATCTGCATGGATGCGAGCTATTGCCCCAACTCAAGCTGCAATGATAACTGCAAATCAATGGGCATTGGTCACAAATCAACACAGCAGCATTCAATCTATGATGCAGAACGACATTGAAACTGGTACAAGCACAAAACCGCCAAAGCTGAATCACATCAATGATTGGGGATGGTGGAAAGAAAGGTTGAGAACTTATGTTCAGGGGCAAGGTCAAGATCTATGGATGTGTTTCTTCACTCCATTTGAAAACGAGTTGGAAGTTGCAGGATCAAATCCAGAAACTTACAGCACTTTGTCCGATGTAGATAAGAAGAAGATTGAGTTAGAAAAGAAAGCATTCATGATTCTCACACAAGCTCTTAACAGAGACATTTACCACCAGTTTGTTTATTGCACTACTACTAAAAGCTTGTGGGATATGCTCACGTTAAGATGTGAAGGAAATGCTCAATCAAGAAAGATCAAGCAAGATTTGCTGAAGAAAGAATTTGAAGGATTTACGTGTATGGAGAATGAGACTTTGGCAGATTTATCTACAAGGTTTCATCACTTGTTGAGCGAGATGTTTGCTTTTAAAGTCAATGCCACTCCACAAGAAATGACGAAGAGATTTGCTGATAGCTTACCAGCAAAGTGGAGCAGTTATCTTGAAATCCTTAAAGAAAATGGTGTTTTAGACACAATCACCGTTTATGATTTAATTCAAAAATTGGAGAACAAGGATGTAGAAGAAAAACTGAAGGCAAAAAGAACACTAACTCCTCAAAGTCCAGAGATGTATTTTGGGATTGCAGGAGGCATCAGTGGAGAAAAACCAGCATCTCAACACGCGAAGCTTCAAACAGCTTTCGTCTCAAACACTGGACCATCAACAACAGATCAGTTTGATCCTTCAGCATACTTGATGTATCCAAGACAAGATGTAAAACCGACAGCTCCTCAGCAACAACCGCAACAGCAAGGGTTTTATGGAAGCTCTTCAAACTTTCAAGCCACTTCCAATCCAAACACAGTCAGATTAGACACTTCCAACTTTTCCAAAGTCAGTGTCGAAATAGCCAAGGAGCATATGGAGATGTTGAATACCTTGGTTAGTGCTTATTGTGGATTGATCGCAGGTCAGATTGGGAATATCAATCTAACCAATGAAGATTATCAGCAAGTGGATAGAGACGAGTTTGAAATGATGGATATCAAATGGGCTCTTGCTAGTGCCATTCGAAGAGCAAAGGAGTTTATGGAAAGGACCGGGAGAACCAACTTGGAAAGCAAGAAAGACACCAAGTATGGATTCGACAAGCAAGCTGTAACGTGTTTTAACTGTGGTGAACGCGGTCATTTCAAAAGGGAATGCACAAGACCAGCTCAGCATGGAAACCAAAATCCCTTCAGAAATCAAGGCAACCAGCAGAACCAGAAAAGGAACAATGTTCGTACGTTGGTACCTGTCAACAACCAAAGCCAACCAGGGTCATCAAATGCCAACCGGGGACTCGTGGTTCAAATAGATGAAGGTTGTGATTGGTCGCTTCAGCTTGGAGAAGGAGGAAATGGTGGAACAGCATGTTATGCTAAGGTGACTGAGAAGGTTGTAGAACCCGCGTCTGCTGGTGAATCTTCGGAAGATGAAGATAGTTCGGGTTATAGTGGGAGCATGGATGGGGAATCACTTGATGCTGGTGATTTATCAAGTGATGCTTTAGATTTGAAGGTTGATGAACTTTTGGCTGAAGCTGAAGTATTATGCAAGAGGAGATCTATTCTCTGCCAGAAATCTGCTGGAACTTCCGAGAAGCTTGCTAAGTTCTTCTCTGAAGATGGATCTTTTTCTTTCCATTCAGCCTTTACGGCTAATGTCGACAGTTCATCAGGTCAGGTAAGTGTCGATGAACCCACTGTAGTTAGCTGTGAAAATTGTGATAGTTTAAAGATTAAATATGCTGAACAGGAAAGTAAATTTGAAGTCACACACAAACACAATCAAGAATTGATTGTTGATCTTTCTAAAGCAACTGAAGCTAACTTGTTTTTAACCAGAAATGAAAAGGAGTTTAAAGCAACAATTGCGTCATTAAAACATGATGTTTCTGAATTACAAAGGGCTGTTTTAAGAAAACAACATGTTAACAATGATTTAATCGACACAATTGAAAAGCAAATGGTAGAGTTAGCAACAGCTAGATGTGAATGTGAGACAATTAAGCAGAAATTGGAAAGCTATTCCAATTCCCGCTATGTTTTGGATCACATTATTGATGTTCAAAAGAAAAAGGGGGATAGGAAGTGTAATGGATTCAAATCATGTCCTCCCCCAATGAATCACAATTACTCCAAATTGCCTGATGACGAGGATATGCCCCGTTTTGAACCTACAGTGCCACTCAATCTAGATGATTTTGCAGCAGGCCTCGGGTTCACAACTGGTACATCATCCTCTGGTCAATCCGAATCTGAATCTGAGAATGTGACAGATTCATCGTGTGTTAAGGAACAGAGTCCTCCCACTGTTGAGGATACTGACTCTTCGGATGATGAATCTGACTCATCGGATGATGAATCTATAAAAATTGTGAATCAACAGTCTAACTTGGTTACAACAGAAATTCCAATTGAGAATCACATCTTGTGTGATCCACCAGTGGAACCGAGTAAGACTGAAATGTCAAAAGGAATGGAGTCCCTTGTCTCTAGTTGTGAAGGGAATAACTTGTTGTACACGCTCAAAGGAGATGACAAAATCTACTCTAACAAAGATTTTCCAATTAAAAATGTAAATCAAGATTTAATTGAGCAAATTTTTGAAGGATGTATTGAAAAGTTTTTGGGGAACAAGAGTGGCAAAGTTACCGTCACTCAATGTGATCCAATTCCGTGTGAACAAATTAGAAAACAATACGGAAACCAAAAACAACCAGTTGAGCGAAAACAACAAGTGAACTCCGGGAAAGGTAAGACACAGGGAAAGAAGGCTCAGAACAAGAATGTTCAAGCACCTAAGGTTCAACAGCAAAAGGTGCAAAACAAAAGAGCTCCTGTTAAGAAAAGAGAACCGAAAGTGAACTTTGTTGGATCAACGGGTACAGATAAACTTGAAACATTTCAGGATAAATCTAACATTGATTTTATAAAACAAGTTAGAATTTTAAAACGAAATGATCAGAATAATTACACCCAGCACACCAAAGGATGTGATTTAGGTCCAAGTACATCTAGATCACAAAGTTCATTGTCGGGTTCTCCGTCTGGTCATCAACATGTTTCTCCGAGGTTTGTAGAGCGGAGAATGTGTTTTGAGTGTGGCACAATTGGGCATATTGTGAGATACTGCCCATACCTGCAAAAGTTGAAGGCTCCCCAAGAAAACAATTACCAAAAACGATCAGTTTCCCCGAAACAAGACCCACGTGTCTTGAAAGAAAGGGAAAAGAAGTTAAAACAAAAGAATCAAAAGGTAATTGAAAAGGCCTTAAAGTCAGAGGTCAAAGAAGAAAAACCTGTTCAAGCAAAGTCTACAACGGTAAAACCAGTAAATGCAAAAACAACTAATACAAATACTGGTAAAGGACAAACAGCTTGGAAACCCAAACAGGTAATTCAGTCGGGGGGAGCACCACAGGTTCTTTTTCCTAATCATCAAGTGATTGAGATCACTTTTCTTGATGATCAAGGACGACCCAAGTCCACAAAGGCTTGGGTCCCCCTCTCCGTCTAATCTTTGAATGAGTGTGTAGGATATTCCAGGAGGAACTTTCAATAGTCGTAAGATTGTTGATAGTGGAGTGTCCATGCACAAAATAGGTGACAGAAGAAATTGTTGCCTGTGATGGAGAGAAGAAAAGAAAATGGAAAAAGAACAGAATTGTCTGTTGAAAGAGTTTGAAAAGCTTCGACAAAAATGCAAAGCCTTTTACAATCAAGCTTTGATCGGGTCCCCAGGATAGATTCAATCAAAATGTACGCACCTGCAGCACGTTTGAAGTTCAAAATCAACAAGATGAACGTGCAGTGTACATTTCTTCGCGGTGTGATTGAAGAAAATGTGTTTGTTGAACAAACCAACCGGGTGTGCGGATGCCTTGGCATGGATTGAACAACCGCACACTACTTCTGAAAGAGAAAGACAAAGACCTTCGCTGGTGCAATGTGGAAGACCAGCCGGACCCAAAGGTTTATGATCTTGTTGCTGTCAAGAGACGTCTCAGTAGCTTCAAAGAATCGACTTTGAAATCCACACCGGGTGGATATCCAGTTTGGGAGAACACTCAGATTCCTTGCAATGCACGAAGCAGTTGTAGGATACGGTTTTAAATTTCTAATCTCTCCTATACTTGTCGATATTTAAGCTGCTTTATAAATTTTTATCCTCTCGCAGCACTCTTTGGCCAGACAATGTTGTCATGGTCCGCACCGCAAACCGACATGCCAACTGATTTTTCCAAAATTCGATAAATCTTTTCTGATTAAAACTTAATTTTGGTAAACGGCATTGAGGTAAAACATGAGTTAAACCAACATCGGAAAGTCATTTTTGTAAATACCTTTGTGTTTTAAATTTTATCTTAGTTTGTTGATTTTAGGGGGAGTAAATCCAAATTTGAAAAATCCAAAAACATCGAAAAATTTCAAAAGCACAAAAACATTAGAAAATCAAAAATGAGTTTCCTGGCGAGAAAAAGAGAAAATGATAGTAGATCAGTGGTCTGTCTAAACCTCTTTAAACTGAAATGCAAAATGTAAAGCGATAAGCAGCTCTATATAAGATGTATCGGTAGGCTCACAATCATTTTAAAGTGTGCAGGGTGATATAAACTTAAATCGACTGAACACCAGGTGGGAACCACTCATTGGCATATGGTCTTAGTACCGAAATTTCGTTTGAGAGATTGCCGAGGTTCTGAGATATTCGGTCTTTATGCTACTTATCATCTGGGTATCATGGTTGTATCTTTTACCGAAAAATAACAGGGACGCAAGTCTAGATCTTCCATGATACTATACATACGTGTACATATTGCATTCGACCTCAATAAGTGATAAACAATCACATGTCCCTCAAAATAAGTGATAAAATATCACATTTATCCGGGAGTCAAGTTCGTCTCTCTGCTGTACGAAAGTACTGACCTGTTCACGGACTTGCTCCTGTGCCCTCATGCATCGAAAATCAAGTTCCTCATCAATAAGTGATTCTATCACATAGGGCTTGTTTTCAAATCAAAATAAGTGAGAATCTCACATCATATACGGTCAAACAGATGATAATCGGTATACTCACCGGTAAGATGAACCCTCGTGCATACCTTGATACGGGAATGTGTCGTGATGTGGATGAACACCGGTCGGTAAGTATAAATCATACCTTAACGTATCCCCTCGCCATGATTACAAATGATAAGTTGAGCTTAAGTGGACAGCAATACCGATAATTGTTATAGGATGCTTATTTTAATGTTAACTAATTGAACAAAAAGAGCGTTTTGGCTTGACCGTACACTGATATGATTCTCTTACCCTCGAAACTCGCAAAAAGAATGTCTGTAGATATTTATTTACTGTTTTCAGTTTATGCATCTTGTATATATTTATTTATTGTTTTCCGTCTTTACATTTGAAAAATGAAAAATACCAAAAAGATTTTAGGTGTGTTTTAATATAAACTTTATAAAATCCAAAAAGATTTTGCTTCTAGTTTATTTTTGATTGACTGATGTTGGAACTCGAGTCTATCCTACCCAAAATCCTGATCGTAAGCCTGAAAACAATTGCATCTTCATAAACTGTCGAAGTTAACAAGTTGTGAAAGTTAAAGGACTAAAATTGTACATTTTTCTAAACTTTCAAAATATTGTCGGTTGGTGTTTGATTGAGATTTGATCTCATATGTGTCGTTTGTTTAAATGTTAACTATATTCCAAGCGGTTGTTCTCATTATGCGTTTAGCTTTCTTGCATGTGCAGATGCTAAAGGCGAGGAGAACATGGTTGATGACAAAGCTTTGGAATGAAGACACAAAGTGGAGGCACTCAAAGAATAAGGTGATCGAGTTGCCGCTGACCCTTCATCAACACCACAAGGATCTGAAGAATTGACAAGTCAAAAGATTCACGAGCATGACTCAATGAAGAGTTCAATCTAAGGGGGAGTTTATTGACACACTTCCTAAATGAAAAGGGGGAGTTTGTTGATACACTTTCTACTTACGACACGTGAAGACTTTAAAGATCCTCCGACGTGGAAGACATCGAAGTTGAATCTCACGAATAGCGTTGAACCTCACGAGTAGCGTCCAAGGGGGAGTTTGTTGATGCATATTTTGTGGACACGACTCGGCTCGGTTCAACTCGGCTCAGTTCGATTTGGTCTCGACTTGAAGACACGAAGATCAAGACAAAGCTGCTTGTGTCTGTACTTTGTCTGTAATGTGTCATGATACAAAACGATGTCTTGTGTTAGATTTGTTTATATGTGCGTTCGATGTAAGTTTGACCAAGTCAACCATCCTCCGGTTTGACTTGGCCAAACAGTTAGCACATTGGTTGAAACATGCTTGTGTCGAAGGATGTCATCGAAGGATGGTTTGTATCCTTCGATGACCTCGAAAGATAATGTCATTCGATTGATACAGATGGACCTCGAAGGATATCATCCTTCGAGGTATGTATGGATCTTTCGGTAGATTTCTGGTCGATAGATGATCCTTCGACCAGACTTCCGTATCCTTCGAGCATGTTAGCTGTGTCGGGTATAAATACCCAAGTGTTGTGTTCATTTCAGCAGAGACACTTAGAGACAAGAGAGACACCATAGGAGAACACTTAGCAGCATTCTGCTGAAATCACACACACACACGAGAGAGAGAGTTTACGGAATACATCTGTAAACATTGAGCTTGTAACCGGAACCTTTCATACGCATTAATACAACTGGTGTTAATCGTTGAACCTTGTGTGTTTTGTGTTTATACTTGTCTCAACTCGGTTGCACTCTAGCTTGGATTCCGCACTTGCTAGTGTGTTAATATAACAAGGATAAGGTTTGACCTCATCCGAGAGGGACCTACATAAAGTTCAAAATAAAGTTAGTATCCTAAATTTACAAGTCAACTGAACTTATATAAGTTAATATCCTAAAGTTGCAATAAATAGAAATTGCAGTTAGATATAGTCAAACTGAAATTATAAAATATTGCAGTTATTCTTGGATATTAATCTAATAATTTATATTTCTTAATTAAAAAATAATAAAGTAATAAACTTTAAAGCTAAACTAAAAACCTGAACTTACTATAATATAAAGTTAATAAAGATATAAACTCTTAACATCCTATTTTTTATAAAAATTGTTTTTAAAATTTTATATATATATATATATAAAAACGAAATTTAACAATTAAAGTTAAATGTGTAAAACGTATTTACGAGTCAACTACAATTTTTTATTTTCATAAAAACAAAAATTTTAAACTTAAAGTTTATTCGATGAGTACCGTATGGATATTTAAAAAAAGTTATGAACGTAAAAAAAGTTATGAACTTTAAAGAATAAAATTATAAGCATTATCATTTAACCAACAAAATAAACTTACTTTACAACTATAACAACTTATCTTTTATTTTTTGTCATTTGATTATTATTTTTTATTAAAAACGAAACTTTACATGTGTAAAATAGTTTTTTTTTTTACTTTATTTATAAACAAAACATTTTGTTTTTATAACAAAATAATTCTTTTATAAACATTTTTTGTAACAAGTAATATAAATTAAACACTCCAGAAATTTACAATCTTTACTAGATAAATACTAAAATGTGTTGCAAATTTTTAGAATTATAAGTTCAACTATATCGTTATAGATAATATTAGTTAGTTTCAAAAGAATTCTTTACCAACTTGACTAGATATATGGTAGATTTTGTTGCATATTTTTAGGGATTATAAGTTAAAAGTAGACTCATATAGATAGGATTAGTTAGTAACTAAAAATCTAAACTTAGTATGATATAAAGTAAATAAAGATATAAACTCTTAACATCCTATTTTTTTTATAAAAACAGATCTTGAAATTTTATAAAAATATAAATTTTTATATCTGTAAAAAACCGAAATTTAACAATTTAGGTTAAAGCTCTAAAACGTACTTACGAGTCAAATAGTATTTTTTATTTTTATAAAAATGAAAATTTTAAACTTAAAGTGTATTGGATGAGTAATATGTGGATATTTAATAAAAGTTATGAACTTTAAAGAATAAAATTACATTTTATAATTTAACCAATAAAATAAAATACTTTCTAATTATAACAACTTATCTTTTATTTTTTGTCTTTAGATTATTAATTTTTATAAAAAAAACAATATTTTTTGTCTTTTGATTATTAATTTTTATAAAAAAAAAAACCTTTACATATGTGTAACACTTATGATATATATCCACCACAATAATGTTATCATAATTATTATACTAATAAGAAAACTACTTGAAACGAGTGCCGTAATTCAAAGTGTCGCCCCCGCCGCATCGCGCGGGCACCCTACTAGTTAATCTAAAAGTATGAGAATGGTGAGAAATATTGTGGTGATGACAAGTGTCCTAAATCTAAATTAATTCAAAAGGGTAAACACATATTTTTCTTATTGATTTAATTCATTGATAACCTTTCATTACCGCCACCCTTAATTATAAGAATACAAATTAAGAATTAATATACGAATTTGTGTAATCTGGTTCAGAACTATATAGTGTTATATAATTTTATATAGTTTATATGGTGTTATATAGTGTTATATGATGGATGTCTAGTGTTATATAGTGTTATATGGTGTTATATAGTGTTATTTTAGAGTTATATAGTGTTATATAGTGTTAGATTGTTATATTTTTCTGATACCATATCTATGATAGATGTATAGTGTTATATAGTGTTATATATTTTGTGGATATTTTAGAATGTCCAAATTTTATAATTAGTTTAAATTTGAATCGCTATAATTTAGAAGTGAATCCCTAGAATTTAGGAGAAGTTACTAATTTGAAACATATACAAAGACACTATTACCCCTACAATTTTAAAATCAATCCAAATAATTAAAACACAATTTATAATTTGGTCCCTATTGATCTCAACCATTAGATCAAAGATCTAATGGTTTAAAACATTTCTCACACTTTTGAATTAGTGTACACTATCCCTACCCTATGTTTACATTTAAGTTATTATAGTTAACTTCTATAATTAATATTGTTTACATAAACTTAACCTTTTAATTTATTTTTATGTTTCTCTAAAGTTTTTATTAAGACATTTTTTTTATAATCATTTGAAGATCATTTAATTTTTATATAAAATTTTGATATTTCTTATAGGTAATAAATAGATCACTTCAATTATAAATAAACATGTAATGTTTTTATTATAAAGACTTAACATTCAAGAATAAAATTAATAATTTCTACTAGCATTGGGTTAAACATTTAAACAACTTAAACTTAAATATATATGGATTGTAACTTATCGGTTCGGTTTTTTCGGTTATTGAAAATCGTTATCCAAAAACCGAACCAAAATTTTCGGTTATTAAAAATCTGAAAACCGAACCGTCGGTTTTTGGTTTCGGTTCGGTTTTGTTAGTTATTTCAGTTACGCTTCGGTTATTTCGGTTTTCTGCTCACCTCCGGAATATCTAGGCCAAAATACCTCTTTCCACATATCATCCTCATCATCACATTCACCGTCAGTTCATTGAAAACTGAATTCATATTCACTGGGGAAGAACTAGTCATCATCAACTTACGGATCATAAGCATGCCTTCATCAATTCGCATGTGGCGGAATTCATTGAGGCTGCCAGGAGAGAAGATCTCTTTTGAGGCTATGCGGCGAAGGTGGAGCCAGTTTTCGCCGTAGGAAGAATAAACAAGACTAGTGTAGTTGTTGGACAAGAACTTGCCATATAACATGTGAGGGCGGTTTGCAAAGATGATATCGTTCTTAGTGAAGCATTCTTCGACGGCCGAAGGGGAGGAGATCAAGAGGACACGGCGGAATCCAAGGCGGAGGAGGAGAACGGGGCCATATTTGGCAGACAAATTGGATAGGGTCCGGTATATTGGTGGTTTCAAGAGGTAGAGATGGCCGATAATGGGGAGGGCTGGGAAGACAGTCGGCGGAAGGTTGGCGGATTTGCGAAGGAAGTGGGAGGTGAAGAGATATGAAGCTAGAAGCAAGAGGAGGGATATGTATAGATAAGGAACCTCCATGTTTGAAGCTTTTTTGGTGTTGTGTTAATGGTGTATTTTTGGTAAGCATCGATGTTGGTTTTATACATCTTGGAGTCAAATAACAACAAATTCTAGAGACCATTCATTCATTTAAGAAAGGGTTACAAGTTTTTATGATTCGGTTCCGAAGAGATGATATGGTAACAGAGTTAGGCAAGAAGAAAGACTTGATCTTGTAAAAGAGTATTAACATGTGTTAGTATGAGTTAATTACTTGTTAAATCTATATGGTTTTGTGAAAATAACCTTTTTAGTCGGTTGGTTTCACTTTCTCATTTTTAGTCACCATAATTTCATTTTCTTTTCAATTAAGGTCGGACATCTAACGTCATCAATTTATATGCTTTCAATGTCTACACTGGGTGCTCTTTTTGGTGGCTTTCATGTATGTTGTTGTTAAAAAAAATGGCTACATTGGGTAGTGGGTCTACACGGAGATCGAGGACATAAGTCAAGACTTGGGTCGAGTTGTAGTTTACGGGTACATGCGGGTCATGGATTCACTACAACATCGGGTTAACAAGTTAAGGTAAGTTTCTTATGCCTTTGTTTACTATTTTTTTTTTTTTTTTTCATTAATAATAAGTGCACTTTACATCAATATCGCAGGTAAGCGAGCAACAAGCTGCGCCGCTACCCCTTTCTGAATAGCAAACCCTATACTATTAAAGACAAACCCCTGCCCCCCTGTTGATGAGCAACTATTATGGACAACCTTATCCTATTAAAGGATAGGGTTTGCTATTCAGAAAGGGGTAATGAATAGCGGTGGTTGGTGACTGTAATATAATGAAACCATCATCACCACTATCACCCATCACCATCATCACCGCTATTCATTACCAAACAATTAACAACCGTTAAATGCCTACAATACACCAGTAGAATCACAATCAAAGCAGCCAATTGATGCCTACAATTAACTGGTGTGAACAATTTTCCATCCTAAACAATATAAACACATTGCAAAGTAAACCAACATAGCCATTGAAAGAATCCTTTATTGGTGGTTCTAGCACATGTGAAGAATCCTTGATAACCATTGGGTGTCAGCCCAGTGGCCATCAGTGGCGAAGCTTGAAAAAAAAGTTCGGGGGTCGAAAGGTAACGGACCTAAAAAAAAATTATATCGCGTAGTTTCGAGGTGTATGTTCGGGTCGGACATCGCTTGAAAAAAAAAGTTCGGGGGTAGAAAGGTAACGGACCTAAAAAAAATTTATATCGCGTAGTTTCGAGGTGTATGTTCGGGTCGGACGTCGGTGATTATATTCGGGTCGGGTCAAACATTAATAATATTTTCACCTTCTATCTCTCATATACATTCACAGTCACACATACATTCACAGTCGCACATACATATACAAAACATTGTTCTGTATATAGAGAGAAAGAAAAACCACTCAACAAATCCTTCTGTGTTTACTTCTGGGCTGTGATTTATTACCTAAATTTGATGTTTCTATACATACATTGTTTCAATCTCTATCTCTCTTTTCACTAATTTCAACAAGTTGGCAAAAATTCGGACTAATTTCACCTCTATTTTCAACCTAAATGACATAAATTGAAGCCCTAATATTTTATTTGGGCTATATAAAGTCGAAAACGTATATACCTATTTTTTTAAACCGAGGTCGAAAACGTATATAGCTATTTTTTTTTAAAACCGGAGGGTCAAAAAGGTATATACCTAAAAATTTCTATACGAAAAGTACATACGTAACACTACTGTACGAAAAGTTCGGGGGTAGGGCGCCCCCCAGGCCCCTTCAATCCTGCACCCCTTGTGGCCACCGACCACCACTTTAAACCGGCTCGAGGATCCGTAGAGGTCACGGGTTCGAAACCTGGTAACCCCAGGCTCTTCAGTTCCCCTCGAGTTGGCAGGGGTTTCTCCGTCAGGCAGCGTTGTCGGGTCGCTAGCTTGGAAAGTGGGATCACTTCCGCGGTCGGGGGTACCGTGCATCTACTGTTTTTTATTGATGGTTTTAGCACACGTGAGCCTTTGTTGTGAACGGAAGAATCCTTTATTGGTGGTTCTAGCACATTTGATTATGGAGTTACGGGAGTGACATCAGTTCATATAGGAATTTGAGAGGAGAAATAGTTGGTTGACGAAATCGGATGTGATCTAAGGTTAAGGAATTTGAGAGGAGAAACTAAGGGGTTGTTTGGCTAAGCTTATTTTTTTTGACTTATTTACTTATTTGCTTAGTTGAAAAGCAAATAAGTCATAATGGAATGACTTATTTACTTATTCCTCTCACATAATAAGCTAACCCAAACACCTTTTAACTTTTCAAAAAGTAAATAAGTAAATAAGTCACTAAAATAAGCTTAGCCAAACAGCCCCTAAGGATAGGGTTATGAATGGTTTGGGTGTGAGATTAATATTTTTCCCTTGACGAAAATAGTCAAACAAACTGTCAATTGACGGAGGGAGACAAAGGGTATGTTTGACATGGAGCTTTTAAACTTTTAATAAAAGCCCTTACTCAATAAAAAGTCTTGTTTGGTTGAAGGAGGTTGAAGTTTTTAGGTTAGAAGCTTGAATCTTTTGGTTGAACGTTACTACTAGTAGCGTTTGGAAGAAGCTACAAGATTTTAAGGAAAAAATGACTATTTTAACCTATAAAGATTATGAACTTTTTAGTTATGTTTATTTTGGTCATTTTATACTTTTTATTAAAACTTCCAGCTACTCTACCAAATACCTAAATATATCTAAAAAGCTACAGCAACCAGTACAGCTACACCTACAACTGCCAGCTTCCAGCCACCAGCCAACAGCTTCCAGCCACTAGCCACCGGTTACTTTTGCCAAACATACCCAAGGTGTGATGAAATGCAGCCATGGGGAGGCAAAGTACAAACGTGGACAGACCGCAAGGAGGCAAATACCGGTATTAAATTTGAACAAAACTAGGAATCGAGTACAGTACCAAATATTTTGGTACGGTACGGTACCCGTTTTGATACCATTTTGATTTTATTTTATTTTTTAGCACTCGTACGGATACCAAATGGGTAAAATGGTTATGAGTACCAATATGCGTGCCTAGTAGATTGAAATCAGGTCCCTGAGGTTTGGTCACTTTTGGCGCTTTAGTTCAAAACTCAAACCTATTGCATATGGGTCCCTGTGGTTTCAGTTTTATTGCTATTTTGGTCTAAAAGTGAAATCAGGTCAAATTTGTCATATAAAATCCTGCTATTTTGTCGTTTTTCTCAGAGGCAAAATGATCATTATACGTTTATTATTACAAATTATTAATTAAAATAATTAAATTAAATTCATTTGACATTATAAAAGCAGTTTACTCTGCAACTAATTTTATTTTGATTTTTTAATTAGCAAAAGTGAAAGAGGTAGTGAAAGAGTAAACCGCCATCGCCTTCTTTTAGTCCCTGCAACCATAATCCCTCTACAGCCACCACCCCCTGCAACCCGTCCACCACCGCAAACAACAACCCCCTTCAACCACCGCCCCCTGCAACCCATCCTCCACCGCAACCACAATCCCTCTGTAACCCGCCACTTTTAACCACCTTCACCCACCAGAAACACTTAACACCACCTGTCAAACACCACTTTTGATTGGAACCCTATATACCCCTCTCAAATAACATCTGTCACCATACCCCTCCGCCACCGCTTCCGCTTAAACACCTCAGCCACCACCTCCCCTTAAACACCTCCGCCACCGCCTCCTTTCACTACCTCTGGCATCGCCTCCTTTAAACACCTCTGCCCCGCCTCGGGTTTAACACCTCCTCCGCCACTGCCACACCACGAGCCACCGGTGCTGAGGTAAATGATTTAAAAGGTTAGATTTTGTGTGGGTATTAGTTTAATTTTTATGTGTTTTGTTGGTTGATTAATTGGGATTAATCAATGGTGGCAGGTGGGTGGTGGATGTGGTGGGTTTTGGGTATTTGTTGAATATTAATCAGTGCTGGCAGGTGGTTGTGATGGGTTTTGGCTAGGGTTTCGAATGGTGGTGGTGTACTGGTGACCATATTTGAAGAGGGTTGGAGAAGACGATGGATTACGGTTTGGGTTTGAGGGAAAATGCTGCTTTTAAGTGTTATAATAAAATTATAATGACCATTTTGCCCCTAAGAAAATTGACAAAATAGTAAGATTTTATAAGACAAATATGACGTGATTTCACTTTTGGATCAAAATGGCAATAAAACTGAAATCATAGGAACCCAGATGCAAAAGATTTAAGCTTTAGACTAAAGTGATAAAAGTGACCAAACCTCAAATACCAAAATGGCAGTTTACTCTACTTTTATTTGATTATTTTCTTTCTATCACTCTTACTTGCAACCAAATAACTCTTACTTGCAACCAAATCAAAAGATTGAAAGGAAGCACTAGATTAAACATGAAATTAATTTTAATCAAAACGATACACATTTATTTTGAGTACTTTCTTACTTGTCTTGAAACCAAATGCTTATACCATGCATAATGGTTAATGCCGGTTGATGCCTTTTGAGGGATATTTTTTCGCCACAACAGCATGATAATGATCATTAAAAAAATATGTAATGGTTAATGACCCTTAATGCCTTTTTTTTAATTTTTTTAAACCGCCAACATAAAATATCCCGAGCACTATCGGGGCACCCACTGGACAAACGGAGTACTCCAAGAGTAACCCGAGTCCACCACCAATTCCAGGGAAACCCAGTAACCCACTCGCCCGTAGGCACGATAGTGAAATTACTGGTAAAACCCGTTTGGCTTAAGAATTAAACCCAGGTTTTCCTGGGTCTCCTATCATTGCCCACCAGTGCCTCACCCTACACCAAGTGGGAGTTGAACCTCAGTACTTTCATCACTTGATCTAGAGATCATTGGCTAATGCCCTTTTTTAATACTTTCCATTTTTTTTCTCTTCTTTAGGCATTATTCTAGAAAATTTTCTTCCTCTTCATGTCCATACCACGCCTAGAGGATGGTGTTGGGGACGTTATGAAACTCTTCCACGTTTCTATAATGCGCATTACACATGGAAAAGGTCAAAATTATATAGGAACACATATGTAGGTATATTATGTAATATATTGTTACCTAAAAAAGTACTATATGTTATATTCTTAAGTAATTAGTTTACTTAAATAATGTTATGTACCATAAGGAAAAAGTCAAATAAGCACAATTGTGATAGAAAAAACTGTGAAATATATTATTTGATTTATAGAAATTATCCCATTAACTACATTAGAAAATAAGAACATGTAACCTACCCTAAATTATACCTAAAAAAATAGATTGTCGCGTTCCATTTAGAAAATAAGTTAGCTTGTAATGTTTGACTTTATATTTTTAAGATAAAGCTTACGCACCAAGGTTTAAACTCACATTTTTGCAAATCAGAAACCCTCACAGGGTAGGTGGGAAGATTTGCTTCTCTTAGAGGTTCTAGTTTCAAGTCCATGAAAAAAAGGTTTTAATACTAACTTGTTGATACTAACATATTAACTAGTAACCCGGTTAGTGATATCTTAACCATACATCGTTAAAAAAAATATCTAAGATACACTTTGATAAATGATGATGATTATAGCATTTCATAAAGTATGATATTATATTGGTTGTATTGTCATTAGTAGCTCAAACCAAACACCTATAGTTGGGTTTTTAAATTTATTTTATCTAGCAGTTTTTTATATTATTTTTAGAGTTCGTTGTAGGAGTCATTAATATATATTTTCATAGCGAGAATGCCCAAGTGTCGTCTGTGATATGTATCCGTTTCTTGTTGTGACGATTTGGCGATCATGGACGATGGCGATATATAAATTTTATTACCGAACTTATATTATATTTATGTATGGTTTGTCCGATGTCTGTTTGTCCGTTGTCTGCATCGTGTTTAGGGACATAATATAAGCATGTTTGTATATGTATTTTTGTGTAATTAACCTTCCATGTATTTTGAGGGTTTTCTTTATGTTGTGTATTTGTATTTTGTTAGTATTCTTCTAACTTCTAATACATACACATAACACACTTATACATATACACACAAAATGTATTTTCTAAAGGGGAAATGGACTGTATCACCCTAAACTATACAAAATTGGCCAATGTCACGCCCAACTTTCAAGTCGGCTCCCACCACCCCCAACTGGACACTTGGGTTGCTGTGTCACCCCTTCGTTAAATAATCACTAACTCAGTTAGTGTTTTTGCTGACGTGGCCAATTTATCCAATGTGGCATGCTGATGTGGATCTGTAAAGGGACTGTATCACCAATGTGGCATGCTGGCCGATTTAAATATTTATATGGTTTATAGATATATATATTACATACAAAATTCAATTTATAAAATTTTCACCTCTCTCTTTCTCTTAACACCACCACCGCCACCATCCACCACCACACCCCACACCACAATCCTGCCATCCGCCCCACCACCATCCTCTGCTGCCATCCACCCCACCCACCACCAGAGATTTGTAGCCACCGTCAACAATCACTTTCTATCTCTCCCACCTCTCTCATTCAGAATCAATAGCAACCTCATCTTTAAGCTCACTTTCTATCTATCTGAACTTTCTCTTTCTATGAACCACCACCACGGTACCACCACCTGAAACGAATCTTGCCGATTCCTCATATCCGGCAGCCAACAAACTACTCCGGACGATACCTCAGATCCGGTGGCCATCAAGCTCCACCTCACCGATAACAATAAGAACCCCTTTGTTTGAATTTGTGAAATCGCGTTTCAATCAGATCTGTAAAATCGCGTTTGAATCCTCTCACCTCGCTTTTGATTCAAATCTGTAAAATCGCGTTTGCATTACCTCATCGCATTTGAATCAAATCTGTGAATCGCAGATCCGTTGGGAAAGAGGATGGGGTTAAAATGCTGCAGCCATTATAGAACACACATTAGCAGAAGCATTTCTCTCGTGAATTGGCAGATACGTATGTTTATGTGCAAGATTTATTTTGAAGCACACTAATTCTTTTCTTTTCTTTTATACTTTGTATTTTTTTTTTGGTAATGTGGTAAATAATGGAAGGATTTATGTACTGCAAGAACACGTTGAGATTTGTGCTTCGATCTATGTTGGCGAATGGCGGAGGTGATGGTGGTTGTGGTGGTAGGAGTTCCGATTGATTTTCTCTGCAATTTGTGTTTGGGTTGAACTGGCAAGTGATTTAGGGTTTTTATTTATGTTTACAGAGATAGATGATGGTGAGTCCACGTAACCTGTCCACCTCACAAGTTCCTTGCCACGTAGGATTAAAAAACAAACTGAGTTAGTGATTATTTAACGAAGGGGTGACACAGCAACCCAAGTGTCCAGTTGGGGGTGGTGGGAGCCAACTTGAAAGTTGGGCGTGGTATTGGCCAATTTTGTATAGTTTAGGGTGATACAGTCCATTTCCCCTTTTCTAAATATATATATTTTTATCCTAATATCTATCTATACTATATATAAAAGCATATCCAAAGGACAATTTAAGGTAATTTGCCACTTTACTTAAACCACCTTTAAAGCATAATGTACAAGTGTTTAAAGCACCAGAAATAAAAATGGACAATCACTTTCCAATTATACCCTTCCACTAAAAAAAGACACCGGATACCTAGGGTTTCAGATTCATTCAAAACATTATCCCCGCCGCTTCCCTGCTCCCCTCTCTCTCTCTCTCTCTCTCTCTCTCTGGCGATTCGGGATATCTTTGTTCACCTGATCTATGAAGTTTAACAGATCGATGAAGATGGTGATGGTGGTGTTGGTCTGAAGCTGAACGATGATGGAGAAAGGGGTTGATTTAGGGTTTATCCTAAAGTGGTTCAAGGTAACGACGATGGTAGTCTTAGCGGAGGCTAAGATTCTACCAGATCTAAAGCGTCGACGATGACATGATATAGTTAGGGTTCCGATTTCAGGTTATGTGTCTTCGATCTGTCCGATTCTGTCACGGCCCCAGCCCCGGTTTGACCCGGTCAGGAGCCGCGGGACAGGAACCCGTGGTATTTATTAATTGATGCGGCAGCGGAAGATTTAAGAGGATATTTTAAAACTGGAAATGCCAGATTATTTTATTTCATAATTCGGGATAAAAACCCGTAATTTACAATAGAGGAATTTTACTAGGAAATTCCCTGATTTATAAAAACATGTTTATTTATTTTAACTGAGCCATCTCTTCAAGCTGGTTAGTGCTCCGTAGCACGTTTTCCTTGATTTATAGCAGGTCGCCTGAAACATGTTTTAAAAATATTTTATCAGCGGGGAAATACTCGTGAGTCACTCATTTTGATAAAATGACACATAGTTATAAATTACAGCATAAGAGCGATTACAATGGCTTCTATCTTATTTTTATCTAGCGCCGTGTCACCTGGTGACGATGGTCATACCACTATTGGGTCTTTCCCCAAGTAGTGATGATTATCACTATTAGGATTTATTAGCCTAACCGTGAGAAATTAGTAATGTGCACAATACCCCACTAGCCAGTGATTCAAGATAACCATGACTTAATCCCTGTAATTATAACTTTTGAAAATGGAGAATTGTAAAACACTTGTAATAAAAGAGAATGACTCACATTGCAGATTTATATGGGCAGAGTTTAGCCTACTGATTAGCCTTGTAACCTAATTTAAATAACAATGCACACGAACTAGGTCAGTAACTAATAAAGCATTTACGATAACTCACGAGATTAAAACCCTCACAACGAATAACAAAGTGCTATACTTAAACATCCGTCGAATTCACGACTAATGACAAAGTATGGCCCTAATGTGGGCAGCACTTAAACATCCATCGGATAGTTTTCAATCGATCGGACATTGAATCGTAGCAGCGATCGAGTTAATACCATGTATAGCGCCTCGCTAATAGAAATTGTGATTTCTAACAGCATAACTTCGTTTTTGTGATTGATTTTCGACACTAGAGAACAGGCCATGCGACAAGCTATTTATAGGTGAAATTTGGTTCTCACGCGGCCCGCGTGAACCTTTACTTGACCTTTACGCGGCCCGCGTGGAGGTCTAGTTCGTAGATTAGGGCAACCGTGTCACACATAGGCCTGCCACGTGTGCGACGCGTGGCCCAGCGTGCTTATCTGGTGAACCCAGCTTTGACGCGGCCCGCGTAAGGCTAAGCTAACCCTTACGCGGCCCGCCTGAAACTCATAAACTTTGTTTTTCTTGGTTTTTCATGCACAGTAGAGTTTCAGGGGTCCGGGTTTTTTACTTACGGTTCATTTTGGGACATTTTTGAAGGTCCTTACATCCTCCCCACCTTATTTAAAATCTCGCCCTCGTGATTTACTGAAATAATTGAGGATACTTTCGCTTCATTTCTTATTCCAACTCCCAAGTGTACTCGGGTCCTCTCTTTGAATCCCATTTGACTTTAACTAGCACTAGTCGTTTATGTTTGAGAAACTTGACCTTTCTGTCTTCTATTTGTAGTGGCTTTTCTACAAACTTTAACTTTTCATTTATCTCTACATCTTGAAGAGATACTACCAGAGATTCGTCAGATAAACATTTCTTGAGGTTGGATACATGGAATACATCATGTACCCCAGCTAGCTCTTTCGGTAGTTGTAAGCGATAAGCAACTGGTCCTATTCACTGTATTACTGGGAATGGTCCTACGTACCTTGGACTCAAATTTCCCTTCTTACCAAATCGTGCTACTCCTTTCCAAGGAGAAACTTTCAATAGTACTCTGTCTCCCACTTGGAATTCTAACGGCTTGCGTCGATTATCGGCATAATTCTTCTGACGATCACGAGCCGTTTTCAGTCTTTCCTTGATTTGGGTGATCTTGTCAGTAGTTTCTTGCACGATTTCAAGACCTGATAATTGACTTTCTCCTATTTCTGCCCAACAAACTGAAGTTCTACACTTTTGTCCATACAGTGCTTCAAACGGGGCAGCTTCAATGCTTGAATGGTAACTATTGTTATAGGATAATTCAATTAAAGGTAGGTGGTCATCCCAATTTCCACCAAAATCTATCACACATGCCCTAAGCATGTCCTCCAGGGTTTGGATCGTCCTTTCACTTTGTCCGTCTATTTGAGGATGATATGCAGTACTTAGATTTATTCGGGTTCCCATAGCTTCTTGGAAACTTGTCCAGAAGTGGGAAGTGAAACGACTATCCCTATCCGATACAATGGAGAGTGGAACTCCATGTAAGGATACTACTTCATCTACATACAACTTGGCTAACCTTTCCATGCTAAAGGTTTCTTTCATAGGTAGAAAATGAGCTGATTTGGTTAATCGATCCACAATTACCCAAATCGCGTCATTACCTTTTCTGGTTTTGGGTAACTTAATAACAAAATCCATGGTTATAAGTTCCCATTTCCATACAGGCATTTCTAATTGTTGTAGTAGACCTGAAGGTTTCTGGTGTTCTGCCTTAACTTGTGAACAAGTAAGACATTTAGAAACATATCTAGCTATGTCCTTTTTCATTCCTATCCACCAGAAATTATTTCGTAAATCTTGGTACATCTTATTGTTTCCCGGATGCATGGTATACCTAGATTTATGGGCTTCTTCTAAAATCTTATTTCTTAACTCTCCTTGCTTAGGTACCCAAATTCTTTTCTTATGGAATCTCCAAATTCCATCGCTTCCTTGTTCTAATTCCTTTATTCGTCCTTTCATTCCTTCAGCATCATCCTTGATTGCTGTTTCTTGAATATTCTTTAGTTGTTCCATTAAATCTAATTGTAGATTTAATCTAAGAGCACAAACTCGCTTCTGTTTTTCGTGATACTTACGACTTAAGGCATCTGCAACTACATTTGCCTTTCCTTCATGATATTGAATATCACAGTCGTAGTCACTTAGGATTTCCATCCACCTCCTTTGCCTCATGTTTAATTGTTTTTGCCCAAATATGTATCTTAAACTCTTATGATCTGTATAGACTGTAAACTTACTGCCATATAGATAATGTCTCCAAATCTTAAGGGAAAAAATTATGGCTCCTAATTCTAAGTCATGAGTCGTATAGTTTTCCTCGTGCTTTTTCAATTCTAGCATTTCTGTGCGTGCTAACCGATAAGGTGCCTTGGCTATCGGTGTAGTTCCAGGAATTAGATGAATTCTAAATTCTATTTCCCTATTGGGTGGTAATCCTGGTAGTTCTTCTGGGAATACATCTGGGTATTCTGCTACTACAGGAATTTCCTTAAGTTCCTTACTCTTAGTGTTAATGATTACCAAAATCATATACACCATTTCTTGTTTTCTTGAATAACTGACCAATTTCATTACTGAAATGAATTTCATTGGCTTTCGTGGCTTATCTCCTGTAATCACCACTGATTCTCCTGACGGTGTATGAATTTCTATGGAATTCTTATCACAAAGAATTCGAGCATGATTGGCTACCAGCCAATCCATTCCTAACACAACATCAAATCCGGCTAAATTCATAGGTAACAGGTTTCCTAAAAATTTATGACCTAAAAGTTCTATCTTTCCATTTCGCACAACCTTATTTATTTTAACAGAATTCCCATCTTCCGTTTCGACTGTAAAAATCTGCTTAAGGTTGGATAAAGGTAAGTTAAGAGCTTAGCAGAATAAAGTATTGATAAAACTTTGGTTTGCACCAGAGTCAAATAATACTTTTGCATAAATGTCGTGAACTAGGAACGTACCAACTATTACGTCAGGAATTAGTTCTGCTTCCTGAGTAGTCAACTAGAAGGCTCTTGCATTCTTCTTGGTAGTTCCTTCTGCAGGTTTGGCTTTGTTATCGGCTGGTTTGACCAGTTTTGGGCAGTCTGGCCTAAAGTGTCCAGCTTCTCCACAATTGTAGCAGACTGTTGCTTTCTTCTTCCTGCAGTCTTCTTCTTGGTGCCCCGGGATTTTTCAGAAATAGCAATATCCTTTGCATCTTCCAAAATGCTTCCTTTTGCATGTATTGTTAACGGGATTTCGGCTATATAAACATACGTCATTAAATTTTACGGAGCACGAGTGTGTTAACGGGTCTCGTATGAATTACGGGCCGCTTAAACACGGGGATTGAGCTTGTGGGCCCTGGGCCCAAGCCCAAAACTCACAAGCCTAAACCTGCACATAAAATATAAGGGGTTTTCCTATAAAATCTGCACAAGATCTCATCAAAATCTTATAAAATCCTTCCAAAATCCCTATAAAATCTACTCAAGATATTCAAAATATTTACAAGATCTCTTTAAATCCCCATAAGATTTCTACAAGATCTCCCCATCTTTATAAAATGGTCCATACCCCCTCCCTTATTCTGTGCAGCCCATACAACACACACACACCTCAAATGCTCTACAAATTCTATACTCAAACAAAAATCCATATCTCCTTCATATCTCAAAACAAGAACCACACCCATCTTCTTTCCCCCTCTCTGCTCGATGAAGGCCGGCAGCCGGTCCGGCAATACCACTGGCGGAGTGGTGGTGGTTGTTCCAGCCAACGACAACCCCCTCCCCCTCCACGTCACCTGCAACCTACAACACCCACCCCCTTACACACACACCCGACCACCACCACCACAGTCCGGTGGTGGTGCGGCGACGGTAACGAGCGGAGAGAGAGAGAGAGGCGATGATAGAGACGAAGAGGAGAGAGAGAGAGTGACGGAGATGAGCGGCGCCGCCGCTCACGGCGGCGGCAGTGGCGGCAATGGTATACTCACATCCGACAAGTTCACGGTAACCCCCCCCCCCTCTGTTAGTTTCTTTTCTTTTAAACATTGATGGCTGATGATGATGATGACCGGCGGACCGATAGTGCGGTGGCTCGGTTCTGTTTCAAGCAGGTGGGTTAGACTCGAGTTCAAGTGACTTGGTTCAGGTTTGGTTCAAAATGGTTCATGTCTGATTTGGTTCAGTATGTTCGGGCTCAGACGTGGTCAACTGGTCAAAATCAGTTTTATGGGTCAACAGACAGTCAACGAAGTCAACCCAGCGAGCTGACTCGGTCAACTCAGCGAGTTGACTCAGGCAACTCAGCCGGTCAACACAGTAACCCGGTCAACTCGTTCGATGTCTCGACATGAAGACTTGGTAAAAAAATTAATGACGCGTTAAATATTTGTGTTTTAATATAGATTTAATTTTACGTGAACGAGCTCACAAACCGAGCAATCGATGAACTATTGGTTAAAATTATTTGAATTCTTTTTATTATTATCTTGGTTATACAAAATATTGTTGAAACTTGATTGAATTTTGAATAAATAACGACAACTTGTGTTGTCAGGGGCATCCAAAAACAGTGGAAACTCTGCCCGTTTTTTCGAGAAAACCTGTAATATACAACGTGTTTTATTAAAGGACGAAACCTATAGAATCCGAGAAACGTTAATAAACACAAATACAAATGAATATTTGTTTTACAACGGCACTTTACAACTTACGGAAACGACGATTTTGGAATCGTTTAAAACAATAATCTAGTTATTTTAAACTTCGAAAACTCGACAATTCTTTTTACAAAATCAATATATATACTTATATTGTTTCAAAAGCCGATAAAACACATTCGTTTTATAAAAATAAATATAGTTTATATATTTATTTCAAATATCCAACATGAACTCGTTTTATAAAAATAAATATAGTTATATATTTATTTTCGATAGTAAACAAAACGAATCCTTTTATAAATAAATATAGTGTTATATATTTATTTCGGATATCAAACAAAACGACGATTTTTTTTATAAACTTAAATATAGTTTATATGTTATTTCAAATATCAACCACACGAATTCGTTTTATGAAAATAAATATAGTTTTATATTTATTTCAAATACCGTACCACACGAATTCCTTTACAAAAATAGATATAATTTATCTATTTATTTCAAACATTCAACAACTCGATGATACTTTTGTAAAATAAATATAGCTTTTTATATTTATTTCAAACACCGAAACGACATATACATATATTTTGGCAAATATATACAAGACGAAATATATGTAATACAAGTTTATTATATATTACTTTCATACGAATATTCCTATATACACAAACGATTTCTCGAGACGACAAGCGACCTTAACAATATATTTATATGTTTTGATATAAATATTTATTTATTTCTAATATCTCGAGAATCAACTCTTTTCAAGGCTTATTGGTTATTATCGACAATAAATGATACTTATCAAATATGACCTAATCATTTCCGATAAGTTAACTACTTACCGTTGAATTGTTCGACTAACGATTCGGTAGAGCTCGGTGACACGTAGACTAGTTACCTCTTTTATTTAGAAACTTATAAGATTTTCCGTGTTAGGAATATTGTAGATTGCACGCTAGCGAGTCTCGTCTTGGAAACGACATCACGCAGTCGTAATTAGACTAGCTTCGCACAAGGCAATTCAGGTGAGTTCATAACCCCACTTTTTTTTACGGTTTTACATTCTTGTAAATGTTTTCGGGGTGGAAAGACATGCACGTTTTGCAAGAACATACAAAGTTTTTGAACGAACGAAAACTCATATTTCTAAATCATGTTACGAATGGATTTCGAGGAAACTCAAATGGTTTACGAATGGATTATACTAAATATACCAGTTTTTACAAAACAAATGCGTATTATCGAAATGTGAATGATTTTCATGACTAGGGATGGGATCGTCTGGTGATAATATTGGGGAGTTGGTCTGAGAGACTGGGGAGTTAGTCTGAGAGACTAGCTGGGTAATTTAGTCTGTGAGACTGGGGAGTTGGTCTGAGAGACTGGGGAGTTAGTCTGAGAGACTAGCTGGGTAATTCAGTCTGAGAGACTAGGGAGTTGGTCTGAGAGACTAGGGAGTTAGTCTGAGAGACTAGCTGGGTAATTCAGTCTGAGAGACTGGGGAGTTGGTCTGAGAGACTGGGCAGTTAGTCTGAGAGACAAGATGGGTAATTCAGTCTGAGAGACTACGAGTTGCTCTGAGAGACTAGGGAGTTAGTATGAGAGACTAGCTGGGTAATTCAGTCTGAGAGACTGGGGTAAAATACATGTTACAAAGGAATACTTACAATACTATTGGTATGATTAGCCTAGGAAAGAACCATAGATCATGTGATTGGGTAGGCGGATACTTGGGACCATTAATCCTCGTATCAGGACCGAGGGGCATGAGTGATAGAACTATTTTTGGTGTAGCGAGCCCACACCCATGAGGCCGGGGCAGCCCATAGTGGTGACTATGTCTTCCAGCCGGGAGCCCAGTACAACTTTGCTAGGTTTGAGTCTTCCTACACCGTCACACATATCAGTGGCCTTGCAAACCATTGGTGATCTTTTCCTTGTTTGTTTTCATACCGGGGTTTTACAAATTACATACCATGTTTTATACAAATTAAGATGATAGGATTATGCGGGCAGGGAGTCAAAGCCAGGGTGGGCATTGACGGTTATACGAACATTACAAATACGAGAGTTTACAAATACATGGTTTTACGAACATAATGCGTTACAAATACAAAGTTTCCATATAACTTGGCAAGAAAATGATTTCTAAATTCGTTTTCTCAATATTATTTCACAAACCGGTTATTCAAAAGGTTTATTTCAAATCTTTTACAAACAAACTATGAACTCGCTCAACTTTATGTTGACTTTTTCGTATGTTTCTTTCTCAGGTTGCATTTCAAAGTTAAGGCACGGTTGGAATAGAGGAACCATGTGGAGTCGAGTACTTACTGGCGTTCATTTTCTAAAAGACTTAGCTTATTTGCTTCCGCTGTGCAATGAAGATACCAGTTCAGTCACGCCAATGCTCTGATATTCGGGGTGTGACAGATTGGTATCAGAGCTATAGGTTACAGCGAAAAAGGTTTTCTGTAGGAATACCTAGGCTCTAACCTCATTTTCCACTGGGAACTTAGATTGTTAAAACATGAATACACAGAACGCCTAAGACTCAAATATGGTCTCCAACCGTTGCCGAAAAGCAAACAGTCAAAATTTTGTTTTTAAACATACGCTAAAGTGGTGTTTTACATACGACACATAAAATAATTACATACAGTACACAAAGCTCTGAGAGTTTAGGAAACATGCATTTAAGACCTTCGGAAACTTATGTTGAAGTTCATTAAAGGTCATCACGTAGGAACCGCGAATATTAACTCGGGCACACACTATTATCCATATTGTCTATGATATATTAACTTCCCGAGCAGGCAGCCTACGCATAACGAAACGCTAGTGCACGAGAATACATGGAACTCAAATTTTACGTCAACGAATGTCAGAGTACATCACATCCTACGCATAACGAAACGCTAGTGCACAGGTATACGTGAAACTTAAGCGATACATCAACGGAGGTTGAAGTACGTCACATACAACTATCGAGGCAAGGCCTTTGAAAAAGGAACGATGGCGCAATTCAACGACGACGCTAGATTCCTGTCAGCAGGAGAACTAACGATCAGGAAACGACAACTTGTCACGCGATCCTGCAACGACATGAATCACGTCAGGGAGAAGACGTATTTCTTAACATTCCCCCTATTTTGTTAACGACGAATACGCCATGTTCGACATTCCATGGTAATGTCACCTAACAACCGGTCATCACACGCAACCCCAGGTAAAGTCCTCAAATTTCTTTTTTGAAACATATATATCTATTGTCGGATTGCGCTAAAACCAAGTTCAATTGTTTGAACTTGTCCATTACACATATTCAATTCAGAGCATCATATGATGTATTGGGAGCATCATATTCAAAATTCGTTTTAACAAGTGTTTCATTTGCTCCGAGTCGAAGTAAACTTGTTTGGCATTCGACTCCATTAAATTGGTTGTTGATTTTGACACCTTGTGGTGGTGCTTTCGCTAATTTGAACCTTGCGCTAATCTCGTTTACACATCTCATGCACGGACTTAATTATTTATTTATTGATTCGTTCTAAATCCGTTTTGGTTTAACACATTAAAGCAGTTTTAACACAGTTGTGTGTTAAGACCATGGTACACAACTTCATTTTATATTCCGGTGTACCTACTAACGGTTGTTTCAACATCGATCGAAAGTTTTGCGACATTCATTGCTTCCCCATCTTCGATCGAAAACAGTATTTCCTTGATATTCCCCCTTCAATTGAAAATCTTTTGATGTTTGTTTGAGACAAACGTTCAGATTTACTTCGTTGAACCTTCAGTTGACTTCAAACACGGTGAATTTTTTTGATCACCGCTATTATTGAATTATTTAAATCACTACGACACCTTGTGGTGTCAGTACAAACTTGTAACTTGGGCTAATCATGATCGAGCGTTTCATACAAAACACAGGTGGTACTTGTTCGATCACCGCTATATTTGAATTGTTTCATTCACTACGACACCTTGTGGCGTCCGTATAACTTGCAGCTTGTGCTGATCACGATCAAGCATTCCATGCAAACTATTACATTTGGATTTGTTGATTTTCAGTTCATCTAGTGGATGTTATTGCTTCTAGAACTCATTTACATATTGTGAACGGTTATACGGAATTCGATTGGTCGAAGTTCCTGTTCATTGTTGGTTCCCTGTTGATTTAGTCACACTAGTGACTGTATCTATACGTCTTGTTTCCTTTGACATCAAGTTTTGAAACGCATTTCTTTTAAACCGTTGGGTTCCTATTGTTGAAAAATGTCCTTGAATTCACATGACTCGAATAAGTCTTGATCCGATTTCGCGGTCATCCACTTTGATACTATTCGTATTTACCTACACATAACGTAACTCTAAAGAGTTAACGTAGTCTAAATTTCGAGGACGAAATTTCAGTAACAGGGGGAGAATGTGACAACTGGTGATTTACGGCTCCTAATTACGTGATTAACAGGTGATTAACGTGATAATAAATAGTGTTTACAGCGCAAATTAACTTAATTAGGCCCTTGGAGAGCCCAGGAACGTTTATTTGATTATACAGTGCTCGCGTGGTGATTTTACGGGAAATCTGCTGAATATTACGCGACAACGAAACAAAACCGTACGAAATACTGACAACGCCGACAAATACGGATTTTCTACGAATATTTTATGTCTATGAAATTAGTTTTGATAATTTATTAGGCTTCCGTGCGACACAAATGCAACGTGAACTAAAAACGCGGTGGTAGGAAACACATCGGCAACGAAACGGAAGCGACGGAGACGCCTGTCACCTTCAGAACTTACATTTTACACTATATTTATCTCCGTAATGAAATTTTAGCAACTACAGTCGAAACCGGATTAGAAAACGCATTAAAGCGACGACAACACGGTTTTACGCGATTTTCACCGTAATTGACGAACGGACACGACAACCGGCTACTAGCATACATTTTACAGGATTTCGGCTATAAAAACATACGTCATTAAATTTTACGGAGCACGAGTGTGTTAACGGGTCTCGTATGAATTACGGGCCGCTTAAACACGGGGATTGAGCTTGTGGGCCCTGGGCCCAGGCCCAAAACCCACAAGCCTAAACCTGCACATAAAATATTAGGGGTTTTCCTATAAAATCTGCACAAGATCTCATCAAAATCTTATAAAATCCTTCCAAAATCCCTAAAAAATCTACTCAAGATATTCAAAATATTTACAAGATCTCTTTAAATCCCCATAAGATTTCTACAAGATCTCCCAATCTTTATAAAATGGTCCATACCCCCCTCCCTTATTCTGTGCAGACTATACAACACACACACACCTCAAATGCTCTACAATTTCTATACTCAAACAAAAATCCATATCTCATTCATATCTCAAAACAAGAACCACACCCATCTTCTTTCCCCCTCTCTGCTCGATGAAGGCCGGCAGCCGGTCCGGCAATACCACTGGCGGAGTGGTGGTGGTTGTTCCAGCCCACACCCGACCACCACCACCACAGTCCGATGGTGGTGCGGCGACGGTAACGAGCGGAGAGAGAAAGAGGCGATGATAGAGACGAAAAGGAAAGAGAGAGCGACGGAGATGAGCGGCGCCGCCGCTCACGGCGACGGCAATGGCGGCAATGGTATCCTCACATCCGACAAGTTCGCGGTAACCCCCCTCTGTTAGTTTCTTTTCTTTTAAACATTGATGGCTAATGATGATGATGACCGGCGGACCAATAGTGTGGTGGCTCGGTTCTGTTTCAAGCAGGTGGGTTAGACTCGAGTTCAAGTGACTTCGTTCAGGTTTGGTTCAAAATGGTTCATGTCTGATTTGGTTCAGTATGTTCGGGCTCGGACGTGGTCAACTGGTCAACATCAGTTTTACGGGTCAACAGACGGTCAACGAAGTCAACCCAGCGAGTTGACTCGGTCAACTCAGCGAGTTGACTCAGGCAACTCAGCCGGTCAACACAGTAACCCGGTCAACTCGTTCGATGTCTCGACATGAAGACTTGGTAAAAAAATTAATGACGCGTTAAATATTTGTGTTTTAATATAGATTTAATTTTACGTGAACGAGCTCACAAACCGAGCAATCAATGAACTATTGGTTAAAAGTATTTGAATTCTTTTTTTGTTATCTTGGTTATACAAAATATTGTTGAAACTTGATTGAATTTTGAATAAATAACGACAACTTGTGTTGTCAGGGGCATCCAAAAACAGTGGAAACTCTGCCCGTTTTTTCGAGAAAACCCGTAATATACAACACGTTTTATTAAAGGACGAAACCTATAGAATCCGAGAAACCTTAATAAACACAAATACAAATGAATATTTTTTTTACAACGGCACTTTACAACTTACAGAAACAACGATTTTGGAATCGTTTACAACAATAATCTTGTTATTTTAAACTTTGAAAACTCGACAATTCTTTTTACAAAATCAATATAATTACTTATATTGTTTCAAAAGCCGATAAAACACATTCGTTTTATAAAAATAAATATAGTTTATATATTTATTTCCAATATCCAACATGAACTCGTTTTATAAAAATAAATATAGTTATATATTTATTTTCAATAGTAAACAAAACGAATCCTTTTATAAATAAATATAGTGTTATATATTTATTTCGGATATCAAACAAAACGACGATTTTTTTATAAACTTAAATATAGTTTATATGTTATTTCAAATATCAACGACACGAATTCGTTTTATGAAAATAAATATAGCTTTATATTTATTTCAAATACCGTACCACACGAATTCCTTTACAAAAATAGATATAATTTATCTATTTATTTCAAACATTCAACAACTCGATGATACTTTTGTAAAATAAATATAACTTTTTATATTTATTTCAAACACCGAAACGACATATACGTATATTTTTGCAAATATATACAAGACGAAATATATGTAATACAAGTTTATTATATATTACTTTCATACGAATATTCCTATATACACAAACGATTTCTCGAGACGACAAGCGACCTTAACAATATATTTATATGTTTTGATATAAATATTTATTTATTTCTAATATCTCGAGAATCAAGTCTTTTCAAGGCTTATTGGTTATTATCGACAATAAATGATACTTATCAAATATGACCTAATCATTTCCGATAAGTTAACTACTTACAGTTGAATCGTTCGACTAACGATTCGGTAGAGCTCGGTGACACGTAGACTAGTTACCGCTTTTATTTAGAAACTTATAAGATATTCCGTGTTAGGAATATTGTAGATTGCACGCTAGAGAGTCTCGTCTTGGAAACGATATCACGCAGTCGTAATTAGAGTAGCTTCGCATAAGGCAATTCAGGTGAGTTCATAACCCCACTTTTTTTACGGTTTTACATTCTTGTAAATGTTTTCGGGGTGGAAAGACATGCACGTTTTGCAAGAACATAAAAAGTTTTTGAACGAACGAAAACTCATATTTCTAAATCATGTTATGAATGGATTTCGAGGAAACTCAAATGGTTTACGAATGGATTATACTAAATATACCAGTTTTTACAAAACAAATGCGTATTATCGAAATGTGAATGATTTTCATGACTAGGGATGGGATCGTCTGGTGATAATATTGGGGAGTTGGTCTGAGAGATTGGGGAGTTAGTCTGAGAGACTAGCTGGGTAATTTAGTCTGAGAGACTGGGGAGTTGGTCTGAGAGACTGGGGAGTTAGTCTGAGAGACTAGCTGGGTAATTCAGTCTGAGAGACTGGGGAGTTGGTTTGAGAGACTGGGGAGTTAGTCTGAGAGACTACCTGGGTAATTCAGTCTGAGAGACTGGGGAGTTGGTCTGAGAGACTGGGGTAAAATACATGTTACAAAGGAATACTTACAATACTATTGGTATGATTAGCCTAGGAAAGAACTATAGATCATGTGATAGGGTAGGCGGATACTTGGGACCATTAATCCTCGTATCAGGACCGAGGGGCATGAGTGATAGATCTATTTGGGTGTAGCGAGCCCACACCCATGAGGACGGGGCGGCCCATAGTGGTGACTATGTCTTCCAGCCGAGAGCCGGGTACAACTTTGCTAGGTTTGAGTCTTCCTACACCGTCACACATATCAGTGGCCTTGCAAATCATTGGTGATATTTTCCTTGTTTGCTTTCATACCGAGGTTTTACAAATTACATACCATGTTTTATACAAATTCAGAGCATAGGATTATGCGGGCAGGGAGTCAAAGTCAGGGTGGGCATTGACTGTTATACGAACATTACAAATACGAGAGTTTACAAATACATGGTTTTACGAACATAATGCGTTACAAATACAAAGTTTCCATATAACTTGGCAAGAAAATGATTTCTAAATTCGTTTTCTCAATATTATTTCACAAACCGGTTATTCAAAAGATTTATTTCAAATCTTTTAGAAACAAACTATGAACTCGCTCAACTTTATGTTGACTTTTTCGCATGTTTCTTTCTCAGGTTGCATTTCAAAGTTAAGGCACGGTTGGAATAGGGGAACCATGTGGAGACGAGTACTTATTGGCGTTCATTTTCTAAAAGACTTAGCTTATTTGCTTCCGTTGTGCAATGAAGATACCAGTCCAGTCACGCCAATGCTCTGATATTCGGGGTGTGACATTGGGAAAGAAGCGGTCAAATAAATCAAGTACGAGAAGAGAAGCACAAGCCGGATGAGAGGTAAGTGTAATTTACACACTTATGTAGAATACTTGTTTATTCTATACGTTATAAACGATAACGATAATATTGAAAATATGGAATTCCGTTAAGATTACCTTGTAGTGTAATCTAATAATAAGGAAAAAGGTTAAAGAAGAAAAATTGGAAATTGGTTAAATGTCGACTAATGTAAATCGAAGTTAAAATGATACCCATGCCGTAAGCCGAAACGGGTTAAATTTGTAAGAAAGGAATTTAAGAGAAAAAGGATTTGGTAGAAAAATCCGGGATGGGATGGATGTAGGAATTAGAAATCAGAAATCAAAAACCATGTTTTTGATTAAATAGATAACGTTGGGTATATAGTCCAAACGGGTCAAACGGTGGTGATAACACCATTTGACAATATCGACTAATATGGTTGTCAAGTCTTATGTTAACTGCAGCGATTAGCAAATCGGGTAATTGCGTCACCATAGATTGTGTGATAATTAAAGCGAGGTATAAATCGGGTCTATTTGTTGACCCGGGCCAGGTACGCAAGATTTTGTTATAGTTAAAAGTACTATTTGGTCAATAATTGGTGAGAGTCTCTTGTTGTAAAATAAAAGACTAGAATTGACCAAAAAGCCCTTAACAGGCGAACCGGGTAAACGACCGTTAGAGATTGTTTAGAAACTTGTTTGTTGATAATGGAACCCTTAGATACATATAAAAAGTGTAGGCAAAAACATTCGTGGGACGAATGCCTAAAGAATGGGCCATTTGCGTAAAATGACTAGTCGAAGGGTAAAATTTGGATTTTTGGAGTTCCTTGCGATAAATCCACCACAAAAAAATAGTTGTGGTGGAAGATAATTAGTTAACTAATATGGGAAATGCGAGATGCGAAAGGGAAATGGCGAGTTGGATGCTTAATGCTTAAAAGTCTACTAAATGGGTCAAAATAAAATTAAAAAGTTGAATGTGGATTAAGTGATTTGAAAGATATACATAAAACGGTGAACGTAAATGCGTACGCGAACCCCGTAATGGGAGTGGAAACGCTATTGCTTGATAAGCCCGGGATGAGTAGGAAATGTTAGCAACGACTCTTGATAACACCCTTGAAATGTAACTTAAAATGGGTCGAATAATAGGAAAAGGGAATTGTAGTCTAGTTGCCTATAAACCGGTTTTCAATACGAGCAATGATGGTAAACGGGTCCTTATTTTAATTACGGACGCGTAGGAAAAAGAATTACATAAAACGGACTTGTATAGCGAAAGTTATGCAAGTTCAAAGTTGTTAATTGGTAATTTTCGTAGCTGGGCAATTGCAGCAACAAGAGAACAAACCTGCTGTGAAAAATAGGCCGTCGTGCTACGCGACGACAAATCAACATTTTGGTCGTGCGACGTGACCCTTGTCACGGGCCGCGAAGGATGAATCGAAAACGGTCGCGGGGCGCAACCGACTATTATTTTAGAAATTTTGTTTTAATTCTATTGTTGGGCCTTAGAACTTGATTATACGTGCTTAAACGTGTCAAAACTAACAGAAATTTTGTTTTAATTCTATTGTTGGGCCTTAGAAATTTTGTTTTAATTCTATTTCAGAAATTCTGTTTTAATTATATGGTTTTGGCATTAGGTGAAAGCTCCCAAGATGTCCGGATGAAGATCAAGCGTCTTTCAAGAACCGAACACACCGAACAAGCTTCCGCATTGATCTAATTTGTTTTAATTAATATGTAAATACTAAGATTTGCATTTAAACGTTTAAACTATTTAGAATGATAACTCCAATATTTTGATCATGTATGGTTGTAAACCCAAGAAAGTTTTTGTAAGCTCGCATTTTGTAATAAATGCGTTTTATAAATTTCAGTTATTTTAAGATGGGTCTTACAAGTTGGTAATCAGAGCTCACGGTTAAAAGAATAAAGTGTTCGGTTCGAGGTTTGATCGCAAATCCGGTAAGTACATGTATATTAATGGTTTAGTATGATTTAAAGTGTTATAAACAACACATAGAGTTATCGTGTAATACACGCTACTCCAATCAAATCGGTAGAGGATTAATATAGTCAATAAAATTACGCGCGTTGACGCGTATAGTAGAAAAGCCTTGTATTATAATACGGGCAATTATTGAAGTTGATGTTACTAACTCTTGTAAATGTTTTAGTTGAAGGACACTCACATCGGAAGATAGGGGGAGTCTTACGAATTGCGGATTTGACGGAGGAACGGTCCAAAGCACGACAAGTAGAACATGCTCACCAAGGACCTAAATCGCGTAGCGATCGCGAACAAGGCTAATGGCAAGAGAAGCCCGTTAGGGCAAGCATTACTAGGTGCACATTTTAAATTCAATTGCACAAATAGTAATATGCAACAAATACGTAGAGTTTGAAAGTTGCATATGTAGATTGAAAATTTGGAAAAACCCGAATAGAAAACCTATCCGGGATATTGTTTCCAAGAGAAACAAATAGAGGCATTACTTACATGGGATGTAATGTGAAAATTATAAAAAAAAGGCATGTATACCATGTATTGATCGCTTACTCTGGCCAAGTAAGTGGTGAGCACGTGGTGCCATGAACTTTTTATGATGGACATACTTACATTCGATGTAGTAAGGACAGGGTAAATGGGACAAATTAAAAATACCCAAATGAATCAAATGAGCAAAATATTGGATAATAATGTAAACGCACAGCCGGGTGACGGAAGCGTATTACATTAGGATAATGAGCCCGAGTGAAGGGACAAATATTAATGTAAATTGATTAAGGTATGCATTGGGAGGGGGTGTACTTACACTCGAACCCAGAGAATGCAAATATGTCCCTTAACGGACCATTTTTATAAAACGTCAAACTTGAGGACAAAGTCGGAATATAAAAGTGAAACGAAGTCTTAATGCATACCGGAAGGGTTGCAATAATAACGACTTCGGTAAAACACCCGGTTGATGGGTAAGGAGTTAAACACATATGGCCAAGAAGGGAAACTTCTTTTATTAAAATTAAAAATAAAACACAACTCACACACTCAGTGTGTGTGTGTGTGTGCGTGGATCGACCAGAGGAGAGGGGAAAAAGAAGCAAACCGTAACTCTCACAAATCTCTCAAATTGAAGGTCCAAATCAAGTCTAAATCAAAATCCGAGTACGAATTAGTGATCTCCACGGAAAAAGGAGTCACGAGGTATGTAAATTTCATGAGAAATCTCTAGTTGAATTTCTGAGCAAACCTAGAGAATTCGAATTAGATGATTTCATGCTTATTATATGATGAGATAGGAACATTGTAGTGTCTAGGAGTAAATCCTAGACAAGTATATGATGAAGTTAGGCCTAATTCTTGTGAATTCATGTGTAACGCCCCGCGTTTTCATAACTTTCCATATTTAGAAACCATTGTTCATATTCCTATTTATAGAAACCTTGTGTCCTTGTATTAGTCGTTTTGTTATAATCGTCGAAAATTTTTCTTAAATCTAATCCGTTATAAAAATGGTGATTTATTTATGGTTTAATTAATTAAATTAATTGACTTTACTATTTAAAAGTTTATTTTCATAATAAACCTAAGTTAGCCTCGTTAGCCTTTTAAGTTAGTAAAATAACCAATTAACCTAGTTAGTCTAATTCATAAAGTTTGTTTTCTTTTTTTTTTAAACAATGTAACTTAGTTAAATTAAAGAAATTGTTAGTATTTTGCTGAACCTTCAACTTCCAGGGACTAGTTATGCTTATAACCGAACTGTAAGGTTTTTTTTAAACAAAACAAAAAATAACCCTAGTATTAATCCCTGTTTCATCTTTGTTGGTCATTTGAAACCTAAATAACAACATCAGCAGCCACACCATTCTCTACTCCCTCATCTTCCTCACTTCTTCAAAACCTAGTCCACAAATACAAGCTCCTGATCCACACGAAGAAAACACTGATCTTTCCATCAATCTCTCTCTACTCTCAATCTCCTGTTCCCTACTCTACAATGAGCAGCCGGCCACCACGGTTGGTGGCGGCGCCTGACGTCGGCGACGAGGTCTCCGACCACCCACAACAACCCCTCCCTTTCTTCGGTAAAACACCTCCTCACATCTACTCTCTCCCTCCCAACCTACTGGATACGAAGACCTGAGCTGGAACCAACATCGATGCCAGTGGATTTTCCGACGAGGCACCCCCCCCCCCCTCCGACAATAACACCTCAAACTCCTTGAGTTTCTGGCGACTGAAATCGACGATGTTCTTGGGTTGCCGACAACGGCTTCCGGCCGACGTACAGACGTCGCCGTCGCTGTCTGCCGCGGAAGTGGTGGTGGTTAATGTTGTTCAGGTTTGGTTCGACCTCGGGTCATCTCGGTCAGGTCATCCACGCTCCGTGTTGGGTCAACACCAGTCAACTTGGTCAGCCGGTTCAGTCTCGTTTCACCACCGGTAAGGGTTTTGAGCTTTCTCTGTTTAGACTTCCGTTTTATTTCAAAAATCAGTTTCGATTCGAGTCTCGGTTCAAGTAAGGTTGAGTTTAATTGGTTCAGTTTTGGTTGGGTATATTTGTGCCAGTTCGGTGCCAGTCAAGACTAATCAGCGGTTCGTCGGGTGTAATTTGAGTGCATTTCATTTCAGGTCAAAACTGGTCACATAGTCAACACGGTCAACTTTCGGGTCAAACTCAGTCAAAGCTGGTCAACTGGAGTCGCGGTTCAGTCTCGTTTCGGGTTTGGGTCAGCGGGTTAAACACGAGCCACGGTATAATAATGTCGCGAATGTTATTTATATTGTTCTATTTTTTTTTATCTAAATATTGTTTTAATCGCGAACTCTATGTACCTTGTAACAAAAATGTAAACATATATTTAAATATATTGTTTCGTTTATTGTTGTTGAATTTTGAAAATAATAATCGACACCTTGTTGTCGGGATCGTCCAAAAACAGAAGAAACTCTGCCCGTTTTTCGTAAAAATCGATAACACGAAACGTGTTAAAGTCATAAAACGAAACGTATCAGATTCGATTAATTTTTATAAAATATATAAAGGTATAATTATTTCTATTTTCGACAACGTTTCAACAATACTTTTGATAGTAATAATTTAGAATTATTACCTAGACATTATAAATATATATATTTATATATGAATATACACTTATATCGACGAGTTATACTTTTATTCCAATTCCAAACTTCCGTCATAATTCCGCTTACACACGCACCATCGTTTGTCCGTATAGGGTGACATCGGTGTTCCATCATCCTAACCTCACACTCGTCGACTCTTGGATAATCGGAAGACTTAGCAATTATGTGAGTATACTCGTATTCCCCTTTTTACTTTTACCACTTTTGGGATGTAACGTGTTCACTTATCAAAAACTTACACATGAATTATAAACTTATGGACTTTTCATAGCAACGAAATGATGACATGTGCTATGAAGAGGGCCTTTTTGCGTAAACACACGAACATTCCTATAACATGCTTGTATACGTGATTGCTTGATACTTTAAACTTGGGTGAAACTTATGTGTTGAACTTATCATTAACTTCGTACGAGCCTAACCGTGACATATGTAGCGCTATAGGATTGACGACCCGCCCGTAGACTTGTGGTTATGTCATGAGCATCATGCGTCTCTTTTGGGTTGATATGTTAGACACATGCTAAATTTATTGTTTATCTTGAATCACATGCTTGCTATGAGGAATTGTTTAAAACTTATCTTTTGTTATGTACGTACCAAACTTGTATACTCGCCTTTGCCTTTGCATTGAAATGTATTTTAAACATGTTACAGGTTGATGATGACGATGCTATGAAAAGAAGTAGCGTTGATGCCTAGATACACATATAGACATTTAGGTTTAATATGTTGTATCAAATTTTGCTTATGTTGTCATGTACTTCTTTGAACTTGTTGTATTTGAATTTCTTGTAATGTTGACAAGTTTACTTTATGAAATGAAATCGGTTTATTAAATATTGTCACAAATAGCGTTATGATGTCTCTAGCAATCTTCACACTTCGTCTCATCCCGATGTTTCCGCCATTGGTTGGGGTGTGACAGATTGGTATCATAGCCATAACTATAGGGAATTAGGCAAAGTAGGAATGCTTTAACCTAGTCTATAGTTTTAGAGACTTATTCTCACGTCTTGCTTGAAACTACTTGCATGCTACTCTGTTTGTTTTTATTTATTCGCTTTGACGTTTTAAACATATATGTCGCTTGTGTGTTAATACATGACGTGCTATTCTTATGTGACAATACTTACCTTATTATGTGTCGATACTTGATCTATTGGCCTATTCTTTGTGTGTTATTTTCGACATGCCTTTTATGTGCTTATACTTGTTCGTTATTTCCTTTAACATACGCCTTTTTCCAAGCCACTATACTCGGTTTTTTGTCAAATACGAAAACACTCTAATTATACAAACCAGACGAGTTTGCTAAAATAGGCGTGAAACCCACAATTTGGTAAACGACTTTCATTCCGTTCGATTCTATTTTTTGCACGAAATTCACCATTAAGTTAGGAGTGAAATCCACATCTTAATGGAAATTTCAAATTTAAATTCGTCAAGTTAGGGTACGAAGTCGTCAAGTTAGGGGTGAAACCCGCACCTCGTCGACTAGTCCCACTCCTTGATTTTCAAAAATCCCGCCAAGTCTCGAATTTTTTGATGGATTGGGAACATGTAGTAACTGGAAGGGTGAGTACCGTTAGCCGAGATATCGGCGAGAGTTTTCCACCTATTAGGCCAAAGCATGTTTCTCAATTTCAAAAATCTTTCGACCACTTTGGTTAGTCAATGTTCCGTTTGGAACCATCCAAGTTTTATTCGAGCTTACGCTTTATTATTCTCGATCTTTTGACAAATTTGAATAAATTTTTCGAGATTTAATTTTGCGCACACATCATACTCTTACTTTTCATACGATTATACATTATTAGCATGCATGATTTCACGTAATTTTAATTACACTTTTGTAACGAGCAGAGACATATCATCGAGTTAGGAGTGATTTCCTTACCTTGACGATTAACTCTGCTTCTTTTCTCATCTTACAACGACCTCACCAACGGATTAGGGGTGATTCCCTTACCTAAGTGATCGTTACCAACGCTTTCTTTTAATAGGCTATATTATGTAAACACGATCATGTTTATACCTAAATCATTTATCATGTATTTCAAAATGCTTCATTTATTTAAACGTACCTCTTATTCTATAATCTATTTTCACATCACTCGCATACACAAAAAATTTAAATGTTATCATAAACGCGTGTTTCTCGATTTTCAAAATTTCACGAAATACTACTTGTCAGCCTAGTCGGTTTAATAAATACGTTGCCCACAAATTCACCAATCAACGTAAACATAGAAACACGCTCCTCTCACACCATTAAACTAGAGATTGTTATTCTCAATTGAGAATCAAATCAACTTTTTCGCACACACCAATAAAATATTACTAATATTATTTAATCATTTACTAAAATTCCTTTTCAAAACCAATGAAACGTTTTTCAACAATCACTAAGTTCATGTACCAAATTCCTTTTCTAAGGATCAACTTTTTCACAAGAAGCTGTAAGTTTCAAAATTTTCTAACACAAAGTCACTTAAAACGATGCAAACTTATTAATCTCTAGAACTTTTTTTTTCAAAACCCTACTCGATACGACAATTAAATTCAAAACATGTGGGCAAGAAAACTTCATAAGAACCGACAAATTTTCAACTTATGAAAAAAAAAAATTTTAAACCGCAGTAGCATTTCCATTCCTTTACAAAGTACTTTCCACATAACCAATAGATGTTTTATACTCTCTTTACATTCACAAACTAGAGTCTATATCTCGTGACAGTTCAATCTATTTTAACTCCACGTTTTGCGCAAACACCTATTTATGCATACCATCTTACACGTTTTAAACAATATCGCACAAAGATCTCACGCTTGTCACTCGTTCCCTGTTTCTTTCATACTCCAAACTTTTAATCTTTTACGCGCATGAACTCATGAGTTTCGGTGTATACTACAAACAAAATCATTATTTCCTACATCCATACTTATACATTTTATGCCTTCACTTATGTTCACATTTACGCATTTTGTTATACTCATGATTCAAAATTCATACGTTTTACGTTCATACATACACTCACAATTATACACATACGTTGTCCTTACATTCATGTCTATACTACATTCGTATTCATATTCATATTCATACGCTTTATGTTTTCATTTGCACTTACATAACTTTGTTACACTTATATTCATACACATATATTTTATTCATACTTAAACCTTCATGTTTTACACCTATATTCACGTTCACATCTATGCTCATACATCTTATGTTCACACTGATACTTGTATTCATACTCATACGCTTTGTGTTTATGCTTATACTCATGTTTGTACTTACATTTATACTCATTTTTCATACACGTTATTCTTATACTTTTACTCATACTCATGACGTGCGTTTTGTGTTTATGCTCACGTGCGTGTTCATATTTAAACTTATACCATGCTCATGCTTTTATTCATACTCAAAATTCATACATTCGCACCGTACGCGAGCGAAACCCTAGGGATTCGCTTACGTTGGCCTTATACTATTTGGAACACAAACATGCTTATATGCTACATCCCTATTTATACGCAATCTTATTTTCAGAATTTATGAATACCTTAAATTCATACGCAACTAGTACAAGCTATGCGTATCATGCGACGATCGGTATAATCGCGGGTGCACACGGGATTATAGTGATGGGCGTATGAGAACCATAGAGTGTACTACTGCGCATGGTAAGACACGGAATGTAACATGACACCGAATATGAGACGGACGTCACATGGTCAAAACATGGTGGATACGCCGTTGGTACTTCCTATATATAAGTGTTTTCACCATGTTACCAAACTTTCGTAAAACGTGCCATGGGAAATTCAGTGTTTTACAGACCTTTTTGGACCTAATATGTAAACTTTAACAACTCACAAACGCATTATATCCGATTATCCACGACGCGACTTCATTCTTAGCACGCTACTTTCGTCTATCCGATACTTATGCTATTCTTATACTCATGATCGTTATTAGATCAATCGTTCACCCTTATACCTCAATTATTCTCTGTTGTCTCAACTCCAAGGCCTCAATTTTAAACAATCCTCTTCTGTTTGCCAAAACCCTTTCAAGTCTTCCTTCTGAATAAATTTCGGGACAAAATTTCATAAAGGAGGGGGGACTGTAACGCCCCGCGTTTTCATAACTTTCCATATTTAGAAACCATTGTTCATATTCCTATTTATAGAAACCTTGTGTCCTTGTATTAGTCGTTTTGTTATAATCGTCGAAAATTTTTCTTTAATCTAATCCGTTATAAAAATGGTGATTTATTTATGGTTTAACTAATTAAATTAATTGACTTTACTATTTAAAAGTTTATTTTCATAATAAACCTAAGTTAGCCTCGTTATCCTTTTAAGTTAGTAAAATAACCAATTAACCTAGTTAGTCTAATTCATAAAGTTTGTTTTCTTTTTTTTTTTAAACAATGTAACTTAGTTAAATTAAAGAAATTGTTAGTAACAAAAATGTAAACATATATATAAATATATTGTTTCGTTTATTGTTGTTGAATTTTGAAAATAATAATCGACACCTTGTTGTCGGGATCGTCCAAAAACAGAGGAAACTCTGCCCGTTTTTCGTAAAAATCGATAACACGAAACGTGTTAAAGTCATAAAACGAAACGTATCAGATTCGATTAATTTTTATAAAATATATAAAGGTATAATTATTTCTATTTTCGACAACATTTCAACAATACTTTTGATAGTAATAATTTAGAATTATTACCTAGACATTATAAATATATATATTTATATATGAATATACACTTATATCGACGAGTTATACTTTTATTCCAATTCCAAACTTCCGTCATAATTCCGCTTACACACGCACCATCGTTTGTCCATATAGGGTGACATCGGTGTTCCATCATCCTAACCTCACACTCGTCGACTCTTGGATAATCGGAAGACTTAGCAATTATGTGAGTATACTCGTATTCCCCTTTTTACTTTTACCACTTTTGGGATGTAACGTGTTCACTTATCAAAAACTTACACATGAATTATAAACTTATGGACTTTTCACAGCAACGAAATGATGACATGTGCTATGAAGAGGGCCTTTTTGCGTAAACACACGAACATTCCTATAACATGCTTGTATACGTGATTGCTTGATACTTTAAACTTGGGTGAAACTTATGTGTTGAACTTATCATTAACTTCGTACGAGCCTAACCGTGACATATGTAGCGCTATAGGATTGACGACCCGCCCGTAGACTTGTGGTTATGTCATGAGCATCTTGCGTCTCTTTTGGGTTGATATTGTAGACACATGCCAAATTTATTGTTTATCTTGAATCACATGCTTGCTATGAGGAATTGTTTAAAACTTATATTTTGTTATGTACGTACCAAACTTGTATACTCTCCTTTGCTTTTGCATTGAAATGTATTTTAAACATGTTACAGGTTGATGATGACGATGTTATGAAAAGAAGTAGCGTTGATGCCTAGATACACATATAGATGTTTAGGTTTAATATGTTGTATCAAATTTTGCTTATGTTGTCATGTACTTATTTGAACTTGTTGTATTTGAATTTCTTGTAATGTTGACAAGTTTACTTTATGAAATGAAATCGGTTTATTAAATATTGTCACAAATAGCGTTATGATGTCTCTAGCAATCTTCACACTTCGTCTCATCCCGATGTTTCCGCCATTGGTTGGGGTGTGACATCATGATCACCATTGAAGGTGATAAGTGGGTTTTTGTATGAACATGTTAAACACTAGAAATTGATAGTTGTTCTAGTGTAATTTGAATTTTCGTAAGTAAATTCTGATGTTGTAGATGCGAAAATTTGATATGAACATGTTAATTGATGTTAAAACATGGTTAAAACAATAACCATGAACTAGATAAAAGAAGAATACAAATTATGCACATTAGGTGTTTGTTAAAATGTCTAAATGAGAACTAAAGTGATAAGGGTTCTACATATTATGTTGATTTAGACTTAATGTTGTAAACCATATGATTGAAAGTAGTTAACTTTGATAAATTAAGTTAACTAATCATGAAGTCGAATAGTAGTTTCGACATAAAAAATAAGTGAGGTGGAATAGTGGTGATTGTTAATGACAAATTTAACCACCTTGTAAATGATTGACAATAGTTTAACGCTTAAACGAGCTAGGTGGAGGCTTGGGAAAGAAGCGGTCAAATAAATCAAGTACGAGAAGAGAAGCACAAGCCGGATGAGAGGTAAGTGTAATTTACACACTTATGTAGAATACTTGTTTATTCTATACGTTATAAACGATAACGATAATATTGAAAATATGGAATTCCGTTAAGATTACCTTGTAGTGTAATCTAATAATAAGGAAAAAGGGTAAAGAAGAAAAATTGGAAATTGGTCAAATGTCGACTAATGTAAATCGAAGTTAAAATGATACCCATGGCGTAAGCCGAAACGGGTTAAATTTGTAAGAAAGGAATTTAAGAGAAAAAGGATTTGGTAGAAAAATCCGGGATGGGATGGATGTAGGAATTAGAAATCAAAAACCATGTTTTTGATTAAATAGATAATGTTGGGCATATAGTCCAAACGGGTCAAGTGATGGTGATAACACCATTTGACAATATCGACTAATATGGTTGTCAAGTCTTATGTTAACAGTAGCGATTAGCAAATCGGGTAATTGCGTCGCCATAGATTGTGTGATAATTAAAGCGAAGTATAAATCGGGTCTATTTATTGACCCGGGCCAGGTACGCAAGATTTTGTTGTAGTTAAAAGTACTATTTGGTCAATAATTGGTGAGAGTCTCTTGTTGTAAAATAAGAGACTAGAATTGACCAAAAAGCCCTTAACGGGCGAACCGGGTAAACGACCGTTAGAGATTGTTTAGAAACTTGTTTATTGATTATGGAACTCTTAGATACATATAAAAAGTGTAGGAAAAAACATTTGTCGGACGAATGCCTAAAGAATGGATCATTTGCGTAAAATGACTAGTCGAAGGGTAAAATTTGGATTTTTGGTGTTCCTTGCGTTAAATCCACCACAAAAAAATAGTTGTGGTGGAAGATAATTAGTTAACTAATATGGGAAATGCGAGATGCGAAAGGGAAATGGCGAGTTTGATGCTTAATGCTTAAAAGTCCACTAAATGGGTCAAAATAAAATTAAAAAGTTGAATGTGGATTAAGTGATTTGAAAGATATACACAAAACGGTGAATGTAAATGCGTACGCGAACCCCGTAATGGGAGTGGAAACGCTATTGCTTGATAAGCCCGGGATGGGTAGGAAATGTTAGCAACGACTCTTGATAACACTCTTGAAATATAACTTAAAATGGGTCGAATAATAGGAAAAGGGAAATATAGACTTGTCACACCCTAACCGATGGCGGAATCATCGGGGCATGGCACTGAGCGAAACAGATTGTCCAGAAGTTTCCATAACAATTATCAATACTATTCAATTTAAATAATACGTCCCATACCGTATCTCAAATAGCAAAATAATTATTACAAACAAAAATCCAGGCAAATATTCTATTCCGACAACTCAGATTTTTTTAATAGACAACAATTGTTTATCTGCTTCTAGAGACCCTTAGTTTGACCACTACAGACAACTATTTGTTGGGCTCTAAAGCTTTATTCTAGCTTCAAATCCCTACCAAGTATGCGTCCTAAGAACCTGTCACATACGTTAAAATAAAAGTCAATACATAAAATGTAAAGGTAAGCATACAAGTTTGATAATAACATATAGAGTTCGAATTCGTTTACGCATAACCAGCACGTACACATAGTGAAATGAAACACGTTAGTTATCGACATAGATCCATAGATACCAATGACGGCGGGTTGACTGCCCGAGGCAGTTCGCAATACATGATTACCACCGTAATCCATGCAAGTAATGGTCCTTAACAACCCTCGTGTGAACGGGTGCTGAGTCCAAACTATAGTACTATCGTTGCTAAGGCAGGTAGATAGCATTCCATGTGTAAACATAACAAACAAGCATTCATAAGCCACGTATAACATGCATTAACGGTTAGCGTTCAAATGGTATTGAGTAGTGTGTTTGATGTGATTTGAATAGTTGTAACGTATGTAACACTCAAAAGTGCTTAAAGCAAAAAGGGATCGAGTATACTCACAGCGGTTGATGGATTGAAGGGAGCGCTTAGCGAGTAACGTTAGCCTGAATAGATTAGATCGTATAACGATAAGTGATGTGTAAAACGTCACAAAGTATGAAAGGGTCGGATAGTGGTTCGATCGGATGGTAATCCGATCGGACAGCAATCCGTGCGGATAACAATCTGTTCGGGTGGTCATCCGGTCGGATGGCGATTCGAGTGGATTGTTTCTTCCTATAAAGAGAATGTGTTTGTGTACGATGGTTTGACTTTTGAAGTTTTCGTTGTAGTATTTTGAAAACATGAAAGTATCTCTATCCATCAAGTCGGTCGATCAGATGTCTGGTCGTGCGGATGACAATCCGTTCGGATGGTCATCCGGTCGGACGGCGACTTAGTGATGAGGTTACTCACTGAAAGCAAGTGCACAACAGAAGCGTCATTCGATCGGATGGCAATCCGATCGGATGGCAACCTTGTTAGTGAACATGTTGAAAATTGTTTAAGTCTTTAAAGTCTTAGTATCTCATGATCCGAAGAGTAATCCATTCAGATGGTCGTCCGATCGGATTACACTTCGTTCAATACTCAAACTTTAGATAAGGTTGTTTAAAGGTGGGACCCAAGTGTGATCCGTTCGGATGACCCATCCGATCGGGTGGCAATCCGGTCGGATAGCATTCCGTTACAGTTGTTCCGTTCGTCCTACACTTGGTCGTTTTGATGGTTGGTCATTATGTCGAGACGCTTTGACAACGTGTTAGTCAACAGAACCCCTAGTTTGACCCAGATGACCAACCCGACCAGGAATCACCGTAGTCCGGCCGGTTACCGGCTCGAGACGGTTGTTCTTGACTAACCCGAAATCGGTAGTCTCGTGGGTAAAATCCGGATCTTGAGCTACTACAACACTACGTTAGAGTAGAAGACTAGAACCGGGTCCGATCCTATCGGCTTTGAGTGTCTTGAGTGTAAAAGAGTTGAAAGAAAGTTAAAACCATCTTTCAATCCTTTTTCACCATTCTTGTGCCGAGATCTTTACAAGATCTTTGTATGTTTGCGTGGAAATTGGTTAGATCTCGGTTGTTCTTGGTGGATTGAAGTCAAAACATGAAGTTCTTGAAGAACACATGATGACGTCACCCTAGAACACCCGAAATCTAGTGATTTCACTGTTAAAAGTTAAGATTTAAAAGGTAGAAAGGCGTAGGAGTGCGTGTAGATCAAGAACGTACAAGATTTAGGGCGAGATCTTACATGGATTGAGAGAAATCGAAGAAAAGGTGAGGAGCACAAATGGTTCGGACAGAGAGTTTCCAGAAATGGAAAGAATGACAATGACAAGGGTATTTATAGGATTCCAAAAGAGGAAAGGGTTATCCGATCGGATGACACACCGCTCAGATGGCTTATCCGGTCGGATGGCGTTTGTTTTGTAGCGCTGTGGTTATCCGGTCGGATGGCTATCCGGCCGGATGGCACTTGGTTTGATTGTTTGACGCGACGATTTTTGATGTTTCGATTTCGATTGCGAGCGGCTCGTCACGATAGGGCTTCCTAGTCAAATTACTTTTAGTCCCAACTACTAACTATCATAGTTCGATTTTTCGATTCGGATTCGAGTTCGATTGCGTTTCGAGTTTCGATTGAGTTCGATTGATTTCCACAACATTTATATATATATATATATAACACGCACAAGTAACACATAAGGCACACACACACGTATAATAACCAAATTAAATCGAGTTGCGGTTTGTGTCACGATTCGATGTCGAGTAGCATAGCTTGATTATTGATTAGTTAACTTTATCGCATTGTTACTTCCTATAATTCACAGTCGTATGTCGGATATATAGCGATTAACACCATCAATTTTAGCAATTAACAACACTTACTCCACATAATACGATTAAAATAAGGAAATTACTATAAGCCAAATTCGTACAATCGGTCATTGACTTTGACCTTGACTTTGACTTTGACTTCCGAAAACACGGGGCGTTACAGCCTCCCCTTGTTTAGGGAATTTCGTCCCAAAATTAAGCTGGAAGCTGTGCAACCACCGTGAATCACGTTTGAGAACTTTCTGTTCAGACCGGTTTTGACTCCGAAACGATTGCGAACTGAACGTGTGACATGTGGAATCCGTACATGAACGTGACCAAACACACGAGAACGTAATATAATTGGTGATTCTATAGATTGATATGAAATCGTACAAAGCATCTGTATCACCATGTCACTTTCTCTCTCTAGACCCTCCCTTTGAATAACTGCGGGTACTTCGCCTTCATGTCGCTTTCGAGTTCCCAAGTGAACTCTGCGCCTCGTTTGCCTTCCCATCGGACTTTCACAATAGGAATGCGAGAGCGTCTGAGCTGCTTGGTTTGGCGATCCATGATTTCGACTGGCTTCTCCACGAAGTGTAATGTTTCGTTTACTTGCAGGTCATCGAGAGAGACATGTAAGTCGTGGTCAGCTAGGCACTTTCGGAGGTTTGACACGTGGAAAGTCGGGTGGATGTTACTAAGTTCCTCCGGTAGTTCGAGTTTGTAGGCGACTTTTCCGATCCTTTCCAGAATCTTAAAAGGTCCAACATATCGACGCGCGAGTTTTCCCTTTTTGCCGAATCGGACCACACCCATCCAAGGTGATACCTTTAGGAGTACGTGGTCACCAACGTCAAATTCACGGGGCTTGCGTTTCTTATCGGCGTAACTTTTCTTTCGATCCCGAGCTTTCACTAGGTTGTCTCGAATTTGGAAAATTTTGTCTGTCGTTTCTTGTAACAACTCAGGACCGGTTAATTGCGAGTGACCGATCTCGTGCCATACAATAGGCGATCGACATCTTCTTCCGTATAACGCCTCGAATGGTGCCATTTGGATGCTGGAATGATAACTGTTGTTATACGAGAATTCGACTAATGGCAGGTATTTATCCCAATTACCACCGAAATCTAAGACACACGAACGGAGCATGTCCTCAAGAGTATGAATCGTTCTTTCAGTCCGACCGTCGGTTTGAGGGTGGAATGTTGTACTTAGATTAAGCGATGTACCGAGTGCCGTTTGAAACGTTTCCCACAGTCATGAGGTAAACCGAGCATCAGGATCAGAGATGATGTCACGAGGCATCCCATGATTACAAATGATCTCGTCGGTGTAGATTCGGGCTAATCGTTCTACCTTGTAGTCTTCTCGTATTGGCAGAAAGTGAGCTGATTTAGTCAAACGGTCGACTTCAACCCAAATGCTGTCGTGACCTGATGATGTGTGCGGAAGCTTCGTTATGAAATCCATAGCTATACTTTCCCACTTCCATATAGGAATTGGTGGTTGTTCGAGTAAGCCATAGGGTCTTTGATGTTCAGCTTTGACTCTAGCACAGGTTAGGCATTTTCCGACGTAGAGAGCGATATCCCTTTTCATACCCGGCCACCAGTACTTATAACGAAGATCCTGGTACATTTTGTCAGCACCGGGTTGAATAGAATAATGGGATTTGTGGGCTTCGTCCATCAAGATCTGTCGCAAATCGGTCCGCTTTGGGATCCAGATTCGGTCCAGAAAGTGGAATATCCCATTGGATTTGCTCACAAGCTAGGCTCCATCGTGGTAGATTCGTTCCCTCTTTACCGTGCGTTCGTTAAAACACGCATGCTGAGCTTCACGAATAAGGGTTTCGAGATCGTGTTGGGCTTGAACATTACGAGTGCTAAGAAGATAACTCCGTCTATTGAGTGCGTCGGCAACAACATTCGCCTTGTCTGGGTGATAATGGATCTCACAGTCGTAATCGTTGAAAAGTTCTACCCATCGGTGTTGACGCATATTAAGTTCCTTCTGATTAAAGATATGTTGTAGGCTCCTATGATCGGTGAAGATCGTACACTTGGTACCAAACAGGTAGTGTCGCCAAATCTTTAATGCAAAAACAACCGCGCCTAGCTCGAGATCATGGGTTGTATAGTTCTTCTCGTGGATTTTGAGCTGACGAGATGCGTAAGCTATAACCTTGTTCCGTTGCATGAGGACACAACTGAGACCAAGGTTGGAAGCATCACAGTAGACAATGAAATCGTCGTTTCCATCGGGAAATGTGAGAACAGGAGCATTGCAAAGCTTATGCTTGAGGGTTTGAAAGGCAGACTCTTGTTCAGTTCCCCAAACAAAAGGCTTGTCTTTATGCGTAAGAGAGGTAAGCGGCACAACGATCTTTGAGAATCCCTCGATAAATCGTCGATAATAGCCCGCTAGTCCGAGAAAAGAACGGACTTTAGACGGATTCTTTGGTGTAATCCAACTCTTGACAGCTTCAATCTTCGCAGGATCGACGTGAATGCCTTGACTATTAACAATGTGACCCAGAAACTGAACTTCCTCCAACCAGAATTCGCACTTGGAGAACTTGGCATAGAGTTGGTTCCCCTGGAGTAACTCGAGAACCAAACGTAGATGTTGCGTGTTTTCGGTTTTCGATTTGGAATAGATCGAGACGTCGTCGAGATATGGTTTACACACGCGATTCATCAGATCCATGAAAACCGCTGGTGCGTTGGTTAAGCCAAAAGGCATGACAACGAATTCGTAATGGCCGTATCGGGTGCGAAACGCGGTTTTGGGTATATCCTCCTCTTGTATGCGTAGTTGATGATATCCTGAACGTAGGTCGATCTTTGAGAAGCAGGTAGCGCCTTGTAGCTGATCAAACAAGTCGTCGATGCGAGGTAGGGGATAGCGGTTCTTGATAGTTAACTTATTCAATTCTCGATAGTCGATGCACATCCGGAACGACCCATCCTTCTTTTTGACGAAAAGGACTGGAGCGCCCCATGAAGAGGTGCTCGGGCGAATGAAGCCTTTCTCAAGTAATTCCTGGAGTTGGTTTGAGAGTTCACGCATTTCGGATGGCGCGAGTCGATACGGGGCTTTGGCAACAGGATTGGCTCCAGGAATGAGGTCGATACGAAAGTCTCTATCACGACTTGGTGGCAAACCTGGAAGATCATCAGGGAACACATGAGGAAATTCACGAACCACGGGAACGTCTTTTACTTCCTTCTTCTCTTTCTTTTCCTTCTCCGCTACTACAATGTTTACCAAGAAAGCTCTGTATTCCTTGCGGAGATACTTGCTAGCTTGGACACATGACATGAGCTTGAGCCCTTTCGAGGCAGTTTTACCGTATACACACAATACATCACTATTCGCGAGCGAGAATCAAATCATCTTATCATAACACACAACTTCAGCATGGTTTTCGCGTAGAAAGTCCATGCCTACTATGACGTCGAAACTTCCGAGTTGCATCGGAATGGGGTCGATTGGGAAGATGTGATTGTTAAGCTCAAGAGTACAATCACGGATAACGGAATTGACGGTGACAGTTCTTCCAGTGGCGACTTCTACATTGAATGTCGAAGGGAGTTTGGAGCGTCTACGACTAAGGAGCTTCTCGGATTCGAACGACACAAAGCAATTATCGGCTCCAGTATCAAACAAACATGATGCATAAATACCATTCACAAGGAACGTACCATTAACCACATTGTTGTCGGTTTGGGCTTGGCGCACGTTGATGTTGAAAGTTCTGGCGCGTGCGGCCTGCTGTTGCTGTTGCTGCTGTTGTTGCTGGTGTTGCTGCTGCTGTTGAGGCTGCTGCTGCTGGGGCTCTTGTTTCACAACCCTGTTTGGGCACATGTTGGCGAAATGGTTAGGATTGCCACATGCGAAGCAGGCTCTGGCTTAGACCGCGGGTGCCGGAGGAGCTTGTTGACCCTGTGGGGCAGTGAGTAGAGCTTGATGAGCAGGAGCTTGTCGGATACAGCAGTTGGCAGTAAAATGACCGTACACATTGCAATGAGCCCAAAAACGGCAAGCAATGGCAGTCGGGTGATGGTAGGTACAAGTAGGGCAGAGCGGATGTGGCCCAACGTATGTACGCTTAGCAAGAGGTGCATTGGTCGCAGGCGCTGCCGCTTGGCGCTGTTGAGCTGGTACGGATTGAACTGGTGCAGCAGTGATCGCACAGTTCTTGTTACTGGAGCTGTTCTTTCTCTTGTTCTTCCTCTTGTTGCTCGATGAGGTGGGTTCGGCAGTTGGTGCGGTAGCGGTAGCTTGATGCCGATGCTTCGAAGTCTTATCCCAGACACCAGCCTTAACCCGCTTGTTATTGATTTCAGCGGCCAGTAGATAAGTTTCCTCGATCGTCGTAGTCTTAGCCGCTTGCACGAAAGCAGCAACGCAGTCGGGCAGGGCCCGGATGTACTTCTTGATTGCCATGTCTGGAGTCTTGACTTGGTCAGGACAGATAATGCTGAGCTGTTTGAAACGAGCAGTGAGACCAACATTGTCACCACCCTTTTGCTGTATGTGCCAAAATTCATCTTCTAGCTTTTGACGTTCGTGAGGAGGGCAGAATTCCTCTAGCATAACTTCCTTGAGCTCGTCCCACGACAGACCGTAGGCTGCATCGTTCCCTCGCTTGTTCCTCTCGGCCGTCCACCAGTCTAGTGCACGGGACTGGAAAACGCCGGTAGCATTCAGAGTACGGAGGTCATTAGGGCAACCACTCAACTTGAATTGCTTGAAACTGAATTGCTTGAAACTGAAGGTCTTCGCGGTAGCTTTTGGAGTAACCTCAATGGAATCAAACCAGTGGAATAACGCAGTAGGACCTCCCTCGCCAGTGAATTCTTTTGGCCCACACGACTTGAATTGCTTGAAACTGAAGGTCTTCGCGGTAGCTTTTGGAGCTTCGGTTCTCGATTCCTCAGACGATTTGCTGGCATTCTCATAAACATCACTCACGGCCTTTGCTACACTTTTAGCGATGATGGCAGCAAGACGTTTGTCTCTCTTTTCTTGTCGAGAAAGTAAGGGATGACGGGATCCAGACGACATTGTCTGCAACAGACATCGTCACAGGACTCAACACAAAATATTCGAATCTCACCTCACACGTTTACTACTACTAAAACTCAGGAACACGCATATTATCATAACACATAGATACCTAACCACGTAGAACACAAAACCACATAAACACATAAGCACGTAGAGCACAGAATCATATTAACACATAAGCACGGAATCACAGAAACATTTCAACACAAGAGGCAGTCAGAATACAGAAACCTATCATTCAAAACCTGCGATTGTCCAGGAATAGCGTAGTACATCGTAGCATAAGGTTGTCCAAAATTCAGCGATTTGTTAGCGATTTGAGACAGAATGGCAGTGCGAGTCGTATGTGTCGATCGAAGTGAAAGCGAAATCGAGTAAATTCCAAAAATTTAAACACATAACAGGTAAACACATATAAACTCATAAAATTGACGAATTATCAGAGTCAGCAGTTGCGGGCTCAGATTTGAAGCACGTAAAAATCGAGAGTTAGACTGTCTGCGGCTAGTAGACTTCGACTAACCAAAGCGATTCAACTATTCGCAAGGACTTGTCGTCTACGTTTGACCTTCAGGAGTGTGTCCTTGTGTCACACCCCGACTTTCCACGTGTCACCGGTGGGCCCGGTGGGGAGTATCGTGACGTGGTTGGCAACATAATAGGCAAACAACACAATATATAAATGCACAGCGGAAGTAAAAGATAATTGTATTACAATCCGAATAAAAAGTAATATCCAAGTATTACAACGGAAAGTAAAGGATCCACAGGCGGATCTTAAAACATAAATATTGTTCAACAGACTTTAGACGCCTAGAACATGCAAGATTCCTTATTAACGTCCTGAGCAGCTTCCAGCCTATTACGTACTTGTACCTGTCACTTAGACTTTTAAAAATACGTCAGTTTTCACTGGTAAATACACTCAACCGACTCATTTGAAAATGTCTATAAAAATTGATTTGGGTGCTCAAGGCACGAAGATGTTTTGACACTTTGATTAAAATGCACAAGGCAAAATTAATCTTTTATACTTGATTAAAATGCACAGAGGCAAAGTTTAATCTTTTACAACTTGGGACAAACTATATTTCATGTTATCAGTTTTACATAACTTGCTCTACATACGGGGCCCGGTTCTATGCCGGTTCATGATTAACCGACACACCACTATTCCCCTATTGGGAATCCCTTATTGGGTATAATTAATTAATAAACATATGGCATCTGTCAGGTGTATGCCTACACCCCGTGCTTAGGTCGTGGCCATTGCATTTAATGAGTCAAGGATATCCAGGACGCGGTCGCATTAATCCCCAATGTTTCAGTCAAGCAATACGAATTAAAACAGGTTATTTGGATTTCCCGACTTATTGGTCTTTGAATCCCATACCTGACCATGCGGTATTTATATTACCGTATCCCAAGCCCGTAATAGGGAAAATAAGTTAAGAGTATTTACCTGAGCTAGCTCCTGTCTTAAATAGCAAGAATTATAATAACTCAGACGTATTCACTTAAGTAAGCGTAGGTACAATTTACCGGAAGGCTCTAGTCTAGAATGATGGTATAAATAACCAATTAGAATGCTAACGGGTCTTTAATTAAGCCTAAGATTAGACCGGTTAGTCTTAAGGAAATATACGGTTCAAACGCATGATTAAGCGAAGACCGGAATAGAATGTGTTTTAGACCCGAAAAGTTTGAAGACTTGTATAATATGGGTAAACTAAACACCTTCTGGATTTTGAGATAAAAATGATAAGGTTTGACCCGTTTCGGCTAACTTATGCAAACTAGTTACATAAGCCGATCCGAACGCGAAAAGTGCGTAACGAGTAACCACATGAATCATATACAGGTTTCCTAAGTTAATATGCATTAAACATGTTGTGATATCAGTAGGATATCTTCCATTATGCCCAAAACGAGTTTAATCTCAAAATAAGCCCCGTAGGGGTATTTTGGTCATTTTAAAGGTTATAAAAGAGGTTAAATGAAATTCTGAGATTCGGGTCCGAATACATCAGTGGAATAACTTATTTTATTAAGTCATATCAGTTGGTAATAGGTCTTATATGGAAAAATGGTTTTAAACCCAAACTATGCGTTTAATACGCTTTAAAAAGCCATTTTAAGCGATTTCCTGGTTATACAGGAAATCTGAGTTTTCTGATCAGGTTATAAAGTTCAAAATACTTTATTTATTATATAAAATCAGTAGCAATTGGATTGGTGTCAAAATACTATGTAAAACTCATTTTATGACCGAAAAGGGTATATTCGGTATTTACCGAATTAAAGCCATAACCTTAGGTTATGAGTAGGTTAAAAATAATTAAAAATCTTTAAAAATTCCAAAATATTATATTACATCAGTGGGTAAAAGGTTTGGTGTCAAAAATTGGGTTTAGATAGGCTTTATGCTAATTGCGCCGTTTAATTACTAAAAGGCGTTATAATTACGCTAATGAGCATAACTCCTAATCTGGACCTCCAACTAATGTAGAATTTTAGGGACATGCTTATAAATCAGCAACTAACGGAAATATGTAAACGAATCGGATAATCAATGAACCAACCACAGAGGGTTATGCTAACATGTAGCCTGGTCCTAAGGAAGCTCTAAGGCATTTACAAATCATACTAAATCGGGTCAGAACTGAAGTCAAAGCAAAAGTCAAAGTTTAGCGACTTTCGGTTCCGAACCGGGTCTAAATAGAAAATTGTCGGGTTGAACATGTTTAGACATGTTCTTACACTAATTATCAAGTTATAAGAGTAATAAAACAGGTTGCAAAGCTTCTACATTGCTAATTATGTTTTAAATCGCAAATTAGGATTCTGTTGAATTTTTATAAACAACTTTGACCCGACATTTGATCTAGTTAGGATGGGAATCAGTGGATGCCTTTCTAAGGGTTTATTACCCACATAAATACCAACTTATAACTACTCTTAATTCGACTAATCACTGGGCCATTAGTGATTAATCTTAAAGTCAACCGTTAATTACGACGGTTTGACTTTTAAGCTATAACTAAGTAAAAACTTAACTAAGAAGGGTTAAGCAAACTTACTGAAGTCCTATGCTTGATTAGGAAGGTCTTGTGTCTGCTCTAAAACTCCCAAAAGCTCCAGAATTGCACAAGAAGTGAATGATCAAATGGTTGCACTTAGGAGCTTTATATAGTGATCAAGTCACCATAGATTGTTGACAAATAAGGCTACCACTGACCACAACTCATCAACAAGTGTCCCTAGTGTTCTAGGGGTTGTTTAGGGGTCGTCCAATATGAGGAAAATCGTTTAAATGTCGTTTAATGCGTTTAAACAGGCAATAGCCGGTTTTCTGTCGCTGGGCACATGCTTGCGCACCGTAAGGGTCAATGCTTGCGGTGCGCAAGCCTTCCACTGCAGCCAAAAATTTGTTGTTCTTTGGTGTTTCGAAGGGGAAACCATCTTTTCCGAAATTGGGACTTCAATTATCAGTTTGGGGCCTCTAAAATGTGCCTTGAACAGTTACATACCATACCATTATGTTATGTTTGCTTGGATCCTTTTCAAAAGTGCCGAACAAGAAGGTTTACCGTAGAAATTTCCATAGGAACCTATCATGCACTTCGAATTCATTTATTGTCAACGAATCTCTGGATTTAAGATATATCAGATGTGTGATATATATATACTTGGGTCTTGGGATTTATAAATGAGGTCGTTCAGAGGTGAAAATTAACATGACGACACTTTTAAATCCGGCCAAAACATCTTTATTAAATCCGGGTTTACAACGTTTTTTTTTTGTCTTACCTGACACGTGTCGTTATTTCATTGAACACGAATTTTCGAGGTGTTACATCCTCACCCCCTTAAAATAAATCTCGACCCGAGATTTACTGAAATAAATAAGGGTACTTTTCTTTCATCGTGGATTCATCCTCCCACGTATATTCGGGACCTCTACGTGCATCCCATTTGACCTTTACAATAGGCACATGCTTCCTTCGAAGCTTCTTAACCTGTCGATCCTCATTCGATACAGGATGCTCATCACATCATAAATCTGTATATCATTATGTGATAGTGTTTCTTGACTTATTGGCGAAACACGTCCTTAACTCATGAGTGTGGGGTGCATTGTGCGTTCCACCGAGCTCCTTAATTAGGTCTTAGCTCGTAAGCATTTTAATCTTGATACATTCGAATCCTTCGAATGATTCTATATATTCCAAGCTTAACTAACCTGAAAATTACTACTCGGCACACCCTTCCATGGTGTTATCTTTTGTTGAACCTTATCTTTTAGCCAGAACTTAGGAGGGTTGCTATTTTCATAAATCCTTGATTTCCTGCCGGATACTGGCAACTTACAATCGATTATGGATTTGTATGATCTTATTTGTTGTTTCCTAGGCAACTTTCAGGTCTTGATAAGTGGACTTACCAATCTATTGTCCCAACAATAGATGTTTAACATTCCATCTATACCAGGTCTCCAAAGGAGCAGCCTTGATGCTTATATATCAACCATTATAGAAAAGCTTATCTTAAAGTGAGATGGTTATTCCAACCACTGCTTAATTAATATTAAGGAATAGCTAATCCTTGTCGTTAGTCGAACAATCGACGATCCTGGGTAGCTGATGGAAATTTTTAATCGTTGCCTAATTAGGGTTGCGGTAATGAATGCATAAGCAGAATGAACCGTCTTGCATAATTAACTATACCGAATTCTCAGGATATTGAGTTAGGCTTTATGAAACTTACTTAATCAGGGCTTCCGATTCTTCCAATAATGGTACTAGTTGTCTTGGAGATTTCATAATGATGTTGCTCTAAATGGGATATAAATCTTAACTCTACTTGCCCCTTGGGAGGTAAACAGGGTAGTCTTAGGAGAAGATAATCAAGATACAAGGAGGTTACCGAGATTTCCATATCTCAGGCTCCAGTTCACCCATCATTGCTTGTGTCAAATAAGTGACACCTTTTATGTTACTAGTCCACGAATTCCTTAATCGGAAACATTTACTTAGACAATTCTATTCTGGATATCTTCTTTGAATACTATTAGTTGACTTTAGTACCATATGATCATTGGAATATCTTTGTGGTTCCATGCATTAAACCTCCATACTGATCAGGCATGGAAGCAATCTATGGGACACACTAGGATACGCCAATCCTCATATGGCACTCTTATCAAACATAGTTTGGCATTCGCAGGCGATATAAAATAATGGGAAAATAATAAAATAAAATAATATATATTCTCGTACTCTTTCTGGGGAAGAGTACTCCAGATTCTTATGAAAGGATTATCTCCGAGGATGGGAGAGAGGGTCATTAAAGATTCCATTGGTAAATTATACCTTATTTTTAATATCTGAAGTTCTTATGAATGCAATCAAAAGTTTGCTAAGCTTATGGTTTACTAAAGGTTTATTATCCATTGCATTAACGTAAAATACTTAGCAGATATAATCGATGCTAAAAGGTAAGGACGTACCTAATGCTATTATTGATATGCACTGTCTCTGGCATTCGACCGGTAGTTTAGGCGTTTCCTTTCTTATCCATCCCGGACTTAGCTGCTCCTTCCTTGGCAGCCTCAGGGCAATTAGTACTGATGTGGCCCTTTTCGCCACAGCTGAAACAGTTTGCATTCTTTATGTCCCTACATTCGTGGGACTGGTGGCCCGTTCTTTTGCAGATGCCACATTGCTTTACCTTTTGGTTTGATCGACACTGTCCCCAGTGTCTTCTTTTGCAGGTTTTGCATGTAGGCTTCTTGTTGGAATCCTGTTGGTTATTGTTGAACTCGGATTTGCTCTTCTTAGGATTCTGGGAGTTATCCTCCTCCCTTTTACGCTTCCCATCTCCAGAGGCCTTGGCAGCCTTGTTTCTAACCACATCGAGTGTGAGAGATAGCGACAGATCTGCCGCTGACCTGAATGTAGTAGGTCTCGATGCTTTCACACTTGCCTTTATTTCTGGGGCTAGACCCCCAATAAAGCGAGCTATTCGCTTTGGTTCCGGTGTGATCAAATAAGGAACCAATCGAGACTTGGTATTGAAACTTGTAAGGTATGCTTGACAATCTAAGTTCTCCATGACTAATGTCAAGAATTCAGTCTCAATTTTCTCAACTTCATGTTGAGGACAATAATTTTCTTTGATAAGAGCAACGAACTGATCCCAAGTCATGTTGTACAAAGGGATCTTCCCCGTAGCTTGGATCAGTGACCTCCATCAAGCTAGAGTTTCTCCTTTAAAAGATTGTGAAACAAATTTCACAACATCTGGTTCCGCACAACCGCTGATGTCCACTACAGTGTCCATCTCCTTGAGCCATGTCATGCAATCGATGGCTCCCTCTTCTCCTGTAAAGTCTCTGGGCTTGCAGGAGACAAAATATTTATACGAACAGGTTTTAACATGTGGCTCTTGATTAAGCACAACCTGTCCAGATGGAACACTCCTCTGATTGGACGAGTTATGAACATCGTCTTCCTTTGACTCATGTGATTTAGGAGGGGGCTTACTACGAGCCACTGATAGAGTTTTAGAGTGTGTATCACTTGGTTCATCATACTGTCTGTCGAGGGCTCGTGTAACGGCATCATCTATTAATGCCTGCAGTTCCGCACCAGTTATATTAACTCTGGTAGCATCATTATCCTCCCTCAGGTGGCTGTTGACCTCATCTGATCCAGCCATGTAGTTGGATTGCTACATACATATTGACAATTATTTATTCAGAGATTATCATGGAATCATCACCTTTGACGATTCATCAACCATGGTAATATAAACCATATTGGTTAATTTATTAGTTATATTTAATTAGCATTTTCATTATAATTTACCCTAGTTATAAAACATTAAGGATATAAAAGTAGCGCAAAAGGCCTAGTCACAAGGACAGTTTTAAATTTACAAGCCATGATTTCAGAGAATCGAGGCATTATAATTTATCCTAGTTATAAAACATTAAAGATATTAAGGTGGCGCAAAGGCCTAGTTACATGGACAGTTTTAAATTTACAAGCCATGATTTCAGAGAATCGAGGCAAGTTTATAAGCTAGTAATGGCACAAAAGGCCTAGTCACGCGGACAAGTTTATAAGCCATGATTTCAGAGAATCCAGGCAAATTTATAAGTTAGTAATGGCACAAAAGGCCTAGTCACGCGGACAAGTTTAATTTATAAGCCATGATCGTTTGGGATCGAGGCATTTAGGTGTGAATCAAAGTTCATTACTTTTTCTTGACAGGGATTTGTAGGCTACCACTGTCTTTAGTCTCAGAGGACATTAACTATAGCCCGTAGGCATTTCCCTTCTAAGGGATGTTTATAATATGATAATCTTATAGGATGATATAAGCCATGATTTCTAAATCAATAAACTAGATAAGAAAATTGGAAGAATCCAATATAAGAATGACTGTTGTGATTTTTCTCGAACCACATCTGTCAAGAGTGCTAACACGTTCTTAGGTGTTAACAAGGATTTGAATCTCTTGAATAGGTCCTACCATCTAGGCCTCGTCATATAGGCTAGGTTTACCTTTAAGATTCCTTTTTAATAATAAACGCAGGACAACCCTAACTCGGGATGTTAATAAGGATCTGAACCTAAATTGAGGAACTGCCATCTTGGCCGGGTCTTAATAATGACACAAGGCTAGGTCTTGTCCCTTTTTAGATTTTGCCATTTTATTATAATGGTAGATCTTATAATATAGGAATGATATTTTAAACATAATCGTTCCTTTAAAATTTAAGCAAGTATATAGTTGCCCTAAACGGGACTTCTAATAAAAATGACTTGCCCATGCAAAGGCTAATCAGAAAAATAATCAAGGAAGTAATTAAAAGACAATGAAACGAATTGGAATTTGTCCTATGTTATTGTCTAGACTCAAGAATGTGCAACTGTGTAATTGAGATTAAACGCAAAAGGCTAGCGTTTAATTCACTCAGTGTTGGCTCTGATACCAATCTGTCACGCCCCGACTTTCCACGTGTCACCGGTGGGCCCGGTGGGCAGTATCGTGACGTGGTTGGCAACATAATAGTCAAACAACACAATATATAAATGCACAGCGGAAGCAAAAGATAATTGTATTACAATCCGAATAAAAAGTAATATCCAAGTATTACAATGGAAAGTAAAGGATCCACAGGCAGATCTTAAAACATAAATATTGTTCAACAGACTTTAGACGCCTAGAACTTGCAAGATTCCTTATTAACGTCCTGAGCAGCTTCCAGCCTATTACGTACTTGTACCTGTCACTTAGACTTTTGAAAATACGTCAGTTTTCACTGGTAAATACACTCAACCGACTCATTTGAAAATGTCTATAAAAATTGATTTGGGTGCTCAAGGCACGAAGATGTTTTGACACTTTGATTAAAATGCACAAGGCAAAATTAATCTTTTATACTTGATTAAAATGCACAGAGGCAAAATTTAATCTTTTACAACTTGGGACAAACTATATTTCATGTTATCAGTTTTACATAACTTGCTCTACATACGGGGCCCGGTTCTATGCCGGTTCATGATTAACCGACACACCACTATTCCCCTATTGGGAATCCCTTATTGGGTATAATTAATTAATAAACATATGGCATCTGTCAGGTGTATGCCTACACCCCGTGCTTAGGTTGTGGCCATTGCATTTAATGAGTCAAGGATATCCAGGACACGGTCGCATTAATCCCCAATGTTTCAGTCAAGCAATACGAATTAAAACAGGTTATTTGGATTTCCCGACTTATTGGTCTTCGAATCCCATACCTGACCATGCGGTATTTATATTACCGTATCCCAAGCCCGTAATAGGGAAAATAAGTTAAGAGTATTTACCTGAGCTAGCTCCTGTCTTAAATAGCAAGAATTATAATAACTCAACCGTATTCATTTAAGTAAGCGTAGGTACAATTTACCGGAAGGCTCTAGTCTGGAATGATGGTATAAATAACCAATTAGAATGCTAACAGGTCTTTAATTAAGCCTAAGCTTAGACCGGTTAGTCTTAAGGAAATATACGGTTCAAACGCATGATTAAGCGAAGACCGGAATAGAATGTGTTTTAGACCCAACAAGTTTGAAGACTTGTATAATACGGGTAATCTAAACACCTTCTGGATTTTGAGATAAAAATGATAAGGTTTGACCCGTTTCGGCTAACTTATGCAAACTAGTTACATAAGCCTATCCGAACGCGAAAAGTGCGTAACGAGTAACCACATGAATCATATACAGGTTTCCTAAGTTAATATTCCTTAAACATGTTGTGATATCAGTAGGATATCTCCCATTATGCCCAAAACGAGTTTAATCTCAAAATAAGCCCCGTAGGGGTATTTTGGTCATTTTAAAGGTTATAAAAGAGGTTAAATGAAATTCTGAGATTCGGGTCCGAATACATCAGTGGAATAACTTATTTTATTAAGTCATATCAGTTGGTAATAGGTCTTATATGGCAAAATGGTTTTAAACCCAAACTATACGTTTAATACGCTTTAAAAAGCCATTTTAAGCGATTTTCTGGTTATACAGGAAATCTGAGTTTTCTGATCAGGTTATAAAGTTCAAAATACTTTATTTATTATATAAAATCAGTAGCAATTGGATTGGTGTCAAAATACTATGTAAAACTCATTTTATGAACGAAAAGGGTATATTCGGTATTTACCGAATTAACGCCATAACCTTAGGTTATGAGTAGGTTAAAAATAATTAAAAATCTTTAAAAATTCCAAAATATTATATTACATCATTGGGTAAAAGGTTTGGTGTCAAAAATTTGGTTTAGATAGGCTTTATACTAATTGCGCCGTTTAATTACTAAAAGGCGTTATAATTACGCTAATGAGCATATTGGTCAACATTTAAGCAACTAACGGAAACATGTAAACGAATCGGATAATCAATGAACCAACCACAGAGGGTTATGCTAACATGTAGCCTGGTCCTAAGGAAGCTCTAAGGCATTTACAAATCATACTAAATCGGGTCAGAACTGAAGTCAAAACAAAAGTCAAAGTTTAGCGACTTTCAGTTCCGAACCGTGTCTAAATATAAAATTGTCAGGTTGAACATGTTTAGACATGTTCTTACACTAATTACCAAGTTATAAGAGTAATAAAACAGGTTGCAAAGCTTCTACATTGCTAATTATGTTTTAAATCGCAAATTAGGATTCTGTTGACTTTTTATAAACAACTTTGACCCGACATTTGATCTAGTTAGGATGGGAATCAGTGGATGCCTTTCTAAGGGTTTATTACCCACATAAATACCAACTTATAACTACTCTTAATTCGACTAATCACTGGGCCATTAGTGATTAATCTTAAAGTCAACCGTTAATTACGACGGTTTGACTTTTAAGCTATAACTAAGTAAAAACTTAACTAAGAAGGGTTAAGCAAACTTACTGAAGTCCTATGCTTGATTAGGAAGGTCTTGTGTCTGCTCTTAAGCTCCCAAAAGCTCCAGAATTGCACAAGAAGTGAATGATCAAATGGTTGCACTTAGGAGCTTTATATAGTGATCAAGTCACCATAGATTGTTGACAAATAAGGCTACCACTGACCACAACTCATCAACAAGTGTCCCTAGTGTTCTAGGGGTTGTTTAGGGGTCGTCCAATATGAGGAAAATCGTTTAAAGGTCGTTTAATGCGTTTAAACAGGCAACAGTCGGTTTTCTGTCGCTGGGCACATGCTTGCGCACCCTAAGGGTCAATGCTTGCGGTGCGCAAGCCTTCCTCTGCAGCCAAAAATTTGTTGTTCTTTGGTGTTTCGAAGGGGCAACCAACTTTTCCGAAATTGGGACTTCAATTATCAGTTTGGGGCCTCTAAAATGTGCCTTGAACAGTTACATACCCTACCATTATGTTATGTTTGCTTGGATCCTTTTCAAAAGTGCCGAACAAGAAGGTTTACCATAGAAATTTCCATAGGAACCTATCATGCACTTCGAATTCATTTATTGTCAACGAATCTCTGGATTTAAGATATATTAGATGTGTGATATATATATATATATATACTTGGGTCTTGGGATTTATAAATGAGGTCGTTCAGAGGTGAAAATTAACATGACGACACTTTTAAATCCGGCCAAAACATCTTTATTAAATCCAGGTTTACAACGCTTTTTTTTGTCTTACCTGACACGTGTCGTTATTTCAATGAACAGGAATTTTCGAGGTGTTACACCTTGCCTCGATTCTTGGGCGTTTGGCACACATCCCGTTAGTCGTGTCGTGACTTCAGGTCGTTGGAGTCCGTTGAGACTTTGGTGGGAGTTTTTGTAAAATGTGCGGAACAAGTCGTCAAGGTTAGGGTTTCACCCCTGGCTCAACAACTTCGTCCCTGTTTTTTTTTATAAGGTAGAGGAGATTATTCATCAAAATATGGATTTCACTCCTGATTTGGTATAATTCCCCCGTTGAACAAGCGTTCGTTATTGAAAAAGAACGAAGAAATCATTGATAAGTTGATAAAACAACATTAATCGAGCAATTTAGTCAAGAGTTTGTGGTTTTCACCCCTAATCTCGACTTTATCGCCTTATTTATAGCTGTAAATTCGAGTGTAGTGATAGTGTAGCATAGGCGAGAATAGTGAGGAATAAGCTCGTGCATAATCCCTACTGGTTACGCACAACTTGGTCTGTTGGTTCCTAACTATAGACTAGGTTTTCTAAGACATCGACCCGGACTAGGTCGAGTCTTGCCTAATTCCCTATAGTTATGGCTCTGATACCAATCTGTCACACCCCAACCGATGGCGGAATCATCGGGGCATGGCACTGAGCGAAACAGATTGTCCAGAAGTTTCCATAACAATTATCAATACTATTCAATTTAAATAATACGTCCCATACCGTATCTCAAACAGCAAAATAATTATTACAGACAAAAATCCAGGCAAATATTTTGTTCCGACAACTCAGATTTTTTTAATAGACAACAATTGTTTATCTGCTTCTAGAGACCCTTAGTTTGACCACTACAGACAACTATTTGTTGGGCTCTAAAGCTTTATTCTAGCTTCAAATTCCTACCAAGTATGCGTCCTAAGCACCTGTCACATACGTTAAAATAAAAGTCAATACATAAAATGTAAAGGTGAGCATACAAGTTTGATAATAACATATAGAGTTCAAATTCGTTTACGCATAACCAGCACGTACACATAGTGAAATGAAGCACGTTAGTTATCGACATAGATCCATTGATACCAATGATTGCGGGTTGACTGCCCGAGGCAGTTCGCAATACATGATTACCACCGTAATCCATGCAAGTAATGGTCCTTAACAACCCCCGTGAGAACGGGTGTTGAGTCCAAACTATAGTACTATCGTTGCTAAGGCAGGTAGACAGCATTCCATGTGTAAACATAACAAACAAGCATTCATAAGCCACGTATAACATGCATTAACGGTTAGCGTTCAAATAGTATTGAGTAGTGTGTTTGATGTGATTTGAATAGTTGTAACGTATGTAACACCCAAAAGTGCTTAAAGCAAAAAGGGATCGAGTATACTCATAGCGGTTGATGGATTGAAGGGAGCGCTTAGCGAGTAAGGTTAGCCTGAATAGATTAGATCGTATAACGATAAGTGATGCGTAAAATGTCACAAAGTATGAAAGGGTTGGATAGTGGTTCGATCGGATGGTAATCCGATCGGACAGCAATCCGTGCGGATAATAATCCGTTCGGGTGGTCATCCGGTCGGACAGCGGTCCGGTCGGATGGCGATTCGAGTGGATTGTTTCTTCCTATAAAGAGAATGTGTTTGTGTACGATGGTTTATCTTTTGAAGTTTTCGTTGTAGTATTTTGAAAACACGAAAGTATCTCTATCCATCAAGTCGGTCGATCGGATGTCTGGTCGTGCGGATGAAAATCCGTTCGGATGGTCATCCGGTCGGACGGCGACTTAGTGATGAGGTTACTCACTGAAAGCAAGTGCACAACAGAAGCTTCATTCGATCGGATGGCAACCTTGTTAGTGAACATGTTGAAAATTGTTTAAGTCTTTAAAGTCTTAGTATCTCATGATCCGAAGAGTAATCCATTCAGATGGTCGTCCGATCGGATTACACTTCGTTCAATACTCAAACTTTAGATAAGGTTGTTTAAAGGTGGGACCCAAGTGTGATCCGTTCGGATGACCCATCCGATCGGGTGGCAATCCGGTCGGATAGCAATCCGTTACAGTTGTTCCGTTCGTCCTACACTTGGTCGTTTTGATTGTTTGTCATTATGTCGAGACGCTTTGACAACGTGTTAGTCAACAGAACCCCTAGTTCGACCCAGATGACCAACCCGACCAGGAATCACCCTAGTCCGGCCGGTTACCGGCTTGAGACGGTTGTTCTTGACTAACCAGAAATCGGTAGTCTCGTCGGTAGAATCCAGATCTTGAGCTAGTACAACACTACGTTAGAGTAGAAGACTAGAACCGGGTCCGATCCTATCGGTTTTGAGTGTCTTGAGTGTAAAAGAGTTGAAAGAAAGTTAAAACCATCTTTCAATCCTTTTTCACCATTCTTGTGCCGAGATCTTTACAAGATCTTTGTATGTTTGCGTGGAAATTGGTTAGATCTCGGTTGTTCTTGGTGGATTGAAGTCAAAACATGAAGTTCTTGAAGAACACATGATGACGTCACCCTAGAACACCCGAAATCTAGTGATTTCACGGTTAAAAGTTAAGATTTAAAAGGTAGAAAGGTGTAGGAGTGCGTGTAGATCAAGAACGTACAAGATTTAGGGCGAGATCTTACCTGGATTGAGAGAAATCGAAGAAAAGGTGAGGAGCACGAATGGTTCGGACAGAGAGTTTCCAGAAATGGAAAGAATGACAATGACAATGGTATTTATAGGATTCCAAAAGAGGAAAGGGTTATCCGATCGGATGACACACTGCTCGGATGGCTTATCCGGTCGGATGACATCCTGGTCGGATGGCGTTTGTTTTGTAGCGCAGTGGCTATCCGGTCGGATGGCACTTGGTTTGATTGTTTGACGCGACGATTTTTTATGTTTCGATTTCGATTGCGAGCGGCTCGTCACGATAGGGCTTCTTAGTCAAATTACTTTTAGTCCCAACTACTAACTATCATAGTTCGATTTTTCAATTCGGATTCGAGTTCGATTGCGTTTCGAGTTTCGATTGAGTTCGATTGATTTCCACAACATTTATATATATATATATATATATATATATATATATATATATATATATATAACACGCACAAGTAACACATAAGGCGCACACACACGTATAATAACCAAATTAAATCGAGTTGCGGTTTGTGTCACGATTCAATGTCGAGTAGCATAGCTTGATTATTGATTAGTTAACTTTATCGCATTGTTACTTCCTATAATTCACAGTCGTAAGTCGGTTAGATAGCGATTAACACCATCGATTTTAGCAATTTACAACACTTACTCCACATAATACGATTAAAATAAGGAAATTACTATAAGCCAAATTTGTACAATCGGTCGTTGACTTTGACCTTGACTTTGACTTTGACTTCCGAAAACACGGGGTGTTACAAGACTAGTTGCCTATAAACCGGTTTTCAATACGAACAATGATGGTAAACGGGTCCGTATTTTAATTACGGACGCGTAGGAAAAAGAATTACGTAAAACGGACTTGTATAGCGAAAGTTATGCAAGTTCAAAGTTGTTAATTGGTAATTTTCGTAGCTGGGCAATTGCAGCAACAAGAGAACAAACCTGCTGTGAAAAATAGGCCGTCGCGTTACGCGACGGCAAATCAACATTTTGGTCGCGCGACGCGACCCTTGTCGCTGGCCGCGAAGGATGAATCGAAAACGGTCGCGGGGCGCGACCAACTATTATTTCAGAAATTTTGTTTTAATTCTATTGTTGGGCCTTAGAACTTGATTATTTGTGCTTAAATGTGTCAAAACTAACAGTTTATGTGGTTTTGCCATTAGGTGAAAGCTCCCAAGATGTCCGGATGAAGATCAAGCGTCTTTCAAGAACCGAACACACCGAACAAGCTTCCGCATTGATCTAATTTGTTTTAATTAATATGTAAATACTAAGATTTGCATTTAAACGTTTAAACTAGTTAGAATGATAACTCTAATATTTTGATCATGTATGGTTGTAAACCCAACAAAGTTTTTGTAAGCTCGCATTTTGTAATAAATGCGTGTTATAAATTTCAGTTATTTTAAGATGGGTCTTACATAAACAATATAAACACATTGCAAAGTAAACCAATATAGCCATTGAAAGAATCCTTTATTGGTGGTTCTAACACATATGAAGAATTGTTTATTGATGGTTTTAGCACACGTGAGCCTTTGTTTTGAACGGAAGAATCCTTTTTTGGTGGTTCTAGCAGTTGTGATTATGGAGTTACGGGGGTGAGATCAGTTCATATAAACATTGGGATGACCGATTCTTATAGGAAAATAGTTGGTTGACGAAATCGGATATGATCTACAATTTATGAATTTGAGAGGAGAAACTAAGGATAACTTTATGGATGATTTGGGTGTGTGATTACTATTCTGCCCTTGACCAAAATAGTCAAACAAACTGTCAATTGACAAAGGGAGACATGGTGTGATGAAATGCACCCACGGGGATGCAAAGTACAAACATGGGCAAACCACAAGGAGCCAAATACCGGTATCAAATTTGAACAAAACTGGGAACCGAGTACGGTACCAAATATTTTGGCACGGTACGGTACCCGTTTTGATACCAATTTGATTTTATTTATTTTTTGAGCACTCGTACGTATACCAAATAGGTAAAATCGTTACGAGTACCAATATGCGTGCCAAATAGATAAATTTGACACAAGTACCAATATGATTTGTGTACCAAATAAGTAAAATCAATACGAGTACCATGAAAACCATAATACGAACTAAATAATAATATAAAAGATCTCTTGAAATTCTATATAAAATTCGGTACTAGTACCATTTTTTACACGTATCCATACCAATACCAAAAGTACCGAATACCAAAATCAATAAAACTGGATATTGATATATGTACCGAATATTCAAAATCAGTACGGATACAAATACCGTTAGAGATACGACACTAAAGTGAATACAAGTAATTGGGAAAAAAATTCATCCCTACTTGCAACCAAATCGAAAGATTGAAAGGAAGCACAAAATTAAACCTGAATTTAATACTAATAAAAAATATATACTTTTATTTGAGTACTTTCTTTCGTACCTACTTGCAACCAAATCAAAAGATTGAAAGGAACCACTAGATTAAACCTGAATTTAATATTAATCAAAATGATCCACAGATTGAAGATCCTGTATATTAATTCAAAAGTGTGAGAAATATTGTGGAGATCACATGTGTTCTCAATCTAAACTAATTCAAAAGGGTAAACAAGTAATTTTCTTATTGATTCAATTAATTGATAAAATTCCATAACCGCCACTCTTTATTATAGGAATACAAATTAAGAATTAATCTACGAATTTGTGTCACCTCGTTCATCAATTATTAATTCTAAAGATCGCAGAATGAAAATTTATAGAGTGTTATATAGTGATGGATGCAGAATGAAGGCTTTATACAACACTACAAATCTCTATAAAAATTACGACTAGCATATAACACCATATAACCATTTTATAACTCTGTATAACACTACAACATTATTTATAACATTGTAACCACTATTCAGAACTGTATAGTGTTATATATTTTTATATAGTGTGACATAGTGTTATATGGTGTTATATAGTGTTTTTTTTTTGTGTTACATAGTGTTATATGATGGATGTATAGTGTTATATGGTGTTATATGATGGATGTATAATGTTATATGGTGTTATATGATGTTATATAGTGTTATTTAGAGTTATATAGTGTTATATAATGTTATATAGTGTTATAGTGTTATATAATGTTATATAGTGTTATATTTTTCTGGTAGTATGTCTATGATAGATGTATAGTGCTATATATTGTTATATAGGATTACATAGTATTATATGGTGTTATATGGTATTACAAAGTGTTATATGGTGTTACATAGTGTTATATGATGGATGTATAATGTTATATATTTCTTGTAGCAATTACGTATTTCTGGATTTTTAGAATGTCCAGATTTTAGAATAAGTTTAAAATTGAATCACTAGAATTTAGTAGTGAATTGCTAGAATTTAGGAGAGGTTACCTAAATTGAAACATATACAAAGACACTATTACCCCTACAATTTTCAAATCAGTCTAAATAATTAAAAACACAATTTATAATTTGGTCCCTATTGATCTCAGCTATTAGATCAAGGATCTAATGGTTTAAAACACTTCTTATAGTTATCGCACTTTAGACACTTTGTACACTATCCCTACTCACGATACACATTTAAGTACTTTCTTACTTTGTCTCATGCTTAGATCATGCATAATGGTTAATGCTGGTTAATGCCTCCTGAGTGATATTTTTTGTCACATTAGCATCATAATTTCCATTAAAAAAATGTGTAACAGATAATGACCTTTAATGTCTCTTTTTTAAATACTTCCATTTTTTTCTCTTCTTTAGGTATTATTCTAGATAATTCTCTTCCTCTTCATGTCCCTACAATGTCTAGAGGATGGTGCTAGGAGCGTTATCAAACTCTTTCACGTCTCTATAATGCACACTACGCATGGCAAAGGTCAAAATTATATATGAACACATATGTAGGCATATTATGTAATATATTACCTAAAAAAGTACTATATGTTATATTCTAAAGTAATTGACCCACTCCTAGCTCAGTTGGTTTTCGGTCGGGGGTTTGCCAATGGCCACCCCGGTTCGAATCCCGGCGTATACTGCTTGTGGGGCGGGTTGTCTCAATGATGGATCGTATCCTACCGAGGCATGGTGCGGTCTTGAGAGCAACCCGGTTTTACCCAGCTGTCACCCCAGCGAGTCTCTCGTGTGGGGGCAGTATGGTTTCCGGGCGGAAGTCAGCTTGCGCGGCGGCCGGGGCCCGATCGAACATTGCGTCCGAGAGTGCGGGGCTGACGGGGGATTGTCTTCGACATGAACCCGGTGACCACTGGTCCAGTACATAGAAAGTCACCTTCCAAAAAAAAAAAAAAATTCTAAAGTAATTAGTTTAATTAAATAATGTTATGTACCATGAGAAAAAAAGTCAAATAAGCACAATTGAGATAGAAAAACTATGAAAGATATTATTTCATTTAATGAAATTATCCCATTAACTACATTAGAAAATAAGAACATGTAAACTACCCTACCTAAAAATAGACTGTAACGTTCCATTTAGAAAATAAGTTAGTTTGTGATGTTTGACTTTATATTTTTAAGATCAAGCTTACGCACCGAGGTTTAAACTCACATTTTTGCAAATCAGAAAGCATCTAAGATACACTTTGATAAATGATAACGATTATAGCATTTCATAAAGTATGATATTATATTGGTTGTATTGTGATTAGTAGCTCAAACCAAACACCTATAGTTGGGTTTTTAAATTTATTCTATTTAGCTTTCTTTATATGTTTATAACTGGTCTTAACCTACCACGTTGTTGTGTGGGGGTGTAAAATCGTGTTGTTGCGGGGTATGAATGTAAAACCATGCTAAGTATAATTGAGTTTTATGAACTTGTTAGTGAATTAGTATATGTCAATTGACAGTTTAACTTTTAAAAGTCAAACTAACATATAATAGAGTCGAATGCGAAATATCGTATAAAAGTCCAAAAGGTGTGATGGTGGTGATGTAGAATGACTAATTTAACCATCTTGTGGATGTTATATGATAGTTTGACTCTTGACAAGATAGGTGGGAGTTTAGAAAGAAATGAGTGAAGAGCATCAAAGACACGAGAATGATTAAACTGATGCAAAGTAAGTAAAACTTACACCCTTACAATATGATCATTATATAAGAAATGTGAAGTTGCTGGAAATAAACGACTTGTAAAGTCCATACCCATGGTGTAGATCAAATCGATCAAAATGGGTAAGATTATGTTAGATCACACATCTGATCAAATAAAGAATTTTAAAGTTAAGACCCTATGATGTAAACCGAAAGGGTCAAACAAGAAAAAAAATGAAATTTTATAATAATCACTTGCATATGCAAACCAAACAAGAAAATGAATTTTGGTGATAAACATTTGTTGACGCGAACCAAAAGGGACGAACAAGCAAAACTGTGAGTTTTTGGTGATAAGCACTTGCTGACACGAACCAAACGGGTTAAACAAGTAAAATGAATTTTGGTGATAAACACTTGCTGACACGAACCAAACGGGTCGAACAATCAAAAAATGTGAGTTTTTAGTGATAAGCACTTGCTAACGCGAACAAAACGGGTCAAACAAGTAAAAATGATTTTTTGATAATAAACACTTGCTGGCCCGAACCAAACGGGTCAAACAAGAAAAAAGTGAATTTTGGTAATAAGCACTTGCTGGCGCGAACCATATGGGTCAAACAAGAAAAAATAAATTTTTGGTAATAAACACTTGCTGACGCGAACCAAACGGATCAAACAACTAAAAAGTGAGTTTTGGTGATAAGCACTTGCTGACGCAAACCAAACGGGTCAAACATGTAAAAATGATTTTTTTTGTGATAAACACGTGCTGACGTGAACCAAACTGGTCGAACAAGCAAAAGTGTGAATTTTTGGTGATAAGCACGTGCTGACGCGAACCAAACAGGTGAAACAAGTAATAATGAAAGTTGGTGATAAACAAGATAAAGATTGATTTAGATGCAATAAAAAATTAGTGGGCGATCAAAACTGGTCAAAAGAACAAACGGGTCAAATGGTGATCGCCATTTGAATCCGGTATTAAATGCTTTTTTTGTCAAGTTTCATGCTTATAGGTAAGCATAATGTATGAGCATGCATTGCCACGAATTGGAAATAAGTAACCGTCGTAAGGTATGGATAATGAGTCAATCGTTTTAACTCGCGCCAGATATGTATAAAAGGTTATGCTTTCGTTAGGGGATTATGGCTCGACTTAATAGGGGAGGGTCAAATTTGGGTAATAGATTAACCCAAGTGAAATGCATTTAGCATTTTGGGTAAAACAACCATTCGAGCCAAGGGCATGTCTATTATGCCGAAATGAACTAAATTGACTAAAATGCCCTGAGTGATGGATCAGGCAAACTACCCCTAGAGGTAGATTAAAATGAGTCCCATAATTAGGTTGGTCTTTTGGTAACATTAAAATGGGAGGCGTAGATCTTTTGACTTATGTCTCTTAACGGGTAATTTTGGTAAAATGTCATACCAGAGGGTAAAATTGGAATATAAATATTTTCCTAGAATAACCCACTACAAAAAAAGTTGTGGAAGATATAAGAGTAATTACGCAAATTATCCTTTATTTTCATGTTAAATTGCAATCTTTTCCTTTTTTTAAATAACGCAAAATGTCTTTTGGTTTGTAAATTTTGCACTCTTTGTCCTTTAAGATAATTAATGTTAACATTCAGTTAACTTTTATGTAAAAGGAAATAGCCTGTAATATACTTGAGTTTTTATTTTATTTTATTTTCTTTGTCATATTTCTTTTTATTTTATTAAATTTATCACTATTGTTTTGTCGATTTTTTTTAATTTTCTTAATTCATCAAATAAAAAAATTTATAAAATATTATATGTTTTTATAATTTATTTTCATTAAATTTATTTTTTATTTCACAAATAATGAAATTTTTTATATTATGCTTTTACATAAACCGTTTGTGTGATCGGGTTATTTATTTTACCACTTTTACAATTAATTATATGTTATTTGAACGAAATTTACAACTAAATATGGAGAAAAATAAACACATCAGTTGCGCGTTACGATGGGTCGGTTGAAACATAGATAAAAAATATGCCACAACGTTGTATTTTGAGATGAGTGCACGTCGAACATCTTATTACACGTCTAAAATAACCAGTTGCTTTAAAAGTGACGTTCCAAAATTTCAAAATTATATAAAAAATCATAGTTTAAACTGACATGTCGTAAACCGTGACCAACATGCTTATTTTTCTTCATATTTTGGTCTAAATTTCGTTCGTATAACATATAATAGTTATGAAAGTGATAAAAAAATAACTCTATAACACTAATGGTTTATGTAAAACATATTTTAAGAATTTATATTATTTTTAAAATAAAAAGTAAATAATTTAATGAAATTAATTAAAATAAAAAAATTATAAAAACATATATTTTTATAATAAATGTTAACTAATTAATTACATTTTTTTAAAGTAATCAAGAAAAAAAGAGTGATAAATATAATAAAATAAAAAGAAAAGAAATAAAATAAAATAAAAGAACTCAAGTAAATTATATGTTATGTCCTTTAAAAATAAACTTCAGATTATGTCCTTTGGGAAAAATTGTCTTTTTACCTTCAAGTTAATTGAAAAGTTAACATCAGTTAGCTTAAAGGAAAAAAAAAGGTGCAAAATTTACAAAAAAAATGACATTTTTCTTGATTTTTAAAGATAAAGGACAAATAGCAATTTAGTACATAAATATAAGGCGTTTTGTGTAATTTACTCAAGATATAATGAAAATCTTGATAAGAAAATAGGAGGTATGAGCTAGAATACGAAATGCCTCCTAATGGGTCGGTTGGGTAATTAACTTCAAACTGAAAGAGTGTTGAAAAGAAAATACGTTTTCAGCACACACGGTCGGGGTGAAAACCTGACCCGGCCGGGTAAGGGTGCTGAGAAAAAGAAACGTTTGAGTTGACACACCCGGGTGGAAACCTGACCCTGTCGGGTAAGGAGGCTGACACAAAAAAATGTGCTTTAAGTTTTCGTTCAAATGTTTCGACTACTAATCGTTTGACCGTATAACTTGAACACTAATTGTTTTAACTGTTTCTGACAGGCTTTCACTAAAGCGGGAACCGGACGAACGGACGACCAAGCACACGAAGAACCGAACACTCCTAAACCACCATTTCCTTGGGAACATCCCTTCAGGATAATTTAAAGCATGATCATGTGTGCCAAAGATTTCGTACTTAAAAACTTGTCTATCGTAAAATACAATTCAAGTGTAATAACTTGTTATGTCGATCGTCTAGGTTGTCGGTTAACCCAGACGTATAAGTTCTATGTTTATGTATTGTTTAAAAATAATTGGGAGCTAATTATCCGCATTTATTAAGATTATTATTTAAAACGGTTTATGACCTGAGGTTAATAGCAATAGATGATATCTATTTGATTACCCATATGATATACACACCAATGTAACTTCGACAACATACACACTAATATAACACCAACACACGCAAAATACACACACATCACACCTATAATCAGCGTCACACACAGTGGAGAAGCTTAAGATTTCTGACCGAGGGGGCGGAAGTCACCGGGCCTAAAAATTTCTATAAAACCCGGGGGTCGAAACCATGTATACCCAAAAACTTTCTATATGAAAACTACATACTCTCCACAACCGAGGGAAAAGTTCTGGGGGTCGACCGCCCTCTCCCACCTTTTAAAAGTTTCACCCATGGGCACACACACAAGAATGCAGCATGCACACGCACATAACACACATCACACAACACACACACACCACATTTACCCAAACACATACCATGGAGCACATACACTCCACACATCACACAAACAAACACACATACACATGCGTAACACGCATCAACGCGCGAACACACACATCTACATAAATCTCTTCGTAATCACACAGGAAAAATCACACTGAAACCACCCAAATCAAAAGTTCCAGCCGGAAACATAAAGCAAGTAACGATGATCAAACAAGTACGTCACTGATCGGAGCAAGAGAAGCAAATCCAGTGTGGTTATAGTGGTTACGCACAGGGCCGGCTCAACCATTTTGGAGGCCTAAAGCGAGTTTCAAAATTAATGCCCTTTTTGCCTCTTTTTTTTTTTTTTTTTTTTTTGTTATTTTGCTTATACTAATAAACTAAGATATGTTTGTTGTTTTGGTGCAAATACAAAAGTAATATGTTGCCTAAAAACTTTAATTGGATGTGTCTATAAACCGACATAGATAACATAACTGTGATCAATAATATAGGAAATATTGAATCGAAAACTTTGCGTGCTTTATCAACTAAGGTCAATGTAGGTAGTGAAAATCAAATTAACGTAGAATAAAAAAATCATATAGTTTTGATAGAAGAAGCAAACTCACATTTACAAGGTCTCTTTCAATTTGATAAAGCACTCCAATATTGTTTTAACAACACTAGTGGGAAACCCGCGCGTTGCTGCGTAGTCGATAATACGGGACGAGAATATTATTCAAACCTTAAAACAATAAAAAATTATAATATATTAGGTGTGGTTCTCATTATCCGCCTATGCAAACAATCAAACTAAACAAAAGGAATTAAAGTAAAGTTATTATCGAGGTTTCATTCTTTATACGAATTTAAAAAAAAAATTGGGATACCCTAAATCTTTCTTCTAGACCCGCCACTGGATATAATACAACTTTAATAACAAGATATTTAAATACAAGAAGCACTCCTTAGCTTTTCGAGTAGCTCTTCTGCTTTGTCAACAGTGACCATCTTTGTAGCCATGCTTAACTAATGATTAAAGCTTCATAATAAGTAACAATATAAATAAACAAAACTAAAGTTTATTTAGATAGCAACTAAATTGTTAGAAACAAATATTTAAAGTTTAAACCTCTGCGTAGTTATTATATCCAAGAAGCTTAGCCTTTGCTAACCTAAGCTTCAAAATTTGTTCAATAACCGGAGTATTATCTAAATCTCCACTTAAAGCATGTGTTACATAAGCACGGTAAATTTCCTCCCGCAAAGCCCGATTCTTAGCATGTTGCAAAACAGACATGAAACTTGGCCCGTTTAATGTTATCATCCATGGCCCATTTTCAGCAGTGGCATTTTCATGACCCTAAATCGGTAGAAAGAGTAAACTAAGTAAAAGATTAATGTTTTGTGCTAATCAGGATCGAAATGTAACAAATAATTAGTTGTGCTCGGGAACCTTTGATGTGGCTATTTGTGCGGCCAATCCAAGAGCGGTAGCTGGAAACCAATCTATTGATGATGCTTACATTCAACTATTCGTTTACGAGCATCACTTAGTGTTGCCCAGTTTGGTGAATCCTTCATAACCTTGAAAGCATTATAAATTGGTTTACTTTGATCAACCTTTAGGCCAAATGTGATTCTCTCAGGCTGCACACGAATTCGAATAAGATGATCACAAGGTCAAAACTTCAAGTTAATATGTCCTAGTAAACGACATAAAGAACCATCAATCATACAACCATATGCTCTTACAATCACACAAACAAATACATTTATGTTACGAAACTGTGAAATCAATCAAGCAGAAAGCAATGTAGAAATACCTGAATCTCTTCAATGGCGGAACGAAGCTCAGGAGTATCTTGAACCGCTTTCAGATGATTAATAGCTGCTCAAAATCCGCGACTTGAATGAAACACCATCAACTCATTCTCCCGAGTCCTCCGCTCTCTCGTGGTGATCATCTTCTGTGCTTGTTAAGCAAGCCACTTGCTCAAAATCCGCGACTGTCGTCTTCTCGTTGCATACATCTCCGCTAGATCATCGCCTTCAAGATCCGACCTCCTCCTCCTTCTCCTCACTACCAAATCACCACCACATTCACTCTCATCCTCATCTTCATCATTTCTCGGTGAACTGCACGATTCAAACCACATACAATCATCCAACTGCCCCCTCATCAACTCTTCCAACCCCCTCTCTAAAAATCACCATCCCTCTTGTATTCCGAACACGTATCCATCGTACTCTCCGGCTTCTGTAGCCATTGTAACCGAGCATCCGTCATCTTCTCAATTCTCACTTACCCTCCCCACCTGAATTCACCAAAATTTACTAATTCCAAACCTCATGCCCCTAAATTAAGATCAGTAAATTTTACATCAAATAATAAAAATTAATTAATAAATAAAAAACGAGCCGATCCCGAGCTCGAGCTTTCATAGGTTAAACGAGCTCGAGCCTGGTCAAGCTTGGGCTCGGCTCGTTTGCACCCAGTGGTTACTCGTAGGTGGTGGCCTTAGTTTTAGATTACTAAGTCATTTATGATTGTTTTGTCACCCAAATGCATTTTGGTTCGGGTCTATAACTGGTTTTGACGAAACAGGTACGAGTAATGGACAAAAATCCTCAAATGGACCATATCAACTACAATAAGATGGGCACTAACATCAAAAGTAAAAAAAATTAATAGACTTGCTTGTCAAAAATAGTGGCGGACCCAGGAATTATTTGCTGGAGGTGCGGATGAGTGGTTAAAGCAGATTTTCAGGGGGTGCGGTCGGGTTTTTTTGCCTAAAAAATACACTAATTTTTTTGTCAAGGGGTGCGCATTCCCACCCTGGGCTTCACCTAGGTCCGCCCATGGTAAAAAATAGGTTTGCACATTATCCTCTAAGTAGTAACACCTTATTCTACAAGCATGTCTATGGAAATGAATAAAATAACACGGTCACCAAATATAGGGAATAAAAAAGGACCTTTCTGCGTTTTTGAGTTGTTAAAAGTATCCTAACTTACTTTGCGCATTTAACGTTGTTAGGAGTACCCCCATTGAGAATTGACAATATTATTCTAAAGAAGAAAGTATTCTCTGTTCCGTAGTTTAGACAAACACCCTGAAGAGGTAAAATTTAGATGTTAAATATATCAAAAAATTAGTGTTAATTTGTAAAATCCAAAATTGGATTAAGAAAATACTACCTTCAATATCAAGAAATCCCTCACAATGTATAAATTAAAAAAAATATAAATAAATTGTTGATTAAGATTAATCACCATGTCTGTTCAACTTAGCAATGCGAGAATAGCTTGTTGTATGGTCGTCATCTTTAAATTAAAACTCCAAAACTGAAATAGACTTGGGTGGTGTTGATTCTCATTTGCTAATCTAGAAAAAAAAACCCTGGAAATAACTAAAGAAGGTATCATGAGGCATGTGTAAAATGAACCTCTTGGGTACATAAACCATTTCGAGACATTCATATGATAAAGTCACAAACAATTAATTGAAAATAATCCCAAATAAGCCACTAACATTTTCTAAAACTTCACTAATGCCCCTCATCTACACGTTAACAACAATATAATCCTCAAGTTAGGGCTAAAAGCATATGTGGTTATATGATAAATTTTGAGTTTCTGATATAACCAAAACTTCAAATCAATCCCTTTGTGTGATAAATAATAAGAAGTATTTGAGCTTCAAAAAAGTTAAAGTTTTGTCACTAAACTTAAGAAATAACCATTTTGTCAATAGTCCCTAAAGTTCCAAAATATACATACAGTCCCACATTAATTTTTAAACAATCAAGAACCGATAACTTTTTAAACCTTTTAAAGTTGGAAAAGTCCCTCCACAGTAATCATATTGTAGCCTAAACCTGCTGCATTTTGTAATAGAACACAATCACCTAAATCTGCATATTTAAGCGCAATTAAAAAATGTGGTTCCAACAACCGTGACCGCCATCACTAACTAATTGGGAGTTTTGAAAACTTATGGTCAGATCTCACAACCGCCTACGCCCCCTTGTCCACCACCTGCCACCTGTTCTTTAGATCATTCATGGCAGTTGGGTTTCTGGATTTGGCAACGAAGGAGGAACATTTCTCAAATCCCACAAATGCCCTAATTAAGGCGTCTTAAACTAATAACGATGATAATAATTTTGTAATTTAAGCAAATATTCAGATATCCCCAAATTCAAACTAAGAAACCTAGAAATAGTAATTTTTGTACCCATCAGGTTCGTCAAACAATTGTATGTTATAACAATTGTATGTTGTATTCATAGTATTTACCTGCATACTGCTTTGATGTAACAAGGGTCATACTTGGTTTGTTTGTTTGTTTGTTTAAGGACAGATTACCTGGTTGATCCAACTGAAAACCAGAATCACAAAGTTAGTCTACGGAGTATTGCAACCAACAAGAAACATCACTTTCATCAGTTTATCAAGCCACTCTATTAATTCAAGCCAGTCCTGCAACACATTTAATTAAACTCTTTAGAAAAACCTCCTTTTACTGTAACACATGCTATTTAGATATGACATTCTAACTCTTTTTAGGCAGGACACAAGAGACAAACCTTACCCTTGTTTTCTCATGTATGAAAGTTGTTTTTATGTATGCCGCCCAACTGCAACATAACCTGAAACCACAATCCATAAGTTCAACGGGCCATGAGAGTTTATTAAAAACAGATACATTTAACGTACCTGAAATCAACCCCTAATCATCATCGGACTCTTCTACGGTGTCGGCACTGCCTGGGTTCGTGACAGAGCCCTAGCAACCCAAAACCGCTTCCATCTAGTATTGATTCCGATTGCCACCATAGTTTCTTCATCACCGTTGCCACCAAGGGTCACCAATCGTCAGACTCTTTGTGTTTGGATCAGACTGCAAATATAGCACATTTTTCAGCCAAAATCAAGAATATTTATAATAGAACCATCATGAAGCCTCATAGAAAAACAAACTATATCTCATCAGAGAAGATGAAACCCTAGATCTCAAAAAATCATATGTAGTTAGAAGAAACCAATACCTCTAAAAAAACCCCATGATCGGAAACCTTGCCAATGATCACACCGCCGTCTAAACTTGCCAAAAACCTTTCCCTTTGTTCGAACCCTAGATCACTACTGCTCCGACATCATCTTCGTTCTCGTGCCAAATCCCAATCCGAAAAATCATCGGTCGCCAGAGGTCTACGTTCTCTCCCTTCTCTTTGTTCTCACTATTTCGATGTTAAATAGTTGCTGGTATGAAACGTATCTGGGAATTCAATTGGTGTATTGAATCAGGTATGAATACAATTGATGGAGGAAATAGGAAAGAACCGAATTTGTCTGTGGCTGTAGAGATTCAATCATAAAGGTAGAAACGATTCAGGGAATTCAATTGCTGGTATGATGGTGGCTGTCGATTCAGGTGAAGAAATGAAGAAACTGATGATGGTGGCTGTCGATTGTAAGGAGAGAGGATAAAATGGGAAGAACATTGTAAAAATATAGGTTTTATTTAAGCCTTTTAGTCTGCCATCTTAAAAATTAGGGGTTAAATTACTTTTGTGTCCATTGGAAATGTGTTATATAGTTATTATATATAGTTATCTACTATAATAAGCATTTCCGTAGGATAGAAATGTAATTTCCTTTCAATTTTTAAGATGGCATGTGAATGGTCTGTTCAAATCCTAAATTATTTGGCCTTTTCTTCCATTCTTGCCCTTGTTCTACCCTACATCAGCGAACATAAGTATTGAAATTGAGACTCCTCGCATCACTGAAACGTTGCATGATTGAGACTCTATCATCAGTTACAAATACTGAGTTTAATTCTTTAATCAAATCATGTATTGAATTTCGAAACCGTATATGATTTGTGATCAGACTGAAACCGTCTGGATTGATGAGCGGAAATTGATAATTCAAAATTAATGATTCTCATTCCTCCTCTCAGTCTCTTGCCCCTCCTGCAGTGTATCTAACACTCTTCATCACCATGGCCTACAATTGAATCCCCTCTTCATCACCATCAATTGAATCCGCTGTTGGTTTCTAAAGCAATCGATGGAAACGGATGTTTCCTCCGGCCAACGGACCCTTGATTTCGTCGTTCGGTTTCAGCCTGCTTTTGAAGTTTCACTCAAACAACACGATTTGACAGGGTTGAAGCTTACAAATACCGTTATCCTGCAGATCTAAGTTCTTACTTTCCCTAAATTGTTGTCTACTTTTTGTTGACACAGATTCTATGAAGAAAATAACTTGTATATGATTTGGTTTTATCTAATTCTTACTTTTTTTTTATATATTTTTTTTTGTGTGTATTGATGCAGGTTATTTAAATAGATTCCTTTTTACTGATATTTGCAATGATACTAGGGCTTGGTTCAGATGCTATCTCGGACAAGGTGGATTCATTGCAAAAAAGGGAATAGTTAATTGATTGAAAACACCCACATACTCTTTCTTGGATGGAGTGACAAATTGGTTAGTTTTTAGTTGTTTTGTGTGTTTCCTTTATTCTGAAGTTTCATTTACATTTTAGCTTGTTTGGGTTATAGCTATAGGGTTCACTTTTAAAGCAACTGACAACAACAAATAAGAGCGTTGGTGGCTCTGTTGTTGTCGTTGTTCTAGCTGAGAGAGATATATAGAGGAGATGGATATAGTAAAACTTGAATTTAGATTCATGGGCACTTTAGTTATATGCAGAAGTAGTTTTGGTTTCGAAGGCACGAGCTATAATTGTACTCGCAGCAGATGAAAATGTAGATCAGGTATGTCATACTTAAAGATTGTGTTTTCCACTTAAATTGTTTTTATACCTAAATTCTTGACATCTTCAGAGTAATGCACGTGCGTTGAGGGTTGTGCTTAGCTCTACTTGAGCAAAAGAGGGGCTGAGGGGTCATGTTGTTGTTGAGATGTTAACTCTTACAATTACCATTTTGGACTGCTTTCTATTGGTCAGCTAGGTTACGGGTCAAAACTATTGGCAGTCTTTTAATAAAACAAGGAAAGGCCGAAGATGCTGAATATGCTTTTACGTGGTTTTTCTATATATTTGCTTAATTAATTGCTTTTATTTCTAAATTTATAATTTATAATTTTTCATATTTTTCTCTTGGTTAAGCTTAACTGTAGGCGTATATACCAAGTTATATGGAAAAAATGATCAAAGGGTTGGAATGGATATGTGCTCTCTAGCTTACGCAAAGTGCGCAAAAGGTAAGATTGTTTTTACGTTTTTTTTTTTTTTTTTTTTTGTATATGCATAAAAATGGTCTTTTGGTTCCGGTTGGGATATACACAACTCAAATTGACCCATTCAAAAGTAAATGGGTCAAAATTGTTTTGAGCTAGAATGTTTTTTGTTTGCTCCCGTGGAACAGATAAAAAGTTAGTTCTAGGTTTCCTTAATATATCTTATGAAAAGAAATTAATAATTTCGAAATTTTGATTGCGATTTTAATAACATGAGATGCAGATTCGGCCATCCAATTGTACAAAAATGCCCTTCAGGTGTTCGAGCATTCAAAAAGTATGAATTTACATAACATATTGGAGAAGACACGGATAGGCCTGGCAAAGTTGCTTCATGTTGTAGGAAGGTATGAAATGTTTGTCTATATTTCAGGTTATAATTTATTGATAACTGGTCAAAAGAAGTCAATTACCATTGTAATGTTACAGCTTGCTCTATAACTCTTTACAACATGAATAATGATGAATAAGCTGAACCGGCTCTTAAAGCCTTGCGGGTTAGTGAGTAAGAACCAACCTTCTACTTCTTTTCTCCTTCGCGTATTTGCAAAAATAAAAAGAAACCAAAAAATATAGATAACATGAGTTTGAAATTTGTGGGTCAGGTCAACCAGGTACCATATTAAAACATGTCACCTTAACAGGGCTCACTCTCATTCAGGTCGAAACGGGTTTTGATTAAATTGGATACGGGTAAAATGAGTCATTTTTAAAGTAGTTCATTTGTTTCCGATTAAAGTACTCTATTTGTTTCCGATTTTGACTTTCAATTAACCAGCGATACAAGGAAACCAACAAGTGCATTTTTCAACTTAGGAAAACAATGAAAACATATTCAAACTCTACTCGCTTTGCTCTTGCATGCAACACATCTTCTAAAATAACCGAGCTCATCCAGAGTAAGTGTGCGCTTGTACGGTTTCCCAAGGTCGTGGTTGATGCTGAAAAGGTAATTATTTGTACTACTGCAAAGAAAAAAAAAACATTTTGTGTTGATCGATGTGGATAATGTTATTTATTTGCGTTAATAATAAGTTTCTATCCATTCTTCATATCTATAATAAATGCCATAGATGCATAATTGGTTAATATTTATTACTATGTAGGTGCCTTATGTCCCAAAAGGTCTTGAAATGATTAAGTGCACTTGGAGTTGTGGAATCATTAGCTCAAGTTTGTTCAGAAGTGGTGATAGTAGAAGCAAACTCACATTTACAAGGTCTCTTTCAATTTGATCAAGCACTCCAATATTGTTTTAACAACATATAAGATTTAACATGTCACCATACCCTCCAATTATAAAATCTCATTTGGGTGTTTCTTGTATATCCTTCTGTACTTTACCAACCAAACATGTTTGTAAACATGATTAATTTCAACGAATTCTGCATATTATACAATCCACTATGTAAATAAAGTTAAATACAAAATGAATTTACAATCCACATAAAGATAAAATAAAAGGAATCCGTTCAGATCCATGAAACTAAAATAAAAAAAATGATTTATTTTGATAACTCACAAATATCAAAGTGAAATAGAAGGTCAGAAGTTGAGAATAATTTTAGTCATTGTTAATCCCTTCAACCTTTTGAATCAATTCAACACAAACAAACACCAATAATAAATCAATTTACCTTTTAACAGTGTGTAACATAAATTAGTAAATTATCATTCGATTAAGAATTTACTACCATACAAAACAACCCTAATGCTTCGATTACCAAAGCTCACAATAGCCTGGATTCGTCTTCCATTATAAAACCAAATTTCAGCATTCTAGCATATCACCGTATATTTTAGGGGCCCTAGAAAGATGGATGCCCAAAGCCCTAACTTCACTATACTTACTCAAGGGTCGGCCCTGGTCACACAGTGACAAATAAATCAACAAAGGGATGATTTTGTTGCTTCGTGAGATGGTGGTGCGACGAGTGTGGTTCAAACCAATGGCAGTGAGTCTCCGGTGGTTGCGGCGGCTGTGAGTGTTCCCGCCAATATCTCCAAGAAGAAAGAATTACAATTTGCAACAACGAATTGAAGAGGGGGCATCAAGGGAGAGATATGCTATTTGAGATGAGTTGGTCACGAAGTTGTCACAAACGACAAGATATATATGATTGAGGTAACATCGGTTATGGTTGTGGCTTAAAGACCCTTTCATGATTATAAATATCAGTAAAGATAAAACATTCATCGGTTTCATGACTTGGAGAAGAACTCGACAACATTACACATGAATCATTTTATTCCTTCTAGTAGAAAAGATTAGCACTAAAATCTAAAAAAAATGAAAGGTCAGTTAACAAATTTTGGCTTGAGAAATATATTAAGTGGGATTCAATCACCCTTTAAGCAAATTAAATTTAATAAAATGGGGTTTGATTATCTTGCATGTGTTAATATAATATTCATATAAAAGACCATTTTGTCCCTTACTAACTTCATTAAGTTTTTATACCATATGAATAAAATGTTGTAATTACTTAAATTTTGTTGAAATCATTTCAAATACATTATAATATAATATATTATAACACACTGTCATACTATCATAGTATAGATTACATGTATGTGTATGATGTTTGGTTTGGCTTGAATGAACTAATTTAGTTTATCTGCGTTTTCTTTACTGTTTTGTAGCATGTTATCAACATGAATGTTATTCCCTTTAATAAGGTATTTGCTTGGTTATTGTAGAGCTGGCTTCTTTGATAGAGGTTCTTATCTTTTAGTGAAAGGTCCTGGGTTTAATTCCAAATAAGAGTGATAATTTGATGCAATTTAATAATGAGTAGAAGTGTCTATCATTATACGCTCAAAAAATAATTAACAAAAATATGGTATTTACTTAATTCTATTCCTTTTTTTTTTATCACCAACAACTTATATATGTTTTTATCACCGACAGCTTATTTATGTTGGTTCCGTTTTGAACATACTTAAACCCTTATGAAAATATCATCACATTCTTGATGAAACATGCTGCGAGTTAAAAGTGATAACCCTAAGGGGAGGCGGCGCGGTCCGTGATGGACCTCCCACCACGCGTGGAAAAATAACGCACATCGCCGCCACTCCTATCACTCGTTGAAAAAATAAGTAAATAACTCGTTGAAACCATAACGCGTGAAAATAAAAAAAAGGGACGTTAGATTTGTGACCGTTGGGGGTTTTTTGAACGTTGGCTTATTTTTTTTTGTTGAATGTTTTATATAAAATCTATCAAACCCAATCCATTTCATATAAAAAATTATCCAACTCACTTCAAAAAATCATATAATTCTTCATTTGATTTCAAAAATAATTTTACAAGAAACATGGAAGGTTCAAGCAAGAGAGGTGGGGGTTCGAAAAAAAGAGGTTCGGGTACGAAGAAAAATCCCCTAAGACCCAAGGTTCGAGCGAATCTTGGCGAACCGACGCGCTTTAGGTTGCAAGACGAACCCGAGCAAGTCCCACCCTTTCAAACCAAACAATATCCACCCTTTCAAACCCAACAATATCCACTCTTTCAATCGCAAACGTATCAAAACCAACCGTTCGTTCCACCGTTTCAACCTCACCAATTTCAACCCCAATCGTTTCCAAACTTTCAAACCCAACCCCACCAACTCGACCCACTACTAGAAGACAACACCCTCATCCATCATTTTGCAAACGCGTATCGTGAACCACAACAAAGTCTTGACGACGATGAAGATGATGATTACGTTCAAGAACAACAAGAAGAAGAAAAAGAAGAAGAGGAAGAGGAAGAGGAAGAAGAAGAAAATGATGACGTTCAAGAAATTGTCCCAACCGTCCGACAACATTGGACGAGCAAGGAGGAGGTGGCCTTGGTGAAGGCGTACTTGCACATCTCCAAGAACAAAAAACATGCCAACGAGTAAAGAAATGATACGTTTTGGAGACGGGTCATTAATCATTTTAGCCGACTTCCCGGTGCAAAGGAACGAAACATGGACCAAATGACGTCAAAATGGACGGATTTGAACGGGAAAATTAGTAAGTTCAACGCTTGTTTCATTCAAAAGGTATGTTTTTTTATAAAGTTTAAATCTTTTTTTATAAAATCTTACTTAAAAAAAATACAGTTTTTTTTAAATACGGAAAACTGTTTAAAAAAAACAGAAACAGTTTTTATTTAAAAAAAACAGAAACACTTTATTTAAAAAAAAACAGAAACAGTTTTTATTTAAAAAAAAACAGAAACAGTTTATTAAAAAAACAGTTTCTCAGTTTATTTAAAAAAAAACAGAAAATAGTTTTTTTTTTTTATAAAAACAGAAAACAGTCTATTTTTTTTAAATAGAAAACATTTTTTTTCAAAATACATAACCTTTTATATTTTTTGTAGAACCGAAATCCACAAAGTGTAGCGAGCGAGGCGACAATCATGCGACAAGCTACCGAAGAGTATTGCGATCTCAACAAAAAGAGTAGTTTTCCACACATGGCGGCATGGGAAGTTGCGAGAAATCACCCGAAGTGGGTCCCGGTTGAGTTGGTTGACATGCGTGGTCCTACGGCTAAAAAAAACGAGGAGGTTCGAAAAGATCAAAGACCTCCGATTCGGGGAACTACACGACTTCCGCGTCGGATAACTTGCCCCAAATGAACTTAAAAGACGACCCCCTTGACGACCCTGATCAACCCGTTGACGACCCCGTTGAAGAGGATACACCAACAAGGTCACGCTGCAAGAGAATTGGTGAATCGTCAAGCAAAGGAAAGGAAGCGGTGGCGGAGTCGATCTTCAGAATCGAAGAGGAGAAAATGACGCAATACAAGAAGGCCGAACAAAGAAAAGAAAAAATTATGTCCGTAAAAGTTGAACGCGAGCAGACGTACATGGGCCACTTGAAAACCGTAGAAAGACAAAATGATTTAAAAATCTTGTGTGAGCCGCACGCCCATCTCGACGAACCATTTAAGACGGTTGTAATTCAACAAAAGCGCGAGATTTGCGAAAGGTGGGGTTGGGAGATGTCACCCGTTTAATTTAAGTTTTTTTTTCCAATGTTTAGTTGTTTTTTATTTTGCTATGTAATTTATTTTTTAATTTTAATGAAATTTATAATTTAGTGTTTTATTGTTAATTTCTAATTTTAAAATAAAAATTTTTAAAAATTGTGAGTGATGGAATTCTATCACTAGTGATGACCACCGCCACTACAAAATGCTTGTGAGTGATAGAATAATGGGTGATGACATGACATGAGTTGATTGGATATTGTGAGTGATAGAATTTTATCACTAGTGACCACCCCCACTCCACTAAACATGACATTATATATATATATATCATGATATTATATATACATATAAAAAGTGACTTAAGACACAATAGTTTGCATGGGCGGACCTAGCCTTTGGCCAGCGTGGGCGGCCGCACCCTTTGGAAAAAAAATTTAGTGTATATTTTAGGAAAAAAAACGCGACCGCACCCCTTGAAAATATGATTGAACATCTCATCCGCACCCCCAACAAAAAATTTTTGGGTCCGCCACTGATAGTTTGTAGAAAAACACAATGATTTGTATAAAGGATTACCACCATTACCCATTCTTTTTTCATACCCTTTCCTTAGTATCAAGTCATTTATTAAGTATTTCAAATTACCGTCAAGAACACAGTATCAGGGCATGTTTGGCTAAGCTTTTTAAAACAACTTATTGACTTATTGACTTTTTAAAAGTCATAAGCTCTAAAATGATGTTTGGCAATGAGGGTGTATGTGAGGGGGAAAAACCAATAAGTCAATAAGTCACTCCATACTGACTTTTCCAAAAAGCCAATAAGTCAATAAGTTGTTTCAAAAAGCTTAGCCAAACATGCCCTCAATATGAAAGAATACTTTATTAATCACTAGTTGATTACAAATAAGAAACCCTAGAAACAGTCGGCACAGATTGCCAACGGATATCAAAGCAAAACTGAATCAATAACACTCAGCCTATGCAGATCATCATGATGATCTGCTCTATAAGATGATCAGAAAGACCACCAACAAGCTCTTGAACACAAACAGAGAAACCCTAGTTTAATGAATGTTCTAGAGAGAGAGAGAGACTTTTTTTTAACGGCCAACAAACTCAATCCCGAGCACTCTCGGGGCACCCACTGGACAAATGGAGTACTCTGAGAGTAACCCGAGTCCACCACCAATTCCGAGGAAAACCCGGTAACCCACCCATCCGTAGGCACGACAGTGAAATTACCGGTAAAACCCGTTTGGCTCAAGGATCCAACCCAGGTTTCCCTGGGTCTCCTATCATTGCCCACCAGTACCTCACTCTACACCAAGTGGGAGTCGAACCTGCATCTCTCAAGAGAAATGCAAGCCACTCCACCACTTGATCTAGAGATCATTGGCGAGAGAGAGAGAGAGAGAGAGAGAGAGAGACTAAACAGAGAAAGATGAAGTGTTGAGATGATAATGATCCCAAGGCTCCTAGATATTATTAAGCCGAACAATGACGTAATCCCCACGCATGTATATAGCCCATCAAATAGCCAAGCCCTATAGCACAAAGAATAATAAAAGAGTTAATTACTGTTTTCGTCCCTGAGGTTTGTCAAAAATAACGGTTTCAGTCCATTAGTTTAAAAATTGCGATTTCAGTCCATTAGTTTCATTTTCGTAACCATTTCAGTCCACTTTTCAAACGGCGTTTGTTTTATGCAGTTAATGGAAGCACGTGCTTGTCACATGATGGGCAATTTGGTCATTTCCATTCCAATTCTCACATCTGGGTCATAACCTATCACCGCCACCACCACATCACAACCTATCACCCCTGATCTTTCGAACTTCAAGCCATCATCATCACCACCGATTAGACTTCAAGCCATCATCACCACCGGTCTTCAAGCCACCGTCATCACTTAAATCTTAGTTGACACCGTCGTCATCTGAACCACAAAACCCTAGGCGCCGCCGCTAGTACAGCGGTTGTTACCATCATCGTCGGTCGGACTTCAAGCCACCGCCACCATCACCGACCTCCACCTCCTAGTACAGCGGTTGTTATTCTCAAGGGTTTTTCATCAGCCCCCATTATCTTCAACAACCTTCAAACAATCACAACTCAATCCACCAATTTTGCTTCTGGGTTTCAACAATTATGGCCCCTGTTTTAAGCAGAACATTAACACCATCTTCTATAGCCTCTGTTTCATACAACCCACTATTTTTATCTAAATTAAACAACCAAAACAGATTATCTTTGAGAAGTGGTTTTCTGCATCAAAATGGGTTGAAAAATGGAAGCTTTTTATGTTCTGGATTGAAATTGGATGTGGGTAAAAGAGGTAGTGGTGTGGTGGTGAGATGTGAGGCTTCTGCTGTTGCTGAAAAAGAAACTTCTGAGGGGTCTGGTGAAACTTATGAATACCACCATCTCATGGTCTGAGACTTTTCAAAATTGGGTTTTTAATTTGAAGTTTAGGGCTTTTCAGATTTGGGATGATAGGTTGTGATGTGGTGGTGGCGGTGATAGGTTATGACCGGGTGGTGGTGGAAGGTTTAGTTAGGTTATTGATTTTAAACATTTTATGAATACCACCATCATGTTCTTGATGTTCTTCATTTTTCCAGCAAAAAAAAATCTATCTAAAAAACAACATAATATTTTTTTTGTGAGAATTGGAATGGAAATGACCAAATTGCCCATCATGTGACAAGCACGTGCTTCCATTAACTGCATAAAACAAACGCCGTTTGAAAAGTGGAGTGCAATGGTTACGAAAATGAAACTAATGGACTGAAATCGCAATTTTTAAACTAATGGACTGAAACCGTTATTTTTAACAAACCTCAGGGATGAAAACAGTAATTAACTCATAATAAAAAGTCCAGCTCTCCAAGTAGCCTAATAAAGAGATCCTCATATAAAAATAAAACAAAAAAAATTAGAAACAATAACAAAGATAATAAAACTTATTGAATTGAAAGAAAGGGACTATTAATTTTAACAATTACCTTCTTATTTTTTTCCTAAAAGTAAAAAAAATTAAAGTCACGACTCTTTAATGTAACCGTCATGCGAACCATCGCTTTGATTCATGAAACATGTTGATTTTTAAGTGTATCTATCCGAACCATTATACCTTTTGCAAAAAATCACAACCCTTCAATGTAATTCTTGCCATTTTAGATAAATTAAATAAATAAATCAAATAAACCAGCTAAATTAACATTGCAGGAAAGGACCCATCTTTTACCCAAAAACAAACCATTTACCAACCACGTAACCAAGCGTCGCGTCAACAAAAAGGAAAAGAAACCTCACAAAACAATGAGATTGCCACCGATTGAATAGATAAAATGATATTTAATACTATTATTATTATGGGGTTAGATCAAATAAAAATCTTATTTTGTCTAAATAAGATGAGAAGTAATCTTAATCTTTAATTATTCAAAATCAATGGTTAACATGAAAATATAAGAAAAAAAAGAATGTAAGGGTATCTTTGGAAATCCTATTTATTCCACCCTCATTTTTAAACGGTCATAACTTTTTATACGACATTATTTTTTCATAAAAATTTCACCATAAAATCCAGCGTCTTTTTATCTTTAATTTGAGTACCATATTGCTATATAAAATATAACGACCAAAAAAATCCACAAAAATATGTTGTATTTCTATGTTGTATAACATTTTTTTTTGTGCTAGATTTTTGTATTATATTTTTGTGTTAAATTTTTTTGTGCTGAATTTTTTTTGTCTTAAATTTTTTTTTGTTGAATTCTACTAGATTTTTTTATGCTATACTTTTTTGAATGGATTTTTTGTGTTATATTTTTTTTGTACTTTGTGCTAGATTTTTTGTACTTAATTTTTTATTGTAATTTTTATAGGCGTTGTAATTTTTATAAAAATAATCGATATCGATGACAAATTATAGTTTAAATATGTTTGCATTAGTAATACAACACAAGGATATATAATCTTAACATAGTAATAAATCAAGTCAGCATCATTAACAGATTGAAATTAGGCCAAAGCATCATTAACAGTTTGGAATTAGGCCAAAATAGGACAAAACTAATGGCATATAACCAATCAGTACCATCAAACATGAAAATAAACATCAACATAACAAATTATGCACAGTAGCTGAATTATAAGATATTCAAAACGACTATAACTATAATAATGTAAGATGAGACTTTAGATCACAGAAGGTGTTGTTCTAATTACCGATTTTGTAACATATAGCGACTTGCGCCCCATCTTCTCTGTCCGGAATTAGCATGTTAGTCGACGACTATGTAAATGTTCATCACTCGCTTGAATGCAAACCATGAAAGCTCCTCACAAACGAAATCAAATGTCAGATTCGACGGAGAAGGCGAGGATTCGGCCCATTTTAACTCATTAAAATCAGCACCGTTGCCGTTACAGCCACAACCAAATTGACCACCGCCTCCACCAAAGAATCCTCCGTCGTTTCCTCCATCGAAGAAAGGAATCGGTTGAACATTGGAAATCAAACGAAACTCATGACAATGATAACGTCGAATACTTGAAGCACATATTTACCTTGAGGGTGGCGTCGATTGATCAAAGATGAAAATTAAGGTTTCAAAACTAAGAAATGGAAAGAAAAGGTTTAGATGAGATTTATAAAAATAAAACATGATGGAAGCGATCAAGAACAATGCTTTAACATTGAAAACAAACAAGCTAACTAAAATCGAGAAGGGGGAACAAAAATCAGCTGCTGAAAATGAAGATCTTTTGCTTTTGAAAATGATGGGAAATTGTAGGTCCCGATTTCTGAGGATCGATAACGAAACCAAATCACTTGTTTATCACAAACACGGTCACGAGTGCGAAATCCCCGTGACTATGCCAAACCAAACACAGATTGTAACGACACAAAGTAACCAATGAATCACACTCAATTGATTAGATGAGAACACGGTTCAAACGGATACACACAATGTTTGACACTAAAATCTCAGGGTATGCTCTCATAGTTTCACACTGAAACTATGTTGTGTTTATATAGCAGCCCAGGCCCACAAGTGACGAAACCTGGATTGGGCCCGACGAAACATCACTTGGGCCGAAACATCACAGTTGACGAAACTCTAGGAGTTTCGTCACTGTTCATGGCGAAACTTGGAGTTTTGACCATATGAGAGTTTCGTCATGTAGTACTCGATGAAACTTGGGAGTTTCGTCGAGGGCTGCAATTTCTGATGTGCTGCAAACTGTTAAGTCAGTTTGCAGCAAACAATACAAGCACACAAACAACATAATACCCATAACATGCAACATGCATTGTTCATTAAACTTTACATATCAAACGAGACAACTTGTCGGACACAAGTAGGATAGGAGGATATCCGACATGGTCGACGGCGAATTACAGACTCGATAATTATAAAAGACCGTAAATAACATCGTTAATAAAGACAAGTTACAGACACCAAAATAATGCATCAACAAACTCCCCCTTGTCTGTTACTGTCTTCGGTCTTCAATCTTCCGTTTCTAGTGTTGCTCGGACCACGAACTGCCGGCATGTATTCCACGATAGTAGCAGAAGCAAGCGACGCGCTGAAATCGCAATGCTTGATGCGTGTCCTTGTCTTCGTAGAAAATATCGTGCCGATATAACTTGTTGATGTCTGCCGCTGACATGTTCACGATCCACATCGGATCTAACATCCGAAAATTCTCACGATGGCCATTAAACACAATCACTGCCTCGTGCGTATCTGAGTCGTAGCACCACAAAGCCATGTCTTCCAAAAAGTTCTGCTTCATCGGCATTAACGGGATCTTGTCCATGACCTTCGCGGGCTGATACACAAGCTTGTAGCGCGCCGTGTTGGTCGCTGGATCTAAAGTGAACTTTATTTGTTGATAAATGGGAAACTGAGGCTTGTACGACTCATCTTTGCAGCCTGTCCTTTTGTTAAACTTTATCTTTCGCTCGAACAATGTGGCTCCTTCGAAGTTTGAGCGATTAATGAGCTCAAGCTTCGTCAAAGCTGCAACATCGCAAAAAGGTAGGGACAATATGCTCAGCAACGATCGGAAATATTGAATACCGAATTCCCGCTTGATGGCTACGCAGTGGATTTCCTTCACGAACATCCAGCAGAGAATTCTTCCATGTAATTTCTCTTTCTCAAACTGTAGGTAATCAACTTGAACGTCGGCTAGCACAGGCTTGGAAACCTTAGACAAAAACTGCTTTCGCCACTCGGAGAACGCATCTGTGGTATTTTCAGAAGTGTCGCGATTCTTTAAATGCTCATCTATGACGTCCACGTTCTCTTTTAACCATTCTTCATTGAAAGGAGCGAACTCAGTCCCGTCTTCAGGCACATACGAGGACTTATCTGATTCGCCTTCAAACACTATTTCTTCAATGTTTTCAATGTCAGCAGTCTCAGGCTCACTCGGTATTTTATCAATTTCAGCATCCTCAACTTCTTTCATCGCATTCAAAGCTAACAACTGCTCGTGTGATAGATCAGAAATAATCTCCCCTTTCTTCTAGAAGTTCTCCAGTGATAGGATGTACAACCTGCAATGCAAGATCAGCAGTGCTAGGAACAGAAGATGTACCAGGCAAAGATTCAAGCTGTTGTATTTCTTCAACTGTTCCACTGGAGGTTCCTTGAGCAGATTCGAGCTGTGAAGGTTTGAAAACAACAATCTGAGAAGAGGTAGCCGTTGGCAGTTGCTCTGATGTAGCAGAAGGGTCAGGGCTCCCCTGATCCTCAGGATCAGCATCCCTTTTCTTCATTACTTCTTTTTGCTTACATCGATCGTTCCACAGAGTTTTGACGCGCTTTCGAAGAAACTCATAGCCTTCATTTATTTTCTTGACCCCATCAACTATCGTGGTGTTTCAAGAATCGTACCACTGTTTCATGTAGTCATGCCTTTCTTTAAGAGCATCGGCCAACTTCTGAAGTTTAGAGCTGCTTTCTTTCATGCAATTCATTTCTATACCACGTGTATTATCCGCCGCACACATCTGTTGCAACTTTCGCTCTCTCACTTCATCTGCAGCTTTCAAATTAGCATTTTCAGCTTTCAATTGATCAATTTCAGCTTGCTGGCGAGTGATTTCTGCTGCTTGTCGTCCAACAGTGGCATTTAACGTGTTAATTTCCAACTGTTGCTTGATCATGTCAGCTCTTGTGGCTTTGATCACATCTGTTTGTCGATTGATTTGACCTGCAGCAACTTGTAATTGAGAAAATAGGAAATCTACCTTTTCATCCTGCTGCATCTATTCGAATATACTTTGTCTGCGTTCTGCGGCAGGCTGCGAGGTCGTTGCACGAATGGATGATGCAATAGAGTGAGTAGGTGCCTGCGGAGTCACTGCAGGAGTTTCAGGTGTTGAACTCACTACAGGAGTTGGTTCTGTAGACCTCGGAGGAGATGGAATCATTTCAGAAGCTTAAGTGGCCGTGAATCCAAGATTAGGATCCATTTCCGCTTCTTGTGTAGGCTTTTGTGGAACAGATTGCTGTGCAGAAGAAGTACCAATGTACTTTCTTGCTTTCTTCTTCCTACGGACAACCGTTTGCTTTTTCTTCAAACGTTCCGCTTTGGTATCCGAAGGAACGTATTCAGGATCATTCTCTTGCCTAATCTTCCTGATCTTTTTAACACCTCGTTCATCAAAGTAAACTTCGTATCCGGGGTCAGGTGGATTGTCATCAGATTGAGAATCCTCTACGTCGTTACCAGCTGAAGTGCCACCAGCTGCACCAGCAGACGATGCACCAGCACCAGATATACCAACAACACCAGCACCTGCATCACCACCATCACCAGCATCATCATCATCACTATCACTATCTGACGAACTTGAATCCTCTCGACCAAACTTTTCAATCATCCTTTTCTTCAACTCCGGCTCTTCATCATCTGATTGGCTGTCATTGTGACGCCATTTATCATTTTCTGGAGTGATGTAGTCTGGTTTTCCAAGGGCACCGATTAACTTCCTAGGCGGCTTTCTTTCTGTGTATCTCTTGGCTACAAGCGCCTTGAATATCCTTAATGAATTCTCGATCATAGTTTCTATCTTTAGGATATCGTTGTCGGATTTTGGAAGATCGGGATGTTGAACATTCACGATCATCTGTAGAAAACGAGGATACATCCAGAATTTGTTCCCGGTTGTTCTACTTCCAGTTCTCGTCATATTCTCTTTCATATTGGCAAAGATATACTTTGAGATGCTAAACGGTTTGTTCAGCACCAATGCCACCATGAGACCTACAAGGTCATTGCTTGCCATATCATATCCTGCACGTCTGTTGCTGATACACTGAATAAGAACGTGCAAGAGAAACTTGTAACGTAACGGCAAATCTCCCTTGTTGATTTGAGAACTGAAGATGTCACCAATACACTTCATCCGTAATAAACAGCCACGAGTACACATGATTGGAATTGAGGACGGAGCATCCGGATCGTCTTGTAGCTCTAAGACAGTGTTCAAGATTTCTAGAGAGACAATCACGTTCAGATCATTCACTTGCCCTTGAATGAGTTCAGTTCCATCAACTTGAACCACGCTTGCGGTATTCCAGAAAGCTTTAACGAGAGACTTGTAAACAGACGTTGAAAAGGTGACAACTTTATTAATTCGCGACTCCCTGAACCCTTGTGTGATTTCTTTCAAGTCGGTGATCTTTCCTTCGGGATCCAGAAAGGTAATTTGGTTGTGACGCTTCTCGGACATCACTTCTTCTTCTGATTTGTTTTCCTTCTTAGTCGGGGCCTTACGTTTCCTCTCTTTCGGTGCCATCTGTATTGCAAACATCCATACTAAGTCAAAATGGTATAACATGTGCATTGGACATATGTTAATACAAGTTCAAGTGTCCAAATGACATTTAACATATAATTACACATCATCTGTGACAAGCACCAAACTTGAAAATTTACTAAGTCCTGGACGACGAAACTCCATCACTCCGATGAAACTCCCTTCTTCACGGCGAAACTCCCTTGGTCAAACAAAGTCAGAGTTGAGCGTTGACCAGTGGGGTTTCGTCGAACAGGCTTTCGACGAAAGTTGGTCCAATTTAAAAGGGTTTCGTCACAGGGGTTTCGTCGTCAATCCGTTTGAAGAAACTTAGGTTTCGTCGTCAAGGAGGTTTCATCACAGTTAGGGTTTCGTCATTTTGGGGGTTTTCAAACCTAAGGGTTTCATCGTCTGGTGTTTAAACAATCAAATATTCATAATCAAAACAACATTATGACACTCGGTAAAAAACCAAACAACCAAAACAACCAGTAGTTTATCCGGCTGAATTTTGACCGGAAAAACACACAAACCGGTGTAAACATTCAAACAACCGACATCCCCTGTTTATGTTAACCAAAACCCAATCCAAATCAAAATCAAATCAATGTACAATATCAATACAAACCCTAGTTCCTACAGTTTTTATAAGAAACCAGAACAAACACAAGTCAATATCATGAAGAAATCGAATAGCCAGTGTATTTCGAGGGTTTGCCGAACAACCGGACAAGAACACATGGTTCCTAAGGTTCGAATCATGTAGAAAGTCCTTTTGAATACCTTGTTATTTGAAAAAGTTTAAAGAAACAGAAAGATTTTGAGAGATTTGAAGTCGGTGAGAAGGGGTATAGGTGAGGAGTGTTGGAGAGGATGATACAGAGAGTGGGTGTTGAGTGTTTGAAAAAGTGATAATTGAACAGACCTGGGACCCCTTTATAAACCGACTCACCCCGACGAAACTTCGTCTTCGACGAAACATGAATTGGGCTCGACGAAACTCAAGTTTGGGCTTGGATTGGGCTTAAACAGTGAGCCCATGACGAAACTTAAAAGGGCCAGTGGAGTTTCGTCGTGACCTCGACGAAACGTAGAGTTTTTTCGTGAACCAAATCCAATTTTGACCATTTTGACCAAGTTTAAAATAGTTGACTTTGACCATGGACTTTCGTCAACATTAAGGAGTTTCGTCGACCTCAAAGGAGTTTGGTCGACACCTTTTTCTCAAAATTCACTAAGTCTTTGAAATTTGAAATTTTGCACACTGAACAGATTTTGTTTATTTGAAAGATTTACATTTTTATTGAGTTTACCAAATGCAAGGACATTTTATGAAGTAGGTTTCAGGCTTTCGGTAGAAAACACCAAGTTACAACTTCGGCTAATTCAAAAATGAACTTTACAAGCTACACTAAAACATAATTTAAAGTGTGGTAAACTAATCGAAAAGCTATAAAAAGCAATAAACAACTGTACAAAGTGCAATCTTTTACGAATTTCAAGGAAACGGAATTATAGCAGCTTACGGTCTTAGTCAACATGATTTTTGTTCTGTTTTAAAGCTCTGGATAAGTATACTACCTCGATTATCGGTATTGTTGTCCACATAAGCTCAAACTAATCAGATGTAATCTTAATTAGGAGATACGATTTATGGTAAGGATTATACTTACAAGTCGATGTTCATCCACTCATGACATATTCCCGTATCAAGGTATGCATGAGAGTTCATCTTACCGGTGAGTATACCGTTTATCATCTGTTTGACAGTATAAAAAAATGTGAGATACTCACTTATTTTGATTTGAAAACAAGCCCTATGTGATAGAATCACTTACTGATGAGGAACTTGATTTTCATATGCATGAGGGCATAGGAGCAAGTCCGTGAACAGGTCAGTACAACGTACATCAAAGAGAGGAACTTGACTCCCGGATAAATGTTATATATTATCACTTATTTTGTTTGGACATGTGATTGTTGATCACTTATTGAGGTCGTATGCAATATGTACACGTATGTATAGTATCATGGAAGATCTAGACTTCGTCTCCGTTATTTTTCGGTAAAAGATACAACCATGATACCCAGATGATAAGCAACATAAAGACCTAATATCTCAGAACCTCGGCAATCAATCAAACGAAATTTCAGTACTAAGACCATATGCCAATGAATGGTTCCCACCTGACTTGAAGTCTGTTAGGTTTGTATCATCCTGCACATTTTAGTCTGATTGTGAGCCTACCTATACGTCGTTCGTAGAGATACTTATCATTTCTCAATTTTTTTTGTTTTACATTTTGAACATGTTGACCGACCACACCAGTGAATATCATCATCTTCATTTTTCCAAGAAACTCATTTTTGGTTTTTTCAAACGAAAAGACGGAAAGTAAAGACATCTTTTTGGATTTTTGACATTTTTCAATGTTTTTGTATTTTCTTGAATTTACTCCCCCTAAAATGCTAAAAGGTTACAAAAACGGAAATCTTTTAGAAAAGAAAATATTTACAAAAACGATTTATCCAAAGAAGTTACTCCGGTATCACCTTAATGCCATTGACCAAATGTAGATAATCAAAACGTGATTTATCAAAAGCTTTTGTGAACAGGTTGGCACGTTGGTGATCGGTGTGAACTTTAACAACATCGATTAATCTTTTGTCAAAACAATCACGTATGAAGTGATATTTAATTTCGATGTGTTTGGTCTTGGAATGCTGCATAGGATTTCTAGTGATCTGTAAGGCAGCATTGTTATCAACAAAAATAGGAGTAGATAGGAATTCAAAACCATAGTCGCGCATTTGTTGTTGTATCCACAAGACTTGGGAGCAACAACTAGAGGCAACAATGTATTCTGCTTCACAAGTTGATGTAGCAACACAGGTTTGCTTCTTGCACTGCCACGTGACCAGGCGATTTCCTAAGAATTGACATCCCGCTGTTGTTGATTTGCCATTAATTTTGCAACCACCAAAATTAGAATCACTGTATGTAATCAAGTCGAAGCTATCATCCCTAGGGTACCAAAGACCGGTGTCCGGGCATCCCTTCAAATAGCGAAAAATCCTTTTAACAGCAGACAGATGTGAGGCCTTCGGGTTGGCTTGATATCTTGCAAGCAGGCACGTTGGATACATGATGTCGGGCCTCGAGGCTGTGAGATACATGAGAGATCCGATCATAGCGCGGTAGTATGAAGAGTTAATGCTTTCACCATTCAGATCCAGAGTAATCCCGTGATTCTGCGGAAGTGGGGTACCAATGGGCGTTGCATCAGACATCTGGAATCGACTCAAGATGTCACCAACATATTTAGTCTGATGGATGAATATCCCAGACTCGGTTTGTTGAACTTGAAGGCCCAAAAAGAAATTCATTTCCCCCATTGCGCTCATCTCGAACTTTTCTTGCATCACACGCTCGAATTGCCTGCACAAAGTATCATTAGTTGAACCAAAAATTATATCATCAACATATACCTGCACCAGAAGAAGATATCCATGTTGTTCCTTGATAAAGAGAGTGCAATCAATAAGAACTCGTCGAAAACCATTCTCCAGAAGATAGTTGGATAAGGTTGCATACCAAGCCCTAGGTGCTTGATGTATACCATAAAGAGCTTTGTTGAGCAACCAAACCCGATCGGGGTGAATGGGATCTTCAAAACCCGGAGGTTGTTCGACGTGCACCTCTTGTTGAACCACACCGTGTAAGAAATAACTTTTGATGTCCATCTGGTAGACTTTGAATCCTTTGAATGAAGCATAAGCTAGAAAGATCCGAATAGCTTCCAGACGTGCAACAGGTGCATAAACTTCATTGTAGTCAATGTCTTCGATCTGACGAAATCCCTGAACAACCAATCTCACCTTGTTTCGAATGACTACTCCACGATCGTCCTTCTTACATTTGTAAACCCAGCGTGTGCCAATTTTCTTGTAGTTTTTCGGCCTTTCAACAAGCTTCCAAACACCAAGCTTTTGAAATTGCTGCAGTTCATCCTGTATGGCTTCAACCCTAGAATTATCCTTTAAGGCTTCCTTCCAAGATTTTGGTTCTTCTTGTGAAAAGTAACACGCGAAGGACCAATCATTTTAAAGACCAAATTCTCTAATGGCTGAATATAAACCAACATTCTGGTTCTTTCTCAGCTGATTACGCGTCTGCACACCGCGTTGGACATCTCCTATAATATTTTGCTGCAGATGGGTATCATGAATTCTCATTTCAGGATTTTCAGGAACACGAGTATTAATACCCAAATTGTTTATATTAAGATCAACAACCAACTCCACACCGACAATAGGCGTAGAAGTGGATGCATTCCCTTCAGCAGTATCAACATTCTGCACATGAGGAGTTTCTATAGAAGCACCCTGAACAGGAGCAACTGGAGCTGAGGTGCCTTCGTTCACATCATGATATTCATCATCTTCCGATGACTCATTGTAATCAGCAGCATCTTCAAATACCTCATTTTGAACCGTATTGTTAACCGAATTAGAACCTTGAGGGTTAACAATAACAGGTCTAATTAATGGCGAGCCAGCAGCGTTGTCACTATCAAATAACATTCTAGCAGCTGCAGATTCTTCGTCAAAGGTTGGCAGATTAAAGGAGTCGAATAGCCCACCGTAATCGAACATCCAAGGATCACCCGGAGATCTAACAGAACTTGTATACCTTTGAACCCTTACTTCACTCCATAGCTCAATCTTTTTGGTTGCCAGATTCCATACACGAAAATTAGGAGTAGCATATCCAAGGAAGAAACCCTCGATAGCTTTCGCGCCAAACTTTCCATCCGGCTCAATCATAGTACATGGACCACCAAAAGGTTCTAGGTAAGAAAGATCCGGTTTCCTTTTCTGTAGAAGTTTGAAACAAGTCTTGCCATGTCTCTTAACTGTAAGAACTCGGTTTAACGTGTAGCAAGCACTCGACACAACCTCCCCCCAGAACTGAACAGGAAGCTCCGACTCTACCAACATAGTTCCTGCAGTTTCAATTATCATCCGATTCTTCCTCTCAGCGACACCGTTTTGTTATGGAGTATAGCGAGAACTGTATTCATGAAGAATGCCCTTAGAAGTACAGAACTCATCCATTACACGGTTCTTGAACTCAGTTCCATTGTCGCTTCGGATCCTCTTCACTTTCAACGTGTGCAAATTTCCAACATTGTAAGACGATCCTTGAGGATTCCAGGAGTTTCACTCTTGTGTGCCATAAAAGCTACCCAAGAAAATCTAGAATAATCATCAGTAACCACTAGACAATAAGCATCCCCGAATGTTGTCTTGTGTTTCATAGGTCCAAAGAGGTCCATATGAAGACGTTTGAGAGGCATGCTAACAGTGTTGATTTTCTTAAGCGGGTGAGACTTTTTCGTTTGTTTCCCTTTCTGGCACGAATCACAGATATCTTGTAGATGAAAACTTCTCACAGGCACACCATTTACAAGATTGTTTTTCACCAAATGGTTCATTTTTCTTAAGTGAATGTGTCCCATTCTTCTGTGCCAAGATATAGACTCCTTCTCTATGGCTTTAGAGACAAAACATGTCACTTGCGCAGATGTCGTAATCGCTTGGCTCATATCAAGAATATAAAGATCATTAACTCTTAGAGCCGATAAGAGAATCCATTCTTTTGGAATTTTGAAACCAGGTTTCAGCACATAACAACCGGCATCATCAAAATGCACGGTGAACTTCTTATTGCAGATTTGCGAAACACTCAGAAGATTATGATCAATTTGACGAACATAATTGATCTTATCAAAACATACAACACCATTGGAGATCATATAGAAGCCGTAAGTCGCCTGTCATGTGCCTAGATGCTCCACTGTCAACAATCCAATGACTACTAACAGTTCCTCCTGGAACATCCTGCACATATCATCCAATGATCAGTTGAGGATGGGGACCCAAGCCTTAGTGGTCTTGGGTCGTCCCTGAGCATCATGAAAAGTGATCTCGATTTCCTGATGATTTTGTAACACAACACCTCCCCCTGAACTTTCACCCGTCTTAGGTCTCCAAGTTTAATTTTGTTTACCAGTTTGGTTTTTATGAAAAGATTTTGAAACCTCTGGTTTTAACGATTTTGATGAACTTGGTTCCCTATTAATTGATTTGACTTCCGATTTTAAAGCCTTTTCAACTGCTTTCACATTTTGACGTCGTTGTTTCGTTTCTTGTTCTTTAACAATTCTTTTTATCATGTTTTGGTGAAACGGGACGAAGTTAAGGGTGAACCTTTTCAGGTGGTGCTTTCTCAACAAATTTATCCTTGGGAGTGTTTGTATAATTTTTGATGATATGTCCAAACTCTCCACACTTAAAATACGTTCTCCTTTCAACAAACTTCGGAGAAACTGATCGACGAACAGATGTCGAACCCGTAGAACCTGAGGTACTTGCTTTTTCATCACACCCGTTTGTATGTTGAGTGTAATTGTTTTGACTGTTGCATTTTAAAATCTGGACTTGTTGGACAAAATCGGTGTTTGATTTGTTTTCAAAAGTCTCAATTTTATCCGTACCCTTCGATGCTACAAATTTGACATTACTGTTTTTCTTCTGGTAACGAGCTCCTTTTGTTTCAAATTTTGATTGAGAAACGTTTGGATTTTGAGCTCGCCTTTCTGGTTGTTTACCTTTAGAAGCAATAGGTTGTTGCTTTATCGGTTGTTTTTGATTTCCAAATTGCTTTTTGATTTCAGCTTTTGGAATTTGATCACATTGAGTTACAACAACTCCTGGGATCGTCTTTCCCAAAAACTTGCTTGTGTTATCTTCAAAAACTTTATCAATCGAAGATAGATTGACATTTTTGATTGGAAAATCGTTGTCTGAATAAATTTTAACATCCCTGACCAAAGTATACAACACGTTATTGCTCTTAACAGCAGACACACATTCCTTGTCATTCTTGACATCTTTGAAAGGATCTATCACTTGTTTGAAAACTGATTGAATAGCAGGAGTAGGAGGATCACACAGAATGTAATTCTCAATTGGAATTTCAATTCCTTTCATTTTATCAAGTGATTTATCCTGATCACTCACATCTGATTCATCATCAGACGACTCATAGTCCTCAATAATTGGAGCACTTTGATGCGTCGATGTTGAAGTTTCAGTTTCATCAAATGAGGTGCTCGAGGAACTGTCTGAGTTGAACCCTAGGCCTGTAGTAACTTCCTCATAATCAAGAGGCACACTGGATTAAAAACGTGGCATTTCTTCTCCATCGGGCATATAAGTATAGTTGTGTCTCAAAGGGGGCGGACACTTCTTATACCCAACGCCTTTCTTGTTTCCTTTCAGCTATTGAGCGTCAATGATGTGATCGAGCACATATCGGGAGTTAGAATAACTCTCCAATTTGAGCTTGATTGCATCATGCTCGCATTTGGCAATGGCTAGCTCCTTTTTGGTTTCCTCGATGATGTTAATGTAATTGTTAATACCAATTTGTTTATTGAAAACAGTTTTGGTCAATTCGGAAACACTTTCTTTTAAGGTTTCAATTACAGATTTAAAATCCTTTTCATTTCTAGCTAAAGCCATATTTGCCTCTATGCACCTAGACATCTCAATAACCAAACTTTGATTATGACTATGAACCTTTTCAGATTCAAGCTTCAAATCTGCACAAGCATTACAAACACTAGGAGCAAGAGTTTCAGATTTTACCTGACTCGTAGAGGCTGAGACATTTTCCATGAAGGTAGTTTGATAAGAAAAAGATCCGTCTTCAGAGAAGAACTTTTCCATTTCTTTTGATGCTACTGATGTACTGCAAAGTACATATGTTTATAGTGTATATTTTGGTCAGTTTTCGGTTATTTTGAGTATAGTTTAGGTTAGAATTTCGATACTGCTGACGTTAAGCTTTGATTTCAGGCCCCGTAGCTTAAAGTGATGAAAAACAAGTCAAAACGAGCAGTTTGGAGGAAAAACGGGATTCGAACGCGAGTTGGAAAGCTGGAGATCAGAAAAATAATAAAATAATCAGCATGGAGGCGCCGCGTGACGCCTAGGGCCCTCGCGTCACGTCTAGCCCCTAAATCTCAGATTTGGTGATTAGCAGCTAGGGTTTTGAAGGGAATTTCCAAGAAAACTAAGACATAACCCTAATTACGAATTTTAGACATTTTTGGGCAATCTTAGAGCATTCTTGGCAAATAATCGAAGATCTCATGGCTTTGGAATCATTGGTACGAGTCAAGGGCGAAGAATCGAAGGATCTATCGGGTTTTCTAATCCCTTGTTTTGTCGATTACTTTTCTTGAAACTTGTTGCAATGAATTCATGTTTAGACATCTTTGTTTTGTTTTCACTTATTGACATGCTAGGCTAAATTTATAAACCACCTAGACTTGATGAATGGATTAATACAAAGTTTTTATCGTTTTTGTTAATTGCATGGTTATTATGGATTGATTGTGTTTAGTAAGCGGTTTGATTTAATGATTTGATGTGTATGCATGCTTTGAGTTGGTTTATTGTTATTACTTGCTTCATCTGATTCTTAGTGACGGTCTATATCACAACATAGAGCCATATTAGGGTTTAGGATTTCGGTGAGTGTCTATATCACATAAGAAAACCTTAACTCTTTAGGGAGAATTGCGCAATAACCCCTAGAAGTAATTGGTAATAATTTGCCAAGTCTTAGTGTTCTACTAGTCCTAATACCTGGAAAGTGAGGGGCTATTGGTAGGTCTTACCCGGCAAATTGCTTTAGATAGTCCTTGGAAAAGGTCATGTCTTGGTTTACCTGTCGGTTTTATTAGTCTATCAAGTCAAGTTAATTACTTCAAACTACCCTAGATCTATGATTGGAAAAGAGTAGGTCAACATTAGGGTACTTACACAAAAATTAGACAACTGGGAAGGCGTCTAATAACCGGTAGGATTAACGGCCTAGGTAGTTCCACATGTTTCTCCTTGAGAAGGGTCGAGGGGCTTAGTTGGTTCTTAATAGGTTTAGTACTTTAAGATCCCGGTTCTATAATTCATGCATTTAATTTAATCGGTAATTCTTTAAAAGTGATCCAGGATTCTTGTCTAGGTGGTCTCGTTCTCATATAAGGAAAGTCCTCAGTCTTCATTCGTATTTAGTCTAGTTTTAGTTAATTTAGTAGTTTAATATAGATTTCCTAGATTTTTCCGTAACCCCCCCCCCCCTAAAAAAAACAAATAAACAATTTAAGTCGTGTCTTTCAGTGTCTATCATAGTCTAGTTTACGTGATTAATAGAGTCTTGTGGTTTGATATCCGGACTTCCTAGGGTTATACTACATTGATCGGTACACTTGCCGATTGTGTGGTTTAGGTCGAGTCTAGAATTAAAGCCTTTTAGTGTCTAGCTTAGAGAGTCTAATATAGTTGAATTTTTATAGTCTGTTTAGCACACATCAAGTTTTTGGCGCCGTTGCCGGGGACTCTTGGCAATTGCGTTTATTAGCTTTGATAGACTTAATTGATATATACGTGCTACGTGTTTTCTTTGTTTTGTTAAGTCTTTGTCTTTTCTTTTCATCTTGAGTCTTAGTAACTAGTGTTCGCTTTTCTTGTGATTCAGGTTTTTGCTTGTAGTGGATGCCACATCTACGCTCAGACGGACCACCACCACCAGTCAAGCAGTCATCATCTCAACTGGGCGAAGGCCCAGAGGTTAGTTCTTCATCTTCATCTTTTCCCGTTTTCCCAGATTTTGACACCAATCCCCTTACCGTCCCACCACCTTCACCAAACCATACACCTAAGAATACTCCACCTGATAGTCCCACTTCTAGTACGTCTAGTGAACCAGAGAATGTAGAACCAATGGCCAACGCTAGGCAAACCGTCCATCAGCAGGCCACTTAGAATTTCACCGGCCTTGCTTCACCCATCACCGTCCCACCCATAGTTAGCGAGAATTCATGGCAGATTCCCTCCTATGCCATGCAGGCCGTAACCAATAGCATCTAATTCCATGGCCGAGACGATGAGGACGCCCCGGCCCACGTTAACCGTTTCTCCCGTATCTTAGCCACCTTTAGCCTTCACGGTGCCCCTAATGATGCTACCTACTTACAACTTTTCCAATTTTCTTTAGCTGGCCGTGCGGCTACTTGGTTGGACTCACAACCAGCCGGTACCTTCACTACTTTGGCGGGGCTTCGTCAAGCCTTTTTGAATAAGTATTTCCCGCCCGCTAAGGCCTCAAGTCTTAGAGACCAAATCCACTCCTTTCGCATGGAGCCCGATGAGCCTTATTACCTTGCTTGGGAGCGTTTCCAAAACCTTTGTGCTCGTTGCTCCCAGCATGGTCTTTCCGATTGGGCTTTATGTGAGAAATTTTATAACGGTCTCACCCAAGAGACTCGTGATAGGTTCGATACTAATGCGGGGGGCGTATCATGGGTATTCTTACTGTTGCTGAGTGTTTAGAACGTTTTGAGGCATTTCCTCGGTCTCAATCCCAATCACGATCCGATCAGCGGTATCAAAGTGGTAATTCTAATACCACTACTAGTGCACCCACCTGAGGGGTGAACCATGTAACCATGGATCCTAGTTTAGCCGCTGTTTTGGAAAACTTGACTAGGGAGCTTAAGGAGATTAAGGCTAAGGTAGATAAGTGTGAGTTTTGCCGAGGGGGTCACGACACGAGTGCGTGTCCATTGCTTGTTGGTGAGGAGCAGGTTGATTTTGTAGGAGGAGGGTTTGGTAGAGGTCAATCTAGCGGTTTTGGAAATAATAATACTTTTGGGTCGGGTTGGCGAAGTTATAATAATAGTAACTTTAATACTAATAACAATTTCCGCTCAAATGGACCCCCTGGCTTTCAAATGGCTCAAAACCCAAATAGAGGCCAAAGTTCACTTTTTGGTGGGGGTTCAGGTGGGCAGTTCAACAAAGGGTTCAATGGGCAGGTCAAGGATGGGGGGTCAAATAACCAGGGTCAAACAGGTCAAGGTTCAAGCTATGATCTAGGGGGTAGCTTAGAAAGGATGGAGTCCATGATGAGTCAACTAATTGTTAGGGATCAAACCACTCGAAAGACCCTTAGTGAACACGATCTCATGCTTAAGAACCACCAAGCCTCATTCCAAGACCTTCAAAGAGTTGTAGGGGATATGTCTAGAAAATTAGAAGAGAGGCTATCCGGTCAGTTTACGGGTAACACCCAACCGAGCCCTAATGCCCATGCTAAATCCATTACCACCCGTAGTGGTAAAACCGTAGGAAACCCTAGGGTCCAGGAGAGAGTAGTTGATGAAGAGGGAGATATCATAGATGAAGAGATCGAGATGGAGGCTCCCGGCAAAGTGCAAAAGAGGCTAAGCCTAGCAAGTACCGCACAGCCCGGTGAGTCTTAAGTTGAGAAGAAAGTTGAGAAAACCCCTATAGACGTTAGACCTTCACCTTTAGTAAACCATTCGTATATCCCGTTTCCCTCACGTCTTAAGAACCAAAAATACTCATGGGAATACGGGCAATTTTTAGACATCTTCAAGCAATTGAAGATTAATCTTCCGTTTATAGAGGCACTTCAATCGATGCCTAAATACGCGAAATTCTTGAAAGATCTCCTTAGGAACAAAGAGAAGTTAGGAGAGTTGTCTAACGTCCCGTTGAATGGAGGGTGCTCGGCCGTTGTGTTAAATAAGCTTCCAGAAAAGCTTACCGATCCCGGTATTTTTACCATTCCATGTCTATTCGGTAGCAATAAAAACACTAGAGCTTTAGCCGACCTAGGAGCTAGCATCAATTTGATGCCCTTTTCTCTTTATGAGAAGCTAGACCTAGGAGAGCTTGCACCTACCCGAATGACATTATCCTTAGCCGATCGGTCCGTTAAATACCCTAGGGGTATAGTTGAGAACTTGCTAGTTAAGGTAGATAAATTCGTGTTTCCCGCCGATTTCTTAATTCTAGATATGGAAGCGGATGAGATAGTCCCCATTATCCTTGGTCGTCCATTTTTATGTACCGCCAAAGCACTTATAGACGTTCATGATGGTAAGATCACTCTTAGGGTCGGGGAGGAGAGAGTTACATTCGAGATAGAGCGTTCCATGAACCACCCGAATGGTTCGGATGACTATAACGGTCCTTGTCATTCCGTCTACTTCTTGAACTCATTTATCTCATGTGTCGACCATTGCTTAGAGTATATTAGTGGTGCGGACCTAGTGGTAGGAGAGAAGGTAGAAGAGGAGGCAAGGAGTGTAGATGAAGTTGATGAGGAGGGGATTCCTTTAATCCCCGATGTGTTAGCGGTTAGTGAAGACACCACACCACCCCCACCCTTAGAACTTAAGGTACTTCCATCTCATCTAGAGTATGCTTTCTTGGGGGAGGGTTCCGAGCTACCCGTCATTATTTCATCCGACTTAGAGGAAAGTGAGAAATTTAGGTTATTGGATGTGTTGAGGGCCAACAAAGAGGCCATTGCTTGGAGATTATCCGACATCAAGGGCATAAGCCCTTCTTATTGCACCCACCGGATACTTATGAAGGACGATTTCAAACCGGTAGTGCAACCTCAAAGGCGGCTTAACCCCAACATGTAAGATGTTGTGAGAAAGGAGGTTCTTAAACTCCTAGATGCCGGGATGATCTATCCCATTTCCGATTCTCCATGGGTTAGTCCTACTCAGGTTGTCCCCAAGAAGGGGGGGATGACTGTTGTCATGAACGAAAAGAACGAGCTTATCCCTTCTCGCACGGTCACGGGATGGCGAGTGTGCATCGACTACCGGAAGTTGAATGATGCCACCCGTAAAGACCACTTCCCGTTACCTTTCATCGATCAAATGTTGGAGCGTTTATCCGGTCAACAATTTTATTGTTTTCTCGACGGCTTTTCTGGGTACTTCCAGATCCCCATAGCACCGGAGGATCAGGAAAATACCACCTTCACATGGCCCTATGGCACCTATGCGTACCGACGCATGCCATTTGGGTTATGTAACGCTCCAGCTACTTTTCAGCGTTGCATGGTTGCCATATTTCAGGATATAATAGAGACTTCCATGGAGGTTTTCATGGATGATTTTTCAGTTTATGGTGACTCTTTCGATACGTGTTTGAAGAATTTGGAGAGGATGTTGAAGCGGTGCGTGGAGACGAAGCTTATGCTAAACTGGGAGAAATGTCACTTCATGGTGATGGAAGGTATAGTGTTAGGGCATAAGATTTCTAGAGAGGGTATTAAGGTAGATCGTGCGAAAATAGATACCATTAGTAGGTTACCTCCACCCACGAGTGTGAAGTCGATTAGGAGTTTTCTAGGGCATGCGGGCTTCTATAGGCGCTTTATTAGGGATTTCTCAAAAATTACTCGCCCCATGACCCGTTTGCTAGAGAAAGATGTTCCATTCGTCTTTGACGAGGAGTGTCTTAAGGCTTTCAACTTCTTGAAGGAACAGTTGGTTAGTGCACCTATTCTTATCTCGCCCGATTGGAGTTTACCCTTTGAGCTCATGTGCGATGCGAGTGACTATGCCGTTGGAGCGGTATTAGGACAAAGAAAGGATAAGCACTTCCACCCTATATACTACGCTAGCAAAACGCTCAATGATGCTCAAGAAAACTACACTACCACGGAAAAAGAGCTTTTAGCTGTAGTTTTCGCTTTTGATAAATTCCGCTCGTACCTCGTTTTATCCAAGACAATTGTTTTCACCGACCACTCCGCGTTACGTTTTCTTTTTCAAAAGAAAGACGCTAAACCCCGACTCATTCGGTGGATTTTGTTGCTTAGTGAGTTCGATATTGAGATTAGGGACAAGAGAGGGGCCGAGAATGTGGCGGCCGATCATCTATCGCGTCTAGAGGATCCCAAGAAAGAAGAGATTCGTGAGGAGGAGATTGGAGACACGTTCCCTCACGAGTCTATAGAGTTTATTGAGGCCGAGAAAGAAGGATTGCCATGGTTTTGCGACTTAGCGAATTATCTCTCTAGTGGCAATGTTGTGAGAGGGATGTCCACACAACAAAAGAAGCGTTTAATTAGCGAGGCGCGAAAGTATGTGTGGGATGACCCTTTTCTTTTCCGAATAGGGGGAGATAGGGTTCTTAGACGTTGTGTGTCAAGAGAAGAGGGGTGGAACATTATACAGCATGTGCATGAAGGCCTCACGGGAGAACATCATGGTGCACACACCACCGCCCAAAAGGTTTTTGATTGTGGTTTCTATTGGCCTACCGTTCTTAGATATGCCGAAGAGTTCGTGAAGATGTGTGATGCATGTCAACGAACCGGAAATATTTCCGCCAAAGATGAGATGCCTCAAAACCCCATACAAGTAGTGGAGGTTTTTGACGTTTGGGGCATCGATTTCATGGGACCTTTCCCAAACTCCAAAGGAAACCGTTACATACTCGTGGCGATTGACTACGTGTCTAAATGGGTTGAGGCTCAAGCTCTTCCCACAAATGAAGCCCGAGCAGTCTTGAAATTTCTTAAGAAGCTCTTCTCCCGATTCGGGACTCCTAAAGCCTTAATTAGTGACCGTGGCACTCACTTTTGCAATGCATTGATGGAGAAATTGCTTGCACGCTACGGGGTCACTCATCGTTAGTCTACCGCATATCATCCACAAACAAGTGGACAAGTGGAGAATGCGAATCGCGGTATTAAATGAATCTTAGAGAAAACAGTTGGTAAAAATAGGAAAGATTGGTCCGACAAGCTAGACGATGCATTGTGGGCGTTTAGAACCGCCTACAAGACGCCTTTAGGAACTACACCATTTATGATCGTCTACGGAAAAGCTTGTCATCTTCCTGTAGAGTTAGAGCATAGAGCGCTTTGGGCTTTGAAAACCGTTAACTTAGACATGACCGAAGCCGCTAGGAAGCGTTTCTTTCAAATCCATGAGCTTGAAGAGTTTAGGGATACGGCGTATGCTCGATCGTTGGGAATCAAAGAGAAAACGAAGTTATTACATGATAGAAGGTTGAGAAAAGTGAAGGAGTTTAGAAAAGGGGACAAAGTGCTTCTTTATAATTCAAGGTTGAAGCTTTTTGCGGGTAAGTTGAAATCAAAGTGGTCGGGACCTTATATGGTTCACTATGTGTTTCCGTATGGAGCTGTGGAAATCATGGATGAGAAGGATGGCCGTACTTGGAAGGTGAATGGTCATCGTTTGAAACATTACGTTGGAGGAGCAATAAATAAGGATGAGAGGGAGGTAACTCCTCTCGAAATCCCACCTAAAGCCGCAAATTAGTGTCTTGGGTGAAAGCCCAAGTGTATTTTTTGTATTGTTTGTATAAGAGCCGTCATTTGAGTTTTTTCTTCATTCTAACAAGTATTTTCGTAGATTTTCGGTCTTTATTTTGTGCGTTGAGAATTTCACAGGTTTCGTCACCGCTATGGAATGGAAGAAGCACGAGAAAAGAGTCCCAGGTATGTTTTCCTTGATACTTAGAAAAATTTTTAGGAGTTTTGGATGGTTGGGAAAGATTTTGAAAAAAAATTCTAAGGCATGAAAGGCAAGAATTTTCGGAACTTTCTGTGAAAAACGACCCTAGGCGTGATGCCTAGGGCCTTAGCGTCACGCGACGCCTAAAGGTTCAAAAAAAAAAAAAAATTTGGGTAGCGCCGCGTCACACGAGGACCCCCCCTTCACCCTTAGCGTCACGCGAGGCCCCCCTGGGGTGGTTTAAAGTGTTTTGTTTGACCCTGTTCGCTGCAGATCCTTTCCTCTTCTCCATTACGAAACCCTAGTCGCAAAAACACTAAAATCACCATAACTTGTTCATTTTTCCACCAAATCACTCCATTTTTCTTCCTAAATCACCACAATCACTTTCTCTACAATCTTCACCATCAATTTCACCCGAAATCGCTATACATTTTCGCGTTTTTCGACGACCTCGTGTCACCACAAGTTCAAGGCTTCATTTTTCTTGCTTAATCCGACTCCAAGGTATGTTTTCTGTGATTTCTCGTTAGTAGGTAACTTTATTTCTCATTTGTATTGTCGGGTCAGTCATTTTTAGGTCTAGGGTTTGGGTAGTTTGCTAAAGTTGAGATTTTTGAGCCATTAATGATGCTAGTGGTATGCGGGTGGTTTTGTTTGGGATATTTACACAGAATGGGGTTTGCGGATGGTTCAGGTTGGTTTGCTTAGGTTTGTTTGAGACTTGTGGGGTCTGTTTGGGCATCTAGGCCACGTGTTTGAGCTTTATGGGTTTGTTTGGCTACCACTAAGAAGTTTTTGCTAAAAGAAATAGGTTTTTGAACTGATTTTTGCAAATCTAATTTATTTTCTAAACGGCTTTTGTTGCCCAAAACGTCGCTGTATGGTTTAAAAGTTTCAAACTCTCACGTGTTTAGCCTCAAGTGTTGGGATATTTTGGCACTTATGCTTAATTGAGGACAATTAAAGTGCCGGGAGGAGATAGTGTACATTGAGTCTTAGGTCATTCGAGTTATTGAGTCTAGTAGCTTTCTTAGAGTAGTACTTAGTGTCTAGTGTCAGGTTTACCAATATGCATGTACAAGTTCACAACATTTTGCCCGTACTCAATCTCCATTCGGGTAAAATGGTGTTTAACTAACGCTTTTGTAAACGGTAACCCATGTTTTTATTCAACTTTATTTTTAGAATTAGCCGCGAATGAAATGCTATACGGCTATCCTAATTTAAAAAAAAATGAAATAAAAAAAAACACCAAAAATAGTTTGTGATTACTAACACTCTTCATTGCTTTTTCTTGTTGAATTCTTCGTGATTTGCAGAAACATGTCAGGTGAAGGCTCATCCTCTAACCCAAGGAAAAGGAAGATCCAATATCGTGGAAAAGATAGGAGAGTTTAATCTCGAGTTGAGAGGCTAGTTGAGCACCCAGTCTTGGATTTTGAAGAAGACAGTGAAGAAAGGGTAAAACTAGTGAAATATGTGTCAACCAATATGTTTGAGCATCGCACGATTGATTGGGAATGGTTGCAAGGAATGGGAGCTAGTGACCGTGTAGCGGAATTGCTGGGGCCAAGACTGAGAGCGGCAATGGATTGCGATTGGCCACAGTATACGGAGCTGACACTTGAGTTTCATTGTACTTTTCATCATAAAGACGGGAATTTTTCTGAGAAAAACGCGGTTTCATTCTCATTGGGCAGGAATTTGTATGAGATGAGTATTGCTCAGTTTGGAGTGGCTTTGGGCTTCTACACTGAGGAGGAGGTGCAGACGGAGGAGTTTGTTAATGGGTTAAGGGGTGTGTACAATCATGCTAGGCCAAATTGTTTGGGTCCGGAGGATTTGGCTAGATTTTGGGAGACAATTGCGACCCAAGCGTTCGCTAGCACGAACCTTATCACAGCGGTTCGTGATCCGATATATAGGTATATTCTGAAGATATTGGCGACTACGGTTGTAGCAAGAAAGTCGGGTGAGAATAAAGCTAACTGGTTGGATATTTTTGCTTTGATGTGTATGGTGGAGAAAAGGAATTGGAACTTGGCGAGTTTCTTCGCATGGTCTTGTAATCGGCCTCGTAGAGGAGGAAAATGGGCTGCGATGGATCTTGGGCCATACATTGCTAGGTTGGCAACGAATTTAAGGGCTTTCACAAAATATAAGGTGGAGCAGATGAGAGAGAGTTTTGAAACGACTTACTGGAGTGTTGGGGATCTACAATTAGCGGGTGTTCTAACATCTTCGGACCCGCTGGAATGGAATTTCTCACAGGGCGCGCCTCCGCCACGTCGGCAGATACCTCGACAGAGGCGTGAGTTCCCAGTTCCACAACACCCACTTCGACAGCCACGACCTAACCCATTCACGCCTGAAGCTGCTTATAACCTGACCCAGCAGCGGTTCGATCAGCTAGAGGAAAGAATGAGAGTTGATCATCAGTGGACGATGTAGAGCCACCACCGCCAGGATGATATGCTTAGGTACATGATGTCAGGTATGACACTAGATGTTCCTCCACCTTTTTCCGGGTTACTTCCTCCACCAGTTTATGGAGGTGAGCAGCAGACTCCGTATGTCTATGGACAGTATCCGGGGTACGATCAGTGGGGTGGACAGAGTGGTTATGGTTATAGTGGACAGTATGGATGGCAGCAGGCAGGAGGTTCGGGAGTGCAGCAGATGGAGGAGGAGACAGATGAGGAGTGATGGAGATAGACTGAAGCAGCATATATCCTTTTATGATTATTTTACTTTATGCTGTTTTAGTAGTTCGATTGGGTTGTATTAGTAAGACATATGTTTTTATTTTTCGTTTGAACTTCGGATGTTGGTACGTTGAACGTTTGGTAGTAGTTTGCTTGGTATGGTATGTTTGCTTTAGGTTGATGATTGGAGCCGCTTTCCGTTCGTGTGAGAGAGAGTTTGGTATTGTTTGCTGAGCACGTTCGGTAATGGAGGGCTTATGTGGAAACAACTGGCACTTTGACAGTCTCACATACTCAGCTAAGTCGTTTCCCTTTTTGTTGTTGTTGTTGTATATTTTTTTTTTTATTTCGTTTGCAGTTTTTATTTTTAGGTAGTTGTTGAGTCGTATTTTCGTTCTTGCATTAGGGACAATGCAATCTCTAAGTGTGGGGATGGGATACTTGTAAATATTCGAGTCTTAAATATGAAAAATAAAAAAAATTAAAAAAAAAGTAGAAAATTTTGAAAAACAAAAAAAATTGTAAAAAATCAGAAAATGTCTTTCAAATAAAAAAGAAGTTTGCAAATTAAAGCGGAAAATGATAGAAAAGATGAATTTTTGCTCGGGGTCGAATAATAATAAGAGTTTAAATAAATCGAGCTTGCGTCTAGTTAGGGATATGTGGATAGGCCCGGGATTGGTTTTAGGTCCCGTTGAGCTAATATACCTTAAATTGTCGGTCTGCTAGTGGGTTTTCGCCGGGGAGATATGGGAAATCAAAACTGCCGATAATAGTATAAAGGGCACCGTTATAAGTTAAAACCGTTAGAGTTTGTGATCATGAAAAAAATAGAATAAAATAATGAGATAGAAACTAAATGAAAGTAATGCATTCCTATGTAGTTTGGGTTGGGGATAGCGACTCTACAACCGAATTATCGATAGGGTGTGTGAAATCGACTGTGCAAAGAAAAGAAAAAAGTACCGAAACCTAAGTAATCTGTGGTTGGGGATAGCGACTCTACAGCTGGAATGCCTCTTGGTTAGGGAAAGCATCGTCTATGCTCATTAGAAAAAAAAATGGAAAAGAAAAAAAAGAAAAAAAAAAGTTGATTGTTTACTCTCTTAGTTTTGATATAAGATGGTTAGGAATTGATCCAGTGATCGTTCTTTTAGTCCTATAAGCTTGAGGTGGGAGTAGATGGACCGTAAATTCTAGTGTGAGGCCCTAGGTGGATTGACCGCACTTAAATTAAAATCACATGATAAGGGCTTAGGATCAGACTTGGGTTTAAGGGGACAAGTATATTCGCAATCGCGGCTAACACAAGCCTTGGTTTAAATTAAATATACCTATGATTTTGACCCGAGTGATTAGTCATCTATGATTCCGTTGCATAATTCTTTTTCGAGGACGAAAAAAGAGTAAGTGTGGGGATGTTTGATGTACTACAAAGTACATATGTTTATAGTGTATATTTTGGTCAGTTTTCGATTATTTTGAGTATAGTTTAGGTTAGAATTTCGATACTGCTGATGTTAAGCTTTGATTTCAGGTCCCGTAGCTTAAAGTGATGAAAAACGAGTCAAAACGAGCAGTTTGGAGGAAAAACGGGATTCGAACGCGAGTTGGAAAGCTGGAGATCAAAAAAATAATAAAATAATCAGCATGGAGGCGCCGCGTGACGCCTAGGGCCCTCGCATCACGTCTAGCCCCTAAATCTCAGATCTGGTGATTAGCAGCTAGGGTTTTGAAGGGAATTTCCAAGAAAACTAAGACATAACCCTAATTACGAATTTTAGACATTTTTGGGCAATCTTAGAGCATTCTTGGCGAATAATCGGAGATCTCAAGGCTTTGGAATCATTGGTACGAGTCAAGGGCAAAGAATCAAAGGATCTATCGGGTTTTCTAATCCCTTGTTTTGTCGATTACTTTTCTTTAAACTTGTTGCAATGAATTCATGTTTAGACATCTTTGTTTTGTTTTCACTTATTGACATGCTTGGCTAAATTTATAAACCACCTAGACTTGATGAATGGATTAATACAAAGTTTTTACCGTTTTTGTTAATTGCATGGTTATTATGGACTGATTGTGTTTAGTAAGCGGTTTGATTTAATGATTTGATGTGTATGCATGCTTTGAGTTGGTTTATTGTTATTACTTACTTCATATGATTCTTAGTGACGGTCTATATCACAACATAGAGTCATATTAGGGTTTAGGATTTCGGTGAGTGTCTATATCACATAAGAAAACCTTAACTCTTTAGGGAGAATTGCGCAATAACCCCTAGAAGTAATTGGTAATAATTTGCCAAGTCTTAGTGTTCTACTAGTCCTAATACCTGGAAAGTGAGGGGCTATTGGTAGGTCTTACCCGACGAATTGCTTTAGATAGTCCTTGGAAAAGGTCATGTCTTGGTTTACCTGTCGGTTTTATTAGTCTATCAAGTCAAGTTAATTACTTCAAACTACCCTAGATCTATGATTGGAAAAGAGTAGGTCAACGTTAGGGTACTTACACAAAAATTAGACAACTGGGAAGGCGTCTAATAACCGGTAAGATTAACGGCCTAGGTAGTTCCACAGGTTTCTCCTTGAGAAGGGTCGAGGGGCTTAGTTGGTTCTTAATAGGTTTAGTACTTTAAGATCCCGGTTCTATAATTCATGCATTTAATTTAATCGGTAATTCTTTAAAAGTGATCCAGGATTCTTGTCTAGGTGGTCTCATTCTCATATAAGGAAAGTCCACAGTCTTCATTCGTATTTAGTCTAGGTTTAGTTAATTTAGTAGTTTAATATAGATTTCCTAGATTTTTCCGTAACCCCCCCCCCCCCCAAAACAAATAAACAAGTTAAGTCGTGTCTTTCAGTGTCTGTCAGAGTCTAGTTTACGTGATTAATAGAGTCTTGTGGTTCGATATCCGGACTTCCTAGGGTTATACTACATTGATCGGTACACTTGCAGATTGTGTGGGTTAGGTCGAGTCTAGAATTAAAGCTTTTTAGTGTCTAGCTTAGAGAGTCTAATATAGTTGAAATTTTATAGTCTGTTTAGCACACATCAGCTACACCAGCCTTCTTGATCAGAATAGACTTCTGACACTTCAACTCCTCTGCTTTATTCAATAAATCATCAACATCAGAACTAACTTCTTCTTTCACATCAGATTCCGAATTATAACCACCTGACGTGTGCGTATATATATATAATTTTGCAATGAATTTACACACGATTGGGTTTTAAATTTATAAAAGTGATTATTACTTTTACATCAAAACACACACGAAAGAGGCAAGTGTACCCCGTCATATATGTATTGAAGTATCGGTAAGAACCAAGTATCGATCCAAGGAAATGGGCGGAGAATTAATACTAGACCTTTGTCACTAAACTACCGGTAAAAACATAAGTTTGGTTGATTTAAACTAAACTAAAGTAAGCATAACCAAATACATAATAAAAACATAATAGATAGTAGATAAAAAGCCTTGCTAAATACACAACCACAGCATGTCAACTAAGTCAGTTTTGGCACTAGAAGCATTCGGTCAATTTTCCAATTTAAGACAATTAGTATCCCTTTCGGGAATCCTAACATGACAATCATTCGGAAAGCTAAAACGATAAGCACACTTTAACCACCTAAAATTGTTCTTTAACGTGCAATTGATAAATGTATATGAAAATCTTTTAAAAATAAGTTAGTCAGCCGTTAGGATTATTCTAACCTCACTTAAACACGGAAAGCGACACCGATAAACACAATGCAACCACCGAGACAAGCATAAACTAGATTAAATCACAACCGAGTTCATTTTACAAATCTTGCACAATAATTCACTAAGATAGCAATTTTGGCCTAAACTACTAACTAAGCTAACAAATCATGGCAAGAATTTATAACGACACCATCTAACCCGTTTAGGTCCTTACGTGACGGCAAGCTCTCTTGATTAACAATAATTACATTTTATTAAATCACTAACCATTTCTAGTATCATGATGCATACATTTAAACCAAGTTAAACTAGTTAACCAAATTCAAAGTTTACTAATACAAGATTAATTAAGCTTCATTTTTCAACTATCTTAACTAACCAAGCATCAATCATCCAACATAATTACTTATAATCAAGAATTCAATATCAATAACAAGGTTGCAAACTAATCATCAAAGATTAACATAGAAAATACTTTAAGTGTCATTACAAACAAAGCTTAACAAACTAATGGCAATAATCTAGCAAGGGATTGTTTGTGTTTTTGCCCAAAGGCTACAATAATACATAAACATTAATCTAAGTACTTGAAAGATTAACAAAAACATGGATAGATTAGAAAATCAAACCATAAACAAGTACTAGACTAAGGATCCGGGTAGTAATCGAGCTAAACAGGACAATGTGGCTTGATTCCGGGTGAAAGCTAATGCCTCCGGAGCCTGAAAATCGCCTGTGAAGCTCTCCAAAAATCCAGAATATCGAACAGAAGGTTTCTGTTCTGTTTTTATACTTTTTGCTGTCGCACGGTCGTTCTCCATATGGCACGACCGTGCACTTTATTCAATTATTAGGGATGGGTCACCATACTGCATACGTCATCAGATCGTTGACCAGATTCGAAATGGCACGATCGTTCCTGGTGTGGAACGGTCGTTCAGTTCCGGGCTTCATGTTGCACGCTGAGTCGCACCGGTCGTTCCTCACCGAGACTCTGTTGATTCATCGGATACGCACGGTCGTTCCTCATATGGAACGTCCGTTCTTCACCGAGCCGCTTGTTTCCCTAGAACGCCCAGTCGCACCTCTCGTTCATCACCGAGCCGATCAAACCTTGTCGGAGATGCACGGTCGTGCATCAGGTGGAACGGTCGTTCCACAGGCCCAGTTCAGAATCCTTAACAGAATGTCCGCAGCTTCGTCATGTTGTCCGGAAAGTCCTCGTTTTTGCTATCATCTTGTGTGGAATGCAGTTTTAGGCCTGTAAACATAAATGTAGATAAATAAGTATCCGAATGACGGTTTTACGGCCAAAAACGCATAAAATAGGGGTAAAACGGGGAACTAAAATATGTGTAAATTAACGAATATCAAATCTCCCCACACTTGAACCTTGCTTGTCCTCAAGCAAGCTAAACTAAAAAGCAATAAAAGACATAAACAAACAAGAACGATAATTTACACACTTTTTTATTGAAAACTAATATAAACGGTTAGCCGGTTTGTCGAAAGACAACATCAAAAGATTCAAACCCAACAAGCATATGCAATTAAAAAGCGACAACCAAAAAGCCGTGACAAAACATTTAATTGACTTACATGTTAATCTTCACACAACTCACAATGTTCACACACACTCGGTTTTATTTATGAAACATACATAAAATGTGGATGCGTAAACACTCAACGCCTAGTCATTGAAATGTGCAATAACATAAGCTTGTCATAAGATCTCGTCTCCACCAACTAATATGCAAATAAGTGTAAATCAAGAGGTCTTTACGGGTTGTAACGTTAGGCTTGGGCGAAGGGTATGGAAGTGGACATATAAAGTGGCGAAAATGGTTAAAACTCGGTAGTAGCGTTTAACTAGCAAGACAATAATATCACTATACATACAAACGCCTTAAAAAGGCGACTAAAGCGCAATCGAGCTTATCAATGAAATTTTTAACATTTAAGCATTCAAAATTGCTCGATTTCTATCAACTTCACCCTTTTTTAGGGTGTTTTATTTTTTTTTAATTTTTTTTAACAATGAAATATAAACAAAAACAAGCTAGTTAAATTATTATTTTAACCGAGTTTCAACACTAAAAAGGGTTTAAAACATACAAAAGCTAAATTTGGTTAAGTGGGCGATAATGTGGGTAAACAAAGGTGAACGGGAAGGCTCGACAAGGTTAATCCTAAAGGGTAATATAAGGTGAACGGGAAGCACAACACAAAGAACAAGGTACACAACAAAGGGGTAATCTAAGTGCCTCTATCACTTTTACACAAATTCACAAGTTTATGGTATTAACAAGCATACTAGTGACAAGTTCTAAATTGCACAAAACATCCGGCTCACTCCTATATCCGAAATGAACAAATATATAACAATCTAAGCTCAAATATGCTCACGTAACGGAATGAATGGGTAAAAGTGTGAAAACTTTCATGCAAGTCTTTCTTTGTTTGTCACGCTTTCCGGTTTCCTTTTTCAAAAATATTTTGCTTGTCGAGTTTTTATCAAGTCCGATGCTTTCTAAAACATAACCAACCGGTTTATTTACAAAAATATATACAAAATACAAGTATTTTTTAATGATTTTTCTGATTTTCTGATTTTTTTTTTATTTTTTTTATATAAATACGAGGACAAACAAAGTTAAGTTAACAAAGTTAACCCCCTCCCCACACTTGAACTTCGCATTGTCCCCAATGCGAGACCCGAAATATAGAGAAAGGGATAAAAAAATACTCCCCTCAAGATGATGTTGGTGCCACGAGACTTCCGAAGCTGTATCTGGTACGTGCTCCGGTCCAAGATCCGATAGATAAAACCTGCGAGTATGTCGTGTGCACCCAAAATATAACAGAAACAGAAAAATCACAAAACAACCATAATGTACATAAATACTAACATCCAAACAAATCACAAAGGAAATTGTCTGAAAATACATATCCGGGGTGTTTTAAATAATAGTCAAAATAAACACCCAAATAAAAGTAAAGTACTGAAAGATAAAACACCACCAAATGCTATCACCACCGCAAACTACTCATCATCATCATCATCATGTCTCGTGCCAGATGGGCCCTGATCGCCATAGCCAGGGGGGTTCCACGGTGGGAACTCCGGCGGGTGCTGAAAATAGTCGGGGTATGCGTGATGCATCTCCCCGAAAAGATAAGAAAACCCCGCGCTGACCCCCTGGTATAGAGTATCCTGGCGATGCTGAAGCTGGTCATGTGTGGCCCGAAGCTCTGCCTGACTGGCCCGAATCTCGTCCTGGCTAGATCTGATCTGGTCAAAGTAGGTACCATGCTGCTCCTGCGTCACACGCATATCCTGGAACTACTGGTAGAACGTGGGCCAGTCCTCATGCTGATGAAATGCATGGTGCTGCGGTGAGTGTGGTGGTGTCTGTGGCTGGTGCTGCTCACCCATCTCAACATCCTCCTCTTCCTCTTCATGTTCCTCCTCTACTGGAGGTAACGGGTCCCAGACCTCGTTATTCAATCCCCTCAACCTATCTCCCCTATCAAGCTCAGCAATAACCCCCATGAACTTCAGAGACCGGATATCAACATAAACCCCCTCAGTAATCAAAGTGAGACCCCTAAGCACCCCTGGCGTCATATAGCGCTCATTGTACGCTATTTCGGTCACGTACTGACCGCCATGGATCTCACTATTCGGGGTTCGCCCCGAGCTCTTGACGAAGTACTCAGCCATTCGAGCAGCTAGGTTGATTGGTGCTTTGTCAACCAACGCATATAGAAAAAGCAAGTCAGGTGTGGGACAGTTGCCGAGACTGTCCATGCGTCCGCATATCGAGTGGCTGAATACATGGTGCATCACTCGCACCAGAGGGTCTCGGAGTCGCGAGGCCTTTGACATCCTCGGGTTGTAGGGCTCCCCAATAGCGTTACGTGCCCAAAATGCATCCCGCGCTGCATCATTAGGGAAGTTGAACTGATCGTTGAAGACGTCGGGATCATCCATGTCCTCCCGCGTATAAATCCCAAGCCTCCGTCCCAAACGACCCACCGACCACGTATGCCATCGCCTACATAACCTGAAGGTTACCCGCTCCCTGTAGCGGAAATCGGGCTGTGTATGTGCAACAGGCCTTTCATAGGCATACGATGCGAAGAATTCGATTGTCAACTCCTGGTAAACGGGTCGGTTGCAACCGACCAGGTTTGCAAGCGCGGGAGTCATCATTTCATCAAGTCGGTCATATTGATTGAGTTCTCGCATGACCTCCCAGTCCAACCATCGGGGTACTCCATACTGTTCCCGCCTCGCCCACAAGGAGTTGCGCTTCGGGATGCATAGAGCTTCTTTCTCAATGTTGGGGTCAAACTGTAGGAAGGGATGGTTCATATGTAAAGGGGAAAATTGTTAGAAAGACAGAAACAGGAGAGAAATGAATTGAAAACAGCCGAGCAGCAAATTATGAAGAAACTGTCCAACTGTACAGGGCGAATGGCACGGTCGTTCTTCGAGACGCACGGTCGTGCGTCTCCGAGAACTAACAGACCAAGCCCAGAGATATCGTGAACAAGCCGATGAGGCACGACCATTCCACATGAGGAACGACCGTGCACTTCCGTGTCTGCAGTTTTTCGACCCCTGCACTTAGAACAATCTGATTTCTGCAAAAATTTCAACCAGTAATGGGCCAACAGGGGTCTGAAAGTCGACCGGGTGTTTCACGATACTTCGATTTAACAAGGGTTAGGGTTTCGATTTGTTTATGAAGAGAACCCTAAAAATTCCTTGAAAAATCGGAAGAAATCTAACCTAGAAAGCAAGAAAACAAGAAATCTACAACTAGGAACGTACCGTGCGAAGAAGGGTGTGAGATCGTTCGAAAAACCGTGCGATATGGTGAAGAATCGCCCTGGAACGGTCTGCAGCGGCTAGGGTTCGCGAATGAGGGATTTTGCAGCAGATGATGGTATATATAGTGTGCAAAATGACAAAAATGCCCTCAGCATGTGGCACGGTCGTTCCTGGTATGGAACGGGCGTGCGTCACCGACATCGTACAAACCCAGTAGCTTCTTCTCGGAAAAGCACCGAGGGTGCGATCCATCGTGCCGGCTTGCTCGGAATCGCACGGTCGTGCGACCCGAGGAACGGGCGTGCATCAGCTGCAGATACAGAATTTTCTGCAGAAGCTATTTCCAGCAACCGTTTCGGCCGTTTTTCGCCGTTTTTTCGACACACCAACTGTTCTAACAATATTGCAATACAGAACCTTCGCCCGGTACGTACGGAAACTAAACAAACTAACGTAAACTACCTAACTAACCTAAATTACGCTAAAACTACAAAAATACAAAAAAGGACTATTTTACCCTTACAGCGCCAAAGACGCTCCTGCTGCATTTTTTTCGGCGAGTCAGCAGCTTAGACTCATGCTAAATTTTTGTCGACGAGTCGATAGCAAGACTCAAAGCTAAAAAACTAGAAAAACTACTAAAAAGACTAAACTACCCCTAAAGCGCAGAATACGCTCTTGCTACATTTTTGATCCGCGAGTCAGTAGCGTAGACTCTCTCCTCCCCACACTTATGATGTGTGCGGGGTTTGGAGTTCAATCACCTCCACCGCCGACTCTATCGGCCCGACAACGTACAACTTCAACCGGTGACCATTTACCTTGAATGTAACGCCATCCGCGTTCTCTACTGCAACAGTACCATACGGAAATACTTCCTTAACCGTGTATGGTCCTGTCCAGCGTGAATGAAGCTTCCCAGGAAATAAGCGCAGCCTAGAATTGTACAGAAGAACAAGATCACCCGCTTGGAATTCTTTGTGGTCCTTCAAGCGTTTGTCGTGAAGTTTCTTCGTGCACTCTTTGTAGAGTACGGAGCTCTTATAGGCTTGGTGCCGCAATTCTTCCAATTCATGAATTTGGAGAAACCGGGCTTCACCTCCGGTTTTAAGGTCCAAATTCGCGGTTTTCAAAGCCCACATAGCCTTGTGCTCCAACTCCACCGGTAAATGGCATGCCTTTCCGTATACCAACCTAAAGGGGGTGGTCCCTATAGGGGTCTTATAAGCTGTACGGAATGCCCATAATGCCTCATCAAGCTTGTCCGACCACTCCTTGCGGTTTGCTCCAACAGACCGCTCAAGGATGCGCTTAAGCCCACGGTTCGTGACTTCCACCTGCCCGCTTGTCTGCGGATGATAGGGCGTGGACAAACGGTGATGCACACCGTATCGGGACAAAGCCTTTTCAAGCTGTGTATTACAAAAATGAGTCCCTCGGTCACTAATGAGCGCTTTCGGAGCGCCAAATCGGGCGAAAAAACTCTTAAGAAACCTCACAACTACTCTGGCGTCGTTAGTGGGTAAGGTTGCGCCTCCGCCCACTTTGATACATAGTCAACAGCCACGAGTATGTATTTGTTTCCACGTGAAGGGGGGAATGGTCCCATGAAGTCTATCCCCCAAACATCAAAGACTTCACAAACTTGTATCCAGTTCTGAGGCATTTCGTCGCGTGCAGATATGTTCGTCGCCCTCTGACAAGCATCGCACGCTCTCACCCAACTCTGCGCGTCACGGAAAATGGTCGGCCAGTAAAACCCGGAATCCAACACCTTCTTCGCGGTGAAGTTGGCTCCGTGGTGGCCTCCGGTAGGTCCCTCATGACACTGGCGCAGAATGTCGGTCGCCTCAGCCCCTGATACACATCTCCTAATCACCTGATCAGCATCCCACCTTAAACAAGAAAGGGTCGTCCCATATGTAGTGCTTTAGATCTGAAAAGAATTTCCTCTTTTACTGGTGAGTCAACCCTTTTATCAGAATTCTACAAGCAAGATAGTTCGCAAAGTCAGCGAACCATGGCGACTCATCACATATCTCAACACCCATCAAAGATTCGTGTGGGAACTTGTCATTTATTGAATCCCAACGCGAATCCTCGATGTCTCCGTGCTCTAACCGAGACAGATGGTCGGCCGCTACATTCAAAGCACCCTTTTTATCTTGTATCTCAATATCAAACTCTTGCAGCAACAGGATCCATCTGATTAGACGCGGTTTAGCGTCCTGTTTGCTGAAGAGGTATCTAATGGCTGCATGATCAGTGTATACAACGGTTTTCGAAAGCACTAGATACGATCTAAATTTATCGAATGCGAAAACGACCGCCAAGAGCTCTTTTTCAGTCGTGGTGTAATGCTCTTGAGCGTCGTGAAGAGTTTTGCTCGCATAATAGATCGGATGGAAGTGCTTTTCCTTCTTTTGACCCAGAACGGCCCCTATAGCGTAATCACTCGCGTCGCACATGATTTCAAATGGCAGACTCCAGTCCGGTGCGACTAAAATAGGGGCCTCAATCAACTTCTGCTTGAGGAGGTCAAAAACCCTCAAGCAATCATCTCCATACACGAACGGAGCATCTTTCTCCAACAAACGAGTCATGGGTCTGGCGATTTTAGAAAAATCTTTGATGAATCGCCGATAGAACCCGGCATGACCGAGAAAGCTCCGTATAGCTCGAACCGAGGTGGGGGGCGGAAGCCGTGATATAACGTCGACTTTAGCTAGATCGACTTCCATGCCCGCGTGAGAAATTTTGTGTTGCAAAACTATGCCCTCCTTCACCATGAAGTGGCATTTCTCTCAGTTCAGGACCAGATTAGTCTCCTCACACCTCTTCAACATTCTTTTCAAATTTTCCAGACATTGATCAAAGGAATCCCAAAATACCGAAAAATCATCCATGAACACCTCCATGGAATCCTCAATCATGTCGTGGAAAATGGCGACCATACATCGCTGGAAAGTAGCCGGCGCATTACACAGCCCAAACGGCATACGCCGGTAGGCGAATGTACCGAAGGGACAGGTAAATGTGGTCTTCTCCTGGTCCTCAGGAGCGATAGGAATTTGAAAGTAACCCGAGAACCCATCCAGAAAACAATAATATAACTTCCCTGACAGACGCTCCAACATTTGATCAATGAATGGAAGCGGGAAGTGGTCCTTGCGGGTGGCGTCGTTAAGTTTGCGATAATCAATGCAAACCCGCCATCCAGTGACCGTCCTGGTTGAAATGAGCTCATTCCTATCGTTTTTTACCACAATCATGCCCCCCTTTTTGGGCACTACCTGCACAGGACTGACCCAAACAGAGTCGGAAATGGGATAGATCATACCAGCATCTAACAACTTAATCACTTCCTTTTTAACGACCTCTTGCATGTTCGGGTTCAGCCGCCTCTGGTGCTGCGCACACGGCTTGAACTGATCCTCCATAAGAATTTTATGTGTACAGAAGGAGGGATTTATTCCTTTTATGTCCATGATTTTCCAGGAGATAGCTTTCTTATGAAGTTTCAACACATTAAGCAGTCTGCTCTTTTCTTCTCCCGCCAAACCAGATGAAATAATGACAGGCAAATGACGCTCCTCATCCAGAAATGCGTACTCTAGGTTCGGTGGGAGCTCTTTAAGCTCCAAGGTAGGAGGATCTTCCACTGAAGGCTTCGACTTCACTTCACTCTCGCGATCAATTTCTGTGAAACGATCTGGACTCTGGGGACCATCATCACCAATCTGATAGACTGGCTGCTCTAAATAGTGGCCCTCCTGCGTAATGCCATCTAAGTCCCCACACAACAGATGTGTGTCCGAATCTATCTCCTCGATCATACCCTGGAATTGCGTGCTCACATAAGTGTCGACGATGTCAACATAATAGAGCGCGTCGTCCTGACTCTGAGGATACTGCATAGAACGTTTAATGTCAAACGTCACATGCTCATCATCTACTCGGAGTGTGATCTGGCCCGCCGCCACGTCCACAATCGTCCGGGCGGTATTCAAAAACGGGCGTCCGAGTATCAGAGGCACTCTCGAGTCCTCATCCATGTCCAGGATAACAAAATCCACGGGAAATACAAACTTGTCAATCTTAACAAGCATATTCTCTACAAACCCGCGTGGATACTTGACAGAACGATCCGCAAGTCGAATACTCATCCTCGTAGGTGACGGCTCACCTAGATCCAACTTTGTAAAAACCTTATAGGGCATAAGGTTTATACTCGCTCCTAGATCTGCTAACGCATTACTGACAGACAGATTGCCAATGAGGCAAGGAAGCGTGAAACTGCCTGGATCTCCCATTTTTGTAGGCAGGCGATTCTGGAGAATAGCTGAGCAGCTTTCATTCATAACCACACAAGACATGTCCTCGAGCTTTTGCTTGTTTGAGAGGATGTCTTTCAGAAACTTCGCATACTTTGGCATCTGTGCCAAAGCTTCAACAAACGGTATGTTTATATGCAATTGCTTAAACATTTCGAGAAACTTACCGTTTTGTTCAACCATCTTCTGCTTCTTTAACCTTCCTGGATAGGGCACTGGAGGCTTGTAACCTGTGACCGGCTCCTGGACTTGTGCTGTACTTGCTGGGCGTAGCCTGGCATGCACCTCATCCGGTGTGTCGGTCGGGACCGCTTCAGTGATCGGTGGTGAGTCCGATATGACGGGTCCGGTAGGTTTTCCACTCCTGGTCATCACCGCATTCACATCTCTGTGCGGGCCCGGGTTTGTCTCAGTATTGCCCGGGAGACCACCCTGGGGTCTCTTTGACATCATCTGTGCCAGCTGACCAACCTGATTCTCTATGTTCTGAATCGAGGCCTTGTGGCTCCTCATTTCTCCCTCATGAGAGAGAAAACGATCCTCGCTCTGCTGATAGCGTTTTTCAGCTAACTGATTCGCGCTCGAGGAGCTAGTAAGAAGCTGGGCCATCATATCTTCCAGCTTAGAACTAGACTGAGGGGCCTGCTGCTGGGAACTACTCCCAGAGCCCTGATTTTGATGCGGGTATGAACGCTGCTGATAGGATTGGTTGTACTGCTGGAACTGCTGACCCTGACCCTGACCCTGTTGGGCTGGAGCGCGCGGAGTGAATCCCAAAGGATTTTGATTGCCTGTGTTCGCACGCCACCCAAAATTTGGGTGATTTCTCCAACCGGGATTATAGGTGTTACTGTAAGGGTTGTTCTGTGGCCTAACTTGATTACTCACGAAATCTACCTCTTCGTGGCCCTCGTATCCGACTCCCTGAAAACATGCCCCAGGCTCGTGTGACACACCACACTGGTCACAACCCGAGCCCGCATGCGCAATCATCTGGGACCTGTCGAATCTCGATGCGAGAGCCGAGATTTGTGCAGTAATGGCCGTATAGTCGTCTACAGCATGCACTCCTGCACGGGATCCTGATGATGTTGATGTAGCCCGACTTCTATCTCCTTCGCGGCGAGAGCTAGACTTCAACGCAGCCTTTTCAATGATATCGTAAGCCTCATTGGGCGTCTTTGTCCCCAAATCGCCTCCTGAATTCATATCTAATCGCTCCTGCGTATTGTAGCTAAGCCCCTGATAGAATGTCAAGACTAGCTGTCTCTTGGTGAACCCATGATGTGGAACATCAAGTAACAGATCCTTGAATCTCTCCCAAGCTGCATGCAACGACTCCCCCTCATCCTGACGAAAGGTCACCACTCGGTTCCTTAACTTGGTTGTCTTCTCGGGTGGAAAGTACTTTTTCATAAATAGCTCCGCCAACCCATTCCAGGTCCTGATGGACCCAGCTGGCAGTGACATAAGCCACGCTCTGGCTTTGTCACGCAGTGAGAAAGGAAACAACCTCAACCGAACGGCATCCTCCGAAACATCCCTCATCTTAAACGTGGAACAAACTTCGAGAAAAGCCGCAATATGTTGTCCGGGATCCTCATGTTCGCGTCCGTCGAACTGCACCGAATTCTGCACCATATTAATTATACTAGATTTAATTTCAAAATTAGGTGCATCTATAGTAGGTCTAAGGATACTCGGCTCCAGGCCTGTCGCTCCAGGCTGATTAGACTCATTCAACGGTCGCTCATCGTCTGCCATGATTGCGTTCCCTGCTGCCCCTGAGCCCTCGGCTTCAACAGGTACCACCGACTCCGGCCCGCCAGATGCGAGCAGTAGCCCAACCGCACGCCCTTTCGCGCGAAGACGCCTCCGAAGATCACGTTCGGGTTCGTCTGACGGTTCAACAAGTTTTGGAGCGGGGGTCGAGAACTTAACCTGCAAACGAAAATTCGACACGGTGAATATTTTATTAATTAAATAATGTTGTTTTTTTTTTCAGCTGAATAGAAGCAGAAAGTTATTAAAAATGGGCTGAAAATTTTATAAAAATCCGAAAAATGGGCCCGAAATTTTATAAAAATTCAACACAATAAATAAATGAATCGACTAATACAAAAATGGCTTTAGGGTGCCGAAAACCCAAAAGAATAAGTGAATAAATAAATCCGGATCAAATAAATAAATGGAACAAAAATAACGTAAAAAATGAATAAATCGAATAAAAACAAGAAATATTAACAAATAAATGAACAAATAAATAATCAAGAAATTATACACAAATATTAACAAGTATATACGCCGATAACATAATGACTCGGGTCGTTCCTAAAACTCGCCATTTCCCCGGCAACGGCGCCAAAAACTTGACGTGTGCGTATATATATAATGTTGCAATGAATTTACACACGATTGGGTTTTAAATTTATAAAAGTGATTATTACTTTTACATCAAAACACACACGAAAGAGGCAAGTGTACCCCGTCATATATGTAATAAAGTATCGGTAAGAACCAAGTATCGATCCAAGGAAATGGGCGGAGAATTAATACTAGACCTTTGTCACTAAACTACCGGTAAAAACATAAGTTTGGTTGATTTAAACTAAACTAAAGTAAGCATAACCAAATACATAATAAAAACATAATAGATAGTAGATAAAAAGCCTTGCTAAATACACAACCACAGCATGTCAACTAAGTCAGTTTTGGCACTAGAAGCATTCGGTCAATTTTCCAATTTAAGACAATTAGTATCCCTTTCGGGAATCCTAACATGACAATCATTCGGAAAGCTAAAACGATAAGCACACTTTAACCACCTAAAATTGTTCTTTAACGTGCAATTGATAAATGTCTATGAAAATCTTTTAAAAATATGTTAGTCAGCCGTTAGGATTATTCTAACCTCACTTAAACACGGAAAGCGACACCGATAAACACAATGCAACCACCGAGACAAGCATAAACTAGATTAAATCACAACCGAGTTCATTTTACAAATCTTGCACAATAATTCACTAAGATAGCAATTTTGGCCTAAACTACTAACTAAGCTAACAAATCATGGCAAGAATTTATAACGACACCATCTAACCCGTTTAGGTCCTTACGTGACGGCAAGCTCTCTAGATTAACAATAATTACATTTTATTAAATCACTAACCATTTCTAGTATCATGATGCATACATTTAAACCAAGTTAAACTAGTTAACCAAATTCAAAGTTTACTAATACAAGATTAATTAAGCTTCATTTTTCAACTATCTTAACTAACTAAGCATCAATCATCCAACATAATTACTTATAATCAAGAATTCAATATCAATAACAAGGTTGCAAACTAATCATCAAAGATTAACATAGAAAATACTTCAAGTGTCATTACAAACAAAGCTTAACAAACTAATGGCAATAATCTAGCAAGGGATTGTTTGTGTTTTTGCCCAAAGGCTACAATAATACATAAACATTAATCTAAGTACTTGAAAGATTAACAAAAACATGGATAGATTAGAAAATCAAACCATAAACAAGTACTAGACTAAGGATCCGGGTAGTAATCGAGCTAAACGGGACAATATGGCTTGATTCCGGGTGAAAGCTAATGCCTCCGGAGCCTGAAAATCGCCTGTGAAGCTCTCCAAAAATCCAGAATATCGAACAGAAGGTTTCTGTTCTGTTTTTATACTTTTTGCTGTCGCACGGTCGTTCTCCATATGGCACGACCGTGCACTTTATTCAATTATTAGGGATGGGTCACCATACTGCATACGTCATCAGATCGTTGACCAGATTCGAAATGGCACGACCGTTCCTGGTGTGGAACGGTCGTTCAGTTCCGGGCTTCATGTCGCACGCCGAGTCGCACCGGTCGTTCCTCACCGAGACTCTGTTGATTCATCGGATACGCACGGTCGTTCCTCATATGGAACGTCCGTTCTTCACCGAGCCGCTTGTTTCCCTAGAACGCCCAGTCGCACCTCTCGTTAATCACCGAGCCGATCAAACCTTGTCGAAGATGCACGGTCGTGCATCAGGTGGAATGGTCGTTCCACAGGCCCAGTTCAGAATCCTTAACAGAATGTCCGCAGCTTCGTCGTGTTGTCCGGAAAGTCCTCGTTTTTGCTATCATCTTGTCTGGAATGCAGTTTTAGGCCTGTAAACATAAATGTAGATAAATAAGTATCCGAATGACGGTTTTACGGCCAAAAACGCATAAAATAGGGGTAAAACGGGGAACTAAAATATGTGTAAATTAACGAATATCACCACCCGAATTAGAACTTTCTTCATCAGAACTCCCGGTATAACCCGAACTATCGTCACTTTCAGAAAATTCTTCCATGTGAACGTGCTTGATGTGATTGATGATATTTGTGTAACACGCTGTTCCTCCTCCTTCTTGATCACCGTCCCCAAATTGTACAGACCAATTACACCCTTCATCAGCTTGCACAACTAATGCTCTGGTGGTGTTTGAAGGTCCAGACTGGTTCTGGTTCTGGTTGTTATTCACCGCCACCATCCTTCTTTCACGATTGTCTTGATTGGCATTAGAAGTACTTGTCTGATTACGGAAAGGATTTTGATTTCCTTTTCTGCTCGGTCTGGTACACTCACGCTTGAAGTGGCCCTTTTCGCCACAATTGAAACATGTAACCGCATCCTTATCAAATCCGTACTTCGTATCCTTCTTGCTTTCCAAGGATGTTCTTCCAGTTCGACTCATGAAATCCTTTGCCCTTCTAACAACACTTGCAAACGCCCACTTGATATCCATTAACTCCATTTCATCACGGTCTATCTGTTGATAATCTTCATTGGTCATATTGATGTTTCCAATTTGACCTGCGACCAAACCGCAGTAGGCACTGACCATTGTGTTAATGAGTTCCATATGCTCCTTTGCTACTTCAATGCTAACTTTCGAGAGGTTTGAAGTATCAACTCTGACTGTGTTGGGGTTTTGGGGTGGAGGATTGTTGGTATAACAAGCTTGCTGTTGTTGTTGTTGTTGTTGTTGTTGTGGTTGGGCTTGTGGTTGAGATTGTGGAAGATAAGCACTTAGATCGAACTGAGGTTGAGTAGTGGAAACTTGAGGTGGAGGTTGGGGTTTTGGTAGCCATGCACTCGGATCTAGTTGAGGTTTAGAAAAAGCATGAGCTTGAGCAATCATATGCGCTGGCGGGTGATAAGCACTCGGATCGAAAACCTAAGGTGGAGCTGATTGTGGAAACGGAAACGAGCTTGTATTTGACATAAACGCCGTTTGTAGCTTCTGTTGCTGAACGGAACTAGAACTAGCTGCAGTATTGAAACCACTCAGATACATTTCTGTGTTTTGAGGTACTGCAATCCTTTTAGCTTTCCGAATTTCCTCTTCGTTCTTATGCTCCAACTTTTGAACGAACTCATAGATACTAACAGCATCCAAGACGCCCGTATGCCTTAAAAGTTCAATGAAAGGACTCCAATTTGGAGGTAGAGCATCAGCAAACCGTGCAACCATTTCCTGTTGAGTTGCAAGAACGGTATAAGAATACATTTCACTAATCAAATGATAAAAACGAGTAGTCATATCATTTAGGGTTTCATTCTCCAAGAATTGAAATGATTCAAACTCTTTCTTCAACAAATCATGGCGTCTTTCTAGTAGCCGCATTTCCTTCTCCTCTCGCTACTAATGCATCCCATAAAGCTTTCGTGCTAGTACAATAAGCGAATTGATGATAGATTTCTTTGTGAAGCGCTTGTGTAAGAATAACAAATGCCTTCTTCTCCAGATCATATGCCTTTTTGTCATCTTCTAGCATATTTGCAAAAGTCGCCGCACTTGATCCTGGTTCTTCGAGGGCAGTGTTGTATGGAGAAGTGAAACACGTACATAATTCTTTATTTTGCCCTAGAACGTAAGTATGGAAACGACCCTTCCATGATGGATAGTCGTTCATGTGATTCAACTTTGGCGGGCGATTATTGCTACCCGTTTCACTCTCACTAAGCAATAGATTCTGAATGCTTTAATTTTGGTTCGACACCAATGCCCATTGACTTGCACTTATCGATTGTGGAGGCATAACATTCCTTAACCACGCGGCTGCGGAGGTTTGATCTTGACCTGGTCGTGGGTCCGTTCTCCAATCCCATGAACTTGTACTACTCATATTTGATATATGAAATAGAATACCTGATCAAATACTTGAAAACACAATCTTAAATATATATAGCAAAGCCTCGGTTGAAAATATGACAAGTATCTCGACGAAACTCTTTCCACGAAACTCAAAAGTTTCGTCGAAGTGCCTTTGACGAAACTCTAGGGGTTTCGTCGAAGATCCTTATGGCGAAACTATAGGGGTTTCGTCGCTTTGGACTTTCGTCGTGATAAGGTTTACAGACAGTTGGTGAAAGTTGGTGAGATTTTTCAAATCAAATCTTATCTTTTGACTGACACACAAACACCCGATTCAACTCACAACATGCCTATGTTACCAACCAAGGTATGGTGACCATATTTTAATCCTTTTTCAATTTCTTTTTAATTTTAAATTCAAGAAATATTCAAGAACACTTTGAAGTTTATGATGAACAACTTGAAGATATGAAGAACAATCCCAGATTTTATGAACTTTCCGGCCAAGTTTTCACCGGATAAATTTTCCGAACACTGATTTTGCTTAAAACTTTCACTAAAAACCCGGTTTTATCACATGAACAATCAAACTAACAAGGTTTTTGATAAAACTTTTTAGAAAACAAACAAGATTTTCAGAGATTTTAAGAACTTTTTCAGAAATTTATGAGTTTTTCAAGAACAATATTAAGAAAATCAACAAATAACCAGTTTCAACACTTGATAAAATCCGAACTATGTTTGATTTTAAACAAGGATAAGAGCCAATGCTCTGATACCACTTGTAGGTCCCGATTTCTGAGGATCGATAACAAAACCAAATCACTTGTTTATCACAAACACGGTCACGAGTGCGGAATCCTCGTGACTATGCCAAACCAAACACAGATTGTAACGACACAAAGTAACCAATGAATCACACTCAATTGATTAGATGAGAACACAGTTCAAACAGATACACACAGTGTTTGACACTAAAACTCTCAGGGTATGCTCTCATAGTTTCACACTGAAACTATGTTGTGTTTATATAGCAGCCCAGGCCCATAAGTGACGAAACCTGGATTGGGCCCGGCGAAAGATCACTTGGGCCTGACGAAACATCACAGTTGACGAAACTCCTAGAGTTTCGTCACTGTTCATGGCGAAACTTGGAGTTTTGACCATATGAGAGTTTCGTCATGTAGTACTCGACGAAACTTGGGAGTTTCGTCGAGGGCTGCAATTTCTGATTTGCTGCAAACTGTTAAGTCAGTTTGCAGCAAACAATACAAACACACAAACAACATAATACCCATAACATGAAACATGCATTGTTCATTAAACTTTACATATCAAACGAGACAACTTGTCGGACACAAGTAGGATAGGAGGATATCCGACTTGGTCGACGGCGAATTACAGACTCGATAATTATAAAAGACCGTAAATAACATCGTTAATAAAGACAAGTTACAGACACCAAAATAATGCATCAACAGAAATTGAAATTAGGTAATAGGAAATCAAACGTGTATAAAGAAAAGAGTCACTTGACAACAATCAAGGTATATTATCAAGAAAACTTAAGCCACGTGTCTAGCTTTTAGTATACAATAATGAGGTTGCTAAAAATAAATTGATAGAGGCTGAAAAAACAGACGAGTGTCAGTTATTTTTATTTTAACTATTAGGCCATCCGTAGTCATAACGCCCCTTTGTGGGCGTTATGCGACACGTGGCGCGCCACGTCAGCGTGTGGGCGTTATGGGGCCTTATGCATTTAAGCCCGTAGTCATAACGCCCCTACCTCATCATTACCCAATTAATTAATAAACCCTTAAATTATACATATATATGTATGTATATATCTCTGTGAGAGTGGAGGGAACACAAACCAAATGCATGGCGCCGCGAAAATTATCGCGCTTTCAAAAATTTTTTGGGCATAGCGCCCTTTGTTTTGGTGTGCATGGCGCCATCTCGGCGCTATGGGTGGTGGTCGCGCCCCACTACGCAAGGTCTTAAGGGTGAGAGGGGCACTCCCCTAAGAGGGGAGTCCCCTCTCTTACACACCACCAATCCTCGTGTGCCACGTCAACTCCCATCTTAAACTCCCCTAACACCCCATTTTGATGGCGGCACTCCCCTCTTAGTTTTTATTTAAAAAAAAAAAATCAATGATTGGTTGACATTAAGGCTGGCCCCACCACATCTCTCCTCCTTCAATCGGTGACTTCCCCCTATTCCCCTCCCCGCACCCCCTCCCCGCACCAACGGCGGCGGTGTTCCCGCTAGGTGACTTGGGTCACCGAAAGGGGTCACCGCTGGTGCCCCGGACACCCTTAAGAATAAAGATTCATATTATATATCCAACCAAGTTGATATCATATTTAACCTCTTTCTTCACCGTTGAGTACATGCATACATTTGGAGACGATCTGCGATGCGATGATTACGTGTATAGCCTCATCTTCGGTGTTTAAATTCCATTTTCTCTCATTCAATTCAAGTATATATGTGTGCAAATGTGTTATTAAGCGAGTCATGCATGTTGGATTTTTGGTTGTTGACACCCATCAAAAATAAAAACCTAATTCGGTAATAGAGATAGGAAAAGGAATCTATGGTGTTCAGTCAGAAAATTGGTTGTCCGCAGGATATTATAGGGGAGATAAAGTCGAGAGGTTATAGCTGGGTTAAAAATAGAACGTCTTGTAATTTTATTAGATGGACGGACTAGTGTAAATATCCTCTGTACATGTTGTAATTTTCTTTGCCCTTTGCCCGTTTGGGTCGGGGGGTTTTGTTGTCTTGTTTTGTCTTTTGCCCGTTTGGGTCGGAGGTGTGTTTTTATTGAAGTATATCTTTAAAAAAAAGGAAAGGAATCCATAATACATCGAAACTAAAGGAAGAAAGTTACAGGCAAAACCAAAATCTCAAGAGGAGTGCAATTTATTCAACCGGTGGAAATTATGAGTGTGCCCAATTAACTTAAGATGATTATTAAGGTTTGTTTAAATAGTTGTGTTGAATGTTGTGTATGTTAATTTGGACCCATAACTAAAGCTAGAAATAAGTGTTTTGCTTATACAAAACAATATTCGTATTTGATACTAACAACTTTGATAACCAACATTCCGCTGTAAAGCGTGGATAACGTCTAACTCGTTAAATGTTTATTATTTAACATTTTGTTTTTTTATGGAGAACCTTTTCATCTATTCCCAACCTTTTATTTTCACGTTGGTATTTTTCAAAAGATCTATTTGTAGATGTTTAGTAAGCATGGTAATCATGACTCTTAGGGCACTGGGGGTGGGACAAAAAGTGTACGTGATGGAGAAATGTTAACGCGTGATATTTCCATTATTCCACCGCTACCATTCAATGATCACGAGTTATGGATAGATTCCGTGATAATGCTAACACGTGATAAGGTTTGAGTGATGGAGATTGTGAGGGGTGTGGGGGTTTATTGTTGGGTGTGGTGAGTGATTACCATTGCCACTAAAAAAAGTTGTGAGTGATTAAATAATGGTTAATGACATGACAGAACTTGATTGAGTGTTATGAGTAATGAGTGAGTGATGAGTGATGACCACCCCCACCCCCTTTAAAACACTTCATAGCTCAAAATGGGTTCGATAGGATGAGCACCATCGACGACCATTGTATGTCACAACTACCTATTGGTCACCACCTTGACCACCTAATGGTTGTCATCACCATCATTCCCACTGCCACCGGCATAACCGCCGCAGACGCTACCACCGCTGAAACAAACACAACAACCTCGTTCGCCTCTTCACACACCATCACCACCATGACCACTGCTAAAATAAACCAACGTCATTGACACATACTTCTTCGTCACCACCTCCACATCTTTTACTTCTCTGATACCACTATTGGCACCACCGCACTACCGACATTGTGCACCATTGTGATCATCGCCACCGCCAGCAGTCAGCACCTCCATCATCGTTTCCAATAGAGGGAGCAATTCTGATCCAAACTAATATATTTGGGTCATTTTGGGTCTTTTTTTAAATTCCATTGGGTCAAACATTTAGTGATTAGCGGGTCCAGTTTGGTCATCCCATAAACATGGAAATGTTTTTATGGGTCAGTTGGGTCTGGATGTAAAAAGAAACCGGTTGAACGGGTTATAATAAAAAAAGGGTTTTCTTCAAATAATACTACGACACAGATAGAGGGGGCAATTCTCAGAGGTTTTCTGTCACAGAGAGCATGAAATTCATGAATTAACGGGTGCAACGGGTTATAAGATATCTTCAACCGTGTTCATGATTGGTTACTCGTGAGTTTTCAACCAACCATTCAGCATTCACAATTCATGTTCGTGATTCGTATCGTGATTCGTTTTGTAAACTACAGGGTTTTTGAAGTTCCTTGGTTCTGTGAATTTGTTGGGGGATTCGGTAACAACATCTCAATCATCGTCTTCTTCTTCGTGTTCTTCGTCTCCCCTTTTGATCTTCTAAGTTGCTCGATCAACCCTTGAAAGAACCGATCCCTCTTTTCCTACAACAAAACCAACTTTTTCTCCAACCCGCCCAACCAACTCAAGATCGGTACGTATGTTACAGCACTGGCGAGCAAAACCGTCTCGTCCATTATCTCCCTGAACCGTTTTCCTTCTCCCTCAACACCAGGAATATCTCCACCGAAATACCTCTTTTCAGAAATCATCCTCATCATCACATTCAAAGTCAGTTCATAGAAAACTGTCTTCATATTCACTGGATTAGAGTCGGACATCAGTTTACGGATCATACGCCTGCATTCATGAACACGTATGTCGTGGAACTCGTTGAGACGACGACTTGATAAGATCTCGAGTGACGCAATGCGGCGGAGGTTACGCCAGTTTTCGCCATAGGAAGACCGTATGAGAGTTGTGTAGTTGTTGCCAATGATCGTACCGAATAACATGTGAGGGTGGTTTGCAAAGATGATGTCGTTTTTGGTGAAGCATTCTTCAGCGGCTGAAGGGGAGGAAACGAGGAGGACGCGGCGAAATCCGAGCTGCAGGAGGAGGACGGGGCCGTATTTGGCGGAGATTTTGGCAAGGGTTCTGTAGAGTGGTGGTTTCAAGAGGTAGAGATGGCCGATTATCGCGGGACGTTAGCGGATTTGCGACGGAAGAGATATGAAGCAGAAGGAGGAGGAGGGAGATGTATAGATATGCAACCTCCATTTTTGAAGCTTTTTTGTGCTTGTATTAATGATGGATTTTCATTATAAAGACGAAAGAAGATTTGTTTTGTTTTCGTATTCTTCAATCATTTTCTTGTTTTAAAATCTGATACACGGTGTCAAGGTCTATTGTAATAATTTGTGAAGTTTGGAGAAATTTTGTTTGTTTCGTGCAGCGAATATAGATACAACCGAAGTATTGTAAGTCGGAAAAATTTGGGAAGAAGGGTTGTACCCAATTCCATATTAATAAATTGATAAAACCCGATTAATAATCATAACATGCACATATCGTTATTATGAGAATTTTTAGAGTGATGAGTGCTAATATGATATTGAATATTGTCATGTACGAGTTTTAACTTTGGGAAAAGTCATTGTGAATTGCAATGTAAGTTGTATGATTGGAGGTTATGAGCATACGAATGTTGCATTATGTATATGTAGCCTTCGGTTCAAATGAGAACCATAACAATTTGTGAGAACCATGAGAACTTTTACTTTCCGTTTGAGTTTGGCCACAATTTTTAATACAAACGTAAATGAAAATATTATAAACGCATCTGTAAAAGAATAAAAAAAAAACAAATTTTGTCTAGTCGGTAGTTTTGCTTGATGTAAGTTTTGTTTACGCGCTAATGTAAATTTTGTTATGAACATAAATTTTTTTACACCTCATGTAAATTTGTGTATGTCGCATTTAAAAAAAAAACTGAAAGAAGTGATTATTTTTTTAGATTTTTGAGAAAATTATTTTTTTGAACAACCTTTTGGTTGGCCTAGTTCTTATGGTTCTTACAACTTAAAATCTTTATCATTTTAACCTAAGCCATTATATATGTATATTGTGTGATTTGCATTCATGAGCAATCACATATGTTTCAATGGAGGTTTATAAAACTAGTGGTTGACTAAGATGAAACTTTAATAATATATATGTTATAACTATTATCGATCTTGTTTGGTTTATATTGGTTCAGTAATGATATTTGCTATAACTTATGGTAAAAAAAATATTCTCTATTGTGCTACGTCAAGAAAACCAAAAAATAATGTACAATACCTATGTTTGGACAGTTTGGTTGGGTTCGTCATGATAAATGTTGGTACACTTTATGTGGACGCGACTCGACTTGGTTCGACTTGGTTTGGTTCGACACGGTTAGGTTCGGCTCAAGCCCGACGTCACGACATTCCTTCGTTGTGCGCCCCAGAGATCGACACGCGAAGCACGAAGAGCCGCGAACCTTTTCCGTCGCCACATCACCATGACATCACCATGTTGATGTCATGATGATGTCATTGTCATAAGATAACATATGTGTGCATGGATTGAACGTGTATACATGCTTTCATCCATTTATCAGTTTGCATTATTAGTTTAAGTTTATGTTTGTCTCTTTTGTGCTTGGACCATTGAAGAAGCCCAACAACTAGAAGCCCAAGTGACAAAATACAAGGCCCAATGTGGCAAAGACATCAAGTGACGAAATCACTTGATTTCGTCAAAGTCCCATGTGCCGAACACACTATATGTTGGATTTCGTCGAGATCTTGGATTTCGCCGAGGGTTTTCGTCCAGAATTGGATTTCGTCGATCATGATAGTATTTATACACAACAAACAGACATAACACGGTTGTGGAAGTTTGAATAAATTTCATTGAGCGAACACACTCTAACACACACACACACACCGAGAGTTTACAGAGACCATTTGTAAACACCGCATTGTAACCGTTTCATAGCATTAATACATTGAGTGTTAATCGTTGAATCTTGTGTCTTACGTGTTCGTAACTTGGTTTAACTTACCCGTTTGGATTCCGCACTCTCGGGTTTGTCGGAAAACAGGAATAGAGGTTGACTCGATCCTCCGGGTGGACCTACAATTGGTATCAGAGCATTGGCTCGATTCCTTGTTAAAACCAAGTAGATTTTCATGTGTTTCCAGATTTGTTCTTGATTTTTGAAACCGAAAGTTTATATTTTCAGAAAAATCAGGTTTAAATCTTTGAAAATCTTGTGATTTTGCTGATTGTTCTTATAAAAATCTTGCTAGTTTTTATCTATACATGTTAAGAAAGGATTTTTATTGAACATTTGTGCAATAATTGTTGTTCGGAAAATTTATCGGCCACCGGAATATTCAAAGTGTTCATCAGATCTTCAAGTTGTTCTTATTTGTTCTTCATAATGTTCTGTGTTTGATCTTTGATGATATTGTTCTTAAAGTGTTATTGATTAAAATACTGCATGTTTGAATTTTGTGTACACAAGCATGATGTGTAGTTGGTGGTAAAAGTCTGATAAAGATAAGGTGATTGCTTTGAAAAGGAAGTTTCTTTGTCAGGAAGTAGATAAGATTTGTGTTTGGATAATATCTTGTTGTCTGGTCATTTTGTCAACGAAATCCATCAAACACTTACCAGCTGGACGAAATTACAAGTCCTGGACGAAAACACTTGTGCAACTTAACTCATTCTGGACGAAATCCACTTTATTTTCGTCATCATCACATCAGCGACGAAAACTCCCCCTTTTTCGTTGACAATCTGATTTCGTCCAGTTGGTTTTACAAACTGATTTCGTTGACAATTGCTGCTGGTTGCCAGATATTATCCAAAAGAAAATCTTATGTTTACCAAAACTTCTGACACACTCAAACCACCTTACTTATCAGACTTTTCACCGAATACTCATGATAGTTTGTGTACACAAATGTCAACTTAAATTATTTTAATCACAAAAACTTTAATAATTCAACAATATAGAATCAAACTCAGATATTATCAAGAACAAAACCAAGAACAACTTGAATATATTATGAACTTGATGAGTTTTCAGGTGACCGATAAATTGTCGAACACAAATTTTGCGAGAAACTTCAATAAAAAAAACCTTAATACAACATGTATAACAAAGATTTAACAAGGTTTTGTATGAACTAACGACAAAATACAAGATTTTCAAGACTTTAACACTAGATTTTCCAGAAAAGTTGATATTCAAAGCTCAAATCTTAAAGAACAATTTCTGAAAATGCATGAAAATCTTTCAAAACACAAGATAAACAAACTGAAATAAACCTTTACATCAAGATTTGACTTTTTATTATTGGTAAACGACATTAAGGTCAAGCAAGAGTAATCCACATCGGAAAATCGTTTTTGTAAATATCCTTGTGTTTTTAAAATTATTGTAAGTTTGTTGATTTTAGGGGGAGTAAATCCAAATTTGAAAATTCAAAAATATCAAAAAATTTCAAAACTCAAAAACAATAGAAAAACAAAAATGAGTTTCCTGGCGAGCAAAAGAGAAAATGATAGTACATCAGTGGTCTGTTGAAACCTCTTTAAACTGAAATGCAAAATGAAAAACGATAAGCAGCTCTATATAAGATGTATCGGTAGGCTCACAATCATCTTAAAGTGTGTAGGGTGATATAAACTTGAATTGACTGAAGACGAGGTAGGAACCACTCATTGGCATATGGTCTTAGTACCGAAATTTCGTTTGAGAGATTGCCAAGGTTCTGAGATATGTGGTCTTTATGCTGTTTATCATCTGGGTATCATGGTTGTTTCTTTTACCGAAACAAAGGGAGACGAAGTCTAGATCTTCCATGATACCATACATACGTGTAAATACTGCATACGATCTCAATAAGTGATCAACAATCACATGTCCACAAAATAAGTGATAATATATCACATTTATCCGGTAGTCAAGTTCATATCTTTGTTGTACGAAAGTACTGACCTGTTCACGGACTTGCTCTTGTGCCCTTCATGCATCTAAAAATCAAGTTCCTTATCAATAAGTGATTCTGTCACATAGGGCTTGTTTTCAACCAAAATAAGTGACTTTCTCACATTTTCATATACGTCAAAACAGATGATAAATGGTATACTCCCCAGTAAGATGAACCCTCGTGCATACCTTGATACGGGAATGTGTCGTGATGTGGATGAACACTTGTCGGTAAGTATAAATCATACATTAACGTATCCCCTCGCCATGATTACATATGATAAGTTGAGCTTATGTGGATAACAATACCGATAATTGTTATAGGATGCTTATCTAAATGTTAACTAATTGAACTACAAGAGTGTTTTGGCAAAAAGAGTGTTTTGGCAATGCTTATCTTATGTGGATAACAATACCCTCGAAACTCGCAAAAAGAATGTTTGTATATATTTACTTTTCTTAGTTTCTGCAACTCTGTATATATTTATTTACTGCTTTCAGTCTTTAAGTTTGAAATATTCAAAATACCAAAAAGATTTTAGGTGTGTTTTAATATAAACTTTATAAAAGTCAAAAAGCTTTTATTTCTACTTTAGTTTTGATTAACCGATGTTGGAACTCGAGCCTTCGTTACCTGAAATCTGATTGAAAACCAAAACGATTGAATCTTCATAAACGGTCAGAGTTTGCAAGTTTTTGAAAGTTAATAATCAAAATTGAAAAATATGTTAACTTTTCAAACAAATTGTCGGATGGTAGTTGAATGAGAATTGGTCTCATATGCGTCGTTTGTTTATGATTAACAATACTCCAAGCAGTTGTTCTCATTACGCGTTTAGATTTCTTGCATGTGTAGATGCTAAAGGCGAAGAGAACATGTTCGATGATAAGCTTCGGAATGAAGACACGACCTGAAGGCACTCAAATGATAAAGATGATCGAGTTGCCGCTGATCAATCATCAACACCACAAGGATCTAAAGTTTGGAAAATCAAAAGATTCACAAGCATAATCAAAGGGGGAGTTTATTGATACACTTCCTAGATAAAAGCGGGAGTTAGTTAATACACTTTCTATGTGTGACACGTGAAGACTTTGAAGATCCTACGACAAGAATTAATGAACCATCAATAGATGGAGAACGAGACTACGAACCTCGCGAGCAGCATCCAAAGGGGAGTTTGTTGATACATATTAAGTGGATACGGCTCAGCTCGGTTCGCCTCGGCTACGAAGTGAAGGCCGTAGTCAAGACATCCTCCTGTCTTGACTCGGTATGATAGTTACTTCGTAATGTTCGATGTACATGTAACTGCGTGTGTGCAGTATACATGTTAGATAATGTTTATGTGTTATGTTTATTAGTTGTCTGTTTGTATTTGCCCAACATTGAACAAGGCCCAAATACCATGTGTCAAAGCCCAAATGGCGAAATCCATGTGACAACTGTCAAATTTGCATGCATCCGTACGTTTAATTAATATTGATTTATGCTTAATGACTGTGCTTAATTACGACTGATGACTTAAACTGCTTTCTGATTTCTGTATCCTACGTGCATATGCATCACATTTCATGTTGTCACTCCATTTATTGCATACCAACTTTAGTGACATACTTGATGCACAGTTAGCACAGTTAGCGGATAACACAGAAATATACTGACAGTGCCAGTACATAGACAGACAATGTTTTGTGGCCCAGTATGAGACAGGGACAAGGTACTACACTAGTATGGAGTGTAGGGAAGTAAGGACCATAAAACTGCGTCACTAGGTGATAGTTTAAGTGCCGGGAAGTGCCTAAAACCCACTACAAGTGCAGAATTCTGCATTATTTATCAAAATTCAGCATTTTAACATGCTAGTAATGTGCAAAAATATGGCAAAATGGTCCTGTATGCTTTCCTAAGTGTCGGGGATTGAAAGTGTTACAAAAAGACACATAAAGGACACTATACGGAATAACTTAGTACTTTAACGGAACGGTATCTAATCAGACAACCGGACATTACCCGGAACACCAAAATTTTGCCAGAAACATTGTTTTATTATTTTTGAACTAGTTATGGTCCCCGAATACCCCAACACACTACTTAAAGTGCCATACACATATAACACTAGATATTCACTTAACCTCCTAAATATTTACCTACTTACCATCAAATATTACAATTAACCCCCCCCCTCTCCATTTACGGTCACATTGACCCACCAAATATGACCACCATACTTCCAAGATTTAATCCCTTATTATATTTGATATCTTGCTTGTGATCTTGAACAAAATATTGATATAATCTCTATAAGTATGGTGCACTAGATCTTGGCCATTCCATTCATATCTTCACTCAACATCACCCCACTCCCTCACATCTCTCTGTCCCTCTCGGCTCACCCTATAGCCGCCACCACCACCACCTTGTCACCACCATTACTTCATTTTCAAGCTTGTTTCAAGAGTTAGAAGGTGATACATGGAGCTTGGAGATTGAAGATCTTGAAGAATCCTTCTAATTTGCTTTCATCATCCACTTTTCACCATCTTTTTCACAAGTGTTCTTCCCTAGCTTAAAGCTAGTAGTAAGATCTCTCATAACTCTTGTCTATTTTATTTTTATGGTTAAAAGATTGTACATTGTGATGAAATAACAAGAATACTAAAGAACATGAACTAAAGGTTTGAACATAAAGTACATAAAGATGAAAAATGGTGAAATATTATTAGTATGAAGTTGTTTTGACTATGTTGATGAATACTTGTTGATTTCTTGGTGATATGATGTTGATCATCATATAGAACTTGTTAAAGTATGATTAGGGGATCACATGAAATAATCACCTTCTAGATTAAACATGAACTTGAAAGAAAAATGATTTTCTTGAAATATAAGTAAACAAAGTGAGTTGATGATCATGTAGATCCGAGAGTTACAAATGATTTTTCTAAACAAACCAAGTTTAAGAGTCGATTTTTGAAAGATCATGACTTTTACTTACACTAACACCATTTTTGGAAATGAAATAAGTGTAAGAACACTTTATTTACAAGAAGAGTTCAAAAGAATAAATTTTGTAAAAATTTGTTCACAAGTTGTTAACACCAAGGTTCTTTAAAAATGAGATTTTTAAAGGGATGAACACACTTTAAGGGGTAACTAAGTCTACTAAACATGTTACAAAATTACTACGAGTTTTTGCGAAAGTTCATGTTCATTTTGTTATATATATATTGTGTAATTTTTACACTTGGGAAGTGTAGTTTGTTGTCGATTGATTTGAATGATTTTTCGAAAAGAAAATGATATGCGTATTAGCATGGACACCTCCATTTACAAAGGAGACTATGGCGAAATTTTCTAAAAAATTCCAACACTTAGAAATTATTTTCTAACAAGTGTTTGCAAATATGTTTTAACTTTGTTTTTCAAAATAAACTTTGCCATAGGTTTTGTTACAAAAATACAAAGTATCGGAGGTTGATTTTTACAAGTAAAATGGATAAATATATATTTAGAATATATATTTTATACTAAAACACTTGTGTGAGTACTTGTTTATTTTGTGTTATAGTTATATTATTTTAGGGTAAAATAATATAACTTACATTGCCATAACATTTACAACTCCAAAATAATACCAAAAAAATCACACAGAATAAAACATTTAAGTTACACACTTGTTATTGTGGAACCAAACGATAAAACGTAACTTATGTAATATTCCGGAAAATACTCGTACAACTATCATTTTTGGTAAATATTATTTTGGGAAACAAAAGAAGTGAAAATATATTATTTTGGGAAAATATATATATTTTGGGAATACATTATTTTTGGCAAATAAATTATATATATTTTAAGTGAGACTTAAAAATATATTATTTCGGAACTACAATATACATGTATAAATATCCCCATCCTTGGGAAGGGAATACAGAATTAAAATACTTCAGAAGTATTAATACAAAAATATTGGTTAAACAAATTATTCCAAAGATTCAAGTTAAAATATTTATTATTTTAACAACTAATTATATAACTTGGAATAATGATGAAGACACTTGGAAACGTAACTCAAAGGCACTAATTAATACTAAGTCAAGGCACGACCCGCCCGTCTAATAATACCATAGTACATTGTAGGTAGTCGCGTACACCAGAGGACACTTTGAGTTACAGGCAGATTCGAAGAACGCAAAACTGTGAGTTCATGTCTCCCTTTTCTCTTAACTGTTTTCAGTTTTATACTTCGGGGGTGAAATACATGTTACAATTATTACAGACATTTTTAAACATGGTATGGTTAGCTTAAGGAGGGTTTACTACTAGATCATGTGAATGGGTAGGGCGGTTAAGGCCATCAATCCTCGTTGTAGGACCGAGGGGCATGAGTGATAGATCTATTTTGGTGTAGCGAGCCCCACTCCTGAGTCCGCTGAGTGGACCAGGTGGTGACTATGTCTTACAGCCGAAATCCCGGTACGAAATCTGCTAGGTTTGAGTCTTCCTGCATCACTTCACACATACCATTGGCTTTTGCAACCCAGTGGTGATCTCTTTTTCCTTATTGCTACATACCAGGGGCTTACATACATACTTACAACGTTACAAAGGTTTATACATACACACAAACGAACACATGAACTCGCTCAACTTTTGTTGATGTTTTCAAACTACATGTATTTCAGGGAATTTATAAATGGATCTGGCGGGCGTTGGAAGTTTTTATGCTGCGTTAAGAACAAAGATGTCATCCATGGTCTTTGAGTTTGGCCAGTGTGTCTCTTTCCTGGACAAGACACGCCTTCCAAACCTTGGTGCTATTTAACATCTTTTGATGAGTCCTTAGTGAACTCATAAACATTTAAACATTTTGTATGAATGTAAAACTTGAAATTTAAGTCTACGCTCTTGAAACAAGGTTGTTATGTTTTAAACTTATTTTATGGATGACAAATTTAAGGTTTTATCATATAGTTGATGTTATGATTGAATGCAATGATATTAAAGAAGTCACACCATAATCACGCTTTCGCAAAAGTCAGGGTGTGACAATCCATTAGGCCCAACTACATGTGACGAAATCAGAAGGCCAGGCCCATCAACATGACGAAATCCCTTTTAGGCAAAATCCATATGTGGTGAAATCCCCAAGATGACGAAGACACACCTGATATGATGAAATCCCCTGATTTCGTCGAGACCTGGGATTTCGTCGATGAGTTTTCGTCTAGTTCTTGATTTCGTCGAGCATGTTACTATATAAACACTCACAACAGAGAGAACACAATCAGACGAGTCTGCATAGACTTTGAGAGTGAACACTGTAAACACACACACACTGAGAGTTTATGAGAGCATCTTGTAAACATTGCTTTGTAACCGTTTTCTATATTAATACAATGGAGTGTTAATCGGTGAATCTTGTGTTTTACGTGTTCGTAACTTGGTTTAACTTACCCGGTTGGATTCCGCACTCTCGGGTTTGTCGGAAAACGGGAATAGAGGTTACTCGATCCTCCGGGTGGACCTACAAATATGTGATTCTAGAGAGAGAATGAGGTTCTAGAGAGAGAATTAGATTCTAGAGAGAGAGAGGGGGTAAACGGCTGGAATGTTTAAGCCAAATTGTGGTGATTGAAATAGAGGGTGGACCCTCTATTTATAGGCATGTTACATTTAACCCTAACGGGCTTGGTTGTGACAGGCTGGCCCACTAGGCTTGTTCTCCTGTTTGGGCTGTTAAGCTCCCGACAAGGAGCTCCCAGCTTCCTGCTTCCCGACCTTGCTGAGTGGGAGCCTCAGGACAACCAGGTCATCAATTTCCAAACCCATTTTATAATAAAAAAATTTCAATTCATTGAACAATAACACAATGAACAAAATTTACATTTCAATTTCATTTGGTAAAATAAACACTCCTAAATTCCAAATTAAATTTTAATTCCTATACAAAATCCAATTTCAATTTCATTACCATATGAAACGAACTCTATATTATTTTCCAAGACTTCAAGTATTATCGGATAAAGGCTATCCATATTTGCAGGTGAAGGTTCCTACTTTTTTTTTATAACTGGTTTTAAGAAAGGTTGACATAATTCATCCCCCGCCTCACAATTCTTGCACTTTCACCTTGATGAACTGTTCACTCATGACGTGATTAAAACACACGTGCAGGTAATAAATAAAGATTTACATAGCTTAATTTAAAGAATATCAACTCACGATGGCCACTTCCCTAATTAACTAAAGATAATAACATATCTTAATGTGAGCGTCCAACTCTGACTAGTGTTATAACTAACTTGCCATAAATCGGCTATCGTTCAAACTAGGATTCGTCAATTCTGAGCATTTCTTTGAATGATCTTTAACCACGTGGGTCTCTCGTTTTACAAGGCTACGTGTCCTGCATTGCACAAAAAAAATGGGCATTGCCGAGCCAACAATGTCAGTGATCATACCTTCTTGAAGAAAATCGAAACCTGATATTGCTGAGCCACCTCCATACAAAACCCTACCCGATGATATATATATGGTATAGATTTTTAAGCTAGGATCCAGACCCGAACACTATAGTGTAGGTCGGTCATTGCTTGAAAGTGGGTATTATACCCTATCCAAAACGGGTATTACTGTTAGAGATCGAAAATAGCCGTTTATAAGTCCACTGTAACCGCTTTTTATTGCATTTTTTTGTACACATATGTTAGTATAAATAGGTAATAGATGTTTTGGTTAATCACAACACTTATAAAACACGAATGGAAATTGTAAACTTTTCTATGTTTCAGTTTATATTTTTTATATTAAAATGATACGATCCAGTTGTTATTTCCGTTTATTTGTTATGTTTCCTTAATTTCGTTTGTGTGTGAAGGACCGTTATGGCCTTAGTCATATTTTCCAGGGTGTCTTTTGTAACTTTGAAGTTTGATTGTTTATTTAGTGATGCATGTACGCTAGTTCTGATTCATTTAGAAGTTAGCCTCCTTAATTCTCTCTTGTTAGTTTCTCAAACCCTATCATAAAAATTTTAAAATTTGATAACATACAGAAGTAATATTTAATGAAATGAATTTATGTTGTTATAATTAGTTCTAGAATATTCAAAGCCAACGTAAATTAAAAATGAATTTCTTTTGTGTAAAGTAGTACTCAAAAGTATTTTTGTTATATATCAAGCATACTGGACTAATGCGGGACTTCTTTATAAGAGAATTCTTACAAGGATGTGGGTTGCGGGACTTCTTTATAATAGAATTCGTATAAGGATGTGGGTTATGGGCTTCGGGGGAGATGAGTTGAGGATCGCCGCTGAGGGGAACACCCCCATCCCCCCTTCTTCGGTTTCCGGGGAATTCATCGGGACCTCACCGAGTGGATTTTGATAAAGCAGTTGGTTGATTAAATGAATAAAAAGAGGAAGGGGGAGCACACCGTTGAATGGGGGAAGAGGGATAAGGTGGAAAAGGAAAGTGAGGTGATGGGAGTGGGTGAACACATCCAATAGCCTAAGAACTTTAGTGTAACCGCCAATGTGGAATAGTGAAGATAACATATTCTACTTGTATGTTCTAGTTTTTGAGATTACTATATGCTACTTGCAGTTCTAATTAATACCACTTTTTTATGACTATACAGTAATACCACTTTTTTATGACTATACAGTTCTAACTTTTACTACCTATATAGTAAAACTTACTTATACGGGGTTCACCAGTTAATCATTCTAGCAGTATGATTGGATCAAAAGGCATTTATTAAGAGGTATAAAATGCTGGGAACGAACACAAGGCCAGAAGTTTTTTAATATAGTATTTCTTCAACCTTTCAATACATATACTACCCTGGGAAATATATAAAGCTAACTAGGGTCGTAAATGAGCTAAGCCGAATTGAATTAGGGTAGGCTCAGGCTCGGCTCATTTAAAGTTTGACCCAAGCCTGCTGAGCTGAAATATTGTGTTCGGGCTCGGCTCATCTTGTCGCTCGAGGCTTGTCGAGCGGGGTCATTTATTTAAAAAATAGTTTATATGTTGTGTTTTTTACACAAAATGATTGGCCCGGATATCTAACATGATTTTACAATCGGGTATGAGACTAATATACCGATACTGAAAAACCTAAGATTACATGTTGACCGGCTATTCAACCGATCCTTCCCGCTCGTTTTGTCAATAATAGTTATAGTTAGTGTAGTTATTATTTCTAGTTATACGCTACTTTAAAAAAAATTTGAGTATTCGACATGTACCCATTTCTAATAAACCCGTTCTGACCTAACCAAATGAGAATTTCTAAAACGACCTATTCTTGCCCGCTACCCTGTCCAATCCGACCCGCATTGTTTTGCCAGGTATGTTCAGGATTTTTGTTTTAATGTAAGGGGGCTGTGTGTATGTAACATATGTATTATATAAATTGCTAGCTGTACCACTAGTTGAATTAGTTGGCAACATTAAACTTTAGTTATAAAAGATACCACAGACCTATTAGTTATAAAAGATACCACATAGTATTAATTATAAAAGATAGACATACAATAGAATTATCGACATTAGCGCAAGAAACTGAATGAGGCAGATCAACACATGAACCACTTAATTTGTAAGGAAACCTCGTGTAGAATAATGACTTAGAGTTGGAAGAGTAGATTCTGCATCAATATACGAGGTCTACACTTGGCTACCAATGGTTTGAGCTTCGGCATGGTTAGCCCAGGAGCCTCGGTCATGTCAACCATATCTTCACTCATCCTTTCCCAGTCAAAACATTGGATAAGCAACCCCAAAGTTAGCCCAACCACACGCAATGCCAAGCCTTCTCCTGGACAATTCCTCCTTCCAGACCCAAATGGCATTAGCTTAAACCCATCTCTCCATCCTTCAAGCCCTTCAAATCTTTCCAGATTGAACCTTTCAGGGTCAGTCCACAAGTTGGGTCATGATGTATGGCCCATTGATTGACTAGCAACATTGTTCCACTTGGGATGTGATAGCCGCCGACGACACAATCTTTGGATGATCTGCGAGGAGTTAGTAGTGGGGCAGCAGGGTACAATCGCAGTGTCTCGTTTAAGATACAACGTAAGTATGGTAAATCTGATATGTCTGATTCTTTAATGAGACGGTTGGTTCCCACATGAATGTCTATCTCATTTTGTGCCTTTTTTAGAACATGTGGATTGTTTAGCAGAAGACTCAAAGCCCATTCCATGGTTCCCAAAGAAGTTTCAGTTCCAGCTGATAATAGGATCTAAACACCATTAAAATTCTATTAGATCTCACAGGGAAATGACCAGTCACAATATTGGAAGAATTATACTTTTGTTTACAGGCATAATTAAGAACGGGTTATACACAATATGAAAGCATATATTTTTCTTGGCCTCAAACGACGAAAATGGTGCTTCAATTCGGGTGTTTAAACATGCAATTAACAAAAATCAATTTGTTTGGAGCACCGTTTCGAGGTAAGTTTTAGGTCAATCGACTAGTATCGTCGTTCTGATTAAAAACCCTAAAACATTTGTTTGTAATTTGAAAAAAAAAACCTTAACCGTGTTAAGTTTTTTTAACGTGGGACCGTTGAAAGAAAAATAGGTGAAAGGTTTTACTGAAAGGGGGAATATTCAAAGGTGGGACTGTCAGTGACCATTGACGTCTAGTAGGGATTATTACATGCCAATTTCCCTAATAAAAAGATATATATTTAAAAAAAGCTCGTATATTGCACTTGTTGAATATGATATTACGCCATATGTTAACACAAATAGTCATCAAGATTTATCTTTTAAAAATGAACATTGATATACTATTTACATATTATAACATTTTACTTTGTTTTTTTATTTTGCATAAATGTAATTTTACATAATAAACAATAAAAAAGATATATCTTAAAAAAAACTCGTATATTAAACGTGTTGAACCAAATATAATGTCATATGTTAACACATACAGTCGTCAACATATTTATTTTTTTAAAAATGAACTTCGATGTACTATTTACTTAATATAATATTTTACTTTGTTTTTTTATTTATTATTATGTTAAAAACACATGTATTACATGGGGTTGAGTCACGTTTTTATTATAATATTTTTGTTAGTTTTATACAACTTTATGCTTATTTTTTATTTCATTCGTAAAATACTCATCTAAAATTTGTATTCAAGAGAGTTTACCGAACCCTTGTTTCCTAATTTACCATAATTCCAATCACCGAACTCCAAAGTATATGTATCTACTCTAATAAAAACAAACATTTATGCTTATCAATATTATTGTTTAAAATTATTTATATAAAAAAATATATTCTTATCTATTTTTTTGCTTAAAATTATTATTATTTATTTTTATCATAATAAAACTAAACGTTTATATTTTTATCAAGTATCTAGTTATTTGTTTAAAATTATTATTTTTGTTATTTAGATGATCATAATAAAAACAAACGTTTATTATTATCTAAATATTTATTCTTATCTAATTTCTTGTTTAAAATTATTATTATTTGATATGAGAGATAAATAGAAAAATAAGGTGAGAAAGCAACAGGAAGTGACATGTATCAAAAAAGATTTTCATTTATTAGTATTGGTCAGGATATATACTAGGAAGTTTATTTGGGTAGGAAAGTTAGGAAGTAATCTTTGCCATAGGTTTTGTTACAAAAATACAAAGTATCGGAGGTTGATTTTTACAAGTAAAATGGATAAATATATATTTAGAATATATATTTTATACTAAAACACTTGTGTGAGTACTTGTTTATTTTGTGTTATAGTTATATTATTTTAGGGTAAAATAATATAACTTACATTGCCATAACATTTACAACTCCAAAATAATACCAAAAAAATCACACGGAATAAAACATTTAAGTTACACACTTGTTATTGTGGAACCAAACGATAAAACGTAACTTATGTAATATTCCGGAAAATACTCGTACAACTATCATTTTTGGTAAATATTATTTTGGGAAACAAAAGAAGTGAAAATATATTATTTTGGGAAAATATATATATTTTGGGAATACATTATTTTTGGCAAATAAATTATATATATTTTAAGTAAAACTTAAAAATATATTATTTCGGAACTACAATATACATGTATAAATATCCCCATCCTTGGGAAGGGAATACAGAATTAAAATACTTCAGAAGTATTAATACAAAAATATTGGTTAAACAAATTATTCCAAAGATTCAAGTTAAAATATTTATTATTTTAACAACTAATTATATAACTTGGAATAATGATGAAGACACTTGGAAACGTAACTCAAAGGCACTAATTAATACTAAGTCAAGGCACGACCCGCCCGTCTAATAATACCATAGTACATTGTAGGTAGTCGCGTACACCAGAGGACACTTTGAGTTACAGGCAGATTCGAAGAACGCAAAACTGTGAGTTCATGTCTCCCTTTTCTCTTAACTGTTTTCAGTTTTATACTTCGGGGGTGAAATACATGTTACAATTATTACAGACATTTTTAAACATGGTATGGTTAGCTTAAGGAGGGTTTACTACTAGATCATGTGAATGGGTAGGGCGGTTAAGGTCATCAATCCTCGTTGTAGGACCGAGGGGCATGAGTGATAGATCTATTTTGGTGTAGCGAGCCCCACTCCTGAGTCCGCTGAGTGGACCAGGTGTTGATACATATTATGTGGACGCGACTCGGTTCGGTTCAACTTGGCTCTGATACCACTTGTAGGTCCGGCTAGGGGAGGATCTAGTCGCCTAATCCTTGTGTACAAACAAACCCGGTTGTGCGGAATCCAACCAGGAAAGCAAACCGAGATAGAACACGCAATAATAATATGGACACGAGATTCAACGATTAACACCTCTGTATTAATACTATGAAAATGTTCAGTTACAAAGCAATGTTTACAAATGTATTTTGCAAACTCTCTCAAACTCTCTCATGTGTGTTCTGTCTTTCCGTGTCTAACATTTTCAGTCTAACTACTGTCTATTTATAGCACTACACACAACGAAACAGAACTAACTCTACGAATCAGGCTTGGCGAATCATAAACTTGGCGAAATGGAAGAACTAGACGACGAATCATAAACAAGGTCGACGAAACAACCCAGTTTCGTCGACTTCCATTGTGTTTCGCCGTGAATTGGGCTTGGGCCCAAATGTTGAAGTCCATGCTGCGTTCTAATTGGCCCAAGTGAAGTGTTTCGGCCTACATGCATGCTACACGTAAATGAAATCAATTGCTTTCAAACATGTGAAGTTTAGTCAAAGATATGACATCATCATGATGATGTGTCAAGCGGGAAACGTTCTCGGCTCTCCGTGCTTCGCGTGTCGAACTCTGGGACGCACTGACTCCAGTCAGGTATGTATCGATGAACCAATTGCTATTAATTGTGATAATTGTGCTAGATTAAGTGATAGATGTGCTGATTTGGATGCAAACATGTCTGAATTGCAAGGCAAACATGATGCTTTACAAGCTAGTTTGTTTGACTTGCAAGACAAATATGTTTCGTTGAATGATAAGTGGTGTGAATTGCAAAGCAAACACGAGGCTTTGCAAGAAAAGTATGATGTGACATTCATCCACAACCAGAAGTTAACTGTGGATCTTTCGAAGTGCACTGAAGCCAGCATGTTTTATGAAAACCATGAAAAGGAATTTAAATTGATGATTGAAAAATTAAAGAAAGATAAAACCGAGTTAACAAAAATGGTTTCAAGAAAACAAACTGACATCAATTTGTATATAACTCGTCTTGAGATAATGCAAAAAGAGATGGCTTGTGTTAAAACTGAAAGTGAGGCGATCCGACTTAAGTTAGACAGCTATTTAAGCTCTAGCTATGTGTTGGATCACATCATTGATGTTCAGAAAGAGAAAAAGGATGTCACATGCATTGGATATAAGAAATGTCCACCACCTGTTAGACACAATTACGATGCACTGCCTGATGAGGAGTATAGAACTCACTTTGAACCATCTGTTCCTTTAGACGTTAAGGAATTTGCAACAGGACTCGGTTACAAAAAGGAAGTATCTTCAGATTCGGATGTGTCAGCAGATACAGATGTGTCAACTGCTGAACAAAATCAGGATCCTCCAGTCATTGTTGAGGATGCTGATTCATCAGATGATGAATCCGAGGATACTAACTCTGAACAGTCAGAAACGGTAACAAAAGAGGAAAACATACCTCTCGAAAATCACATTCTTTGTGATCCACCTCCAAAACCGTTTGTGACTGCTAAAGCCAAGTCTGTTGAATCCTCATCTGGAAGCTGTGAAAGCGTGAACTTGCTTTACACGTTGATTGGATCTGACAAAATATATTCAGATAAGGATTTCCCTATCAAAAATGTCAATCAGTCTTTGATTGATAAAGTTTTCGAAGATTCTACCAGTAAGTTTTTGGGAAAGTCGAGCCCAGGAGTTGTAGTAACTCAGTGTGCTCCTATCCCAAAATCCGAAGTTAGAAAGAAATATGGGAATCAAAAATTGCAAAAACAAAACAATCAACGAAAGCAAAATCACGCTGCCCAAGGAAATGGAAAAGACAAACAGAGCCAAAACAAGAAAAAGGACAAGAAGGTAAACTTTGTGAAATCAAAGGGAACGGACAAAATTGAAACGTTTGAAAACAAATCTAACTTAGATTTTGTTAAACAAGCAACAATTTTGAAAAGAAACGGTCAAAACAACTACACACAACACACAAACGGTTGTGATGTAGGACCAAGTACCTCAAGATCACGAAGTTCATCATCAGGCTCCTACAGTTATGATACTCCGAGGTTTGTTGAGCGGAGATCATGTTTTGAATGCGGTGAGTATGGGCACATTGTTAGAAATTGTCCATATCTCACGAAAGGAAAGGCAAAAGTTGATTCCCCCCATGGTAGCAATTACCATAAAAGATTTGTTTCACCAAAACAGGACCCTCGTCTTGTTAAACAACAAGAAGTGAAACAGAGAAAGAAACAACGGAAAAATGTTGAAAAGGTTTTAAAACCAGAGGTTATCCAAACACAGTCTGTTAAATCAGAAGTTAAAAATGAAAAACAAAAACAGATTTGGAAACCAAAATCGGAAACTGTTTCAGGGGGAGCTAGATCAATTCCGAATCATCGGGAAATGGATGTTACGATTCTCGATGATGACGGACGACCCAAGTCTGTAAAGGCTTGGGTCCCCCTTTCCAACTAATCTCTGAATGAGTGTGTAGGATGTTCCAGGAGGAACTTTCGATAGTCGTAAGATTGTTGATAGTGGAGCGTCCTTACACAAGATAGGCGACAGAAGAAATTGTTGCCTTTGATGGAGAGAGGAGAAAAGAAGACAAAAATGTCTGGTGAAAGAATGTGGTTGAATGAAGTTGAAAAATTCGACTGTGATGAAATATGTGCCAAAATTTGGTTGTTATGGTTTTTGATCGGGTCCTCAGGAAAGATTCCAATGAAATGTATGCACCTGCAGCACGTCTGAAGTTCAGAATCACAAGATGAACGTGCAGTGTACATTTCTTCGCGGTGTGATTGAAGAAAATGTGTTTGTTGAACAAACCAACCGGGTGTGCGGATGCCTTGGCGTGGATTGAACAACCGCACACTACTTCTCAAAGAGAAAGACAAAGACCTTCGCTGGTACAATATGGAAGACCAGCCAGACCCAGAGGTTTATGATCTTGTTGCTGTCAAGAGATTTCTCAGTAGCTACAAAAATCGGCTTTGAAATCCACACCGGGTGGATGTCCAGTTTGGGAGAGCACTCAAATTTCTTGCAATGCACGAAGCAGTTGCAGGATACGGTTTTGAATTTCTAATCTCTCCTATACTTGTCGATATTTTAGCTGCTTTATGAATTATTATCATCTCATACAGCACTCTTTGACCAGACACGTTGATCTCGAATATCACCTCACAAGTGATTGTTTCATTATGAAACTTATCAATGTTGTCATGGTCCGCACCGATGACCAATGTGCCGACCTTTTTACCAAAGCATTTGACAAATCAAGATTCGACTTTTTATTATTGGTAAACGGCATTAAGGTCAAGCAAGAGTAAAACCAACATCGGAAAATCATTTTTGTAAATACCTTTGTGTTTTAAATTTGTCTTAGTTTATTGATTTTAGGGGGAGTAAATCCAAATTTGAAAATCCAAAAACATCGAAAAATTTCAAAAACACAAAAACAATAGAAAAACAAAAATGAGTTTCCTGGCGAGCAAAAGAGAAAATAATAGTACATCAGTGGTCTGTCCAAACCTCTTTTAAACCCTAAACTGAAAAACGATAAGCAGCTCTATATAAGATGTATCGGTAGGCTCACAATCATTTTAAAGTGTGCAGGGTGATATAATCTTAAATCGACTGAAGACCAGGTGGGAACCATTCATTGGCATATGGTCTTAGTACCGAAATTTCGTTTGAGAGATTGCCGAGGTTCTGAGATATTTGGTCTTTATGCTGCTTATCATCTGGGTATCATGGTTGTTTCTTTTACCGAAAAATAACGGGGACGCAAGTCTAGATCTTCCATGATACCATACATACGTGTACATATTGCATTCGACCTCAATAAGTGATAAACAATCACATGTCCAAATCAATAAGTGATAATATATCACAGATTCTTTGCGGGAGTCAAGTTCGTCTCTTTGCTGTACGAAAATACTGACCTGTTCACGGACTTGCTCCTGTGCCCTCATGCATCTGAAAATCAAGTTCCTCATCAATAAGTGATTCTATCACATAGGGCTTGTTTTCAATCAAAATAAGTGAGTTTCTCACATCATATACGGTCAAACAGATGATAATCGGTATACTCACCGGTAAGATGAAATCCTCGTGCATACCTTGATACGGGAATGTGTCGTGATGTGGATGAACACCGGTCGGTAAGTATAAATCATACCTTAACGTATCCCCTCGCCATGATTACATCTGATAAGTTGAGCTTATGTGGACAACAATACCGATAATTGTTATAGGATGCTTATCTTAATGTTAACTAAAAGAACAACGAGAGTGTTTTGGCATGACCGTACACTGATATGATTCTCTTACCCTCGAAACTCACAAAAAGATTGTCTGTAAATATTTATTTAATGCTTTCAGTTTCTGCATCTCTGTATATATTTATTTACCAATTTCTGTCTTTACATTTGAAATATTCAAAAATACCAAAAAGATTTTAGGTGTGTTTTAATATAAACTTTATAAAATCCAAAAAGATTTTATTTCTATCTTATTTTCGATCGTACGATGTTGGATCTCAAGTCTTCGACTCCTGAAACCTGAATGAAAACCGAAATGACTAAATCTTCATAAACGGTCAAAATTTGCAAGTTTTGAAAGTTAAAAACTAAAATTGATAAATTTGTTAAACTTTCAAACTGTCGGACGGTAGTTGATTGAAATATGGTCACATGTGTGTTATTTGTTTATGTTAAACTATATTCCAAGCAGTTGTTCTCATTACGCGTTTAGATTTCTTGCATGTGCAGATTCTAAAGGCAAGGAGAACATGTTCGATGACAAGCTTCGGAATGAAGACACGACGTGAAGGCACTCAAAAGACAAAAATGATCGAGTTGCCGCTGACCATCATCAATACCACAAGGATCTCAAGTTATAAAGACCAAGTCATTCACGAGCATAACTCAAGGGGGAGCTTATGTTAAGGGGGAGTTTGTCAACACACTTCCTACATGAAAAGGGGAGTTTGTTGATACACTTTCTGTTTTCAACACGTGAAGACTTTGAAGATCCTCCGACATGGAAGACATGGAAGTTGAACCTCACGAGAAGCGTCCAAGGGGGAGTTTGTTGATACATATTATGTGGACGCGACTCGGTTCGGTTCAACTTGGCTCGGTTCGACTCGGTTAGGTTCGGCTCAAGCCCTACGTCACGACATTCCTCCGTCGTGCGTCCCAGAGTTCGACACGCGAAGCACGGAGAGCCGAGAACGTTTCCCGCTTGACACATCATCATGACATCATCATGATGAAGTCATGATGATGTCATATCTTTGACTAAACTTCACATGTTTGAAAGCAATTGATTTCATTTACGTGTAGCATGCATGTAGGCCGAAACACTTCACTTGGGCCAATTAGAACGCAGCATGGACTTCAACATTTGGGCCCAAGCCCAATTCACGGCGAAACACAATGGAAGTCGACGAAACTGGGTTGTTTCGTCGACCTTGTTTATGATTCGTCGTCTAGTTCTTCCATTTCGCCAAGTTTATGATTCGCCAAGCCTGATTCGTAGAGTTAGTTCTGTTTCGTTGTGTGTAGTGCTATAAATAGACAGTAGTTAGACTGAAAATGTTAGACACGGAAAGACAGAACACACACGAGAGAGTTTGAGAGAGTTTGCAAAATACATTTGTAAACATTGCTTTGTAACTGAACCTTTTCATAGTATTAATATAGAGGTGTTAATCGTTGAATCTCGTGTCCATATTATTATTGCGTGTTCTATCTCGGTTTGCTTTCCCGGTTGGATTCCGCACAACCGGGTTTGTTTGTACACAAGGATTAGGCGACTAGATCCTCCCCTAGCCGGACCTACACCAGGGGGTGACTATGTCTTACAGCCGAAATCCCGGTACGAAATCTGCTAGGTTTGAGTCTTCCTGCATCACTTCACACATACCATTGGCTTTGCAACCCAGTGGTGATCTCTTTTTCCTTATTGCTACATACCAGGGGCTTACATACATACTTACAACGTTACAAAGGTTTATACATACACACAAACGAACACATGAACTCGCTCAACTTTTGTTGATGTTTTGAAACTACATGTATTTCAGGGAATTTATAAATGGATCTGGCGGGCGTTGGAAGTTTTTATGCTGCGTTAAGAACAAAGATGTCATCCATGGTCTTTGAGTTTGGTCAGTGTGTCTCTTTCCTGGACAAGACACGCCTTCCAAACCTTGGTGCTATTTAACATCTTTTGATGAGTCCTTAGTGAACTCATAAACATTTAAACATTTTGTATGAATGTAAAACTTGAAATTTAAGTCTACGCTCTTGAAACAAGGTTGTTATGTTTTAAACTTATTTTATGGATGACAAATTTAAGGTTTTATCATATAGTTGATGTTATGATTGAATGCAATGATATTAAAGAAGTCACACCATAATCACGCTTCCGCAAAAGTCAGGGTGTGACAATCCATTAGGCCCAACTACATGTGACGAAATCAGAAGGCCAGGCCCATCAACATGACGAAATCCCTTTTAGGCAAAATCCATATGTGGTGAAATCCCCATGATGACGAAGACACACCTGATATGATGAAATCCCCTGATTTCGTCGAGACCTGGGATTTCGTCGATGAGTTTTCGTCTAGTTCTTGATTTCGTCGAGCATGTTACTATATAAACACTCACAACAGAGAGAACACAATCAGACGAGTCTGCATAGACTTTGAGAGTGAACACTGTAAACACACACACACTGAGAGTTTATGAGAGCATCTTGTAAACATTGCTTTGTAACCGTTTTCTATATTAATACAATGGAGTGTTAATCGGTGAATCTTGTGTTTTACGTGTTCGTAACTTGGTTTAACTTACCCGGTTGGATTCCGCACTCTCGGGTTTGTCGGAAAACGGGAATAGAGGTTACTCGATCCTCCGGGTGGACCTACAAATATGTGATTCTAGAGAGAGAATGAGGTTCTAGAGAGAGAATTAGATTCTAGAGAGAGAGAGGGGGTAAACGGCTGGAATGTTTAAGCCAAATTGTGGTGATTGAAATAGAGGGTGGACCCTCTATTTATAGGCATGTTACATTTAACCCTAACGGGCTTGGTTGTGACAGGCTGGCCCACTAGGCTTGTTCTCCTGTTTGGGCTGTTAAGCTCCCGACAAGGAGCTCCCAGCTTCCTGCTTCCCGACCTTGCTGAGTGGGAGCCTCAGGACAACCAGGTCATCAATTTCCAAACCCATTTTATAATAAAAAAATTTCAATTCATTGAACAATAACACAATGAACAAAATTTACATTTCAATTTCATTTGGTAAAATAAACACTCCTAAATTCCAAATTAAATTTTAATTCCTATACAAAATCCAATTTCAATTTCATTACCATATGAAACGAACTCTATATTATTTTCCAAGACTTCAAGTATTATCGGATAAAGGCTATCCATATTTGCAGGTGAAGGTTCCTACTTTTTTTTTATAACTGGTTTTAAGAAAGGTTGACATAATTCATCCCCCGCCTCACAATTCTTGCACTTTCACCTTGATGAACTGTTCACTCATGACGTGATTAAAACACACGTGCAGGTAATAAATAAAGATTTACATAGCTTAATTTAAAGAATATCAACTCACGATGGCCACTTCCCTAATTAACTAAAGATAATAACATATCTTAATGTGAGCGTCCAACTCTGACTAGTGTTATAACTAACTTGCCATAAATCGGCTATCGTTCAAACTAGGATTCGTCAATTCTGAGCATTTCTTTGAATGATCTTTAACCACGTGGGTCTCTCGTTTTACAAGGCTACGTGTCCTGCATTGCACAAAAAAAATGGGCATTGCCGAGCCAACAATGTCAGTGATCATACCTTCTTGAAGAAAATCGAAACCTGATATTGCTGAGCCACCTCCATACAAAACCCTACCCGATGATATATATATGGTATAGATTTTTAAGCTAGGATCCAGACCCGAACACTATAGTGTAGGTCGGTCATTGCTTGAAAGTGGGTATTATACCCTATCCAAAACGGGTATTACTGTTAGAGATCGAAAATAGCCGTTTATAAGTCCACTGTAACCGCTTTTTATTGCATTTTTTTGTACACATATGTTAGTATAAATAGGTAATAGATGTTTTGGTTAATCACAACACTTATAAAACACGAATGGAAATTGTAAACTTTTCTATGTTTCAGTTTATATTTTTTATATTAAAATGATACGATCCAGTTGTTATTTCCGTTTATTTGTTATGTTTCCTTAATTTCGTTTGTGTGTGAAGGACCGTTATGGCCTTAGTCATATTTTCCAGGGTGTCTTTTGTAACTTTGAAGTTTGATTGTTTATTTAGTGATGCATGTACGCTAGTTCTGATTCATTTAGAAGTTAGCCTCCTTAATTCTCTCTTGTTAGTTTCTCAAACCCTATCATAAAAATTTTAAAATTTGATAACATACAGAAGTAATATTTAATGAAATGAATTTATGTTGTTATAATTAGTTCTAGAATATTCAAAGCCAACGTAAATTAAAAATGAATTTCTTTTGTGTAAAGTAGTACTCAAAAGTATTTTTGTTATATATCAAGCATACTGGACTAATGCGGGACTTCTTTATAAGAGAATTCTTACAAGGATGTGGGTTGCGGGACTTCTTTATAATAGAATTCGTATAAGGATGTGGGTTATGGGCTTCGGGGGAGATGAGTTGAGGATCGCCGCTGAGGGGAACACCCCCATCCCCCCTTCTTCGGTTTCCGGGGAATTCATCGGGACCTCACCGAGTGGATTTTGATAAAGCAGTTGGTTGATTAAATGAATAAAAAGAGGAAGGGGGAGCACACCGTTGAATGGGGGAAGAGGGATAAGGTGGAAAAGGAAAGTGAGGTGATGGGAGTGGGTGAACACATCCAATAGCCTAAGAACTTTAGTGTAACCGCCAATGTGGAATAGTGAAGATAACATATTCTACTTGTATGTTCTAGTTTTTGAGATTACTATATGCTACTTGCAGTTCTAATTAATACCACTTTTTTATGACTATACAGTAATACCACTTTTTTATGACTATACAGTTCTAACTTTTACTACCTATATAGTAAAACTTACTTATACGGGGTTCACCAGTTAATCATTCTAGCAGTATGATTGGATCAAAAGGCATTTATTAAGAGGTATAAAATGCTGGGAACGAACACAAGGCCAGAAGTTTTTTAATATAGTATTTCTTCAACCTTTCAATACATATACTACCCTGGGAAATATATAAAGCTAACTAGGGTCGTAAATGAGCTAAGCCGAATTGAATTAGGGTAGGCTCAGGCTCGGCTCATTTAAAGTTTGACCCAAGCCTGCTGAGCTGAAATATTGTGTTCGGGCTCGGCTCATCTTGTCGCTCGAGGCTTGTCGAGCGGGGTCATTTATTTAAAAAATAGTTTATATGTTGTGTTTTTTACACAAAATGATTGGCCCGGATATCTAACATGATTTTACAATCGGGTATGAGACTAATATACCGATACTGAAAAACCTAAGATTACATGTTGACCGGCTATTCAACCGATCCTTCCCGCTCGTTTTGTCAATAATAGTTATAGTTAGTGTAGTTATTATTTCTAGTTATACGCTACTTTAAAAAAAATTTGAGTATTCGACATGTACCCATTTCTAATAAACCCGTTCTGACCTAACCAAATGAGAATTTCTAAAACGACCTATTCTTGCCCGCTACCCTGTCCAATCCGACCCGCATTGTTTTGCCAGGTATGTTCAGGATTTTTGTTTTAATGTAAGGGGGCTGTGTGTATGTAACATATGTATTATATAAATTGCTAGCTGTACCACTAGTTGAATTAGTTGGCAACATTAAACTTTAGTTATAAAAGATACCACAGACCTATTAGTTATAAAAGATACCACATAGTATTAATTATAAAAGATAGACATACAATAGAATTATCGACATTAGCGCAAGAAACTGAATGAGGCAGATCAACACATGAACCACTTAATTTGTAAGGAAACCTCGTGTAGAATAATGACTTAGAGTTGGAAGAGTAGATTCTGCATCAATATACGAGGTCTACACTTGGCTACCAATGGTTTGAGCTTCGGCATGGTTAGCCCAGGAGCCTCGGTCATGTCAACCATATCTTCACTCATCCTTTCCCAGTCAAAACATTGGATAAGCAACCCCAAAGTTAGCCCAACCACACGCAATGCCAAGCCTTCTCCTGGACAATTCCTCCTTCCAGACCCAAATGGCATTAGCTTAAACCCATCTCTCCATCCTTCAAGCCCTTCAAATCTTTCCAGATTGAACCTTTCAGGGTCAGTCCACAAGTTGGGTCATGATGTATGGCCCATTGATTGACTAGCAACATTGTTCCACTTGGGATGTGATAGCCGCCGACGACACAATCTTTGGATGATCTGCGAGGAGTTAGTAGTGGGGCAGCAGGGTACAATCGCAGTGTCTCGTTTAAGATACAACGTAAGTATGGTAAATCTGATATGTCTGATTCTTTAATGAGACGGTTGGTTCCCACATGAATGTCTATCTCATTTTGTGCCTTTTTTAGAACATGTGGATTGTTTAGCAGAAGACTCAAAGCCCATTCCATGGTTCCCAAAGAAGTTTCAGTTCCAGCTGATAATAGGATCTAAACACCATTAAAATTCTATTAGATCTCACAGGGAAATGACCAGTCACAATATTGGAAGAATTATACTTTTGTTTACAGGCATAATTAAGAACGGGTTATACACAATATGAAAGCATATATTTTTCTTGGCCTCAAACGACGAAAATGGTGCTTCAATTCGGGTGTTTAAACATGCAATTAACAAAAATCAATTTGTTTGGAGCACCGTTTCGAGGTAAGTTTTAGGTCAATCGACTAGTATCGTCGTTCTGATTAAAAACCCTAAAACATTTGTTTGTAATTTGAAAAAAAAAACCTTAACCGTGTTAAGTTTTTTTAACGTGGGACCGTTGAAAGAAAAATAGGTGAAAGGTTTTACTGAAAGGGGGAATATTCAAAGGTGGGACTGTCAGTGACCATTGACGTCTAGTAGGGATTATTACATGCCAATTTCCCTAATAAAAAGATATATATTTAAAAAAAGCTCGTATATTGCACTTGTTGAATATGATATTACGCCATATGTTAACACAAATAGTCATCAAGATTTATCTTTTAAAAATGAACATTGATATACTATTTACATATTATAACATTTTACTTTGTTTTTTTATTTTGCATAAATGTAATTTTACATAATAAACAATAAAAAAGATATATCTTAAAAAAAACTCGTATATTAAACGTGTTGAACCAAATATAATGTCATATGTTAACACATACAGTCGTCAACATATTTATTTTTTTAAAAATGAACTTCGATGTACTATTTACTTAATATAATATTTTACTTTGTTTTTTTATTTATTATTATGTTAAAAACACATGTATTACATGGGGTTGAGTCACGTTTTTATTATAATATTTTTGTTAGTTTTATACAACTTTATGCTTATTTTTTATTTCATTCGTAAAATACTCATCTAAAATTTGTATTCAAGAGAGTTAACCGAACCCTTGTTTCCTAATTTACCATAATTCCAATCACCGAACTCCAAAGTATATGTATCTACTCTAATAAAAACAAACATTTATGCTTATCAATATTATTGTTTAAAATTATTTATATAAAAAAATATATTCTTATCTATTTTTTTGCTTAAAATTATTATTATTTATTTTTATCATAATAAAACTAAATGTTTATATTTTTATCAAGTATCTAGTTATTTGTTTAAAATTATTATTTTTGTTATTTAGATGATCATAATAAAAACAAACGTTTATTATTATCTAAATATTTATTCTTATCTAATTTCTTGTTTAAAATTATTATTATTTGATATGAGAGATAAATAGAAAAATAAGGTGAGAAAGCAACAGGAAGTGACATGTATCAAAAAAGATTTTAATTTATTAGTATGGGTCAGGATATATACTAGGAAGTTTATTTGGGTAGGAAAGTTAGGAAGTAATCTTGAGCATCTATTAAATAATCAATGGCTAATATTAAATGGGTGAAATTGAACAAAAAAAGATGCGCTTGAGTTAGTTTGGGGGTATTCTAGTCCATCCAAGTTAATAGTTTCTCTCTTCTTTAATTTCTCGTCGTTTTTAAAACCTTAATAACTTTTTCATACTACCATACTTTTTTATAAAAGTTGCACCATAAAAACGAGGGTTTTTTTATCTTTAAAACGAGCACACTATTGCTATACTTTTGATTTTTTTTTTTTTGAAAAATCAAGATGCGTAAAACGCAAAGGATAGAACAACACACTTTAACCCAGGTTCTAAAACGCAACCAGGTTTCATATGGTCGTGTTTATGTTTTAACATGGTCATGCCTTTATTCTAACATTATCATGCTTATGTTTTAGCATGATCATGTTCTCTGCACTTAAATTCTGAAAACGAAAACTCTACGTCTAAAACGCAGAGGGTTTCACATGGTGATGTTTCTCTTTTAACATGGCCATTCCTTTGTTTTTTGTTTTAAGATGGCCATGTTTCTGTTTTAACATGGTCATGCCTCTGTTTTAACATGAGCATGCCTCTGTTCCAACATCCAGGTTCTAAAACGTAATGGGTTTCACATGGTGATGTTTCTCTTTTAACATGGTCATGCCTTTGTTTTAACATGGTCATGTTTCAGTTTTAACATGGCCATGTCTTTGTTTTAACATGGTCATGCCTCTGTTCCAACATCCAGGTTCTAAAATGCAATGGGTCTAATATGTAACGGGTTTCACATAATGATGTTTCTCTTTTAACATGGTCATGCATTTGTTTTAACATGGTCATGTTTTTGTTTTAACAATACCATGCCTTTGTTCTAACATGGTCTTTGTTCCAACATCCAGGTTCTAAAACGCAATGGGTTTTAACATGATCATGTCTTTGTTCCAACATGATCATGCTTCCCTTTTAACATGATCATGTTTTTTAATGTTCTTTTACACTCCAGTTCTAAAATGCAATGAAACCCAAAATCAAGATTTTACACTACATATTCTAAAAAGCAATTTTAACATGGCCATGTTTATGTTTTAACATGGTCATGCTTTTGTTCCAACATGACCATACTTCTATTTTAGCATGATCGTGTTCTTTGCACTACATGCTGTAAAACGCAATGAAACACAAAATCAATATTTTGCACTGTAGGTTTTAAAAAGGAGTTTTAACATGGCCATGTTTATGTTTTAACAAGATCATGCTTTTGTTCCAACATGACCATGTTTTAGCATGATCATATTCTTTGCTTATAAAACACAATGAAACCAAAAATCAATATTTTGCACTGTAGGTTCTAGGTTCTAAAAAGCAATGGAGTTTTAGCATGTTCATGCTTTTGTTCCAACATGACCATGCTTCTATTTTAGCATGATCATGTTCTTTACACTCCAGGTTGTAAGACGCAATGAAACCTAAAATCAATATTTTGCGTCGTAGGTTCTAAAAAGCAATGAAGTTTTAACATTAGTTCTAAAAGGCAATGTAGTTTTATCATGAGTATGCATTAGTTTCAACATGATCATGCCTCTATCTTAATCATGATCATGTTATTTGCACTGCAGGTTGTAAAAAACAATGGGTTTTAACGTGGTCATGCATTATTCCAACATGATCATGCTTCTATTTTAGCATGGTCATGCCTTGCTTTATCATCCAAAAGAACAAAAATGAAAAGAACTCTAATGAAAACATAATTGTAACACCCCGTGTTTTCACAAGTGAAAGTCAAAGTCAAGGTCAAAGTCAACGACCGATTTCGCGCAACTCGACTCGTAGAATTGCTTGTATGATATTTAGATTATGTGGAGTAATTGTCGTACATTGCAATAATCGAATCATTCTAGCCGTATTTCGATCGACCTACGACTGTGAACGATAGGAAGTAACAATGCGATAAAGTTGATCAAGCTATGCAAATCGAATCGACATCAAAATCGTAACTCGAACTGTGTACTTTTACTTGCCGTTATACGTGTGTGTGTGCCTTACGTGTTACCTGTGCATGTTTATTTTATGTTGTGTTGTGATAATCAAGCGAACTCAATCGAACTCGAAGTTTAACTCGAATATAATCGAACCCGAACCCGAATCCCGAGTCGAACCATATAAGAAGTAGTTGGGACTGAAAGTAATTTGACTAGGAACCCTACCGAATCGCTCGTAAGCCGAAACCAAATCAACATCGCGCCGAATCCACCAAGGGAGGCGGCATCCGCACGGATGGCCAATCCGCACGGATGGCCAGTCCGCACGGATTGCTGGTCCGCACGGATGGCCAATCCGCGCGGGTAACCTACCCGGGTGCGTGCCATGCGCACGACCCATCCTTTCCCCTTTTGGCATCCTATAAATACACGGGTCACTCTCCACTTTTTCCACTTTTGGCAAGTGACGTCCGAACCATACGCATTCTTCGCCTCTTTCCCATATTTCTTCCAATCCAGGTAAGATCTTGCACTTATTCTTGTACATCTTTGATCTCTACACATTTCTATCTTTCGGATCTTCGATTTTAACCATGAAATCATCCGGATATGAGATATTCTCTAGTGACGTCATCATGAAGTTCATAAGAACTTCAAGCTTGACCTCATTCCACCTAGAATATCTCAGATCTAAACGATTTCTACAAGTTTTTACAATAATTTCACCTAGATCTAAACTTTTCTAAGGATAAAAGAGTTGAAAGAAATAGACCAAAGTTCTTTCCCACTTTTACCCTTGAAACCGGTACAAATCCGATCAGTCCTTGTGTTTTACTCATCAATAGTAATCCCCTAGTTCCAGATCCGGAATTCTACCCGTAGACAACTGATTTCGGGGTAACCGGGAGAGCTGTTCCGAGTCGCCGACAGGCTGAGTTAGGGTGGTTCCTGGCCGGTCTAGTCACGCGGGTGGGAACACAACTCTAAGTGGTTGCTACGTGGTCAGAACGTCTCGATAAACGACAACAGAAACCAAGTGTAGACGAACGGAACAACCAGACTCGTTGTCCGCACGGACAAGCTATCCGCACGGACTAGCCGTACGCACGTACAAGCCATACGCACGTACAGGTCATACGCACGAGTGGTGATCCGCACGGACTACCCTTGGGACCCACTTTCCAAACAAGGCTTGGGTATCGACGAACGAGCAATCCGGACGGACAACCTCTGAATGGATTACTCTTCGGATCATGAGATACTAAGGCCTTAAAACGAAAACCAAACAATTTTCATCCGCACGGCCAGGCCGTACGCACGGACAGTCTATCCGGACGGATTGCCTCTGCCCGCGCGCACGGACTGTCCGCACGGACTACCATACGCACGGACCGCCGTCCGCGCGGCCGGCTTGAAAGGTAGAAACACTTTGGTGTTTTCAAAATGCTACAACGAAAACTTCAAAGCACAAGCCATCATACACAAACACATTTTAGGAAGAAACAATCCACTTGAAAGTTTATTCACACAAGCAAATGGTCCGTACGGACAGCTCGTACGCACGAACAGCTCGTGCGCACGGACAGCTCGTACGCACGAACAGCTTATCCGAAACGGATCACCATCCGCACGCATTGCCATCCGTACGTATCACCACCCGCACGGATAGGTCATGCGCACGGATGACTGATCCGCACGGTCAGTCATTCAGGCCACTCTCACTTTTACTGTTTTACGCGTCACTTATCGTTACGTTATCGAATCTATTCAGGCTAATCGTACTCGCTGTAAAGCGCTCCCTTCAATCCACTATCGCTGTGAGTATACTCGAACCCTTTTTGCTTTAGCACTTTTGGGTGTTACATACGTTACAACTATTCAAACTACATCTATCACACTACTCAAGCTATTTTAACGCTTAACCATTAATGCATGTTATACGTGGCTTATGAATGCTTGTTTGTTATGTTTACACATGGAATGCTGTCTACCTGCCTTAGCAACGATAGTACTATAGTTTGGACTCAGCACCCGTTCACACGGGGGTTGTTAAGGATCTTTTACTTGCATGGATTACAGTGGTAATCGTGTATTGCGAACTGCCTCGGGCAGTCAACCCGCAGTCATTGGTATCGATGGATCTATGTCGATAACTAACGTGCTTCATTTCACTATGTGTACGTGCTGGTTATGCGTAAACGAATTCGAACTCTATATGCTATTATCAAACTTGTATGCTCACCTTTACATTTTATGTATTGACATTATTTTAACGTATGTGACAGGTGCTTAGGACGCATATGTGGTAGGAAATGGAAGCTAGAATAAAGCTTTAGATCCCAACAAATAGTTGTCTGTAGATAACTTATTAGGGGTCTCTAGAAGCAGATAAACAATTTCTACTTATTTGAATCTGAGTTGTCGGAACAGAATATTTGTTTTGATGTTGCCTGTAATAACTTGTTTGACTATTTATGTTACGGTATGGGACGTAATGTTTACTTAAATGGCGATGATAGTTGTTATGGAAACTTCTGGACAATCTGTTTCGCTCAGTGCCGCGCCCCGATGATTCCGCCATCGGTTGGGGTGTGACAGATTGGTATCAGAGCCATAACTATAGGGAATTAGGCAAGACTCGACCTAGTCCGGGTCGGAGTCTTAGAGACCTAGTCTATAGTTAGGAACCAACCGACCAACTCACGCGTATGCGTACATTCGTTGTTATCACTCACTCTTATTGCACTCGAAAATTTCAAGCTGTGAACAGGCAATAAGGTCGAGAATAGGTGTGAAAACCCAAAACTCACGGCCAAGGTTGCCTAATCAGCTTGCATTTTAGCTACGAATGAGGAAAATTATACCAAATCAGGAGTGAAATCCATATTTTGATGAATAGTCTCCTCAATTTTATCACGAACGAGGACGGAAGTTGCAAGATAGGGGTGAAACCCTAACCTTGACGACTCGTCCCGCTTTTATACAAAACTCCACCAAGGTTCGATGGACTCCAACGGTCGAAAGACACAACCTAACCAATGGGAATTGCGCCAATGCCCAAGAATCGAGGCGAAGGCATAGTCCTGGAGGTCGTTGTGCAGGATCCTTGAGAATAGTCGAGCTACATTGGTTAGTCGAAGTCTGTTAAGCCGCAGACAATCCACCTTTGATTTGCCGATCTTTATGAAGATTTTAATGTATTTTCTGTTATTTGTTAACGTTTTGAGATACTATTGGTTTCGACCCAACACGATTGTTTCTGTTAAAACACAAAACCCACACAACCTATCGCTAGCAAATCGACACTAGGAGCAGTTAGAATGCCTCGTATGCTCGTAGGTACTTTTAGTGGCTAAGTATATGTGTTTCCTTGCTGAGTGATTACGTGGTTAGGAAAGGTTGTGATTATGTGCTTTATATGTTTATGTGATTTCGTGCAATTCTGTGAGTTTGTGACTATATGCGTTTAAATGATACGTGTTACTGAGCTTTAGTAGTAGTAAACGTGTGAGGTGAGATTCGAATACATGTGTTGAGTTCCGTGGCGATGACTATTGCAGAAAATGTCGTCTGGATCTCGTCATACGCTCTCTCTTCAGGAAAAGAGGGACAGACGTCTCGCCTCCATTATTGCGAAAAGCGTTGCAAAAGCTGTGAGCGATGCCTATGAGAACGCCAGCAAATCATCCGAGGAGTCGAGGACTGAAGGTCCAAAAGCTGCCGCAAGACCTTTCAGTTTCAAACAGTTCAAATCATGTGGGCCGAAAGAATTCACAGGCGAAGGAGGTCCTACTGCTCTATTCCACTGGTTTGACTCTATCGAGGTTACTCTGCGACAAAGTGGTTGCCCTGATGACCTTCGAACTCTGAACGCTACCGGCGTCTTTCAGTCCCGTGCTTTGGACTGGTGGACGGCCGAGAGGAACAAGAGAGGGAATGACGCAGCTTACGGTTTGTCGTGGGAAGAGCTCAAAGAGGTCATGCTGGAGGAATTATGCCCTCCTCACGAGCGTCAAAAGCTTGAAGACGAATTCTGGCACATACATCAGAAGGATGGAGACAATGCTGGTCTTACTGCTCGCTTCAAACAGCTCAGCATCATCTGTCCTGACCAAGTCAAGACCCCTGAGATGACCATCAAGAAGTACATCCGAGCGTTGCCCGACTGCGTCGCTGATTTCGTGCAAGCGGCTAAGACTACCACGATCGAAGAAACCTATCTACTGGCCGCTGAGATCAATGACAAAAGGGTCAAGGCTGGGGTGTGGGATAAGACCTCCAAGCATCTGCATCAAGCTACCACTGCTGCACCAACTGTTGAACCCACGTCGTCAAGCAACAAGCGCAAGAACAAGAGGAAGAACAAGAACTGTGCGATTACTGCTGCACCGATCCAAGCCGTACCTGCCCAACAGCGTCAAGTAGCGGCGCCTGTGGCCAATGGACCGCCTGCAAAGCGTGCATACACTGGACCGCATCCACTCTGCCCTACTTGCACCTATCATCACCCGACTGCTATTCAATGCCGCTTCTGTGCCCATTGCAACGTCTACGGCCACTTTACTGCCAACTGCCGTATTCGTCAAGCTCCTGCCAACCAAGCTCTACTCGCTGCCCCACAGGGCCAACAAGCTCCTCCGGCACCCGCAGTCAAAGCCAGAGCTTGCTTCACGTGTGGCGATCCGAATCATTTCGCCAACATGTGCCCGAACAGGGTAGTGAAACAAGAACGCCAGCAGCAGCCACAGCAGCAACAACAGCAGCAGCAGCAACAACAGGTCGCACGAGCCAGAACCTTCAATCTCAATGTGCGTCAAGCCCAGGCCGACAACAACGTGGTCAATGGTACGTTCCTTGTGAATGGTATTTATGCTTCATGTTTGTTTGATACTGGAGCCGATAATTGCTTTGTGTCACTCGAATTCGAGAAACTCCTTAGTCGTAAACGTTCCCGACTCTCCTCTGCATTCGATGTCGAAGTCGCTACCGGAAGAACCGTCGCCGTAAATTCTGTTATTCGTGATTGCACACTCGAGCTCAACAATCACATCTTCTCGATCGATCTTATTCCGATGCAATTAGAAAGCTTTGATGTCATAGTAGGCATGGACTTTCTTCGCGAAAACCATGCCGAAGTTGTGTGCTTCGATAAAATGATTCGTTTTTCGCTCGCCAACGGTGATTCATTGTGCGTCTATGGTGATACTACTTCGAAGGGTCTCAAGCTTATGTCATGTCTACAAGCCAGCAAGTATCTCCGTAAGGAATACAGGGCTTTCCTGGCTCATGTCGTAGCAGCGGAGAAGGAAAAGAAAGAAAAGAAGAAAGTAAAAGACGTTCCAGTGGTTCGAGAATTTCCTCAAGTTGTTCCAGAGGATCTTCCCGGACTACCCCCGAAGCGTGATATTGATTTCCGCATTGATCTCATTCCTGGAGCTAATCCTGTCGCCAGAGCTCCTTATCGACTCGCGCCGTCCGAAATGCGCGAACTCTCAACTCAACTCCAGGAATTGCTTGAAAAAGGCTTTATTCGCCCGAGCACCTCTCCTTGGGGCGCACCAGTTCTTTTCGTCAAAAAGAAGGATGGGTAGTTCCGGATGTGCATCGACTACCGGGAATTGAATAAGTTGACTATCAAGAACCGCTATCCTTTGCCTCGAATCGACGATTTGTTTGACCAACTGCAAGGCGCTACATGTTTCTCGAAGATCGACCTACGTTCAGGATACCATCAACTGCGTATTCAGGAGGAGGATATACACAAAACCGCGTTTCGTACTCGTTACGGCCATTACGAATTTGTTGTCATGCCTTTTGGCCTAACCAACGCACCAGCAGTTTTCATGGATTTGATGAACCGGGTGTGTAAGCCGTATCTTGACCGCTTCGTCATTGTGTTCATCGACGATGTCTTGATCTATTCCAAAACAAGAGCTGAACACGCGCAACACCTACGTTTAGTTATCGAGTTACTCCAGGGGAACCAACTCTATGCCAAGTTCTCCAAATGTGAATTTTGGTTAGGGGAGGTTCAGTTTCTGGGTCACATCGTAAATAGTCAGGGTATTCATGTCGATCCAGCAAAGATTGAAGCTGTTAAGAGCTGGGTTACGCCTAGGAACCCGACTGAAGTCCGCTCTTTTCTCGGACTAGCGGGCTATTATCGACGGTTCATCGAAGGATTCTCGAAGATTGCTGTACCCCTTACTTCTCTCACTCATAAGGACGAGCCTTTTGTCTGGGGAACCAAAAAAGAGTCTGCCTTTCGAACTCTCAAATACATGCTGTGCAATGCTCCTGTTCTAGCATTACCCGACGGGAACGATAATTTCATTGTCTACTGTGATGCTTCTAACCTCGGTCTCGGTTGCGTCTTAATGCAACGAGACAAGGTTATAGCTTACGCATCTCGTCAGCTCAAAATCCATGAGAAGAACTATGCAACCCACGATCTCGAGCTAGGCGCAGTTGTTTTTGCATTAAAGATTTGGCGACACTACCTGTATGGTACCAAGTGTACGATCTTCACCGATCATAAGAGCCTACAACATATCTTTAATCAGAGGGAACTGAATATGCGTCAACGCCGATGGGTAGAACTTCTCAACGATTACGACTGTGAGATTCGTTATCATCCAGGCAAAGCAAATGTTGTTGTCGACGCACTTAGCAGACGGAGCTATTTGCTTAGCACTCGTAATGTTCAAGCCCAGCACAATCTAGAAGCTCTTATTCGCGACGCCCAGCATGCATGTTTCAACGAGCGCACCTTGAAGAAAGAAAGAATCTACCACGATGGAGCCCAGCTTGTAAGCAAATCGAACGGGATATTCCACTTCTTAGACAAAATCTGGATCCCCAAGCGAACAAACCTGCGACAGATTATCATGGATGAAGCCCACAAGTCCCGATACTCCATTCATCCTGGTGCCGACAAAATGTACCACGACCTTCGATACAGGTACTGGTGGCCGGGCATGAAACGGGATATCGCCCTTTACGTCGGAAGATGCCTAACCTGTGCTAGGGTCAAGGCTGAACATCAACGACCCTCTGGCTTGCTCGAACAACCTCCAATTCCCATGTGGAAGTGGGAGAGCATAGCTATGGATTTCGTAACCAAGCTTCCAACCACGTCATCAGGTCATGACAGCATTTGGGTTGTAATTGACCGTTTGACGAAATCAGCTAACTTTCTCCCGATACGAGAAGACTACAAGGTGGAACGATTAGCCCGAATCTACACCGACGAGATCATTTGTCGACATGGGACGCCTCGTGACATCATCTCTGATCGCGATGCTCGGTTCACTTCACGATTGTGGGGAACTTTCCAAACGGCACTCGGTACAACGCTTAATCTAAGTACTGCGTTCCACCCACAAACCGACGGTCAGACTGAAAGAACGATTCGCACTCTTGAAGACATGCTCCGTTCGTGTGTACTAGATTTCGGAGGTAATTGGGATAGACACCTCCCGTTAGTCGAATTCTCGTACAATAACAGCTATCAGGCTAGTATCCAGATGGCACCTTTCGAGGCCTTATACGGAAGAAGATGTCGATCGCCTACTGTGTGGCACGAGGTCGGTCACTCGCAACTAACCGGTCCGGAGCTGCTACAAGAAACGACAGACAAAATTTTCCAAATTCGGGACAATCTAGCGAAGGCTCGAGATAGACAGAAGCTTCTCGCCGATAAAAAGCGCAAACACCGTGAATATGGCGTTGGTGACTACGTACTCCTAAAGGTATCACCTTGGAAGGGTGTAGTCCGATTCGGCAAAAAGGGGAAACTTGCGCCTCGATATGTGGGACCTTTTAAGATTCTGGAAAGGATCGGAAAAGTCGCCTACAGACTCGAATTACCGGAAGAACTTAACAATGTCCATCTGATCTTCCACGTGTCAAACCTCCGAAAGACCATCTACGAACCGGACTTACATGTTCCTCTAGATGATTTACGAGTGAACGAAGCATTACACTTCGTGGAAAAGCCTGTCGAAATCATGGATCGCCAAACCAAGGAACTCAGGCGCTCACGCATTCCTATCGTGAAAGTCCGGTGGGAAGGCAAACAAGGCGCGGAGTTCACGTGGGAACTCGAAAGCGACATGAAGGCAAAGTACCCACAGTTGTTCAACGGGTGAGCAATGACTGGGAAGAAAAGGACAAGGTGGCAATATTGTAAATAAGAGAAACTAGAGAGAGAAAGCTCTTGTACGTTATCATATTTTTCAATAGAATCATTAGAACGTTATTGTGTGTTCGATAACGATTATGTACGGATTCCGCACGTCGCACGGTCGGTCACGCAATCGAATCGGTTCAAAACCGATCCTACAAAGATGAAGAAATTGTTCAAATCTGAGCGTGTTTGATCCTCGCAATCGAGCACCTGCTCAGATACCATTGTAGGATTGGTTTGACTCCGTTGGGACTATGTCAGGTCACGATCGTTCACGGATTCCGCACGATTCAGGTTCAGAAATAGTCAACGCGGATTGTTATCCATGCGGTGAACATCAACAGCAACTTTCAAGTGTATTCGCACATCATATCCAAAGATGAGCGAACTTGTAACCATAAAATACTGATTAATTTAACGATTTTTAATGATACAAACAAAGGACTCTCACGCGTGATTCACGAATTAGTTACAGCTTCCAGCTTAATTTCGGGACGAAATTTCCTAAACAAGGGGAGGCTGTAACACCCCGTGTTTTCACAAGTGAAAGTCAAAGTCAAGGTCAAAGTCAACGACCGATTTCGCGCAACTCGACTCGTAGAATTGCTTGTATGATATTTAGATTATGTGGAGTAATTGTCGTACATTGCAATAATCGAATCATTCTAGCCGTATTTCGATCGACCTACGACTGTGAACGATAGGAAGTAACAATGCGATAAAGTTGATCAAGCTATGCAAATCGAATCGACATCAAAATCGTAACTCGAACTGTGTACTTTTACTTGCCGTTATACGTGTGTGTGTGCCTTACGTGTTACCTGTGCATGTTTATTTTATGTTGTGTTGTGATAATCAAGCGAACTCAATCGAACTCGAAGTTTAACTCGAATATAATCGAACCCGAACCCGAATCCCGAGTCGAACCATATAAGAAGTAGTTGGGACTGAAAGTAATTTGACTAGGAACCCTACCGAATCGCTCGTAAGCCGAAACCAAATCAACATCGCGCCGAATCCACCAAGGGAGGCGGCATCCGCACGGATGGCCAATCCGCACGGATGGCCAGTCCGCACGGATTGCCGGTCCGCACGGATGGCCAATCCGCGCGGGTAACCTACCCGGGTGCGTGCCATGCGCACGACCCATCCTTTCCCCTTTTGGCATCCTATAAATACACGGGTCACTCTCCACTTTTTCCACTTTTGGCAAGTGACGTCCGAACCATACGCATTCTTCGCCTCTTTCCCAGATTTCTTCCAATCCAGGTAAGATCTTGCACTTATTCTTGTACATCTTTGATCTCTACACAATTCTACACATTTCTATCTTTCGGATCTTCGATTTTAACCATGAAATCATCCGGATATGAGGTATTCTCTAGTGACGTCATCATGAAGTTCATAAGAACTTCAAGCTTGACCTCATTCCACCTAGAATATCTCAGATCTAAACGATTTCTACAAGTTTTTACAATAATTTCACCTAGATCTAAACTTTTCTAAGGATAAAAGAGTTGAAAGAAATAGACCAAAGTTCTTTCCCACTTTTACCCTTGAAACCGGTACAAATCCGATCAGTCCTTGTGTTTTACTCATCAATAGTAATCCCCTAGTTCCAGATCCGGAATTCTACCCGTAGACAACTGATTTCGGGGTAACCGGGAGAGCTGTTCCGAGTCGCCGACAGGCTGAGTTAGGGTGGTTCCTGGCCGGTCTAGTCACGCGGGTGGGAACACAACTCTAAGTGGTTGCTACGTGGTCAGAACGTCTCGATAAACGACAACAGAAACCAAGTGTAGACGAACGGAACAACCAGACTCGTTGTCCGCACGGACAAGCTATCCGCACGGACTAGCCGTACGCACGTACAAGCCATACGCACGTACAGGTCATACGCACGAGTGGTGATCCGCACGGACTACCCTTGGGACCCACTTTCCAAACAAGGCTTGGGTATCGACGAACGAGCAATCCGGACGGACAACCTCTGAATGGATTACTCTTCGGATCATGAGATACTAAGGCCTTAAAACGAAAACCAAACAATTTTCATCCGCACGGCCAGGCCGTACGCACGGACAGTCTATCCGGACGGATTGCCTCTGCCCGCGCGCACGAACTGTCCGCACGGACTACCATACGCACGGACCGCCGTCCGCGCGGCCGGCTTGAAAGGTAGAAACACTTTGGTGTTTTCAAAATGCTACAACGAAAACTTCAAAGCACAAGCCATCAAACACAAACACATTTTAGGAAGAAACAATCCACTTGAAAGTTTATTCACACAAGCAAATGGTCCGTACGGACAGCTCGTACGCACGAACAGCTTATCCGAAACGGATCACCATCCGCACGCATTGCCATCCGTACGTATCACCATGCGCACGGATGACTGATCCGCACGGTCAGTCATTCAGGCCACTCTCACTTTTACTGTTTTACGCGTCACTTATCGTTACGTTATCGAATCTATTCAGGCTAATCGTACTCGCTGTAAAGCGCTCCCTTCAATCCACTATCGCTGTGAGTATACTCGAACCCTTTTTGCTTTAGCACTTTTGGGTGTTACATACGTTACAACTATTCAAACTACATCTATCACACTACTCAAGCTATTTTAACGCTTAACCATTAATGCATGTTATACGTGGCTTATGAATGCTTGTTTGTTATGTTTACACATGGAATGCTGTCTACCTGCCTTAGCAACGATAGTACTATAGTTTGGACTCAGCACCCGTTCACACGGGGGTTGTTAAGGATCTTTTACTTGCATGGATTACAGTGGTAATCGTGTATTGCGAACTGCCTCGGGCAGTCAACCCGCAGTCATTGGTATCGATGGATCTATGTCGATAACTAACGTGCTTCATTTCACTATGTGTACGTGCTGGTTATGCGTAAACGAATTCGAACTCTATATGCTATTATCAAACTTGTATGCTCACCTTTACATTTTATGTATTGACATTATTTTAACGTATGTGACAGGTGCTTAGGACGCATATGTGGTAGGAAATGGAAGCTAGAATAAAGCTTTAGAGCCCAACAAATAGTTGTCTGTAGATAACTTATTAGGGGTCTCTAGAAGCAGATAAACAATTTCTACTTATTTGAATCTGAGTTGTCGGAACAGAATATTTGTTTTGATGTTGCCTGTAATAACTTGTTTGACTATTTATGTTACGGTATGGGACGTAATGTTTACTTAAATGGTGATGATAGTTGTTATGGAAACTTCTGGACAATCTGTTTCGCTCAGTGCCGCGCCCCGATGATTCCGCCATCGGTTGGGGTGTGACAGATTGGTATCAGAGCCATAACTATAGGGAATTAGGCAAGACTCGACCTAGTCCGGGTCGGAGTCTTAGAGACCTAGTCTATAGTTAGGAACCAACCGACCAACTCACGCGTATGCGTACATTCGTTGTTATCACTCACTCTTATTGCACTCGAAAATTTCAAGCTGTGAACAGGCAATAAGGTCGAGAATAGGTGTGAAAACCCAAAACTCACGGCCATGGTTGCCTAATCAGCTTGCATTTTAGCTACGAACGAGGAAAATTATACCAAATCAGGAGTGAAATCCATATTTTGATGAATAGTCTCCTCAATTTTATCACGAACGAGGACGGAAGTTGCAAGATAGGGGTGAAACCCTAACCTTGACGACTCGTCCCGCTTTTATACAAAACTCCACCAAGGTTCGATGGACTCCAACGGTCGAAAGACACAACCTAACCAATGGGAATTGCGCCAATGCCCAAGAATCGAGGCGAAGGCATAGTCCTGGAGGTCGTTGTGCAGGATCCTTGAGAATAGTCGAGCTACATTGGTTAGTCGAAGTCTGTTAAGCCGCAGACAATCCACCTTTGATTTGCCGATCTTTATGAAGATTTTAATGTATTTTCTGTTATTTGTTAACGTTTTGAGATACTATTGGTTTCGACCCAACACGATTGTTTCTGTTAAAACACAAAACCCACACAACCTATCGCTAGCAAATCGACACTAGGAGCAGTTAGAATGCCTCGTATGCTCGTAGGTACTTTTAGTGGCTAAGTATATGTGTTTCCTTGCTGAGTGATTACGTGGTTAGGAAAGGTTGTGATTATGTGCTTTATATGTTTATGTGATTTCGTGCAATTCTGTGAGTTTGTGACTATATGCGTTTAAATGATACGTGTTACTGAGCTTTAGTAGTAGTAAACGTGTGAGGTGAGATTCGAATACATGTGTTGAGTTCCGTGGCGATGACTATTGCAGACAATGTCGTCTGGATCTCGTCATACGCTCTCTCGTCAGGAAAAGAGGGACAGACGTCTCGCCTCCATTATTGCGAAAAGCGGTGCAAAAGCTGTGAGCGATGCCTATGAGAACGCCAGCAAATCATCCGAGGAGTCGAGGACTGAAGGTCCAAAAGCTGCCGCAAGACCTTTCAGTTTCAAACAGTTCAAATCATGTGGGCCGAAAGAATTCACAGGCGAAGGAGGTCCTACTGCTCTATTCCACTGGTTTGACTCTATCGAGGTTACTCTGCGACAAAGTGGTTGCCCTGATGACCTTCGAACTCTGAACGCTACCGGCGTCTTTCAGTCCCGTGCTTTGGACTGGTGGACGGCCGAGAGGAACAAGAGAGGGAATGACGCAGCTTACGGTTTGTCGTGGGAAGAGCTCAAAGAGGTCATGCTGGAGGAATTATGCCCTCCTCACGAGCGTCAAAAGCTTGAAGACGAATTCTGGCACATACATCAGAAGGATGGAGACAATGCTGGTCTTACTGCTCGCTTCAAACAGCTCAGCATCATCTGTCCTGACCAAGTCAAGACCCCTGAGATGACCATCAAGAAGTACATCCGAGCGTTGCCTGACTGCGTCGCTGATTTCGTGCAAGCGGCTAAGACTACCACGATCGAAGAAACCTATCTACTGGCCGCTGAGATCAATGACAAAAGGGTCAAGGCTGGGGTGTGGGATAAGACCTCCAAGCATCTGCATTAAGCTACCACTGCTGCACCAACTGTTGAACCCACGTCGTCAAGCAACAAGCGCAAGAACAAGAGGAAGAACAAGAACTGTGCGATTACTACTGCACCGATCCAAGCCGTACCTGCCCAACAGCGTCAAGTAGCGGCGCCTGTGGCCAATGGACCGCCTGCAAAGCGTGCATACACTGGACCGCATCCACTCTGCCCTACTTGCACCTATCATCACCCGACTGCTATTCAATGCCGCTTCTGTGCCCATTGCAACGTCTACGGCCACTTTACTGCCAACTGCCGTATTCGTCAAGCTCCTGCCAACCAAGCTCTACTCGCTGCCCCACAGGGCCAACAAGCTCCTCCGGCACCCGCAGTCAAAGCCAGAGCTTGCTTCACGTGTGGCGATCCGAATCATTTCGCCAACATGTGCCCGAACAGGGTAGTGAAACAAGAACCCCAGCAGCAGCCACAGCAGCAACAACAGCAGCAGCAGCAACAACAGGTCGCACGAGCCAGAACCTTCAATCTCAATGTGCGTCAAGCCCAGGCCGACAACAACGTGGTCAATGGTACGTTCCTTGTGAATGGTATTTATGCTTCATGTTTGTTTGATACTGGAGCCGATAATTGCTTTGTGTCACTCGAATTCGAGAAACTCCTTAGTCGTAAACGTTCCCGACTCTCCTCTGCATTCGATGTCGAAGTCGCTACCGGAAGAACCGTCGCCGTAAATTCTGTTATTCGTGATTGCACACTCGAGCTCAACAATCACATCTTCTCGATCGATCTTATTCCGATGCAATTAGAAAGCTTTGATGTCATAGTAGGCATGGACTTTCTTCGCGAAAACCATGCCGAAGTTGTGTGCTTCGATAAAATGATTCGTTTTTCGCTCGCCAACGGTGATTCATTGTGCGTCTATGGTGATACTACTTCGAAGGGTCTCAAGCTTATGTCATGTCTACAAGCCAGCAAGTATCTCCGTAAGGAATACAGGGCTTTCCTGGCTCATGTCGTAGCAGCGGAGAAGGAAAAGAAAGAAAAGAAGAAAGTAAAAGACGTTCCAGTGGTTCGAGAATTTCCTCAAGTTTTTCCAGAGGATCTTCCCGGACTACCCCCGAAGCGTGATATTGATTTCCGCATTGATCTCATTCCTGGAGCTAATCCTGTCGCCAGAGCTCCTTATCGACTCGCGCCGTCCGAAATGCGCGAACTCTCAACTCAACTCCAGGAATTGCTTGAAAAAGGCTTTATTCGCCCGAGCACCTCTCCTTGGGGCGCACCAGTTCTTTTCGTCAAAAAGAAGGACGGGTAGTTCCGGATGTGCATCGACTACCGGGAATTGAATAAGTTGACTATCAAGAACCGCTATCCTTTGCCTCGAATCGATGATTTGTTTGACCAACTGCAAGGCGCTACATGTTTCTCGAAGATCGACCTACGTTCAGGATACCATCAACTGCGTATTCAGGAGGAGGATATACACAAAACCGCGTTTCGTACTCGTTACGGCCATTACGAATTTGTCGTCATGCCTTTTGGCCTAACCAACGCACCAGCAGTTTTCATGGATTTGATGAACCGGGTGTGTAAGCCGTATCTTGACCGCTTCGTCATTGTGTTCATCGACGATGTCTTGATCTATTCCAAAACAAGAGCCGAACACGCGCAACACCTACGTTTAGTTCTCGAGTTACTCCAGGGGAACCAACTCTATGCCAAGTTCTCCAAATGTGAATTTTGGTTAGGGGAGGTTCAGTTTCTGGGTCACATCGTAAATAGTCAGGGTATTCATGTCGATCCAGCAAAGATTGAAGCTGTTAAGAGCTGGGTTACGCCTAGGAACCCGACTGAAGTCCGCTCTTTTCTCGGACTAGCGGGCTATTATCGACGGTTCATCGAAGGATTCTCGAAGATTACTGTACCCCTTACTTCTCTCACTCATAAGGACGAGCCTTTTGTCTGGGGAACCAAACAAGAGTCTGCCTTTCGAACTCTCAAATACATGCTGTGCAATGCTCCTGTTCTCGCATTACCCGACGGGAACGATAATTTCATTGTCTACTGTGATGCTTCTAACCTCGGTCTCGGTTGCGTCTTAATGCAACGAGACAAGGTTATAGCTTACGCATCTCGTCAGCTCAAAATCCATGAGAAGAACTATGCAACCCACGATCTCGAGCTAGGCGCAGTTGTTTTTGCATTAAAGATTTGGCGACACTACCTGTATGGTACCAAGTGTACGATCTTCACCGATCATAAGAGCCTACAACATATCTTTAATCAGAGGGAACTGAATATGCGTCAACGCCGATGGGTAGAACTTCTCAACGATTACGACTGTGAGATTCGTTATCATCCAGGCAAAGCAAATGTTGTTGCCGACGCACTTAGCAGACGGAGCTATTTGCTTAGCACTCGTAATGTTCAAGCCCAGCACAATCTAGAAGCTCTTATTCGCGACGCCCAGCATGCATGTTTCAACGAGCGCACCTTGAAGAAAGAAAGAATCTACCACGATGGAGCCCAGCTTGTAAGCAAATCGAACGGGATATTCCACTTCTTAGACAAAATCTGGATCCCCAAGCGAACAAACCTGCGACAGATTATCATGGATGAAGCCCACAAGTCCCGATACTCCATTCATCCTGGTGCCGACAAAATGTACCACGACCTTCGATACAGGTACTGGTGGCCGGGCATGAAACGGGATATCGCCCTTTACGTCGGAAGATGCCTAACCTGTGCTAGGGTCAAGGCTGAACATCAACGACCCTCTGGCTTGCTCGAACAACCTCCAATTCCCATGTGGAAGTGGGAGAGCATAGCTATGGATTTCGTAACCAAGCTTCCAACCACGTCATCAGGTCATGACAGCATTTGGGTTGTAATTGACCGTTTGACGAAATCAGCTCACTTTCTCCCGATACGAGAAGACTACAAGGTGGAACGATTAGCCCGAATCTACACCGACGAGATCATTTGTCGACATGGGACGCCTCGTGACATCATCTCTGATCGCGATGCTCGGTTCACTTCACGATTGTGGGGAACTTTCCAAACGGCACTCGGTACAACGCTTAATCTAAGTACTGCGTTCCACCCACAAACCGACGGTCAGACTGAAAGAACGATTCGCACTCTTGAAGACATGCTCCGTTCGTGTGTACTAGATTTCGGAGGTAATTGGGATAGACACCTCCCGTTAGTCGAATTCTCGTACAATAACAGCTATCAGGCTAGTATCCAGATGGCACCTTTCGAGGCCTTATACGGAAGAAGATGTCGATCGCCTATTGTGTGGCACGAGGTCGGTCACTCGCAACTAACCGGTCCGGAGCTGCTACAAGAAACGACAGACAAAATTTTCCAAATTCGGGACAATCTAGCGAAGGCTCGAGATAGACAGAAGCTTCTCGCCGATAAAAAGCGCAAACACCGTGAATATGGCGTTGGTGACTACGTACTCCTAAAGGTATCACCTTGGAAGGGTGTAGTCCGATTCGGCAAAAAGGGGAAACTTGCGCCTCGATATGTGGGACCTTTTAAGATTCTGGAAAGGATCGGAAAAGTCGCCTACAGACTCGAATTACCGGAAGAACTTAACAATGTCCATCCGATCTTCCACGTGTCAAACCTCCGAAAGACCATCTACGAACCGGACTTACATGTTCCTCTAGATGATTTACGAGTGAACGAAGCATTACACTTCGTGGAAAAGCCTGTCGAAATCATGGATCGCCAAACCAAGGAACTCAGGCGCTCACGCATTCCTATCGTGAAAGTCCGGTGGGAAGGCAAACAAGGCGCGGAGTTCACGTGGGAACTCGAAAGCGACATGAAGGCAAAGTACCCACAATTGTTCAACGGGTGAGCAATGACTGGGAAGAAAAGGACAAGGTGGCAATATTGTAAATAAGAGAAACTAGAGAGAGAAAGCTCTTGTACGTTATCATATTTTTCAATAGAATCATTAGAACGTTATTGTGTGTTCGATAACGATTATGTACGGATTCCGCACGTCGCACGGTCGGTCACGCAATCGAATCGGTTCAAAACCGATCCTACAAAGATGAAGAAATTGTTCAAATCTGAGCGTGTTTGATCCTCGCAATCGAGCACCTGCTCAGATACCATTGTAGGATTGGTTTGACTCCGTTGGGACTGTGTCACGTCACGATCGTTCACGGATTCCGCACGATTCAGGTTCAGAAATAGTCAACGCGGATTGTTATCCATGCGGTGAACATCAACAGCAACTTTCAAGTGTATTCGCACATCATATCCAAAGATGAGCGAACTTGTAACCATAAAATACTGATTAATTTAACGATTTTTAATGATACAAACAAAGGACTCTCACGCGTGATTCACGAATTAGTTACAGCTTCCAGCTTAATTTCGGGACGAAATTTCCTAAACAAGGGGAGGCTGTAACACCCCGTGTTTTCACAAGTGAAAGTCAAAGTCAAGGTCAAAGTCAACGACCGATTTCGCGCAACTCGACTCGTAGAATTGCTTGTATGATATTTAGATTATGTGGAGTAATTGTCGTACATTGCAATAATCGAATCATTCTAGCCGTATTTCGATCGACCTACGACTGTGAACGATAGGAAGTAACAATGCGATAAAGTTGATCAAGCTATGCAAATCGAATCGACATCAAAATCGTAACTCGAACTGTGTACTTTTACTTGCCGGTATACGTGTGTGTGTGCCTTACGTGTTACCTGTGCATGTTTATTTTATGTTGTGTTGTGATAATCAAGCGAACTCAATCGAACTCGAAGTTTAACTCGAATATAATCGAACCCGAACCCGAATCCCGAGTCGAACCATATAAGAAGTAGTTGGGACTGAAAGTAATTTGACTAGGAACCCTACCGAATCGCTCGTAAGCCGAAACCAAATCAACATCGCGCCGAATCCACCAAGGGAGGCGGCATCCGCACGGATGGCCAATCCGCACGGATGGCCAGTCCGCACGGATTGCCGGTCCGCACGGATGGCCAATCCGCGCGGGTAACCTACCCGGGTGCGTGCCATGCGCACGACCCATCCTTTCCCCTTTTGGCATCCTATAAATACACGGGTCACTCTCCACTTTTTCCACTTTTGGCAAGTGACGTCCGAACCATACGCATTCTTCGCCTCTTTCCCAGATTTCTTCCAATCCAGGTAAGATCTTGCACTTATTCTTGTACATCTTTGATCTCTACACAATTCTACACATTTCTATCTTTCGGATCTTCGATTTTAACCATGAAATCATCCGGATATGAGGTATTCTCTAGTGACGTCATCATGAAGTTCATAAGAACTTCAAGCTTGACCTCATTCCACCTAGAATATCTCAGATCTAAACGATTTCTACAAGTTTTTACAATAATTTCACCTAGATCTAAACTTTTCTAAGGATAAAAGAGTTGAAAGAAATAGACCAAAGTTCTTTCCCACTTTTACCCTTGAAACCGGTACAAATCCGATCAGTCCTTGTGTTTTACTCATCAATAGTAATCCCCTAGTTCCAGATCCGGAATTCTACCCGTAGACAACTGATTTCGGGGTAACCGGGAGAGCTTTTCCGAGTCGCCGACAGGCTGAGTTTGGGTGGTTCCTGGCCGGTCTAGTCACGCGGGTGGGAACACAACTCTAAGTGGTTGCTACGTGGTCAGAACGTCTCGATAAACGACAACAGAAACCAAGTGTAGACGAACGGAACAACCAGACTCGTTGTCCGCACGGACAAGCTATCCGCACGGACTAGCCGTACGCACGTACAAGCCATACGCACGTACAGGTCATACGCACGAGTGGTGATCCGCACGGACTACCCTTGGGACCCACTTTCCAAACAAGGCTTGGGTATCGACGAACGAGCAATCCGGACGGACAACCTCTGAATGGATTACTCTTCGGATCATGAGATACTAAGGCCTTAAAACGAAAACCAAACAATTTTCATCCGCACGGCCAGGCCGTACGCACGGACAGTCTATCCGGACGGATTGCCTCTGCCCGCGCGCACGGACTGTCCGCACGGACTACCATACGCACGGACCGCCGTCCGCGCGGCCGGCTTGAAAGGTAGAAACACTTTGGTGTTTTCAAAATGCTACAACGAAAACTTCAAAGCACAAGCCATCATACACAAACACATTTTAGGAAGAAACAATCCACTTGAAAGTTTATTCACACAAGCAAATGGTCCGTACGGACAGCTCGTACGCACGAACAGCTCGTGCGCACGGACAGCTCGTACGCACGAACAGCTTATCCGAAACGGATCACCATCCGCACGCATTGCCATCCGTACGTATCACCACCCGCACGGATAGGTCATGCGCACGGATGACTGATCCGCACGGTCAGTCATTCAGCCCACTCTCACTTTTACTGTTTTACGCGTCACTTATCGTTACGTTATCGAATCTATTCAGGCTAATCGTACTCGCTGTAAAGCGCTCCCTTCAATCCACTATCGCTGTGAGTATACTCGAACCCTTTTTGCTTTAGCACTTTTGGGTGTTACATACGTTACAACTATTCAAACTACATCTATCACACTACTCAAGCTATTTTAACGCTTAACCATTAATGCATGTTATACGTGGCTTATGAATGCTTGTTTGTTATGTTTACACATGGAATGCTGTCTACCTGCCTTAGCAACGATAGTACTATAGTTTGGACTCAGCACCCGTTCACACGGGAGTTGTTAAGGATCTTTTACTTGCATGGATTACAGTGGTAATCGTGTATTGCGAACTGCCTCGGGCAGTCAACCCGCAGTCATTGGTATCGATGGATCTATGTCGATAACTAACGTGCTTCATTTCACTATGTGTACGTGCTGGTTATGCGTAAACGAATTCGAACTCTATATGCTATTATCAAACTTGTATGCTCACCTTTACATTTTATGTATTGACATTATTTTAACGTATGTGACAGGTGCTTAGGACGCATATGTGGTAGGAAATGGAAGCTAGAATAAAGCTTTAGAGCCCAACAAATAGTTGTCTGTAGATAACTTATTAGGGGTCTCTAGAAGCAGATAAACAATTTCTACTTATTTGAATCTGAGTTGTCGGAACAGAATATTTGTTTTGATGTTGCCTGTAATAACTTGTTTGACTATTTATGTTACGGTATGGGACGTAATGTTTACTTAAATGGTGATGATAGTTGTTATGGAAACTTCTGGACAATCTGTTTCGCTCAGTGCCGCGCCCCGATGATTCCGCCATCGGTTGGGGTGTGACAATAATGAGGTGAAAAACGCAATTGAGGTTTGGTAACCTAAAATGCAATGAAAATAAAAAATAACACAACTTACAAAAAAAAACTCTGATTAACGACAGTGGACGGAGAAAGAACTTCGATACACCATGGAGAAACACGTTGCGGGCGGTGGGTGGTGGAGCGGTGGCAGTGGATGGTGGAATGGTGGTTTCAGATCTGAAAAACCCAACAGGTGGTTGAAGGTGGTGATGGTGGTTTCAGATCTAGTTTCCGGAAAGAAGGTGGCGATCATAGGTGGTGGCGGAGGTGGTGGTGTTGGTTGTGATGTGGTAGTTTATGGTTTTGAAAAAGGTGGATTTGAGTATACGGGGAAGAGAAATGAATTGCAGATACTTGGTTTTTTGAAGATGGTGAATTTTAACTAAAATGTCCCTCCTTATGTTTTTGTCTTTGCTATATGCCATCCTCTTATTGCTTCCTACCCTTCTTACCAAAACTAAACTTCTATTTGATCTTTTCCCAAATTAGTATAGGAAGATTATAGAATTTTTATTGGAATTCCCCAAAATCCTAAAAATATGATTATCTTCATATTATATTTAGATCTTTCCAAAACTCTATAACTTTATTTTATGAAATTTATATAATTTTATTAATTTTTTACTTTTTTTTTACTTTCCCTCAAAACTTTTTTAGTTAATTTACTTTTTTCTCTAAATCTAAATCTAATAAATGATTTCAAAGAATGACACATGTTATTCTTTTCTTTAATTTAATAATAATATTCGTTAAATATTTCTAATATAATAATTAGTTCTACAATAATTCTAATGGGTATCTAATTATTAAAGTGTATAAATTTATTTATGCTACCAGTATTATTTTTCAATATTTCAAAATATCTAAATATTTTAATAACAGAGCCATACATGCTACGAATGAAGTTGTACATAATGTAAATGATGGCCTACTTTCATTGCTTCCAGACAAAGAAAAAGAATACGTAAATTATGCAAATTGTTGTATATGTAAAAATAATTTACTTTTGTAAATTTGTACAAACACTGTAAAGTTACATGATTTTTATCTTTAACTCAGTGTAAAAAAGATACATAAAAAGGTGGAAACCAACTAAACTATGAGTAATTATAAAGAATGATACAAGTAATTTCATCTTATAAATTAAGAATATATGAAAGTTCACATGATATGAAAATGAGTGTTGTAAGAGATACATAAGGTAATGCATAGTGGGGCGGTATGCCCAAGCATGGCGCCGGCAAAACGCCGGGCACACCAATACGTGGGGCGCTATGAATCGAAAATGAGGGGGTGGCGCGATGTCTATAGCGGGGTATGAAATGTGATATTTAATTTTTGACCTTTGATAAACGGTCATATTTCATAAAAAAAAAATCATTTTTTTTTTATTTTCACACTATAAATAACTCCCAACTCTTCCATTTTTTTAACAAATCATACTCAAATATTCTCTCATTCTCTTTATATTTTTTAAAAAGTTTTGAAGCTACTCCCACCGTATTAAAAAAAATGGGTTCCCCATCGGAAGACTCGTTCACCGATATTTACCGAAGATTTTTTTCACCCGAAGAAGACGCGGAGGAGGAAGAAGCGGTTACGAGTGTGTGTACTTTTATGATACAAGCATTTGAGCACGTTCGGCCTACTCCCCCTCCACGACCCATCTTGCGGCGCACCTATATCTTGCGAGATCGTGAAGCCGCGAACGAGCGTTTGATGAGAGACTATTTTGATGCGACACCGGTTCACGGACCCAATGTTTTTAGACGGCGTTTTCGGATGAGCCAAATGTTATTTTTGCGCATTTCTAATGATTTGGAAAATAAGTATGATTTCTTTAAGCAAAGAATGGACGCGCGAGGATATTTAGGCTTCACCTCAATTCAAAAGGTCACATCCGCGTTACGCATATTATCATACGGAAACACGTACGACATCAACGACGAGTACTTGAAGATGGCGGAGAAAACAACCCGAGATTGCTTGGAACATTTTTGCTATGGTATTTTTTATTGGCTTTTATTTATTTACTTACTTTTATATATTGATTTTTTAGTAGCTTACTAGTAAAACTTTTATATATTAAATTATATTTTAGGTATATGCCAGTTATATGGAAAACGTTATTTGAGAAATCCCACTTGGATCGACCTTCAACAAATATATGAGGTGCATCTAGAAAAACATGGAATACCCGGCATGATCGGTAGCTTGGATTGTGGTCAATGACGTTGGTATAATTGTCCAACCGCATGGCGATGTCAACATACACGGGGTGATCAAAAAGGGCCAACTATGGTATTACAAGTTGTTGCGTCATACGACCTTTGGGTTTGGTCGGCCTTCTTTGGTGTAGCCGGGTGTTTTAACGATATTAATACGTTAGAGGCTTCAATAGAGAGCTACATTTCTGGAACTATACCAAAGGCCGGTTTTCATGCGAACGGGAACGACTACGAGCATGGCTACTATTTGGGCGATGGTATATACCCGGAGTATTCGATTATTGTTAAAACGTTTTCTGAAACGTTCGATGAGAAAAGAAAGTATTTTAAAAAATTACAAGAGTCTTCAAGAAAGGATATCGAGAGGTGTTTTGGGGTTCTACAGCAACGATGGCATTTTATCAGAAATCCTTGTCGCATGTGGCATAAGGATAGAATACGAATGACCATATATGCTTGCATCATTTTGCATAATATGATCATTGAGGATGATGGAAAAGCGATATGCCAAAACTATATTCCGGAAGATTTAGTCGAAGGAACCCAAGCAACAATGGAAGAAAGACTCGCAAATGCTCAACTATTGCAATCTAAGGAAATACATAACACGTTGAAGGCGGATTTCGTTGAGCATGCTTGGGCGATTCGCCCAATTCGATACAACACTGACGACGAAGAAGATTCCGAGGAAGAAGAGGTTGAGGAATTCGAAGACGGGAACTTTGAAGACGTAGGTTTGGATGCTGGAGAAAACGAAGAGGAAGAATGAGAGAACGAAAATGAAGCCCAAGAATAATCTTTGAAGTGTTGTTTTTTTTTTTTTTTTTTTTAGTCCAACTTTTTTTTTTGGAACCGTTTTTTTTTTTATGTTACTGTAATGTTTTTTTTCTAATGTAATGTTTTTATTTTTATTTTAGTGTAATGTTTTTTTAATTTAATGAAATGAATTTTAATTTTATAAAGTTAGAAAATAATTATAAAAAATTAGAAATTAATAATTGAGTAATGATTAGGCGGGGACTTTATGACTACGGGGTTAAATGCATAACGCCCCATAACGCCCACCCGCACACATGGCGCGCCACGTGTCACATAACGTCCACAAAGTGAGGTTATGACTACACATGGCCTAAGGACATGTAACCATAAGTCCACTAGTGAAACTTTGTGCAGTATACATTTTCTACAAAGTCTTTAATGTTGTCACTTAACTGAAGTATATAACTATTTAGAATAAATTGTTGTGGCCTAAAAGTTATTAACTCATTATATTAAGTAATCAATTACTAATCGTCAGGGTGAGCGGGGCACTTCTCGGGGAGGCCTGCAGTGACCCAAGTCCCCGAGCGGGAACACCGCTGCCATCAACGCGGGGAGGCAATTCGGTGAATGGGATTGGTGTGTATTCACCGATGAGGGAATCAAAGTTTAAACGGCTATATAGCCGTTATACATTTAAAAAAAATTCCTAACCCCTATAAATACTACCTCTTTAATCTTTTTATTTTTCAAACCCAAAACAACTCTCACCCATTCAACTCATCTAATTTTTTTAACCAATCTTTAAAAAAAAATGGATTCCAAGTTCCCGTTTTTTTCTCCTCAGCCCGACTTTCCCGACAATGAAGATTCATCGTCAAGCGATGGTAGTTTAATTTTCTTCCAAAATCTCATCCAACAAGCGGAGCTACTAGACACGTTATCGTCTAGTAAAAAAAATTGTCCGTCGAGATCGTGTGGGAGGCCACAAAACACTCATGGCCGATTATTTTGTCGAAAATCCAAAATTTAATGCCGATATTTTTCGTCAGAGGTTTCGTATGTCCAAGTCTTTGTTCCTAAAAATTGTTAGTGACGTGGAAGCGAATAACGAGTGGTTTCAAGAGGGCTTGGATGGGAGAATGAAGAAAAGTTTCACCGCGTTGCAAAATGTTACTTCTGCGATTAAACAACTTGCAACCGGTAACCCACCAGACGAAAACGACGAGTATTTAAATATGGCTGAAAGGACCTCTCGTGAGTGCCTTGAATATTTCTGCGCGACGGTCTGTACAATGTATGCCGGTGAATTCTTACGTAGACCAACGAGTCACGACGTTGCGCTATTGTATCAGGCTCATGAGGAGAGACATCACCTACCTGGTATGTTGGGTAGTCTGGATTGTACACACTTCGTCTGGAGAATGTGCCCCACATAATTGCGTGGACAATATATGAGAGGCGATCATCAATACCCAACAGTTATGTTAGAGGCGGTGGTTTCTCAAGATTTGTGGGTTTGGCATGCTTTTTGTGGCCCGGCGGGTTCACAAAACGACATCAACGTGCTCCAACAATCTCCTTTATTTCTTACTCAACGAAACAGAACGGCGCCAAATTGTCCATTTCAGGTGAACGACCACTTATACAAACGTGGGTATTATCTTACTGATGGGATCTACCCTAGTTGGTCCGTGTTTGTGAAGTCTTTTCCATATCCTCACATCCCGAATGAAAAAAAGTTCAAGAGGCAACACGAGGCCGCAAGAAAAGATGTGGAACGGGCGTTTGGTGTGTTAAAGGCGAAGTGGGGAATACTAAATCGTCCAATGCGTTCCAAAACGGTGAAAAAGATAAGGTTCATCGTGTATACGTGCATTATTTTACATAACATGATTATAAAAGACGACGGAAGGGCGATAGCACCGGTACACATTCAAGATCCTCCAGTCGAACCCGTCTTCGATGATACAGCTTTTAGCGAGCTCATTGACGAAGAAACGCATTGGAGACTAAAACACGATCTCGTTGAGCATCTCGGATGTTTAGATCTACCTCACCTTGAAGTGAGTTCCGACGACGAGTAGTTTGTTTTTTTATTTTTCTAGTTTGAATGTAATTTTTATTTTTAATTTAATGAAATGTCTTTTATTAAATTTTATTTAATTTTTATTAATATTTGTTTAATTTATAAACATGCATAATTACAACAAAAAAAAAAAGCAAGTCCCCCAAGAGAGGAGTGCCGCCATCAAATTGAGGGTGTGAGGGGAGTTGACGTGGCGCGTGCTGATTGGCCGTGCGTAAGAGATGAGACTCCCCTAAGAGAGGAGTGCCCCTCTCACCCTCATCAAATCAAATGACTATCGTCTGCTGACTTTTTCGTCAGAAAACCGTCACGGGGTTAACGATGAGGATCTTTGATGATACTCTGACGATATATGTCGGTGAATGATTTTGTTTTCCGACGGGTTACCGACAGTTTTAATGGTTTTTTTTTTTTCCAAAATATTTCCGACGCATAAACTTATTTTAAATTTTTTTAAAGGATTTTGTTTAAAATCCTTGATAATTATTGACAGATTTTTAACTACGGTCAATGATAAATAAACAATTGTTTAGTAGTAGAAGAGAATCTTACCAACACAAAGCTTCGGATCATTTTATCAGTGTAGTACTCTGGATCTGATTCTTGTAGTGATAACAACACTTCAATCATGGTCGTCTTCTTCTTATTATTATTTTTCTCCTCATTCACTTGCTTTTCTCTAAGTTGCTCTATCAACCCTTGGAAAAACACATCCTTCTTCTCCCTCAATAAAAGTAATTTCTTCTCCAATCCTTTCACTCCAAACCAGCTCAAAATTGGCAAGTAATCCCCCAAATTCGAAGCACCCGCAAGCGAAAACGCCTCGTCTAGTATCTTCCTAAATCTTTTCCCTTCCTCCTCCACCTCAACAATATCGCCACCAAAGTACCGCTTCCCGGATATCATCCTCATCATGATATTAAGCGTAAGCTCATAGAAAGCCGACTTCATATTAACCGGAGAAGAATTCGACAACAACTTACGAATCAGTAGCAAGCCTTCATCAGCCCGAATGTCCTGGAACTCATTGAGACGCTGAGTAGATAGAATCTCAGTTGATGCAATGCGACGAAGGTTGCGCCAATGATCTCCATAGGGAGCCCAAACTAGGCTCGTGAAGTTGTCGCCCAGGATCTTGCCAAAGACTAAATTAGGCCGGTTGGCAAAGACTATGTCATTCTTTGTGAAACATTCTTCAGCAATAGAAGGGGATGAGACCAAGAGTACACGGCGTGAGCCGAACCGGAGAAGGATGATCGGACCATGTTTAGCAGATATCCTGGCGAAGGTTCGATAGATTGGGACCTTTAGAAGGTAGAGGTGACCGATTATGGGTAGGGTTGGGAAGATGGTTGGCGGGAGCTTGGAAACTTTCCAATGAATGTGGGTTGTGAAGAGATATGAAACTACAAGTAACAAGAGGTAGACGTAGATATGAAGAATTTCCATTTTTGGTGCTTCTTTCTTACATGAATTTGGTATGGTTTAAATAAGGATTGGTCTTACTTTATATCGTAAATGCTTTAAACACACTACATATTGTATGGTTTAAATAAGGATTGGTCTTGCTTTATAACGTAAAAGCTTTAAACACCCTACGTAGGTTCTATTGATTTGTAGTATGTAGAAGCTATATTTCTTGATAGTCATACAAATTTGCAATAAATTGGAAACGTGTTTTACTTTGTGATAATAGGAATAAATGTATGTTACTTTGTGATACAGGAAACGTGCTTCAATTTTCTTTTGATGATAGGGAATTAATGTATGATCACTGTATATATATTATAGGATTAATTTTTGCTAAAAATAGGGAATTAATGTATGAGTGTATATATAGGATTAATTTATGCTAAAAATAAGATTTTGTCTAAAAATGTAAAAGAGGAATTTAACACATGAGTATTTTGTGGACTTATCACATTATTGAAGGTTTCTGGGATGTAAGATTGAACATGCAAGGAATGTAGTAATTCCGTCTTCTGAGATGGCGCAACTTGCAAGGAATGTAGTAACTTTAAGTTCGGCGGTATCACTTTGATTTATCGGTTTGATATCAGTATTCATTTAGTATAGGAACCGATATAAAAAAACTAAAAAAGAAAGTAATTGTTATAAATAAATCAATTATATTTGATCTTTTCAGCTTTAATTATCAAATTTGTCGAAACTTGGATAATAACTTGTGTGTAAATAAATTTCAGGGTGTCACAATATTTATTTGTCTAAATAAAACCATTTAGAGGGTTAAAAGTGTCAACTAAAAGGATATCCTTTTTGTTAATATGCAAGATGTAAAGTAAAATCATTTACCTAGATATATTCGCTTAGAGCATTCTCATCCAATCCATCAAATTATACATACATCCCATTAAAAAACAACTCCTATATCAATATATTTCCATTAAAAACAAATAATTTTTCTCTCTCCTTTTCAATTAAATAATATTATCATCACATTTTTCTCTTTCCTTCACTCACAACCACTTTCAATATATATTAAAAAAATTATACTGGGTGAACAGTGTCCCCCAAAATATACAGATGAACAGTAACATTTTCTCTCTCTTTCACTCACAACCACTTTTTTTACCCTTTACAATATAAAAACTCACCCTCACAAGTTTTGATGGATTGGATGAGAATGCTCTTAAAACGTAAAATCATTTTTTTAAATGGCAAATTTTTTTACTACTGTTGTCCAGGGGCGGACTTACCCCTAGCCCAAGGTTGGCGGGCGTACCCCCGGGAAAAAAAAATTTAGTGCTATTTTCCGTTGAAAATCCCGTCCGCACCCCTTGGATTTTTTCGTCCGCACCCCTTGAATTTTTTCATCTGCTCCTCTTGGAATTTTTGGTCCACACACCTTAGGTAAAAAATGTTATCGATTTATATTTTAAATTTTTTTAGTAAACTCTAATTAAAAAAAACTACCTAAATTATATAAACTTATACTACCCAACTTAACCCAAATACCCAATACCTTAACCCACTATTTCATTAAACATAATTAGCCCACTAATTACTAGCCCATTTACCAAACTCAACCTAAGTTCAAACTATAACAATTAAAATAAGCCCAATAGTCCCTTAGAATTCCTCCCGCCCTCCCTCTCTTGGGTCGTCTCCTGCCAGCGATCATCGAACATAACAGCAACCACAACAGGACGTCATCAGCAGCCGCGAACCACCACCGTCCGACACCAAAGGGTAACAAAATTCTTAAATAGGTTTGAAATTTCATGTGTTTTGACGTTGTTTAGATGATTTTTAAGGTAATTATGTTGTTTAGATGAAACTTGAGCTCTCCCACTTCTAACGGTTAATTAAAAGAAGAAAAAAATATTTAATTTAGGTTTTTAACTTAAATATATTAGTAAATAGCGTGGACCCGTTGAGACCCTTTTAATTGCAACAACTTGCATGAAGATAACTAGATAAGACAACCAGTGATTTTGCCAACTCAAAGAGAGAAAAAGTTTCGTGATCGATATGTTACTTTTTTTTAACGGCAAATTTGAATCACTGATGGACCGCTGAAGTATCATCGTGCCATCAGCGGAACCACCCGATTATATTCATCTTCACTATGCATAATGCATATACACCAATTCAGGAGAAAACCCAATAAATATGAGAAAACCCCCTTATGAGAATCGAACTCAAAACTTGTTGGTTCTAAAGCCTTATCTCACCACAAGATGCCACTAGGCTATAAAGTCATGGGCAAGATTTAATATATATAATAACATATAAAGGATGATTGAAATACAATATTTATTTTTCTGTCCTAACATTAAACATTTTTTTTTCATGCAACATTTAGTACTGGTAGTAAACCCGGGCACGTTGCGGCGCGATAAACCGAATCTTTCTATAATTCTAACCAGTGGCAACTTCATTTTTCAACTCTTACTGGCCTGGAAAAAATACAAAGGAAATGGGCGCGATAAACCGAGTTGGCGACCCCGCGCATCGCGGTGGATCAAGCCTAGTTAACAGCTCCACACGCTCGCCTAGTTAACAACTTTATGTCTAGCGGGGTGTTGCAACCTTGCAAGTCCACACAGTCGCCCGGATAGAAATTATAAACCCGTGTTAAAGTCACTTTCTTTATAAGAAAATAACAAAAGAATTTTTATGGCTTTCAAGAGATTTTCACCCTCCAAACATAAAACCATCATCAACTGTTAAAACATAAACTACCTAACCAAATACATTAGCAAAGGTGACGATTAAATTGAAGCCTCTACACGACTCGTTTAGTCAGACTAAATAAAGAGCAAAATGTAAATTTAAACAAAAGTTGGTATCAATATCAATTGATTCTATTGATTCTAGATTCTGGAAACCCAAAATTTCACAGCTAAAAACATGCCTTTAGTGAAAAGATATGTAAATTGATTTAATTGTCTAATGGGTTAAAGATTCAACCAAAAAGGAAATGACATCATATCAACCCCAAATAGCATGTCACAACTTATCTTAAAAATGATTTTAAAGTTTATCCTTTGATAAATTTTATATCACAACCACCGAATATTTCAGATTTTATTATTAAAAAATTGGACAAAACATTTTTGTTCCTCATATTTCTTGATATTTTTTTAGTTCCTAACATTTTTACATTGACACACGCGTGCACCGAGCATATGTATACGTATTTGGAAAATAAAGCTGACTTGCCTGGGCTAACAGGATCCTCTAGCTTCTCAATTCTTTTGTGATTTCTAAGTGCAATAGTAGCATGGTAATCCCTAGATTTAAGCATCATAACACCAGGACAATCCAAAAGTTTAACATTCTTGTTTAACTGGACTTCTTGCATGGTTCTTGTTAGTCCAGGTGTGGCCCCAACATTGTCAACAAGATATATCTTTAAACTATTATCGTGACTGCTCTTACCTACATTACACTGGCAGTGATTGATTTTTTAAGTTGTAATGGAAAAAATTACAATTAACTGAAACTAACTATAACAGTTAGAATGTAACGATTGTTTATCAGGGCGAAAAAAATAAAACTATAGAAGGTAACCTTAACGAGCTTGAGAGAATCATCAAAAACTTGACCAGTTGAAGATCTGTTAATCATCCCTTACTTGAAGATCAAAATACAACCCAATGTTTTGGTCAATTTCATCTGAATAAATGTACAATTTGAAAGTGATTATGTGATGTAGAAATTGAAAACGTAGTAGTGAAAGGCGCAAAAAAAGCTCACCTAGCACTACAAGAATTGTATACCTTTAGCGGCGACACCATTAGCGGCGACAGGCCAAACGTCGCCGCTATTGGTCGATCCACGTCCCAGATGCTGAAACCAAACCCCAGCCGTTGATCAAAATCCTGATCTAACGGTTGTGGAATTAAAACCTATTAACGGCGACAAGGACAGGTCAATACCGGCGACAATAGGTCTCCGCTAAAAGTATGTGTCAGAACTTTAATCCCTAGCCACAGAAACCTTATCTCTGGTTAAACCTTAACCGACGACGCATATCAATACCGGCGACAGGTCGTCGCCGCTAATAGTGGAACGATATTACTCCCTGCTCAGCGCCATTTTTTCCCTCTCTCTTCACTTTTTCCCCCAAAAACTCGAGACCACCGCCGGATTTCAGCGAAATTCGACCAAATCGGTAAGTAAAGCTTTGTTTTTGTTACATTTCTTCTTTATTTTGTTATATACATATGATAGGCTTTAATTTTTGTATATTTTTGTGTGTTTTTGTGTTTATGGTAGTGAAATTGGATCATCACCATCACTTCTCCGATCACCACCGTCACTTCTCCGGTCACCACCTCGTCTACGCGGTCTACATCTCTTGGAAACTTGAAAATACGGTTAGTTTTATATGTATTTTTTTCAAAGTTTAGATATTGAATAATTTTTTGTTTAGGTATGTAAATGTATAATGTAGGTATATGTTAGTATGTCAAATGTATAATGTATGTGTATTTGGGGAAAATGTGTATATGAAAATCTATGTATTTGTGTATGTAGGTGTATGTAAGTATGTATGTGGGTATGTAAGTGTACGAATGAATGTATGTATGTAGGTGTATGTTTGTATAAAGTATGTAAATGTGTATGTAAGGATGAATGTTTGTATGTTTATGTAGGTGTATGTAAGCATGTGTGTGGGTATGTAAGTGTACGAATGAATGTATGTATGTAGGTGTATGTTTGTATAAAGTATGTAAATGTGTATGTAAGGATGAATGTTTGTATGTTTATGTAGGTGTATGTAAGCATGTATGTGGGTTTGTAAGTCTATAAATAAAGTATGTGTTAATGTGCATACATTATGTTTAAGTTTCATGATTTCTATGTTTATGGTCATGTTTGAAAAAAAAATGTTTAAGTTGATAATTTCTATGTTTATGTTTAGGTTTGAGAAAAAAATATATTTGAGATGATAATTTGAATGTTGTTTATGTGTAGGTTTGAAAAAAAAAGTTTAAGTTTGATAATTTGTATGTTTCTGTTTAGGTTTGAAAACATTTATATTTAACTTTGACAAATATATATTAGCTAGGAAATACCCTCCTTGAATTAAAATTATCATTTAAAACATAACGAACATAGAAAATACCCGCCAAAATTGAAATCACCATTTAAAACAAAAGGAGCTAAGAAAATACCCGCCCGAAATTTAAACCATCATGAAGAACATTACATATTTAAAAAACTGTGCCTCATATTGAATTCATCATTTTAAACATAACGAGCTAAGAAAACACCCAATCGAAATTGAAATCATGATTTAAAACATAACGTTCCGCCCAAAATTTAAAACAATCATTAAGAACATAACAAGCTTAAAAACTGTGCCCGTGTTTGAATTAATCATTTTAAACATAACGAGCTTAGAAATACCCGCCCAAAATTAATTTAGAAATTAATTTCGGGTTGTGCCCGTTTATCTTGGGACTGCTTTTTGAATACTTTATCTCATTTAGGATGTGAATGTGTATTACATGATTGTTTGTTTAAGAAGGATTCGGTTATCATTTTCTCTTTGCTCCTCGGGTATATATATCATTACATATATACTTGGGAGCTAAGAGGAAATGCTGCCGAATTTTTCTTAAACAAACAATCATGTAATACACATTCACATATGAGATAAAGTGTTCAAAAAGTGGGTTTAGCAGCCTACCCTTGTCTTGTTAATCCTAAATTAGATTTTCTTTCAGTTGCATAATGCCTATCGATAAAAGTTGGATTGATTCCCCACGTCATTCACCTCACTACAAGCAAGGACTCAAGTCATTTATCGAGATGTGCAAAAGAGTGATAAAAAACCACGATGAAGTTAGATGTCCGTGTACCAAATGTAAAAATTCCGGCTTAAAAACTATGGCAGAAATGAAATACCATTTGCGTATTAACAGTTTTTGGAAGGAATACACGAAGTGGACCTATCACGGGGACACGACTCCAATTGCAGAAGTAAACGATGTTGCGCCACAAGACGGTATGGTAAACGTTATTGAAGACATAGGGGGAGTGTATGGAAGAAGATACCTACCTTAACCAAGAGAACTCGAATGGAGATAGTAGCGGTGTTGTTGATGATTTTGAAGACCTGGTAAAGGAAGTTGAAACAGAATTATATCCTGGTTGTACCAAGTTTTCTTCTATCGACTTTTTAGCAAAGCTTTTGAATATAAAGGATACGTACCATTTGCAAAATGAAGCAGTAGATTGACTCCTCTCGTTGTTGCGAGAGTCAATGCCAGAAGGCAACAAGATTCCCCTTCGTATTATGTAGCTAAGAAGACATTTTAGAAGATTAGTTTGGCATATGAGATGATAGATGTGTGCACAAATGATTGTGCTCTCTTTTGGAAAGAAAACGAGTCCTTGCAAAATTGTCCCGTTTGTAATGAGAGTCGATGGGTCGATAAAGACACAAAAGGCACAAAGGTGGCTCGTAAGGTGTTACGATACTTTCCTTTGACGCCTAGACTAAGACGTTTGTATTGTTCAAGGCACACAGCGAAAGATATGATATGGCATAGTACCGGACGATCGGAAGATGGGACTATGCGTCATCCAGTTGATGGATCTGCATGGCAAGACTTTGATAAAAAGTACCCAAACTTCGCGATGGAGCCACGAAATGTTCGCTTAGGGCTTGCAGCTGACGGTTTTAATCCCTTTTACAACGGTAGTGGATCCTCGACTCATAGCACGTGGCCGTTTATACTCACCACATATAACCTGCCTCCCTGGCTATGCATGCGAGAGTCCACATTCATGTTGACCTTGTTGATTCCTGGCCCTAAATCACCGGGGAAAGACATGGACGTTTTCCTTAGACCGTTAGTGGATGAGCTTAAGCAATTGTGGCAGACAGGTGTACGTACTAAAGACGCAGCAACAAACACATACTTCACAATAAAGGCGGCGTTGTTATGGACCATAAATGACTTTCCAGCCCGTAGTAATCTATCAGGTTGGAGCGGACAAGGCTACATGGCATGCCCAACTTGTAACCAAGACACTCCTTCAATGCGTGTAACTGGTAAATGTGCTTATGTTGGTCATCGCCGGTTCTTAGATGCCAACCATCCTTGGAGAACAAGTCTCGACTTTAACGGGAGACCCGAGACACGAGACCCTCCGAGACAGTTTAGCCCAGCTGACATAGAAGCTCAACTCGGTCGTTTAATTAATCATCTACCAGGCAAGCATCCAGATTTTGGAGGTGGGAGGATAACCCGGTCAGATTTCGAGTTGAACTGGTCCAAAAGAAGCATTTTTTTTGACCTTGAGTATTGGTCTTCTCTGCAGCTGAAACATAACTTAGATGTAATGCATATAGAAAAAAATGTGTGCGACAGCTTGCTCGGTACTCTTCTAATGAACGATAAGAGCAAAGACACGCCAAATGCGTGGTCCGACTTGGAAAAACTAAACATTCGGCCGACACAATGGCTGAAACAATCGGGTGGCAAGTTCTTAAGTCCCCACCCAAAGTACTCATTCAAGTCCGATGATCAAAAACTTTTTTGTCAGTTTATAAAAAATGTTAAATTACCAGATGGGTTTGGATCTAATATCAGTAAGAGGGTGACAAATAACAATGCTAACATTACCGGGTTGAAATCTCATGACTGTCATATCCTCATGCAACGTTTGATACCGATTGGGGTTAGAGAGCTTTTGACTAAAGATACATCTACACCAATAGTAGACCTTTGTATGTTCTTTAAGAAACTTTGCTCTAGAACACTATCGGTGGATGATATGAAGAAAGCAAAGGATGACATTGTTACCATCTTATGTAAGTTAGAGATGATCTATCCACCTGCGTTTTTTGAATGTAGTGAATTCAAACATACACATCCTCAAGATGATCTTAAAATCAAATTTCCGGGATGGTTTCTCAATAAGGTATAATACATATCTAACACTCATTACTCTACACTTGCTAGGTAATACATATATAACAAACATTATTACTCTATATTTGTTAGGTCCATTCGATGAAAACACAAAATTCTCTAGAATTCCACCCGGAGTTGTATGCTCTTTCAATTTGTGTGAAAATGACTGCTTACACTTACACTGCTTGCATAGTCAACGGTGTTAGGTTTAAGACACTTGAACGTGATGCAAATGCGCAACGCAAAACTCTGGGGTGGAAGTGGTTGGAGAGAACGGTGTGAAATTTTATGGCCAATTAGAATAAATTATTGAGTTGCGTTATACAAATGATTATTCCACTGTCCTATTTCGGTGCAAGTGGTTTGATACTCAAAGGGGTCTAAACCATGACAATAATATCACCAGTATAAGCACTGAACATGAATGGGACAAAGACGATCAACTCATATTTGCTTCGCAAGCCAAACAAGTGTTCTTCATCCAAGAAACGTCTCGAAACCAAAAAAATAAACATAGGTGGGTAGTCGAAAATGTTAATCATCGAAGAATTTGGGATTGGCCATTAAGTGATGACCGCGTCAATAATGTTCAAAATATTGATAAACGCTTAGAAGATATTTACGTTGTCGACAACAACTCTTCATCTGACTGTCCACTTGTCATTGACTTGACCCAATACTTTCAAATTGGATCTTCTCATGTTACTGCGGGTGAGCCTTCAATTGAAGTTGATCCCCCAACGGCTACCGTCGATGAAGTGTTTGAGGTCGAGACTGATTGTGATGTGGTCGAGGTTGATTGTGATGAGGATGATCCCGATTATGTGGAGTCTGACTAAAAGAAAAGTTATTGTAATTTATATTGATTTGTAATTGATAAACACTTGTTTGAAATATTTATTTGAACTTGAGTTACACTTGTTGTACTTTCCCTTAATTTCTATTAGATATACATGCTGCAACATTTGTAACATTATAGGGATTATGTTTTCGGTATTGCTGATATTCGCTTATTTGATGGCGGATGTGGCCCCCTGGGGACATGGGGTGACGGCGCTGGTGATCCACCGCTTCCTCCTGGTGGATTTCGTGGCACACACGAGACAGACGGTAAGTCTTTTACTAAATTATTTTGTAGTCCTTAAATTTTATATATTATAAATGTTGTTACTAATTATTTTTGTTTTAATTGCAGCGGTTCCCCCAAAGAAGGTTAGGGGGAAAGCCAAAAACGAGAAACTACGGCGTCTAGTAAAAGCAGGGGGGCCTGTATAGCTTACGTTTGACAGACAGGTCACGTTTACCCCTTTTGGTAAATCTAGAGACATGTTTTCACGGGTGGCCGGCATATATATGTGGCGGACCATCCCGTTCGATAAAATTGGATGGGATAACGTTGAACAACATTACAAAGATGCCGTCATGAACCACTTACGGGTAAATAAGTTATATGCATAAAATTTTATCAAATATTTAAGCACATGCAAATCTAATTTATATATGATATTTTAACTGTTTTATTTAATTTGTAGGAAAATATCAATTTTGATGAAGTGGAACGTGATTATGAGGCGAGAAACTTGAAGGGTGGTATTAGGAGTGTGCTTATGAAGCGGTACACTAACCGTAAGTATGAAGCTAGACAATTATTTGATAGCAAGGGAGGTTACGATGATCTTGAGAGCGCAAGGGCATACCATCCCATGGATATGCCCTATGAAAACTGGTTGAGAACCATCGAAGGTTTCCGGAAAGAAAAATATATTAAAAAAAAGCAAGGCCAACAAACTAGTACGCGACAAACAACAATTCCCATACCGTGGGGGGACATCGTCGTACGGTAGCACCGCCTATAAAAATGTAATGTTTTATGCATGTGTGCGTGTGTGTAAGCTTTTGTTTATTTAATGTCTAATCTAAGTTTAATGTTAAACAGGATATGGATTGGGTACCTACGTATGCTAAAACCCCCACGGACAATCAAGGGAATTGGGTTGATCTGGTTGCTGAACAAAATTACGTAAGTATTTCTTTTAAGTATTATTTTCTATAACAAATATATATATATATATATATATACACACATATATATTTAATCATCTTCGTAAAATACAGCGGAACATACAACAGGCCACAGATGAATGGAGCGGCGATGGTCCTCCAATTGCCCCGTATCAAGAAGCGTTGGGAGAGCGACGAGGATGGTACCACGGGATGGGGCCTAAACCTTCTTCCAACACGTCCTCGAACACGTCCTCGAACATGTCGTCTTTGCAAGCTCGGACGCAAGAACCCTTTTCCGAGGTAAACTACGCAATTTATAAAATGACAAACGAACGCATGTTTTCTTGTTAAATATATGTTGGTAGCGTTAATTAATATGCTAATATACGTTTTGATATCTATTATTGTAGGATTTTGTTAACAGCTTGTTCCAAACTCCGTCATTTTTTAACCAACTTAACAACTATCTTGCTTCACAAGGGAAAGCAAAAGGAAAGTCAAAAGACTACGATTCTGACGACATATTCGATAATGAATCCGACAAGTGACTTGTTTTTAATGTATGATTTAGATTTAATTAAACGTTGTAGGATTATAATGTACGACTTAAACGTAGCTTTTAATTATATCACCTTTAGTATATGTTCGTAGCGTATGTTTGTGTTGTTTAAAATAGGCAGATTCTGTTTTTTCGGCCGAAAAAATGGCTGGGTGCTGTAAATACAGCAGTTGTATTAAAAAAAAGACTTTTAGCGGCGACATGTGTCGCCGCTATTGACTTAAACCCTTTAGCGACCAAGGGCAATACCGGCGACCTTTTAGCGATGACAGCTGTCGTCGCTAAAAGTTCAAGAGCAATACCGGCGATGGCTACCTTTAGCGACGACAGGTGGCCAATAGCGGCCAATCAATATCGGCGACCCTTTACCGGCGACATGTCGCCGCTAAAGGTCAATAGCGGCAGCAAATTAGACCAATACCGGCGACAACTGTCGCCGCTAAAGGTGGCCAGTTCTTGTAGTGTAGACCCAACCCAGAGCAGCAATAACGCCATGCATCCATCAAGGCTCAAAAACACAAATTCCAGTCAAATTCTGAAGAAAGAACGATTTGAACGGGTTTGAAACAAACTCACCCTTTGCGCCTTAAGTGCGCCTAGCCCTTTCGACAACTATGATAGAGAACCAGATAACCAATTGCAATGCTATCATTTAGTAGATAACACTTAATATAATTTGTTGATTCTAAACTTTAACCTGACCCCTTATATTTTAAACCAACTTTTTTCACCGGAGAGATGTCCCCATGAGCACATTAAAAATGCAAGATGAGAAGCTATTCAAGTTGTTAAATCTTAAAATGAAACGGGCTAGCTAAAATTGAAACATTTTATAGAGTTGAAAAGATTGGGGTGTGGGCATATTGTAAGTGTTTATCTTTCTAAGTGTAAGGTCGTCTTCCTTCAACGAACACACGAACCAGACCGATCGAACACACACACGATGTGTGGAAACCACCGCGTGCCTCGTACCGCAACGTAGATCGTGCAGAAGGTGTAGAAAATGAGAACCGAGTATACACAATCAACAATCACACAGATTGAATAATGAACACAAAGCTAGGGTTTGTTTGTACAAGAAGTTTTCTCCAAAAATATCATTGTTTCATTGAATGTCTAAAGATTGCATACAACACAAAGCTTATATACAATCATAAGTTCGCACATAGACCTCACAATGAAACCCTCAGTACTTAACAAATAAGTACTCACCACTAAATAAGTACTCACCATGTAAAACCACAAGTTCTCACCATATAAAACCACAAGTTCTCATGAGAGATAAATCCATAAGTTCTCATGAATATGAACCCTTGCCCAAACTTGTGACCCTTTCACATAATTACCCGATTAGTCCCTCATTGTTGAAACTTCAGCAGTATCCAGCATTTATCAAACTTTGGTGCACTTACAGACTCCCCCTTGATATATGCAGGATCTGCAAATCTTTAACGAGTCTTCGAGAAGCCGTTTCCCGCATTTATCATCCTGAAGTGCATTTACACACTCCCCCTTGATATATGTAAGATCTGCAAATCTTCAGTGAGTCTTCGAGAAGCCGCTTCCCGCATTTTTCATCCTGAAGTGCATTTACAGACTCCCCCTTGATATATGCGGGTTCTGCAGTTCTTCATCAAATCTTCGAGAAACCGCTTCCTGCTCCAGTCTTGTTCTTCACACAGCATCGAACAACTCGAGCACACCGAAAAGCAAGTTTCCTGTCTTCTTTCAGATAATCTAAAATAGCTTGCCAAACTCAAAACTTCAATAAAAACCATTAAAGCCTAAATGAATTTCAAAATCAATAATGTTAACATATTTAAGCTCAAAATTTTATTAAGTAACACATACTTAAAAATATTTCTACCAACTTGGAACACGGTTTCCCACATGGACAACACACACTTAGACCAACTTAGCAAGACCAAATGTTTTTAGTAAAAGACTTATTTTAAATTACCTCACCGGATTGATTTTAATCCGTTTTCAAAATTGTAAAACCCCTTTTGAGTATCGTTAAAAATATAAAGCCCACACGTGGAAACGAGAAACAAATCTTTTTGTATTTTTCGAACTTTATATCAAAACACCAAAAATCATTTTGTAATTTTTTTTTCAATTTTTGTAACGGAAATGAAACGAAGATATTTACAAACGAAGATATCAAAACACACCGATTGTTGCTTTTTGCATTGCCATGATATCAGACGGCTTCCAAGCAGTTGAGCACCACCAGAGGTTGACTTCCTGTTGATCGGGCACCCGCCAAAATCCGCATCCGCATTTGCTATCAAGTCCAAGCCTCCCTCGACTGGATACCACAGTCCAAGTCTTGGTTTGCCTTTAAGATAACGAAAAATCCGTTTGACGGCTTTCAAATGTGACTCTCTTGGATTTGCTTGGTACCTCAGGATCTTTGTCCTTTTCATCTGACAGTTTGTGATTGGTAGGCAACAGAGTTTCGTAAGGCAGACTGTCTTCCATGTTGAATTGCTTGAGGATCTCGTGGACGTACTTCGTCTAATGAATATACGTGCCATTCACTTCTTGATCCACTTGCAACCCGAGGAAAAACTTCAGCTCACCCATTGCACTCATCTCAAACTTCGATTTCATCACTTGTTCGAATTCCCGATAAAGCTCTTCATTTGAAGAACCAAAAATAATGTCATCGACATATATTTGCACAATCAGGAAATCTCCCCCTTTCTTTAAGATGAATAGAGTGGAATCTATTGCACTATGAATGAATCCATTTGCCAACAAATGCTTTGACAACGTCTCATACCAAGCACGAGGAAGCTGATGAAGACCGTTTAAAGCTTTGTCCAGCAAGTACATTTTGTTCGATGACTCTAGAGCTTCAAAACCTGGCGGCTGGGAAACATACACAATTTCTTGCAACTTCGCATAAAGAAATGCACTTTTGACCTTATTGGAAATGTAAATTCACCATCAGACAGACCCCTGTTTGAATGTCCGTGTTCTACTTGATGCAAAAAGTATCCTGCTATAAGCAAGTGCAACAAAACCTACAAGAAGGGCTGATCATAAGAATTTACTGAGGGTCCTAATTACCTTTTTATGGTTTCACATGAGCATAATTTCTTACAGTTGAATCCTTTCTTCCATTGAAGCTGAATGCGACCTCTTCAATACTGAGAATGGAAAAGCACATTAAATGAGAACCCTGAGTCTAATATCTCAACTTAACATCTTGAAAATGTAATAAGTTTAATACATGTTAATGTTAATTATATAATACAAGATATGACATGTGCCTAATTATCCTCCTAACAATGCGATTATAATACACACACTAGTCCTTCAAACAGAGCATAATAAATAAAAAACAACATGTACATATGTGAACAACCTAGTGTATAACTAACCATACAGCATAACAGTGCATAAACACACACATGGGCAAGTGCACCCATCGTGAGCGTAGTATAGCGTTGGTAAGATACCGAGGTCATCCATGGACACAAGAGCTTTTAGTACCAGTTTATCCTCAATGTCTAATCAAACCAAAATTTTTAAGAAAATATTTTTAAACATGAAAAATTAAAAACTAAAATGCTGAAAATAAAATAAAATAAAAATAGATAGACAAGATGAATCACTTGGATCCGACTCGCCTTTAATGTATCCTTTTGATGATTTCCGCACTTTTGCACTTTTTAAGAGATTATCTTAGTTACAGTAGTAGGCCCCTCTATTGAAGGTGATGTTACCCTTAACCCAGTGGTTTGAGTCAGCAAGGATACAATCCCAAAGGGTCGGAATAATGAAAGGTAATTAATTAAGTTATTAACGCGAAAAGTGGTAGGCCCCACTTTTGAAGGTGACGTTACCCTCAGCTAACTGGTTTGAGTCAGCAGGGATACAATCCCAAGTAGCCGGTTTAATGTATTAATAGTAGTTTACATATGAGGGGATCAAGCCATTCGCACCCCCGCCATCCAATACCAGTGGGTATTGAAGAAGGTCCAAGTAAGCTTGACCAAGGTCCTTGCAGGATCTATACACTGAACAAGGAAAGAATCTTACTAAACCGTTCACTTAACCCCCGACCAGGTAGCCAACATATCTCTATATAGACCGTAGAGATATAAATGGTGTAAATCTTTTACGTTATATAGACAGTAAAGTAATGCCAAGAAACCACAGACAAATGATAAAGAAGTTTCACCTTCAACATAACAAACTAGTTATTAAATTCATTAATACAAAACCAAATAAAAAGTGCGAAAAGATTAAAAATCTAAAGTAATACATTAAATGCTTGTCTTCACCAAGTGATGTAAGAGACTTAGCCAAACATGGCCTTTGATTGACAAGAAATCTTACTATCAATCTTGGATCCCGAGACTACTACACACACTCTAAGGTGGAAGATGGATGATGGTGGTGGATGTGGGTGTTGTAGTGGTGGTGGAGTGGTGGCAAAGTGGTAGAGAGCTGGTTTACCAAGGGATGCCTTTGAAGAGAACCAAGCACCCCTATTTATAGCCTGAACAAAAGCCCGGCCACTGCCCCGTGTCCGCTGGACACGCCCCCGTGGCCATCCCTTTCCTCTTCCTTCATTAGTTACATTTGTCAGCATTGGGCTCCACACGACCCCGTGTTAGCTGGGCACGGCCCCGTGCGCAGAAGCGTATCTGTACTATCAAGATTTGCAAGATTCTGCAAATCTTAGCGTTGATCACGCCCGTGTTGAGCTGGGCACGCCCCCGTGGTGGGCATAGAAGCTTCCACAGCTTTGGCCATTTATGCAGACATCTGACCACGACCCTATGTCCAGTAGACACGGGCCGTGGTCAGCCCTCTGTTTCTTGTTTTTGCTCTTAGAGATGCTGTCGAGGGATCGGGCATGCCACATTTATTCCTTTTCTTTGTATTTATGTTAGTTTTTGCTGCATATTTGTTCGTTTTGTTCGTTTAAGCTCATTTGGTCCAGAAAATACAAAAAGGAAGAAAAAAAACACACTTTTTCCAACATTAGTACTAAAAAGGGTTAGTTTATGCCTCATTTGATGTAATTTATATGTTGCCTTTTACACACATCAAATACCCCCCACACTTAAATCTTTGCTTGTACTCAAGCAAAACTCTTTATTATGTGGCTTACACACCCAAATGGAATGGGTAGAAGAGAAGTTTTGGGCTTGCCTTGAGTGTCAGGAATCTTAGATCTTTATTGGGTTTTATTTTTATACTATTTACAATCCTATTCATTATGATTTATTTAGAACGTTTCATAAGAGAAATTACTTATTTGGGCATAACATGCCTCTTTAAAATTCCATTTATATACAAGTTCACATACCTCACGGGAGATCACTCAACACTCGGCTGAAGATGTATTTTTGTGAAACACTCGAGACCGGCATGGAACTTACTTCTACCATATGCTTGCCAAGCAATCAATCCTCCTCTTTTTTAACTATTAACCTTTGCAAATATCAAGAGGACTTGGGATAGGGTTAGGCTTGGGCTAAAGGTAGGTGGTTTTGGGTTAGTGGTTAGTAAAAAGGGCTAAAAGCGTAAAAAGTGTCAGTCGTCGTAAAACTTTTTGTTTTTGTGACTTTTATTCAAAATAAGCATTTTCAAGCAAAGTTTCATATTTTTTATAAAGGAACGTCACAAGAAAACCGAGCTTTACTCTAAAATAAAGGGTTGAAAATAAAAAGGTTTTGGTGGGTAAAGGTGCGTGTTTTGTGGGTTTAGAAATGAAAAGATTTAGGCTCAAATGGGTTAACTAGGAGGATTTTTGGGTAGGTGATAAAGAAAATGAAAAATAATAGTGTTTGAAAGGAAAATGGATTAGTCCTAATGCCTCCAGCATTTACTTACTTGGGTTTAAGTTGGTAAGGACCGGGAATGTATCATCGTGGCAAGTTCTAGAGTTGTAAGAACCAAGCGGCTATTCACACAAGAAACGAAAAATGAGCATTTAGTTTAAAGATGTATGCTTATATGCTCAACAAAGGCTCAAAACTCACTTATTGTGGGAATGGGTTTATAATGTGATCAAGTATACATAATAAAATTTTAACTAGATTTGTCATGTCGTTTCATAATTTTCTTATGTTGGTTCTTTTTATCACGACGCTATCGGTTGTAAATTTGTAAAAATATAACCTTTTTAGAACTTGTTATTCACAAATTAAACCAAGACAAGTGAAAAAAATGAAAATTTTGAAAAAAATTGGGGTGATTAGCGGTTCCAATAGAGTTTTGTGTAAGGCTTGTTATTAGGACTTGCAAAATTCAAGGTTTTAGCATCCCCCCCCCCCCACACTTAAATTATACATTGTCCTCAATGTGTCCCAAAAATAAGTTTTTAGGTTGATTGAATGTGTAAAAAGGTGTTGAAAACAAATTTTCATGTTACTGGGCGTCTGGCCATGGGCCCGTGTTGGTCCAGGCATGGCCCCGTGGTCAGATTGCCAATATCATAATTAAACAGAAGGCTGGGCATGGGGGCGTGTTCAGTGAGCAAGGCCCCGTGTCCAATTACCTGAACTGGGCATTTCTAAGCAAAACCTCAGGCACGGGGGCGTGTTGGCTGAGCACGGCCCCGTGCTGAACTTGCTGTAATGATGGGAAATTATTGGGAGGCTATGTTTTTATGCATGGGGTGTGGGTTTAAAGTTCCCTTGGTAACCTCCACCTTTTCGAGTGTGTTTTATTCCTGAAAAGTAAAGCTAAACTAGAAAACATAAAGGTTAATCTAAACTAAAACTAAGGATAGTTCCGCGGAATGCCTCCGTGATGCGCCACGTTTATAAGGGTCCTTGGTTAGACCCAAAGTCAGTCATATGTTACCCAAGTGGGATGTCTTGCATCCCATCTTGCACCGTCGGAGAGCATCATCCAAGCTTGAGTCTATGACATCCATGTAGTTGATTGGGTCGTCGTCTTCTACTCTTTTCCCAACCCCGAACTCCATCCCTTTGTCTCCGACCCTCAATGTTAACTTCCCACCTCTCATATCTACCATTGCGTGAGCGGTAGCTAGGAATGGTCTTCCTTGAATGAGTGGTACTTCGGTGTCTTCCTCCATATCGAGTATGACAAAGTCGGCCGGGAAGACAAAGTCTCTGACTTTTACCAATAGATTTTCGGCAACACCTTGTGGATATTTGATAGACCTATCGGCGAGTTATATGCTCATCTTTGTGGGGCTTGTTTTACCTAGTCCTAGTCGGTCAAACATTGATGCGGGCATGAGATTGATGCTAGCCCCAAGATCGGCTAGCGCATTGCTTATAGGTGATCCCCCAATGGAACAAGGGATGGTGAAGCTTCCGGTATCGATTTTCTTTTGTGGGAGTTTGTTGAGTAGCACGGCGGAGCATTTTTCATTTAAATTAACTAATTGCAATGTTTCAGTTTTCCTTTTGTGAGTGAGAAAGTCTCTCATAAATTTTGAATATTTAGGCATTTTAGCGAGTACTTCCACAAATGGAAGATTGATGTGCAATTGTTTTAGTAAGTTCTTGAATTTTGTGAATTGCTCATCGGTCTTTTGGCGAAGTAACCCACCGGGTAGGGCACCGAGGGGTTTTTGGTAGGTTCGTGATTTGGTAGAGGAGTTGTTTCTTTTTAGGGTGTTGGTGAGGTCGTGGTTTGAATGGGTGGACTTTTGTCGGATGGAGGTAGCGGAGCCTCCTCGGGACCTACGGTACGGTTTCTCAATGTTATGAGATGCACTTGCGCCTTTGGGTTGGTCTCGGTATTGTTGGGTAACGCGCCTTGTGGTCTCTCGGAGAATGTTTGAGCTAGTTGATTTAGTTGTTTTTCAATGTTTTGAATACTAGCTTGTTGATTTCTAAAGCTCGATTCCATTTGTTGGAACCGATCCCAGTTTTTCTTTTCGGTGTCGGAGATGAGGCATGAGATAGTATCTTCAAGCCTCTCTCGTCCCACTTGTTGTTGTTGAGAGAAATTTTGTGACTCATTTCTTGGTTGTTGAAAGTTTGTTCGTTGGTTTTGGTTTTGTTGATTACTACTATTGTCGGGTTCTCTCCAACCAAGGTTAGGGTGGTTACGCCATCCTTGGTTGTAGGTACCCGTTGGGGGACCCGACGGCCTAGGTCTATTATCAATGTAGTTTACAATTTCCGTTTGATTATCCATTTCTTTCATACAGCTCCAATTTTCATGTGGCCCATCACACGCTTGGCAAGCCATAACCGAGGCCGTTTTTTCCATTTCTAACTTTTTGATTCTCGAAGAGAGGGCCTCGATTTGGGCTTGTAAAGAAGTGCTTTCATCTACCTTATGGGCACCCGGGGTAATAGATGTTGTGCCTCGGGGAGTGTGCCTTTGAAAATTGTTTTGAGCAATTTCCTCAATTTGATTATAAATTTCATTTGGGCGACGATTACCTAGAAGTCCCTCGGAGCTAGAGTCGAGCGTTTGTCTTGTGTGTGGCAACAACTTATTATAGAAAGTGGATACTTGTTGCCATACTGCAAGACCATAATGAGGGAATTTTCTTAATAGCTCCTTAAATCTTTCCCAAGTTTCATATAAGGATTCCCTGTCCTCTTGTGAGTATGTATTAATTTCAGTCATTAATTTAGCCGTTTTAGAGGGAGGGAAATACTTATATAGAAACTTTTGGGCTAGTTCATCCCAAGTGTTTACCGAACCACTTGGGAGGGTATTAAGCCAAGCCTTAGCTCAGTCTTTTAGTGAAAATGGGAACATCCAGAGGCGAATGACGTCGTTTAATGCCCCGTTGATCCGAAAAGTATCACATATTTCCAAAAAGTTGGTAATATGTAAATGGGGATCTTCGTCCGCAAGCCCATGGAAAGTTGCGGAGTTTTTGAGCATTTGTATCAAATGCGGTCGAAGTTCGAAATTGTTGGCATCGACATTCGGTGCATTGATAGCGGCGCCGAGATTACCTACCGTGGTCCGTAGTTAATCCATTAGGGTACGCTGATCCGCCATTGGAAGTGGGTCCCTCGAAACTTTCTCTTGGATTTTAGCTTTAAGTCTTTTTCTTAGAAAGCGTTCGGGTTCGTCTAGAGGTTCTTTTATGTCTTTATTGGAACTAGAGATCATGCACTGCGTAGGAAGTTCAGGTGTTGCGCCTTGGTCCCAAGTGCTACGATAAAAACAAAAAAGATTGTTGGTCAGAAGTCTCAACATGGCCCTGTGGTTAGAGTGATTGTTTTCTGGATCCCAATTACTGGAGGGTTTAACACGGCCCCGTGCTGCACCGCCACGGCCCCGTGGTTACCCTTCTGTAACTCAGAAAACAAAAACTGCCAATAAGGAGGCTGGGCACGGCCCGTGTCCGACCAGGCACGACCCCATGCTAAAGTCTGCAGATGCTGAAAAATTTAGAAAAATCCTAAAAAACAAAAAAAAAATAAGAAAAATGATTAGGCAATTGATTCCTAACTTTCTTAAAATCTTTGTGTCCCAGGAAACGGCGCCAAAAACTTGGTTTGTGTAAGGTGTGTTATGTTTTTAATGATATTTTAAGCCAATTTTACACATTAGTCAAGTTTTAAATTTATAAAACACGATATTCTACCAACACTAAACACACACATGAGCAAGTGCACCCATCGTGAGCATAGTTTAGCGTTGGTAAGATATCGAGGTCGTCCAAGGACACAAGAGCTTTTAGTACCGGTTAATCCTCAACGTCTAATCAAACCAAAATTTTTCAGAAAAGATTTTTAAACTTGAAAAATAAAAACTAAAAATGATGAAAATAAAATAAAATAAAAACAGATAGACAAGATGAATCACTTGGATCCGACTCGCCTTTAATGTATCCTTTGATGATTTCTGTACTTTTACACTTTTTAAGAGATTGTCTTAGTTAATGTAGTAGGCCACTCTTTTGAAGGTTACGTTACCCTCAACCCAGTGGTTTGACTCAGCAAGGATACAATCCCAAAGGGTCGGAATATTGAAAGATAATTAATTAAGTTATTAATGCGAAAATAGGTAGGCCCCTCTTTTGAAGATGACGTTACCCTTGGCTAAGTGGGTATTGGAGAAGGTCCTAGTAAGCTTGACCTAGGTCCTTGCAGGATCTATACACTGAAAAAGGCAAGAACCTTACTAAACCATTCCCTTAACCCCCGACCAGGTAGCCAACATATCTCTATATAGACCATAGAGATATGAATGGTGTAAATCTTTTAATTTATAGAGACAGTAAAGTAATGCCAAGACACCACATACAAATGACAAAGAAGTTTCACCTTCAACATAAGAAACTAGTTATTAAAGTCATTAATACAAAACCAAATAAAAAGTGTGAAAAGATTAAAAATCAAAAGTAATACATTAAATGCTTGTCTTCACCAAGTGATGTAAGAGACTTAGCCAAACATAGCCTTTGATTGACAAGAACTCTTACTATTAATCTTGGATCCCGAGACTACTACACACACTCTAAGGTGGATGATGGATGATGGTGGTGGATGCGTGGTGGTGGAGTGGTGGTTTGCCAAGGGATGCCTTTGAAGAGAACCAAGCACCCCTATTTATAGCCTGAACAAAAGCCCAGCCATGGCCCCGTGTCCGCTGGACACGCCCCCGTGGCCATCCCTTTTCTCTTCCTTCATTAACTACATTTGTCAGCATTGGGCTCCACATGGCCCCGTGTTCGCTGGGCACGGCCCCGTGTGCAAAAACGTATCTATACTATCAAGATTTGCAAGATTCTGCAAATCTTAGCGTTGACCATGCCCCGTACTGAGCTGGGCACTCCCCCATGGTGGGAATAGAAGCTTCCACAGCTTTCTCCATTTCTGCAGACATCTTACCACGCCCCCGTGTCCAGTGGGCACAGGCCGTGGTCAACCCTCTGTTTCTTGTTATTGCTCTTGGAGATGCTGTCGAGGGGTCGTGCATGCCACGTTTATTCCTTTTCTTTGTATTTATGTTAGTTTTTGCTGCATATTTGTTCCTTTTGTTCTTTTAAGCTCATTTGGCCCTGAAAATACAAAAGGAGGACAAAAACACACTTTTTCCAGCATTAGTACTATAAATGGGTTAGTTTTATGCCTCGTTTGATGTAATTTATATGTTGCATTTTACACGTATCAGAGCACCAGAAAAACAGAGTATCATCAACAATCTTAATGACATAACCCTAACCTTCAACCTATGTAATACTATAATCAATTACAGTAGAATGAAAACACACCATCGGAACATCCTTAATAACAACTCATCAGAAAAAAGCTACATACTGTCTGGATGATGATGATGATGATGATGATGATGAAAAAACAGAATTTAAAAAACAGAGTAAACCCTAGCTTCCGATTACATAGCATCAAACGAAATAGAAATTATACACAATCGGATACGAAGGTACAAACTAAAGCGTCGTACCTTTGCTTGGATTCCAATGACTGAATTCACAGATTTCGAACACCTTGTGTATCCATGGTGGCAGCAATCACTAGACGGAATGTCACCCCCGTGAGTATCGATGGATGAAGAACCCTAAATCGCCGATCAGTTACAGAGATATTGAAATTGAAATGTTTATATTTTTATGAGAGAGATTGTGATATTTTCAAAATTAGAATTAGTAGACATTTACATTAATGTCCCTATCAGTAGCGTTATTTACTAGTTATATTTTATAAAATAATTACAAAATTGCCATTACCATTAAATCACATCATCTAAGAAATGAAGGGTCAAGATCTGTTCAATTTGTTCACAACTTAACCATTGTTCACTCTAGAACCATACCATATATATGTATATGTGTGTATATATATTTATATATAGGGAAAAGGTAAAATGAGAACCACCTGGAGTTGTGATAACCATAAGAACTACGCCTTCCAAAAGTTTTTCTCAAAAATCTTAAAAAAAATCACTTGTTCAAAAAAAACAAAAATAAAAGATAAAAAAAATCTCGCATGCAAAAATTCACATCGGATGTAAAAAAAATTCACATTGTCGTAAACAAAATTTACATCAAGCGTAAACAAAATTTACATCAGGCGTAACTATCGACTCGAATTTTTTTTATTTTATTTTACAAAAGTGTTTATAACATTTTCATATACGTTTGTGCAAAAAATATGGCCCAACTCGCGCGGATAGTTAGAGTTCTCATGGTTCTCACTACTCATGGTGGTTTTTAACTGAACCGAATCCTATATATATATATATATATATATAGGAAAAGTGTAAAATACAATACGGCTTAACGTACATCACGTGTGACAACGTGTGTGATTATGTGTATAACGTGCGTGATTAATGTTTTCTAGCATGCGTGATTTGAGTTTTTTAGTTTATAACGTTCATGATTTTCAAATGAATGTGCGTAATTATCTGTCGTACGTGATGTACGTTAAGCCGTATTGTACGTTAACTGTCCTATATATAGGCCACTTAACGTACAATATGTCTTAGCCTACATAAATGCGAATCGGACCTGTTCGATTACTTTCAGTTTTCTATATATGATTAACCGAAAACTGAAATTTTGTTATTCAAAAAACAAAAACCAAACCATTGGTTTGTTTTTTCGGTTCGGTTAATTCAGCTTCAGTTTCAGTCATTTTGGTTTTATACAGACCCTTACATCTTACACATATCAATATTTATCCTACATCATATCCGAAATTTACCCTACAGTGTAAGTTAGGTTCGTTTAAAAAGAATATATATTGAAAAAACGTTATTTGTTTAATTCAGAGAAATACAATAATTTAATAAAAAATGTAAATTTACAAAAATAAATGATGAATTTTTTTTTGAACATTAACTTTCATTAACACCGGCAGGCCCTGAAAACGAGAACTGCCAAAAAACTATAAACACATATACAATGGATAAGATGACCAATCCTTCCATACAATACTTTTAAACTTCGATCTATGTTTCAACCATAAAAAAGACCTCGACTTCACCTCCGCCACCACATCTATAATCGTTGTGGATGAGGTTTGAAAGACCTTCGCATTCCTTGTATTCCAAATAACCCAAGTTGTGATCATAACAATGCCTTTAATAATCTTTTTCCTCCATTTTCCAGCATGCACATTCTTGTAAAGCATCAACAAATCATCATAATCATAAGCGAAAAATGGATCCAACTTACACCATTTGCAAATGATAGTCCAAATGCCATAAGCAAATTCGCATCCGACCACCAGGTGTCTAATGTCTTCATCCGCAACACTGCACATAGGACATAAAACATCTGGGATATTAATTCTTCTCCTCGCCAAAGCAACCCGAGTTGGTAACCTGTCGCGCTCAGCCCTCCAAGTAATTAAATTGACTTTAATAGGCACCCATCCTTCCCACTTCATATGTAAATCTTGTATCGCAACCCCCGTCCCCTAATTACCCGGGAACGGGCGGCCGCGGCCAGTTTCAGTGGTATCGTTGTTTATCAGTTTGGTAGCGGAAATTACATCAGGACCGTAGTTAGGAAATATTTAATTAGAGTAAAATACCACGCTTTTACAATCTTAAATACATGGGAAATTCCCAAGTTTCAAATACACACATTTTATAGGGATAAACCCAATTTTATTTAAATAAAACATCTCTTTATTTTAGATAACTTTATAGCCACTTTTCCAAGCCTTCAGTGCTGTCAGCTGACTTTTATTTGGCTTTCACATTTTGTTACCTGGAATACGTTTAAAAACATTTTTTCAGTGGGAAATACTGGTGAGTGAATCCCAGTTCAATCAAGATAAGTAAAACCATTTTACAGTATTGAGGGCGGTCGCGCAATTACATTTGTTTCCATCTACTTCAATTACCACCCACGGTATTGTCAACCCGACTTGTGGTTATGTTACTACTCACAATGTAGTAACAAATTTTGTATACAAAACCCCAACATACCGACGATAATTGTAGAATACAAATACTCAATCACTTTTTAATATAATGTAAATCATTTGAGGTTTTGTAAAAACAGATTGCAAAAAGGAGGATTACTCACATTGTTGTCTTAGGGTTTTCTTTAAGGATTTCCTGGTGATTATCTATTAATTACACAAAGCACACGCATTAGTATAATAACCCAATATTTACATTAGTAATACCCTCCCCGAGACGGCATTCCAACGACTACGTCGAGCAGAACCTCGACAGCCGTTACGGAACCCTAGATCAATCGGGCAGTGTATCTAATATGTAACCGGGGGTTAAAATACTTACAACGAGGCAAAGCTTCACTAATTAGGGGGTTATTATTCCCAGTTATAGTGCCTACACTATAGAAATTTGAGAAAGAAAAGTGAAATTTGAACGAGTTGGACTGAAGGCCGATCAAGGCAATTTATAGGGCTGTTCCACCACCCTGTCGCGACTTTCGTAGGATGTAGCAAAGGGCTACGCGGCGAGGGCAGCTAGGGTAGGCCCTTGTTGATGCAGATTTGTGTCCGATGCTTGTCGAATAGATTAGATTTATTATTTTACGCTGAATTTGTAATAGTTAGTGAAACGGTCTATCGAACGTGTATAGACCCGCTCGTTTGAAGTGGTCAAACGAGAGGGTTATTCGGTTGACCGTGTGTGTTTGAAAGACAAAGGGGTGTAGCTATAAATAGCAACCCTTTGCCATTTCAAACACTTGTAGATTGTAGGAGGTTTGAGACCTCACCAGGGAGAGATCACCACTTGATCTCTCCCCGGAACCAAACGGCTCTGGTAAAGGTTCGATTATCTTGTTAATCGGGCCGGCTTATACTCTTATGTTATCAAATCAATACAGGTTAGTCGTTTATCCGTCTATGATCTTCCCGTCTATGAACATAATCATGATAATCACGGTTTCGGTCCGGAAAACGGTCCTACAAGTGGTATCAGAGCCATGGTGCCCGATTTAGTAAATCTAACCGTTTACTAAGTCACATGTGCTCTAGATCTATGATTTTTGTGCTTTTTGTTCAAGATGTAAAAATGGTGAAAATGAGAAAAACTCAGATCTGGAACCGAATATTCAGATCTGTGCTGAAACGAGTGTTCGGTTTTATGTTTTTCACCTATATAATCAAGTTATCATCATCAAAAATCAAAAATACAATGTTTTTGTCAAATCTGCAAAATTGAACAGAGGCTGTGTTCTTGATGTTCTTGGCGAAACGCCCACACCCATGACGAAACAACAAATCTGAATCTATGACGAAACTGAATACACCGACTCAATGACGAAACTGAACCTATGACGAAACAACAAATCTGTTTCGTCAAACTCATTCAAAGTTTCTGTTTCGTCGATCAGATTCACAAACAAACCATTCAGTTTCGTCGACAAGTGTTCAACAACCTGTTTCGTCGGACCAAACAAATCATTTTCGTCGATCAGCACACATGCTTGTTTCGTCGGAGGTCTTTGTTGGCTGAGGTGAATCGCATAAGGTGAAAAGAGGTGTCGGCTGCTGCTCCTTGTGTGTATCGAAGAAGAAAAGGATTTCAGTTGTTTGATGTCTGACTTATTGGATTTGATCGGAGTTTGAATCTCCGATGAAGATGTCGGCTGAACTCAGTAGATGATAGTAGAAGCTGAAACCTCTGGTCAAAGGCTCCGAAATCAACTTTGACAGCATTCTTAAGCTTTTTCGTCATCAACAGTATTCCGGCCAGATTCATTGTCGGCTGCTGCTTGTTGTTTATCGAAGACAGACCTGGTTCAGTTTGAAAATGGAATCGGCTGTTGTTGCTGGGTATCGAAGAGATAAAGGGATTTGTTGGATGTTTGGTGGGTATCGAAGAAAGAGGGACAGAAAGAAAATTGAAGGTTTCTCTGCTTGTCTGTTGTATCGAACAAGGAAGATGAAGACTTGGCTGCTGTTGTTATGTATCGCAGAGAGAAAGAGACGGCTGTTCTTTGATGATGGAAATTAGGTTTGCAAAAGTGAAAGGGGGTTTGGTCCTAATTATTGAACTGATCATTTTATTGATGAGAGGGGTTTGTTTTAATGGATCTTCAAGACTATTGGGTTTGACTCTCTTTTGGACCTGATCGTGCATTGGTGATCAAAGTTAACAAAGCAAAATTAGAAGTTGGGCCATATTTGTTTTGATTGGGCCTCTTTGTTTCAGCTGAAAACTAAACTTCAATACTAATATATTTGGTCATAATTAATATATTGGGCACTCTCCTTAGTCTTCATGGAATACAAGTGTTACAAGTCTTCGTAGACAACAGATTTGCTACAACTAGTGATTTTTCGGTTTGGGCATGTGCACTGATTGGGCCAATTATCACACTCACAAAATTCATTCACATTTTTAGTGGATCAAATATTTCACAAGTGAATTTTAGGTAAATGGCAAGTTGTGCCGTATAGAGATTGATGGGTTCGGGTGTTCGCGAAGATTATTGAACCGGGCTTCCAAATTTTAACATCAAATTCGTACGAATTTGGGAGCGCGCGGGATGTTGCGGCATGATGAAAACAAGAGATGATGAAAACTTGATTGTTGAAAAATTGTGGGGTAGTCACGGTTACCGATGAAAATGTCAAAAATGGTGACGCGACTACAATGGGCCAAAAACCAAAAACAAAACGGTATGTTCACTTCCGCACGTCAGTATTTATGTTTGTTATCGGTTATTCGAAGATGTTCGAAAGCATTTTGTTTATTGTCATATTTTCGCATTTGAAAACGAACGTATGAACCTAGAATGTCAATACCGGTCCTAACGAATCCAAAAGGTCGAAGAGTATATGCCTATGATGAAAGTTTTCAGATTAGGTGTTAGCAGAACCTTGGGGGGATACAAGTCGGATCCTACGGGGTATTAGGGGACGTTCTTATTCAACTAGAATATGCAAAGAAGAAAGCCGTTTTCGTGATTTTTCGAAAAACCGAGAACATTTGAAAGATTCTACTCAGTGGAGAGAGTTTGTTCAGTAAAGATTGACGACAGTTCCGCTAGGTGAAGGGAATTGGTGAACATTTGAAACTTAACGACAGTTCCTTTAAAGTGGAAGGGAATCTGTTAAGGTTTAGAGATCTTACCAAAGAAATGGGGGAATAAAAATTTTTCGTATGTTGAATTTCTTCGGCAAATTTCTAAACGCAATCACAGGTGGTAGAGTTTGTAATTTTCTAGTGACACAAAGACGGTTTACAGAAGACAGTTCACCAGAAACCTCTACCATTGTAGTATGCTTGAAGATCAAGACTTGATGCAGTTTTTAAAAGAATGGAACCCTTATCAAATGCCGGTTGGAGTATTGGAAGATCAGCGGAAGATCGGTCAATTGATCCTTTTGAGGAAATTGCACAACGCTCAACACGGATACGCGTACTTTGAGGGGGAACTATTATACAAGAAGCGTCAAGATACTACTTACCTGGATCATCGGTCAAGGGGGAATTTGTTAACACAGAGAAGATGAATACTTGACTGAAGATCGATTGCAGTTGCATTTTCAGCATTCGACAGCAACGGACAAGGGGGAATTTGTTGATGCAGATTTGTGTCCGATGCTTGTCGAATAGATTAGATTTATTATTTTACGCTGAATTTGTAATAGTTAGTGAAACGGTCTATCGAACGTGTATAGACCCGCTCGTTTGAAGTGGTCAAACGAGAGGGTTATTCGGTTGACCGTGTGTGTTTGAAAGACAAAGGGGTGTAGCTATAAATAGCAACCCTTTGCCATTTCAAACACTTGTAGATTGTAGGAGGTTTGAGACCTCACCAGGGAGAGATCACCACTTGATCTCTCCCCGGAACCAAACGGCTCTGGTAAAGGTTCGATTATCTTGTTAATCGGGCCGGCTTGTACTCTTATGTTATCAAATCAATACAGGTTAGTCGTTTATCCGTCTATGATCTTCCCGTCTATGAACATAATCATGATAATCACGGTTTCGGTCCGGAAAACGGTCCTACAGCCCTAGCTTGTCCGACTCAAACCCTAGCTTTGACACGTATACGCCACGTGGCGGCTCCGGGTGCCGCCGTTTGTCCAAGGCAAGGTCTTCGCGGCCCGCCACAGCTTAAAAATCTGATTTTTAATTAAATTTAATAAAAATAAAGGTATTCGGGGCCTGGTTTCGTATACGAGGTGTATGTTAGGACGTATTTGGACATTTTAAATATTTTTAGGGTGTCAGAATTATTTTGGAGGGTTGTTATATCCTCCCCACCTTGTTTTAGAACTCGTCCTCGAGGTCTACTGGAACAGGTGTGGATATTTTCTCTGCATCTTGGATTCAAGCTCCCACGTGTATTTTGGTCCTCTCTTGGAATCCCATTTTACTTTGACTAATACCAACCTTTTGTGTTTGAGATTCTTGACTTTCCTGTCTTCAATTTGCAGAGCCCTTTCGACAAAATTAAGCTTCTCATTTACTTCTATATCCTTAAGAGGTACTACTAGTGATTCATCGGCTAAGCACTTTTTGAGATTACATACATGAAATACATCATGTATTCCTGCCATTTCCTCTGGCAGTTGTAGCTGATAGGCTACAGGTCCTATTCTTCTAATAATCTCAAAAGGTCCAACATACCTAGGGCTTAGCTTTCCCCTTTTTATAAATCTACCACTCCTTTCCAAGGAGAAACTTTTAATAACACCTTGTCTCCTACATGAAATTCCAACGGTTTTCGCATGTTATCTACATAACTCTTCTGCCGATCAAGTGCTGCTTTTAGTCTTTCCTTGACTTTAACAATCTTGTCGGTTGTTTCTTGCACTATCTCAGGTTCTGATAGTTGCTTTTCTCCAATTTCTGCCCAACAGACTGGAGTTCGACACTTTCGTCCATAAAGTGCTTCGAATGGTGCAGCATTGATACTGGTATGATGGATGTTGTTATAAGAAAATTCTATTAATGGTAGATGATCGTCCCAGTTACCTACGAAATCAATTACACAAGCTCTAAGCATATCTTCCATTGTCTGAATTGTCCTTTCGCTTTGTCTGTCCGTTTGAGGATGATAAGCTGTGCTTAGATTTAGCTTGGTTCCCATTGCTTTTTGGAAACTTGTCCAAAAATGAGAGGTAAAACGGCTATCTCTATCGGAAACAATTGATAAAGGAATTCCATGTAATGAAACTATTTCATTTACATACAACTTGGCTAATTGTTCCATACTGAAAGTTTCCTTCATTGGTAGGAAATGAGCTGACTTAGTTAGCCTGTCTACAATAACCCAGATTGTATCATTAACTTTTTCTTGTTTTGGGTAATTTGGTAACAAAATCCATTGTTATCAATTCCCATTTCCAAACTGGCATTTCTAACTGTTGTAATAAACCTGAGGGTTTCTGATGTTCAACTTTGACTTGTGAACAGGTTAAACACTTAGAAACATAAGTTGCTATATCTTTCTTCATTCCTATCCACCAAAAATTGTTTCTTAAGTCCTGATACATCTTATCATTTCCAGGATGCATCGTATATTTAGACTTATGGGCTTCTTCTAATATACTGTGGCGTAGGTTTACTAATTTGGGTATCCACATTCTTTTCTTATGGAATCTCCAAATTCCATCTGTCCCTTGTTCTAGTTCCGTAATCATTCCTTTCAACTTCTCAGTATCATACTTGATTACTAATTCTTGTGACTTTCTAATCTGTTCATTTAAATCTACTTGTAGATTTAATTTAAGAGAACGTACTCTTTTTGGCTTTTCATGATACTTTCGACTTAAAGCATCAGCTACTACATTTTCCTTTCCTGCATGATACTGGATATTACAATCATAATCGCTTAGTATCTCCATCCAGCGTCTTTGCCTCATATTCAACTCCGTTTGCCCGAAAACATACCTTAAACTCTTATGATCTGTGAAAATGGTAAACTTACTACCATAAAGGTAATGTCTCCAAATTTTTAGGGAAAACATTATAGCTCCTAATTCTAAATCATGGGTTGAATAAATCACTTCATGATTCTTAAGTTGTCTAGAGGTGTAGGCTATAACCTTTTGACGGTGCACCAACACACATCCATAACCTAACTTAGAAGCATCACAATAGACTACAAAGTCTTCAGTTCCTTCTGGTAACGCTAGTATGGGTGCGTTGGTTAACCTTTGCTTAAGAACTCTAAAGGTTTCTTCTTGTTTTATTCCCCATTCAAACTTAACAGATTTACAGGTTAGCTTAGTTAAGGGAATGGCTATTCTAGAAAAATCTCGAATAAATCTTCTATAATAACCGGCCAATCCTAGGAAACTTCTAACCTCGGTTGGAGACTTAGGGGTTTTCCACTTGATAATCGCTTCGATCTTAGTGGGATCCACATGAATTCCTTTATGATCAACCAAATGCCCAAGAAACTGAACTTCTTCTAACCAAAATTCACACTTCTAGAATTTTGCATAAAGCTTTTCCTGTTGGGATTTTAACATGTTTATCAAAATAATTTCATCCAAATGAAATAAAAACGCAGCGGAAATAATATTTAAAACATGTTACTTTTAAGATATAAATTCCATTTATATGAAAAATCCCAATACCTGGATCCATATACGAACATGCATGCTATCAAAATTGAAACACAACCATAGGGTGTTTAGAATACTACCTTCCAAGGAGTAAAAGATATGTAGAAGATGATGCTTCTTGAATGGTTGCCTTCAAGTGTAGAAGACCTCAAGCTTGTATACCCCAAGCCTTCCAACAAACACCTTGATTGTAGCTAGGATTGATACACTCATAAACTCACTTTAAATTCCCTCTTGACCAACCATACCATGGCTGATTTTTAGAGAGCATTTACTTGAGTTTTGCACTTGAAAAAAAAAACTTGAAAAACCCTCTTGTATAACCATCTCATGACCGATTTCTCTAGAGCTCTTTTACTTGATTTTTGAATTTTAAAAGAACTTCTCTAATGGCACATACTTGGCCGATTTTTCTAGAGAGCAAAAAGAAGTCTTCTCAAGTTCATCCTTTTGTAATTTTGTCATACAAAATAAGTTATAACAATTGAGAGAATCTTGGCCACCCAACATGCCCAATCAAGACCCTCCTACACATGCAAATTGCATGTGTATTCATTGGACCACAAAATCCTTGGGAAGAGGGGAAGGGGGCGGCCTAGCTTTTATTTTTATAAAAAAAAAAATCAAATTTCCTTTTATAAATTTAAGTCTTGTTTTATTTTATAACCTTTCATAAAATATAACATCTTATGTTTACAAGACTTATAAAACTTTATATTTTAAAATGTTATTTAACCCATTAAATAACAAAATAAAATATTCTCTCAAAATAAATTATCCATATAATTTATTAGTTTGTCAAGTGCAATTATTTAGAAAACTGATTTCTAAATATTCTAAGTGTTAATATTTATTTGTTTGATTATATCATAAATAAATATTGTAAGTGTTTGTCTAGCTTGTATTTGGGTATGACTCGACTTGGATCATAACGTACTAGCCACATCAATTTAATATGTGTCTTGGTGATCGATGTCGTAAGGTCGGTCAAAAATAAAGTAAAGTGTCCTATTCACCTGTTACTAGTAAAGGGCAAGTAGGGTGTCGAATCCACGGGGAATCAGTGGAAAGTGTAAAAGTTCGTTGTTTTAATTACCATCTATGTCTAAACTAATTGCATTTTGCAGTTGTGAGAATGATTGTGAAAACAAATGTAAATTAGTGTTGTAAACAATTATGAGAAAAGGGACCAACCTCCGGGTTTTCAGGTTATGCAGAAAAACGGTTTACTTAGTTACTACCAGTTGGAAATCACATAGACATGCTCCGTAAAACTTGTTTTGATAAATAATTAACGGACAATATATTTGATTGCAATGATCCACGATCGAAACCCAAAGATTGATGCAAATGAATAGTAATCCAATTAATTACCAATTTCAGATTTCATAAACATTAACAGATTCAATGATTAAAGGTTAAAATCAATGACAACTTAGAATTTAATCCCAATTGTTGATGACACAAACCAAATAATTGATGAACTTGAATGAATATGATAATCAAATATTGTTTAATCGAAACAAGAACGATAAAAACGACTAACCGGATGATTAATCAGTTTCTAATCCAAAAAGTCGTAACCGTATGCAAACCAATGTTCAAATATAAACCCTATTCCCGGAGACGGTCACGGGAGAACTAGCCGCTCATGATGCTCATATCATCCGCAATAGCTTGAAAGAATGATGAAGACCTCCTTGATGCGGTGTTGTGCCGATGATTAAATATGATCATGTGTGGTGTGGAATTAAGGTTGCCGCTAGTTATGTTATGTTGCTCCCCTAATTCCTCGATGGTGGCTGTCAATTCGAGAGATGATGAAGTGTATAAAGAGAGCCCAAAAAATAATCCTTTGCTGCCACTGTTTCGTAATCAAGCCCAGTCCACCAAGTTGGGTCTAAAAACCATTTAATCCACTCACACAAATAGCGCACGTGCAGCCATAATACCTCCAATAAGCCAACCGTAGGCTGCATGTCTATCCGTAAACCTCAAGTGCATGTTTCTGTTTCTTTTGTTATGCATGCCTTCCTCAATTCAGCGCCATATGCCTCCTTGCATGTGGTGATACTTGATTTTTTATTATTAAAATAATAACCCCACATGGCTGCCTCTCTTCACGTGTTATTGCAGCCTTTTTCTTTTTAATGAATGATAAAGAATTCCTATTATAATCCTCAATTAATGCCTTCTCACAAACCTTTGTATGGTGGCTGCCAACTCTTTGTTTAATGAGAATGAGATTGATGTTCTCAATGATGATGTAGATGAAACCAAAATACCCTTTCTTCACACAATTGTATGCGTGTGTATGTAGTTGTATTTGGTGAATGATGGATGATGTGAATTTAATTAATGCTTCCACTTCTTTTCATATGTTGTGCACCCCCTGAACTTCAATCTTGGATATTTCTTGAGTTTCAATCACCATATCTTAACCCGAACATTATCATTCACCTTGTTTATCCACTTTGGCTATTCCGCTTCATCTCTAACCATTCTAACTTCACCGTATTACACGTTTAACCTGAAAAATCACAATCCTTCGTAGTTATCACATTCGTAATACATGATCGTCTAAAACACAATAAAACCCGCAATATAAACACTTTAATAACAAAGTTTCATCCTCTACATCACATCCCCACACTAACCATTGATTGTCCTCAAGCAAACCGATTCGGAATTACTCACCATAATAACAATACCTCTAAATCCCTTAACCGATGCAACAGTTTAAGTCCCAAGTCATACCCGTCCCATAGACTAACACAATCAAGATTGACAGTCCGACAAGCAATTGGTGCAATTTCTAAAACCTAAGACTTGTCTATTCAAAACTAACATGCTTAGGATTATTCACATGCTACACCCCCCTCACAATAAACTCTCATCTCGGCTTAAAAATATGAACTAGCGTGTAATGTGCTAGCATTTATATCACTCAAAACCAAACATGAAATCCTGTAATCATAAGCTTGTATGACAATCACACCTCTACTGTATCATATAACACGGCACATATCAAAAGGACTTTCGGTTTTGGGATGAGGCTAAATGTAGGAGATTTTTGGCTTTTATATTTTTTTTCGTGGCGAACAAATAAACAACCAACCGTGACACTTTATTTGCAAACATAACATACTTTTGGGTTGGTTTCTACCCAAGAACATAAACAATATTCACAACGCTTCTGTTTTTGCTTTTTTTTTTCTTTTTTAATTTTTTTCCTTTGTTTTTTTTTATTTTATATTTTTTTTCTCTTTTTTTTCACTTATTCATAATTTGTCGTTCACGGTCGGTATCAACAATTCACATTAGGTGGACAAATGAAAGGTAAATAGGCTCAACAGGGCTACTAAGGGTGATAACTAGGTAAACACAAAACAAACATAACGGGTGTAAGGGATATCCTAATGCCTTTATCATTTACGTGCACATGTCAAACCACAATCTCAGCATGTATCAAATCATACAAGTTCTAACACAAAATAACATGCGGCCTGCTCTCAACAAATGAATTCAATATGTAAATCATTCTATCAGTTCTACAGGCTCAAAATTCTCACCAAAGAAAGGATAAAAGGGTTGCCGACATGTAGCATATGCAATCTAAAGCATGTTACCCCTAAATAGACATCTCTTTTCAATTCGTTTTTCCTAAAAACACCTGTCGGACCTACTCTCATGAAACTTAAAGGAACAACCATGACCAGGGACTATGTTAGTTTATTACCGGCAAGGAACCCATTAGCGATTGAAACATTCGGTTTTCGTATCCATTTAGTTCACTTAAGGCGATGAAATTCTTTAAAATTTTAGAAATTTTCAATTTTTTTTCACTTTTCATCGTTTTCAATCACTTTCAACCTCTTTAAACTCTTGTCCCAAGCCTTTCCCTTCCCGGGTTTCCATATTCACACACTTGGGCGACATTGTCCCCAATGTATAGTGCTTTTAAAACAAACCCGGGAATAACAACCAAACCATCTCATAAGCGGCCAATCCCTAACACAATTAACTAAAACACATTCCCTAACACATAGAGTTTAACACCACCAAAAACATGAATAGAAATGCAATAATAAAAATGGAACAGACTCCCCTGGTTTAAAGCATAGAAGCCTCATACGTCATGTTCCACCACGACCGTATAGCATTTCATTCGCAGCCGTGTCCAACAAGTACTCGGGTCAATCTCTACAATTAGCATACAAATCATCCCTGTCCAAATGGAGATTGAGTATGGGCAGTTCTGACTGAACTCTAAGCCGTGCATAGTCCGCAACTGCAACTAGAGCGTACTGGGACTTCACCAAACATCCCCACACTTGGACCACTACTCTACATCGTCGGGCTGCCTCCCGAGAGCGCTAAGTTTATGGGTCTTCAGCCAGACCGTACCTGATGTTAGTTCACGGGGGTCGAAGTGAACTTTTACCCACCGAGTTTCCTGCATATGCCCGGTAATTGACACTCCAAATTCCTATATGCTCTCTTCTGCCAACGATATTTGTCGAATCAAATCGGAACAAGTGAAATCCACACTTGCTTGCCGAATTTCCAACGCGTGTTCGATAGTTGACATGTCGGGTCTTCACCTTCTTTCCTATCATGAGTACGTGTGTTGGATCATTGTATAGCCACTTCAGTATACCTTGTCCGGGGTCTTCTTTACTCACCTTTCTCTTATTCCCACTCGAGCCATCATCCCCGACTTTGTTAGTTGGAGTAATCAAAATATGTTGCGGTTCGGGATACACTTGGACTACATCAGTCTCTAGATCTTCAGTAGGTGCTAAGTCTTCATGTGGGTTTAAACATATAACTTCAAGTTCAGGAAGACTTTCAACCTCTTCTTCATCTTCATCAACTAAGACTGGTATTTCTTGTGTTTCTTCAACAAATGCAGGAATGGATGTGGTATTATCCTTCACAGCCTTCAATGTTGCAATTTGTTCGTCTATTCGATTCGATCGTTGGACCATAGCCTCAGTTCTCAACCTACTCTCTCGTGCCATCTCCAGCATAATATCCATGATTTCACCAAGTTTAGAATTTTGGTGTTTACCTTGACAATCATTTTGACTTGCATATTGCTGATTTGAACTCCCTTGGTAATTACCATGATTATTGTATGTTGACTCAGAGTAGTCATGGTAACGACCATTATAATCTTCTTGGTATCTCGAGAAGGGCACCAACTCGGAATCGTAATCATCATAATCCAAATTTTGCTCATACCTTTGGTTGACATTTGACTGATAGTGTCCCTCATATGAAGGTGCCTTGTACCCAGACATCAATTTTTCTTTCCAAAACACCGGGTCTGTCCAAAACACTTGGCAATCTTCATCTGTGTGAATTTTCCCACAACAAGGGCATGACTGATGAGCTCTATCCATGATCCAAAGATTTCACTTCCTGCACAAACAAACTAGAATACCCACGTAGAAAACTAACATATATAAAACACTAAAAACTACAAGAAATATTTTTGGATTTTTTTTTCTAACTTTTTTTCTAATTTTTTTTTTTGAAAAACAACTTACTAAACACTAAGCGCACCGATTCCCCGGCAACGGCGCCATTTTGATCGATGTCGTAAGGTCGGTCAAAAATAAAGTAAAGTGTCCTATTCACCTCTTACTAGTAAAGGGCAAGTAGGGTGTCGAATCCACGGGGAATCAGTGGAAAGTGTAAAAGTTCATTGTTTTAATTACCATCTATGTCTAAACTAATTGCATTTTGCAGTTGTGAGAATGATTGTGAAAACAAATGTAAATTAGTGTTGTAAACAATTATGAGAAAAGGGACCAACCTCCGGGTTTTCAGGTTATGCAGAAAATCGGTTTACTTAGTTACTACCAGTTGGAAATCACATAGACATGCTCCGTAAAACTTGTTTTGATAAATAATTAACGGACAATATATTTGATTGCAATGATCCACGATCGAAACCCAAAGATTGATGCAAATGAATAGTAATCCAATTAATTACCAATTTCAGATTTCATAAACATTAACAGATTCAATGATTAAAGGTTAAAATCAATGACAACTTAGAATTTAATCCCAATTGTTGATGACACAAACCAAATAATTGATAAACTTGAATGAATATGATAATCAAATATTGTTTAATCGAAACAAGAACGATAAAAACGACTAACCGAATGATTAATCAGTTTCTAATCCAAAAAGTCGTAACCGTATGCAAACCAATGTTCAAATATAAACCCTATTCCCGGAGACGGTCACGGGAGAACTAGCCGCTCATGATGCTCATATCATCCGCAATAGCTTGAAAGAATGATGAAGACCTCCTTGATGCGGTGTTGTGCCGATGATTAAATATGATCATGTGTGGTGTGGAATTAAGGTTGCCGCTAGTTATGTTATGTTGCTCCCCTAATTCCTCGATGGTGGCTGTCAATTCGAGAGATGATGAAGTGTATAAAGAGAGCCCAAAAAATAATCCTTTGCTGCCACTGTTTCGTAATCAAGCCCAGTCCACCAAGTTGGGTCTAAAAACCATTTAATCCACTCACACAAATAGCGCACGTGCAGCCATAATACCTCCAATAAGCCAACCGTAGGCTGCATGTCTATCCGTAAACCTCAAGTGCATGTTTCTGTTTCTTTTGTTATGCATGCCTTCCTCAATTCAGCGCCATATGCCTCCTTGCATGTGGTGATACTTGATTTTTTTATTATTAAAATAATAACCCCACATGGCTGCCTCTCTTCACGTGTTATTGCAGCCTTTTTCTTTTTAATGAATGATAAAGAATTCCTATTATAATCCTCAATTAATGCCTTCTCACAAACCTTTGTATGGTGGCTGCCAACTCTTTGTTTAATGAGAATGAGATTGATGTTCTCAATGATGATGTAGATGAAACCAAAATACCTTTTCTTCACACAATTGTATGCGTGTGTATGTAGTTGTATTTGGTGAATGATGGATGATGTGAATTTAATTAATGCTTCCACTCTTTTTCATATGTTGTGCACCCCCTGAACTTCAATCTTGGATATTTCTTGAGTTCCAATCACCATATCTTAACCTGAACATTATCATTCACCTTGTTTATCCACTTTGGCTATTCCGCTTCATCTCTAACCATTCTAACTTCACCGTATTACACGTTTAACCTGAAAAATCACAATCCTTCGTAGTTATCACATTCGTAATAAATGATCATCTAAAACATAATAAAACCCGCAATATAAACACTTTAATAACAAAGTTTCATCCTCTACATCACTTGGGCATACAGAGTCCAACAATCTCCCACTTGCATAAGATACATAGAAGATTGATGTAAATAGTAAAGACCACCTAACTATAGTTTACTACCCCTAATACGTATGACTATATGTCCCATTCAATAACATCATCCCCTTCAAGTCCCTTACTTGAAATGATTTAGGTGAATCTATCATTTATCCTTTCGTTACAGATGTCATGTCAAATCCAGAGACACAGAGTGATCACTCTTTGTTGATTTAACTTTAGCAGGCCTTAGACATCTTACTCTCAATGAATAAGAGGAACAAATCCCATCTTGACTACATACGTCTCTCACAATCACCTTGTACCATACCTGAGCTTAGCCTTATGTACTGTCATATTACTAACAGCGAAAAAAAAGTCAAGGTACAATATTTGGTGAATATCAGACCCAATATGTATCTCAGGTCTGAGGATACTATGATATTCTCCTTTACTCAAATTTACTTATGATCAATCACAGAGGATTCCATGCAGTAATATTTGAGAGCGAGTCAGTCCAATATTTGTATCCCACAAATATCTATGAACCTTGGCAGCAACACTTTGCTCTGTATTCATACCTAATGAATATCCACCAATCCAAGTTCATAATAGTCTTACATTCATATTTGTTCCCACAAGTATGATCGACTACGGACATTTAGAATAAGTAACTTGTTCACGGATTTAAACATGCTAAAATGGAACATAACTCAACATACCATAAAGAGTTATAATAACAATCGTTCCAATATCCAAATACAAAATAGATCAAATCCAATCACTAGAATATCGAAGTCCTAAGGCACAAGTATGATCCTTTCATGCTTTACCCGTTCAAGGAGCTTCGTGAGTGGATCCGCAATATTTTGATCAGTGTGAACTTTGCGAATACATATCTTTCCCTTTTTCAACTTCATCCCTTATGTAGTTGAAACTCCGCTCAATGTGCCTAGTCTTTTGATGTGCACGAGGTTCCTTGATTTTGAGCAATCGCACTATCGTTATCACAAAGATCTCTAGGGATCCTGAATGGTATGGACTACCCTAGATCGGCAATAATTCAAGTGGTAGATCCATATGAATTATCTTGATCAATGAAGCGGCGATGTATTCTGATTCTGTAGTGGACAATGCTACCCTGATTGTGATCGAGAACCATCTTGATCAGTTTGGAAACTCGTATCCATGTAACCCTTTACAACGAATTCCGAAACTCGCATCCCTATAACCCTTTACAACGAGTTCTTCTTAACCGGATCCATATATTAGAAATATATCCTTAGTCCTCCTAAGGTATTTCAATATATTTTTAAAAGTCACCCAATGACCGTTACTCGCTGGTTTCTTTTCATCATGCTTAAAGCGCATGACATGTCCGGTCTAGTGCATATCATTACATACATAATGGATCCTATAGCAGATGCATATGGGATTCCTTTCATTCTTTCTCGCTCATCCTTTGAGCTTGGACATTGAAACGCTTTCAATATTGTCCTCTCTTGAATAGGTACCAGACCTTTCATAGAGTTTTCTATCTTGAACCTTTTCAAGACTTTGTCAATGTATACACTTTTGTTTAAACCTATCTAGTGCCTTGACCTATCCTTATAGATCTTTATTCCTAAATATAGGCGACTTCACCAAAATCCTTAATGGAAAAACAACTTCCAAGACAGGGTTTTACACCTTCCATGGTTGGAATGTTATTTCCACTAGCCTTCTTATACACACAAGCTTTATCGACGTTCTTGATGAATCCATATTCCCTAATCTCTTCATCAAAACGGTGATTTCAACTTCTAGATGCTTGTTTCAATCCATAGATTGATTTGTTTAACTTGTATACTTTGTTAGGATGTTTTGGATCGACAAAACCTTCAGGCTAAACTATATAGACATCTTCCTCAAGATATATATTATGGAAAGCCGTTTTGACATCCATTTTCCAAATCTCATAATCATATTATGCAGGTATGGCAAATATTATCCTTATTGACTTTAGCATTGCCACAGGCGAAAAGGTCTCATCATAATCAACCCCTTGAGTTTGAGTGAAACCTTTTGCTACAAGTCTCGCTTTTATAAGTATCCAAGTTACCATGCATATCGGTTTTCTTCCTAAAACCCACTTACTTCCAACTACTTTGGAGTTAAGAGACGGCACAACCAATTCCCATACTTGGTTGTCATACATGGATTGCATCTCTACGTTCACGGCTTCAAGCCATTTGTCATAATCGGATTTTGACATTGCATCCTGGTTTGTGGTAGGTTCACCCAAATCTACCACGTAGCATCCATCCATGAAAAATCCATATCTTTTAGGTGGACTACTAATTCTACCAGATATGCGAACGTTTTGTGTGTATTGATCAACCACTTGATCGTTTTCAACAACCTCTTGTTGATTGCTAGTATTAACCAAACGTGTATCGGCTTGTGGTTCTTGATCCTCATCAAGTTCCATTGTTCTACTAATTCCTTCCATAAGGAACTTAGCTTTCAAGGACTCAGCCTTTCGAGAAACAAATACCTTTTGCTCTGTTGGATCGTAGAAATAATATCCTACACCATCCTTAGGATATTTTACAAAGATGCACTTACTGGATCGGACTTTCAATTTGTTTGGGGTGTATAGCTTCACATAAGCTTCACAACCCATACTTTTAAATATGATAATGATGGAACCCTTCCATTCCATATTTTGAAAGGTGTCTTATCCACTATCTTGGTTGAGGCCATATTTAATATACGGGCCATTGAGAGCAAAGCGTAACACCAAAATGATAGAGATAATGAGCTCCTAGCTATCATAGATCAAACCATATCCAAATAGAGTTCAATTCCTCTTCTATTGGAACAAAGAACTTTAATTGAGTTGATTTTGTACTTCACCTTTTGAAGGCTTTGAACATTTCAAAACTTCATCTTTGTGTCTTAACAAGTACACATAACCTTAACTACTATAGTTGTCGGTAAAAGGTAATGAAGTATCTCTCACCATTCCTAATCATTGGCTTAAAAGGATCACATATATCCGAATGTATGATACCTAATTAATCTTTTGCTTTATCCCATTAAAGGGCCATTTTACCTTGTAAATTAGATTCACATGTATTAAATGAACCAACTTCATTTGTATCCAAAAGACCATTCTTTTGAAGTGTTTACATGCGACATCTGTTTATATGACTAAGGAGATAATGCCAAAGATAGGTCTTACTCAAATCCATTTTGAGTTTCTTGGTGATTGCTTGGTACATTGAACCATCAAATGATGTATTATTATGAACCAATTCATAAATACCATTTGAAAGCATAGATTTAAAGTAAAACATGTCATTCATCGAGATATAAATGTCATTGTTTGCAAACTTTAAATCAAAATATATTGTCTCAAAAGGGAAACTTAAATAATGTTCCTAGTCAAACTAGGAGCATTCAAACCATTTTAAAACAATTTCCAAACCATTTGGAAGTTTCAAAACATAGTCTCCTTTCTTATAATGCTTATTTCTTTTGAACTCTAGCAACGGATTGCAAATATGAGTTTCACAACCGGTGTCTAATACCCATGTGTTAGAAGTAATAACATTAAGGTCAATATGAATCATTAATATTGTACCTGAGGTTTGCCCCGCATCCCTCTTGTTTTTCAACTCTTTGAGATAGGTTGGACAATTCCTTTTCAAATGCCCTATCTCACCATACTCAAAGCACGGATCGTTCGTGGCAACCTTTGCCTTCTTTTCTATTGGTTTCGGTGGTTCCTCTTTAGTCTTTCTTTTTCTTTTTCCCTTTGAATTTCCCGTTATCATTTGCAACATTTGCTTTGGTGTCGGGTTGATGCCCTTTCTTGTTGCCATCCTCATTGATCGTTAGAATGGATAAAGCCCTTTTACCCATATTGAGCCTCTCGAGGTGATCAATGTGGCTTTTCATCTTAAAGATATAAGATGAGACCGATTGGGTTTCCTCCATTCGACATGCATGAAGCGCTCGAACCGTTTCGAAGTGTTCTACCCTTGCTTGTTGTAGGAACATTTCCTTCAATTGGGTAATCATGTCATACGCCCATGATGTTCAAAATCCTTTTGAATCTCGGGAATCATAATTCCTAACATGAGGCAAGAGGCTTACATAGTATCCTCGATATACTTAATCCAATCGTTATAGGCATCCTTATCTTCCATAAGATGTTCATCGGGATTAGGATCGTTCAACACATATGATATCTTTTCTTACTTAAGAACGATTCTTAAGTTTCGATATTAATCCATAAAGTGTTTTTATTGAGAATATCCCTTTTCAAGGATTATTCTTAGTGATAGGTTACGGACGGTTTTGGGTAATATTGTTAGCGGCCATCTACAAAATTTTACAAGATTCAATTTTAGTGTTTTTGATATTATTATATTTTAATCATTAATACCATTTTATGTCTCACAGACAATTAATAATTAAAATCTAGAATCCAACGTTACATTTAAATATTGGTTAGGTGACCTTTATCCCTCTATTTAAATTAACAAGGTAGTCAACGTTTGACGATTGCAACCCTTTGCAACTTCTACCCATATGGGATCGGTAAAACATCTTTATGTTTAGTTGGCATGTTTAATCCCATCAACACCTTTTGTTCGCCATGCTTCGGTGACCCTAAGTTTATGGTTTCCAAATCAAGTCATCCAACTTACACACACGTGTGAGTTTATACACATAATTGGTTAGGTGACCTTTATCCCACAAACATGGTAAACCCACCTCGAATATACAAGTTCCCTCAAATGTGGTTAGGTGACCTTTATCCCACAAAAGAGTTCCCAAGTGATTCGAGTGTTGTATAAAAGGATGGTGTTTGACATATTTTATAAAAGGGATTTTGAGTTTTCAAAATTCTAGTTTAGAAAACATTATATACCATACATTTGCATGCATTCAAATCCTTGGTACTTTAGTGAAAACAAATTTTCAAGGTTCTTTTTAATAAAACCTATTTTATTATAAAATCATTAGTTTTTAATAAAACCTTTTATTAACCATATTAATGATTTTGTAAAGAACCAAATTTACGCTTGTTGTTGATTATTAGTTTGTTAAGTCATGCATTTCGACATATCATTAAACAACAAAATAAGCAACCAAACAAGCATATCACATAAAGCAATAGGTTCATAACCATAGCCAACTATTTTTGACAACACTTGTTAGCCGAAACAAGTGTGCCATAAGGTTCTTCCTAAGGGGTGAAAAATGACACAAGTAATGTGTCGTTGAACTCCCACTTGATCCCGCATCCAAATGCTTCAAGTATCCTTCTTGTGTTGTGATTTCTCCACTTTCTTTGAGCTTCCAAATGTCTTTTAAATTCAGCTCCAAACTCCTTTGGACTTCAAAAATGTGTTTTGGTTATCGAGTTAAAATCCCGTTGAGAACGATGAAGTTCTTTGGACCGAATATTATGGTCCAAACCAAAACCGCATTTTGTGTGCATCTTCTTTTACAAAATATATCCTAATACATTTTTTCTAGTAAAGTAAAATGCACCTAATCTATTTATTTTACATACCAAATGAAAATAAATAAATTACATATCTTACAAATGGAAAAAATAATAATTGTTACAACCCATTGAATAATTAATAAAATAAATCATAACACAATCATTCAACACAAGGTCATGGCTAGGTTATATGCACTAAAATATATATATCCAAATATATATATAAATTTCAAGAAGCATAAAAAAAATGGTTCCCTTTTATAACCATTTTCGGTTATGTACTAAAAACCGAAAAGGTAAGTTTTGTCCAAACAAACAAATCATCCATATGAAATAATTTTCAAGATTCCCTTATGCATGTTAGAAAATAATCTTGAAAAACCAAGGGATACCTATGTTAAAATTTTGACCATAGGGTTTTATTCAAACCCGAAACCTGAAAATTTTAATCTATTGAAGCATGCACTCATATAAGCGGCTCTGATACCATTGTTGGGATTTTAACATGTTTATCAAAGTAATTTCATCCAAATGAAATAAAAACGCAGCGGAAATAATATTTAAAACATGTTACTTTTAAGATATGAATTCCATTTATATGAAAAATCCCAATACCCGGATCCATATACGAACATGCATGCTATCAAAATTGAAACACAACCATAGGGTGTTTAGAATACTACCTTCCAAGGAGTAAAAGATATGAAGAATATGATGCTTCTTGAATGGTTGCCTTCAAGTGTAGAAGACCTCAAGCTTGTATACCCCAAGCCTTCCAACAAACACCTTGATTGTAGCTAGGATTTATACACTCATAAACTCACTTTAAATTCCCTCTTGATCAACCATACCATGGCTGATTTTTAGAGAGCATTTACTTGAGTTTTGCACTTGAAAAACAAACTTGAAAAACCCTCTTGTATAACCATCTCATGTCCGATTTCTCTAGAGCTCTTTTACTTGATTTTTGAATTTTAAAAGAACTTCTCTAATGGCACATACTTGGCCGATTTTTCTAGAGGGCAAAAAGAAGTCTTCTCAAGTTCATCATTTTGTAATTTTGTCATATAAAATAAGTTATAACAATTGAGAGAATCTTGGCCACCCAACATGCCCAATCAAGACCCTCCTACACATGCAAATTGCATGTGTATTCATTGGACCACAAAATCCTTGGGAAGAGGGAAAGGGGGTGGCCTAGCTTTTATTTTTATAAAAAAAAATCAAATTTCCTTTTATAAATTTAAGCCTTGTTTTATTTTATAACCTTTCATAAAATATAACATCTTATGTTTACAAGACTATAAAACTTTATATTTTAAAATGTTATTTAACCCATTAAATAACAAAATAAAATATTCTCTCAAAATAAATTATCTATATAATTTATTAGTTTGTCAAGTGCAATTATTTAGAAAACCGATTTCTAAATATTCTAAGTGTTAATATTTATTTGTTTGATCATATCATAAATAAATATTGTAAGTGTTTGTCTAGCTTGTATTTGAGTATGACTCGACTTGGATCATAACGTACTAGCCACATCAATTTAATATGTGCTTGGGCATACAGAGTCCAACATTTCCTTCCTTAATAAACTTAGAAGTGCGTGTAGATGCGTTGCATGTTCCTCTTTACTCTTAGAGTAAATGAGAATATCATCTATAAAGACAATTATGTATTTATCCAAATATGGCTTACATATTCGATTCATCATGTCCATAAATGCAGCTGGGGCATTGGCTAAACCAAATGGCATGACAGTAAATTCATAATGGCCATACCTTGTTCTAAATGCGGTCTTAGGAATTACCTCTTCCTGTACCTTTAATTGATGATAACCTGACCGTAAATCGATCTTTGAGAAAAATCGAGCCCCTTGCAACTGATCAAACAGATCATTGATTCTCGGTAATGGGTACCGATTTTTAATCGTGACTTTGTTCAATTCACGGTAATCAATGCACATACGCATTGATCCATCTTTTTTTTAACTTAAAAGATCGGCACTCCCCATAGCGATGAACTTGGTTGTATGAATCCCTTCTCCAGTAGTTCGTCTAACTGTTTCTTCAACTATTGCATTTCTGCAGGTGCCAAACGGTAAGGTGCTTTGGCAATTGGTGTTGTTCCTTGTAGTAGTTGGATTCTGAATTCAACTTCTCTGTCTGGCGGTAGTCCTGGTAGTTCTTCGGGAAACACATCTGGAAACTGGGATACTACTGGAATATCTTTTAATTCTTTTTCTTTAGTGTTAATGATTATAGAAATCAAATACACTAATGACCCTTTTCTTATATAACTTACTGTTTTAATCACAGAGATGAATTTCGTGGATCTAGAGGGCTTATCTCCTTTAATTGTGATCTTTTCACCCTTTGGTGAATTTACTTGAATCGACTTTTGATCACATAAAATACTGGCTTTATTGGCTATTAACCAATCCATTCCTAGTACAACATCAAATCCTACCAGATTCATTGGGTAATGGTTTGCAATAAACTTTTGATTTAAAAATTCTATTCTTGCTCCCTGCAAGATTTCGGAAATCTTAATGGTTTCTCCATTTGCTGTTTCTACTAAACATTCTTGCGGGAGTTTAGTTAATGGTTGATTGAGAAGTTTGCAAAATGAAGTATTAATAAAACTTTGTTTCGCACCAGAGTCAAATAATACTTTAGCAAAAACATCATTAACTAAACACGTACCAGCAATCACGTCTGGAATAATCTTGGCTTCTTCTGCGGTCAGAACAAATGCTCTAGCATTTTTAGTAGTCTTGTTGTTCATGGCTGGAGCTAGTTTCGGACAGTTCAGTTTGATGTGACCCTTTTCTCCACAGTTGAAGCACATTCCATTATTAGGTTTCTTCCTACAATCTTCTTCCTTGTGTCCTGGTATCTTGCAGAAATTGCAGTAAGTGGAGCATCTTCCTGAATGCTTCTTCTTGCAGGCCTTACAATAAGGTGCAGAGGTAGAACCTACATTTTTCCCACGGTTGTAATTTCCATAACGAAATTCTTGGGTAAGCCTTTAAGCTAGGTTCCTCCTCTGGTCATCTTCTCGTGTACGTACTAATTCATCAGTCAAGGTGTTTGCTAGTTCTACAGCTTCTTCTATGGTTTGGGGTCTAGATGCCTTGACTACATGTCTAATCTCACTGATTAATCCCCAGATATAGCGGGATATTAATACTGGTTCTGGTGATGCAAGGGTGGGCACTATTCTAGCATATTCAAAGAATAACGTAGTGTAACCCTTACTATCCACTCCAGTCATCCTAAGGTTTAAGAATTTCTTTGCTATATGTTCCTTTTCATTAGGAGGGCAGAATTTCCTTTCTACCATGTTTTTAAATTCCTCCCATTCCATATTGTAAACATTCACCACGTATTAATATCACAAGATAATAATTAATGAAAACGCTTACACAACACGCATATTGATCAAAATCGTCGAACATTGCGACTTACTCTACTTTATATTATGCGTCCAAATATATTACAATACAACTGAAAATGAAATTACAATACTATTAGGCATCCGTAGCTATTGTCTATATATTTTTTTTTCAAACATACACACATATTATATATTATTATTATTATTATTATTATTATTATTATTATTATTATTATTATTACTGGTATGGGTTCATCCAGAACTCCATATTACGCTCGTCATACTTCCAGACGAGTCGTTCTCCTATCTGTCTCATCCTCTCACTAGCTTCTAAAATCTCCTCACCAAAGGTTTGGAGTTCTTGCACATTTTCTGCACACATTGGGGGTGCAGGGGCTGGTACTGGGTTTGGGAACTGGGGCATGGGTTCTTGGTAATTGTAAGGATTCTCTAGAATTTCCATGATGTATTGATCGTTATCATAATAGGGGTCTAGAGGGTCCAGGTCTGGGTAAGCTGCTAGGTTTGGCATGGGTTCCTCTGGTATTGGGTAACTTTGTTGGTAATCCCTATGGTCGTCAAACCGCGGGTCGTAGTCTGGGTCTAAGGGATTGGGTGCTGGTACTCTAGGTATCTTAGTGGAGTCAAAATCAGGCATTGGGATTTGATTTTCTGAGTTGACTTCAATTTCCATTGGTTGTGTGGGAAACAGTGGTAATGCTTGGGGTGCTATGAGTTGCTCTAAATTAGGGTCTGCAGCTGTAGTTGCTAAAATATGAAAGTTTGCTAGACTCCTATTGAGCATATCCTGGGTGTGAGCATCTGTTTCTCTCTTAATGGCTGCTAAAGCACGCTGTTGTTGTAACTTTTTCATCCTTTTCCTACGTTTATGCGCTCCTCTGCTGAACCATCCTCTCTTCTTGGGAGGGAATGGCTCTTCAGATTGGGCCTTGAACACGAATATCACATCTTAATTGTCAGCTGAATACCCTGAGAGGGTACGCTGTGAAGAGGTGCCTTCATCCCTAGGTGAGCTGGACAACTGACGGTAAGTGTCTGAAGGTCCTTGGTCGCTCATACTGTAAACTAACAAATAGTCAAATAACACACAATAATAAAATACAGATATACACGTAGTTTCATAGAAAATTTCCTGACATTTTGAATAATATCTTGGTGTCAGCAGAACACTTATGTGGCTAAAACAGTGGCTTAGCTCTGATACCACCTTCTGTCGCAACCCCCGTCCCCTAATTACCCAGGAACAGGTGGCCGTGGCCAGTTTCAGTGGTATCGTTGTTTATCAGTTTGGCAGCGGAAATTACATCAGGACCGTAGTTAGGAAATATTTAATCAGAGTAAAATACCATGCTTTTATAATCTTAAATACATGGGAAATTCCCAAGTTTCAAATACACACATTTTATAGGGATAAACCCTATTTTATTTAAATAAAACATCTCTTTATTTTAGGTAACTTTATAGCCACTTTTCCAAGCCTTCAGTGCTATCCAGCTGGCTTCTATTTGGCTTTCACATTTTGTTACCTGAAACACGTTTAAAAACATTTTGTCAGTGGGAAATACTGGTGAGTGAATCTCAGTTCAATCAAGATAAGTAAAACCATTTTACAGTATTGAGGGCGGTTGCGCAATTATATTTATTTCCATCTACTTTAATTACCACCCACAGTATTGTCAACCCGACTTGTGGTCATGTTACTACTCACAATGAAGTAACAAATTTTGTATACAAAACCCCAACATACCGACGATAATTGTAGAATACAAATACACAATCACTGTTTAATATAATGTAAATCATTTGAGGTTTTGTAAAAACAGTTTGCAAAAAGGAGGATTACTCAGATTGCTGTCTTAGGGTTTTCTTTAAGGATTTCATGGTGATTATATACTAATTACACAATGCACACGCGTTAGTATAATAACCCAATATTTACATTAGTAATACCCTCCCCAAGACGGCATTCCAACGACTACGTCGGGCAGAACCTCGACAGTCGTTAAGGAACCCTAGATCAATCGGGCAGCGTATCTAATACGTAACCGGGGGTTAAAATACTTACAATGTGGCAAAGCTTCGCTAATTGGGGGGGGGGGGTATTATGCCCGGGTATAGTGCCTACACTATAGAAATTTGAGAAAGAAAAGTGAAATTTGAACGAGTTGGACTGAAGGCCGATCAAGGCAATTTATAGGGTTGTTCGACCACCCTGTCGCGGCCCGCGAAGGATGTAGCAAAGGGCTATGCGGCCCACGAGGGCAGCTAGGGTAGGCCCTAGCTTGTCCGACTCAAACCCTAGCTTCGACAAGAATACGCCACGTGGCGGCTCCGGGTGCCGCCGTTTGTCCAGGCGCTCGCGGCCTGCGTAAGACCAAGGCAAGGTCTTCGCGGCCCGCCACAGCCTAAAAAATCTGATTTTTAATTAAATTTAATAAAAATATAGGTATTCAGGGCCTGTTTTCGTATACGGGGTGTATTTTAGGACGTATTGGGACATTTTAAATATTTTTAGGGTGTCAGAATTATTTTGGAGGGTTGTTATATCTTGCATCCCATTAACGCCTTCTCTAATTAACTCCTTGAACCAAGAAACCGTGAATGTCCCAGCAGCCCCATCGTCCCATACCCACTTATCAGAATTCCGAGCCATGTTGCCTTCCGATAACATTCTTTCCAGATCTTGCAACTCCGAAAGCTCCTCCACTAGGACTTCTATACGACCTTCCTGAGAACATTAAACCATTTCTACCTTGTGCAACTCTATCACCAACCTTGCACTTTTTATTTTTATCAAGTTTATACAAACAAGGCCATCGTTTCTTTAGAATATCATCACCCAGCCACTGATCAGACCAGAAACACAGTTTATCCCCCTTTCCAAGCACCCCCTGAATCAATTGGTGAATAGACTTATCTTTCACTCGGATCGACTCCAAATAAGTGACAATGGATTTCCAACAACCGGTAATGGATCGTTTAACCGGAAGGAAACACCAACATCCCCTCCCACCATGAATCGCCTAGATAAATATTCTCCATATCGAACTACTCTCCACGGTGAATCTCCAAGCCCATTTAGCTAGAAGCGCCAAATTTACATCCGTCAATCTCGAAATTCCCAACCCCCTTTTTTTCTTGGGAGTAGTAACCACCTCCCAAGACACCCAGTGAACTTTTTTGACATCATCAGAACCTGACCACAAGAAGTTTCTCATCAATCTCTCCATATGCTCCAACACCTTCACATGCGCCTTATAGAGGGACAAGTAGTATATTGGAAGGCTCGATAATACCGACTTAACAAGAGTTAACCTTCCCCCCATTGATAGTGTCTTCGCCTTCCACGTCGAAAGCCTATTTTGAATAGTTTCAATAACCGGGCTCCAGTGACAAGCCCGAGTCATATTAGCTCCAACTCTAATCCCCAAATAATCGAAAGGAAGAGTACCCACCCTACAACCAATAACCGCCGCCATATTCTCCACATCCCTATCATTTAAACCAATCCCATACAAATACGATTTCTGAATGTTAATTTTAAGACCCGAGCACAAGTGAAAAACCCGGAGCACCCTAGCCACACTCTCCATATTCTCTTTAGACCACTCTCCCACTACCAAAGCATCATCTTCATAAAAAAGGTGAGAAATTGTCTTTGTATCACTATCAAACCATATCCCCTTTATCTCCCCCAATTCTACTGCTTTCTCAAGCATGCATTGAAGGACTTCCATTACTACCAAAAATAGAAAAGGAGATAATGGGTCTCCTTTAATAACTCCTTTTTCACACTGAAACTCAAACGTGGGAGATCCATTAACCAAGACCGCCGAACGAGCCATTTCTAAAATCCCTTTCACCCAAGTACACCACCTATCCGGAAATCCCATCTGCTCTAAAGTAGATAATAAGAAGCCCAATTAACATTATCATATGCCTTCTCAAAGTCAAGCTTCAACATGAAAGCCCTTTTACCTCTCTTCTTAAGCCACCCAATAGTTTCATTAATCATTAGAGGACCATCCAAAACAAATCTCCCTCTAAGAAAAGCTGACTGAGAATTCAAAATAACCGAGTCCAGGCATTTTTAATCCGTACAGCCAAAACCTTGGATATAACTTAACTAATGATCCCAACTAAATTAATGGGTCTGTAATCTTTTAAACCCACTGGTGTTTTAGATTTCGGGATCAAAATAATAAAAGAGTAACTGCAACCCCTACTGATAACACCATGCTCATGAAAACGGTTAAACATATTAATAAAATCCTCTTCCAAAAAACTCCAGAAGAATTTTACAAACCTGAAGTAAAAACCGTCTGGTCCCGGAGCTCTGTCCGAACCACAATCAAAAACTGCTTCCTTGATTTCCTCTCTCGAGAACTTAGCTATCAACTCTTCACTATTGTTTCCTTGAAGCGTTTTCATATTATCGCAAATAATTTCTGGTCTTCTCTTTAACTCATCCGCAAAATGACTTCTAAAGTGCCTGAACACCAAGTTTTTAACCAAGGATGGCTTCGACACCCAAGAACCATTAACCATTAACCCTGGGATCGCATTCGCCGCCTTTCTCCCATTAACCATCCCATGGAAGAAGGCTGAATTTCCATCCCCATCTATGGCCCATATTAATACATAACTTCTAAATGGTTTTATTTTTCTCTTTTAGTACAACATTTAATGTGTATTAAACTTTTCATACAGCCCTTCAACTTTAATGAATTTCTTTTGACCAATTATACAATAGCAATTGGACTTTCATAAAGTTAATTACATCCACACACTTGAATAAAAAAATTCATACGTTTAATTCTTTTTTTCTTTTTGTTTCCTTTGTTTATTCTACTTACTGTAATTGAAACTAAGTTTTACATTTTGACGTATTTACCTAACCGTGCTACTTTCTTTTTATTATCGACATTTCAACATCATTATTTTTTTACGTGGTAAATGTTAATGTACAACTGATTGAAACCGAGTCTTATATAATTTCTACTTGCATCTACACCCGGCGCAACAAACGGGATACACCCACTTATTATAATAAATATGATCAAGTTACAAATATTAAATATACAGGTTATAAATATTAAATATAGTGTCGTTGTTGTCAACGACCTAATATCTATCCTATAGCTAGTCTTGAAAAAGTTGTCAAAACCTCAAACTTTGCGTGAAAGGAGGCCGAAGCCTATTTAACGAGAGACTGATGGAGGAAAAATAAGTGAAACGTTGGACTGGCAGGGAGAATATTCAAAAGTGGAACTGTCAATGGTCAATGACTTCTACTAGGGGTTATTAAAAACCAATTTCACTAATAATAATAATAATAATAATAATTGTATCCATAACAACAATTTAATAATTAGACTTAATTATAAGCTTAGGGTATGATTTAATTTTAAACAAATTGGATGGGTTAGAGTGTAAATGACCTTGAACCTGAAGGATGGTATTGAAAATTTTCATCTAAAATGATTTTTCCTCTTCGATTCTAAATTCCGAAACCGTGAAACTCCGAAACCAACAATTTGTTCTTTTTTCGTAACAGATGAAAAATAATTAGGATTGATGATTAAATCACTAATTATGTGTATTGGAAACAAATAATCTTGTTAATGTTCGTAAACTAATCTGTTCTCACAAATTCACATACTTTCTCTCGCAAAATATTTTGAACCTCCGCTACACTGATTGAAAATTCGAAAGTCACCGCAGCAATAACAACAACCATTCCACCAGGTCGCAACTTAACACCACTGTACAAACTTGCCATCAACAAACCACAACCACAACCACCATTCCACCACGTCGCAACTTAACACCACTGTACAAACGTCGCAACCACCATTCACAGCCTTCTACCACCATGAACCAGGCATGGGACAATCTCCCCGTTTTCCTCTTTTGAACTCTATTTCATATTTTGTAAATTGATTACGGCCATCTTCTCAGAATTGATACGAAATCATCATACCGACGTCACTAATTCGTCTTGACCACCTCATACCATATACATTTTGTTCGAGTGCGTTTAATTCACCATCAGGTACCAGTAATCAACCTATATTATTTCGAAAAGCTAGAGATCTTTGTTCTTCTGATGGTACACAAATGTATGGCATTTGTCTTTAAGGGTCTCAGAATGAGCGTTGCTATGACAAACCCTCGCCTGGCTGTATTGGGGCAATTATCACCGATGTTGATCATGTATGCAGTAAGTTTGATATTGTCATACGTACCAGGGAAGGCACGGCACAACGGATAAGCAAATTGCATAAGTTTTACATGCCCCTACAATATCCCTTGCTAATGCCTTTTGGCGATAGAGGTTGGTCTCCTGAGTTATTGCGTAGGACAACTGATGGCTCATGTAAGAAGATGACTGTGAATAAGTACTACAACTATTTGTTGCATGACCGTGCCAATGTGTATACTTTTCTATTACGAGGAGGTAGACTATTTCAACAGTTTCTTGTGGACGCAGACGTATGTGTAGAGGAAGACCGCCTAGATTATGTCAGACGAAATCAAAATGTTTTACGGTCTGAGTTTTTACAAGGCATTCATGATGCCATGCAGTGGGGAGACACCGAAGGACGTGCAGTTGGAAAACATCCCTTTTTGCCGTCATCTTTTGTTAGGGGGCCACGTTACATGTATAAGCATTATCAAGATGCTTTGGCCATTTGTCGTGTTCATGGAAATCTGCAGTATTTCATTACATTTACATGTATTGTAAAATGGCCAGAAATACAAAGATATTTGTCTCAATACCCTGTTTTGAAAGCTCAATATCGTCCTGATATCATTGCAAGGGTTTTCCAGCTAAAGTCAAGTTGTTAATTAGATATTTAAAGACGTCTAGGCCTTTTGGTGAGGTTGTGCAGGTATTTTCGTCTTTGTCTTCCATTTGTTGTTGTAAGGTTTCGCTTCAATATTTTAATGGCACTGTGTTCTTTGCTAATGATTTTGCATATCTATATACCATAGAATTTCAAAAGAGAGGTCTACCGCATTGTCATTTTTTTGTTAAGGGCTTTTGATATTGATAAGATACGGGATGCAAGTCAAACTGATGAGTTCATTTGTGCCGAGATTCCGGATCCTGTTAGTGATCCATGCTTGCATCGAGTTGTGACCGAGATTATGATGCATGGGCCTTGTGGAAGTGTTAGACCAAATTCGCCTTGTATGGTTTCTGGGACATACTCAAAGAATTTTCCAAAAGCAAACCAAGATCATACTTCATTTGATGATAAGGGTTATGCTCATTATAAAAGATGCGCAAATGGACCTTCAATTAATAAGAATGGTGTTCATCTAGACAATCGTTATGTGGTCCCTTACAATCCATCTTTATGCAAACGCTTTATGGCACACATCAATGTTGAGTATTGCGGATGGAATATGTTTATTAAGTATCTCGTCAAGTACATATCAAAAGGTGCGGACCATGTCTATTACAAGGTTACACGAACGCCTATAGATGTTGCTAGCAACCGTCACAATGATACCACCAATGTTGACGAGATTCAAAACTACCTGGATGGACGTTTTTTAGGTCCTCATGAGGCTTCCTGACGGATCTTCAACTTTTACATACATGATAAAAATCCAACAGTCCAGGTTCTTTCAGTCCATCTAGAGAATATGCAGAACATAACATTTCGTGACAAAGATATTCTTGATAATGTAGCGTCGAACGAGTTTACCAAAAGAACTACATTGACTGAGTGGCTTACTAACAATGTGTTTGATGCTTCTGGGAGGCACCTCGATATGTCGACTACCTTAAAGATTACAAATGGGACTTGACATCAAAGCGTTGGATATGACGTTCAACAAACAAGACACCATCCATTGGACGGTTGATATACATTCATCCATCATGTGGTGAAGCATTTTTTTACGTATATTGTTGGGCCATCAGAAATGTTGTCGGTCTTACGATGACATTTGGAGTGTTAATGGACATCTTTGTATTACCTATTGAGATGCATGCGAGCAAATGGGATTGATTGGTGATGACAGAGAATGGTCATCCACTTTTGAAGAAGCTTCTTGCTGGGCAACATCTTCTGAGTTACGATAGTTATTCGTTAAAATTCTGTTGTACTGCGACATTTCAAACCCAGTTCAACTTTGGAATGATCACTGGCATAAGATGGCTGACGATGGACAAAGAAACTTTGGCTTAAATAACGATGATGACATGATGCAATTTATTTTGTATGAACTGAATTATTGTTACGGTCTGAGACCTCAGGTTCATTGTTTCTTAATTTTGGATTGCCAATGCCTAACTCAGGAATGTTGGAACGTCTGACACACAGGTTGTTAATGGAGGAGAAGAACTATGATAGGCAGGCTCTTTCAACTGAACATGAATATGTGTGAATAAATTAAATGTTGAGCAATAGTTGGTATATGATCATGTCCTTTCTAGGATTGCGTCTGACGGTCAACCGCTTACATTTGTGTATGGTCATGGAGGCACTTGTAAGACTTTCTTATGGACATCGATTCTTGCTACTTTACGTTCAACTAGAAAGGTAGTTTTAGTTGTCGCATCTTCAGGAATTGCATCATTGCTTTTGCCATCTGGTAGAACTACCCACTCGCTTTTTAAAATTCCTTTAGATTTGACAGACGAATCAGTTTCTAATATTAAGAAAGGCTCACATCTTGATGTGCTTTTGAATGAGGCATGTCTGATAGTTTGGGATGAAGCACCAATGAATGAAGGAGATGCTATGAGGCACTTGACAGAGCACTCAAGGATCTCTCAGATAACATGGAAAAACCTTTCAGTGGTAAATCATTATTGCTAGGTGGAGACTTTAGGCAAACCTTGCACATTATCCCAGATCAACCAAATCATCCCTATTGTCTTGCACGTTGCCAAGGTCTTACCTTTGGCACTACTTCAAAGTTTTAAACTGATAGAAAACGTGCGTGTTTATAGGCTATGCCTTTCAACTGAAAGACAACAATAAATGTCAGCTTTTTCGTCATGGTTGGTTGTTATCGGAGATGGTAACATAGGTGAACCGGACATCAAGGATGCGATAAATACCAAATTCCTACGTATGCCACCTCACTATCTAATATTACATAATGAAAATGCATTGACAGATCATATACGTTTCGTATATGATGGCACCACACTTAATTCACCAACTGCTTTGGCATTATCAAGGAAGGCAATTGTTTGACCAAAGAATGAGACAGTGGAAGAGATAAATGAGAAGGTTATTAACATGATAGAAGGGACTTCGACAACATACCATAGCGCCGACTCGATTATGCCCCATCCTTCGGCAAATGCTGACATTGAGTCGTTGTATCCACCAGAGTACCTAAATCTTCTTAACTTTAGCGGTCTCCCACCTCATATCCTTTAGCTAAAGATAAATGCTCCAATCATTTTGCTTAGAAACCTAAACCCTCTTAAAGGCCTTTGTAATGGGACACGAATGATAGTAACACAATTGCTATCAAGAATCATTGATGCGCAAATAATGTCGGGGAAGTTTATTGGCAGGTGGGTATTCATACCAAAGATTTCTCTGATCCATAAAGACCCAGAACTTCCATTTCAATTTAAAATAAAACAATTTCTAGTAAGGCTATGCTACGCAATGACCATAAACAAAGCCAAGGGCAATTACTAGACAAAATAGGGGTATACTTGCCACAGCCAATATTCACACATGGTAAATTATACGTTGCCTATCAAGGGAAACTGCTCCCGAGTCACTATGAATACTTATAGTACCAGATGGTAACAATGATGAGAAAATTACCAAAAATATAGTTTACACTGACTTTCTTGCTGAGATTAATAGTCTTTACTAAAACACACACATACACATAATTTACTTTGCAATTGAACAAAGTCTACACAGTTGTAAATAAAGTATAAAAAGGAATATTTTTTTGGGTCTACGAATGGTATGCATTAAGATTTCCTATATAATATATATCTTTTATATTTTCGCACAAATACCTACTACTTCCTACGTAAACACGTCGGATTATTTGCTTTAAAATTTTGTTATAGTTTACCAGCACAATCTTATTTTTATTACCAACATAAAGCATTATTTCATTCGTGCTGACCTTGTTGCTAATGGTAAACATGCAACCTACATAATATAAAGAGGATGGCAATCAAGCGCGTACGGGATATTTGGCCTATGGAAAAGCCACAACTTACAGAAATCAGGGTTGTTAAGAAATGGATTGTGGTTGCTAAGCCAACACTGAACACGAAGGATGAGCTTTGCTATCAGTTTGTTGATCAACATGTAAGACATACCTAATAAATGTTATCTTTTTCTAAAGTTCACATGAACAACAAACAAATTGATGCTTATTCTTATATTTTTTTGAACGGCAATGCTTATTCTTATATTATTAAACCTTATATCATTTTTATGATAAATTGCTAAAAGAAATCAGAGTTGCTAAAATAAACTGCTTTTACTTTTCATTACCTAAAACAAATCAGAGACATTGTACTGTAGTAAATTATACAGTCGGTTTTAACCAAATATCCTTTATTGGTAGCCTACTATTGAATCAACAGGAAATTTAAAATGATTTTTACATGCTGTCTTTGTACTAGCTAACCGTTAAACATGATTATCAATGCAGGGCGATGGTATTGAAGCCACCGGCGACGCACTTGAAATTGAGTACTTTGACTCAATAATTCGCCTTAACTCATGTTATAAGGTTAGTGGGTATATATGTACAAACGCAAGAGACTACATCACTACTGTTAACCAAACTGCCTAAATCGTAATTGGACGGAAAGCAAAATTTGTGCCTGTTGAGAACCCCAACATACCGAGCATGTGTTTTAGTTTTATATCATATGACCTTCTGTTCAACAGGATCAAAAACAACAAAATACTAACAGGTACATCTAAACACTAATATATAACTGACACTACACTAATCTATTAATAAGCGTCTTTATTGCTTGAAAAAAAAAATCTAGATTTTATTAGTCGTGTCGAGAAGAACAATCCATTTACTGCCAGTAAGAAGGTAATCTTAACAAAGGTGGTCCTACGTGACGAGCGGTAAGCTTAACAAACATTCCTAAACGATTTGACACCACTGTTGAATCATAACAACAACAAATGATTCTTTACAATACAGGATTAACAGGGTAAAGATAACTCTTTGGCCAGACAAAAGGCATCTGATCGGGACAGATGTCGGACCGGGCAACATTATGGCAATCACATCAACACATGTTAGGACCGGTTTTGACTCCGTTTCACTTGCGAACTGAACGTGTGCCGTGTGGAATCCGTACACGAACGTGACCGAACACACGAGAACGTAATTTAAATGGTGATTCTATTGATTGATATGAAATCGTACAAAGCACCTGAATCACGATGTCACTTTCTCTCTCTAGCTTCTCTCTCTAACCTTCAAAGCTCCAAGTCTCAAATGTGACAAAAAGTTCTAAACCTAACACCTTAGGTTCCTATTTATAGGCCAAGGATATAAGGAGATTCTCCTTATTTACAATAATGCCACCTTGCCTTTCTAAACTAGATATTACAATAAAACCTAGAATTTAACAGTTTCATCTACGATTTGAGATGATGGAGGCGATAGACTTAAATGCACTAACAGACTACCCCTTGGATATTGCCGCAGTCAATCTCAAACATTTAGTCAGACTCGTAGCGTCTTATCTTTCTCTCTCTCACTAAGTCTTATTGTTTGAACAGAATCCCCGTGGATCTGTTTTCAGCTTCAACTCCTTCCTTTCGGTAGACTCTTCAGGCTCCCCCTTTCGTCAAGCTTCCGTGCTTTGGGATCGACACCTGGCATTCCACTAACAAGCTCCTCTGGGATAGTTTCATGGCTCCTTGAATCCATGCTTCCTCTTGCGTTGAGCTCATCTTCAGACTCCCCCTTAGACTCGGCTATCGGGATCGTAGTATGGAACAACATCTGCAATCACTCAAACATTTATAAGTAAAACATTTTGATCATCCAGGATTGAAAATCCTGCCTCTCTCAGCTTATGCTAAAATATTTTACAGTGAAAGCATTTACAGATTGTCCAGGAATCGTACCCTGGCTCTATTATACTTTCTAAATCAAGATCCTGGCTCTAAGATATAATAATATGAGAATATCCAGAATTAACTTGATCCAATCCCTATATCAACAATCGTTAAAGATTTGGCAGTTTTAGCGAACAAAATCGGAAACTGGCTCTTTTACAGATTTTAACAATGTGAGCATCCAAATCCCTCACAGATAATCATCCAAGTCCAACTTAATGACCTTGGAGATATCACAAACTGTTTTTTATTTTTTAAAATTTCAAGTTTCAAATTAATGAACTTGTTTATTTTCAAAAACACGATCAACATATTTAGATTTTGAAACTCAGCTTCCCAGACATCGGTTGTCGAAAATAAAGCAGAAATCAAAATCTTTTTGTATTTTCTGAAATATAAAGCAGTAAAGAAATATGTACAAACATATTTACAGACAATATTTTTGTTTGAGTTTGCGTTAGAGGATCATATCAGTTTTTGACAAGTCACAAGTACCGTTGAGCTTAGTTACACATTAAGAATTAAACAATTCACTTAGATTGTCGATATACTGATCCACTTAAATTTTCACACAAATTTCAACTTATTCAGGATACGAATTAGGTGTTTTAAAAACTTAAACTCATTCATGTGTCCCACCTCTTGAATATACTCCCGTATCCAGATCCCAATATTCAGTCTTACAGGTGAGTATACCTAGATGATATCTGTAAGGGGTTATTGTAGGTCCCTCTCGGAGGATCGAGAACAAACCTAAACCTTGTTATACTAACTCACTAGCGAGTGCGGAATCCAAGCTAGCAAGCAAACCGGGATGATGCAAGAACAAACACAAGAACACACAAGACTCAACGATTAACACCACTTGTATTAATGCGTATGAAAGGTTCCGATTACAAGCACAATGTTTACAATCAGTTTGCAAACTCTCAAAGTGTGTGTGTGAGTGTTTTCAGCAGAATGCTCTCTATCTCTCGGGTGTGCATCCTCTCTAAAACAACACACTGCATGGATATTTATATACCCAGCTCAACATGTCTGGTCCGAAGGATCCGATAGATGGTCCGAAGGATCATCTATCGATGACAATGCTTTCGAAGGATCAGCAGGGACCTCGAAGGATGATCCTTCGAGGTCTATTAATCGAAGCATATCTTTCGAGCACCTCGAAGGATCATCAGTATCCTTCGAGGAGCTATCCTTCGATACAGACAAACAAACATATTACAAACTTATTGGCCAAGTCAAACTAGGAGGATAGTTGACTAGGTCAACTTACAGGACATTGTTTACATACAGACCGAATACAGACAAAGTACAGACACAAGTGCACCAACAAACTCCCCCTTGGCTGTAGCTTTGTCTTTATCTTCTCTAATTGCAGGCTCGTCTCGAACTTCGACGGTCTTTGGTCTTCGAGTTCCCAAAACTCTGATGTCCTTTCAAGTCTTCATTGTCGGAGGATCTTCAAAGTCTTCACGTCTTGAAAGCAAAGAGTGTATCAACAAACTACCCGTATCATGTAGGAAGTGTGTTGACAAACTCCCCCTTAACATAAGCTCCCCCTTGAGTTATGCTTGTGAAATACTTTATCTTTATGAAGTGAGATCCTTGTGGTGTTGATGATGGCCAGCGGCAACTCGATCATCTTCATCACTTGAGTGCCTTCACGTCGTGTCTTCATTCCAAAGCTTGTCATCGACCATGTTCTCCTTGCCTTTAGAATCTGCACATGCAAGAAATCTAAACGCGTAATGAGAACAACTGCTTGGAATATAGTTAACATAAACACATGACACACGGATGACCATGTCACAATCAAACACCGTCCGATAATTTGAAAGTCTAATAGATTTATCAATTTCAGATTTAACTTTCAAAACATGCAAATTTCGACCGTTTATGAAGACTTAGTCAATTCGGTTTTCATTCAGGTTTCAGGCAACGAAGACTCGAGTTCCAACATCGTACGATCAAAAATAAAGTAGAAATAAAATCTTTTTGGCTTTTAAAAAGTTTATATTAAAACACACCTAAAATCTTTTTGGTATTTTTGAAATTAAAAGACAACAATTTAATATCCTTTGAGTGTTATCAAACGACATCACCGCTAATGTCGTGCTGATATGCATCAAACGACGAAACTGTTTAAAAATAAAGCAATAAAATTTAAGCAGTAAATAAATATATACAGACAATCTTTTTGCGAGTTTCGAGGGTAAGAGAATCATATCAGTGTACGGTCATGTCAAGACACTCTTGTTGTACATTTAGTTAACATTTAGATAAGCATCCTATAACAATTATCGGTATTGTTGTCCATTTAAGCTCAACTTATCAGATGTAATCATGATTAGGGGATACGTTAATGTATAATTTATACTTACCGACCGGTGTTCATCCACATCACGACACATTCCCGTATCAAGGTATGCACGAGGGTTCATCTTACCGGTGAGTATACCGATTATCATCTGTTTGACCGTATATGGTGTGAGATACTCACTTATTTTGATTTGAAAAACAAGCCCTATGTGATATAATCACTTATTGATGAGGAACTTGATTTTCATATGCATGAGGGCACAGGTGCAAGTCCGTGAACAGGTCAGTACTTCCGTACAGCAGAGAGACGAACTTGACACCCGGATAAATGTGATATATTATCACTTATTTGATTTGGACATGTGATTGTTGATCACTTATTGAGGTCGAATGCAGTATGTATTATGTACACGTATGTATAGTATCATGGAAGATCTTAGACTTAGTCTATTTATAGAAGCAACCATGATACCCAGATGATAAGCAGCATAAAGACCGAATATCTCAGAACCTCGGCAATCTCTCAAACGAAATTTCGGTACCAAGACCATATGCCAATGAATGGTTCCCACCCAGTCTTCAGTCGATTTAAGTTTATATCACCCTGCACACTTTAAAATGATTGTGAGCCTACCGATACATCTTATATAGAGCTGCTTATCGCTTTTTCATTTAAGGTTTAAAGAGGTTTAGACAGACCACTGATGTACTATCATTTTCTCTTTTACTCGCCAGGAAACTCATTTTTGATTTTCTATTGTTTTTGTGTTTTTGAAATTTTTCGATGTTTTTGGATTTTTCGATTTTTGGTTTACTCCCCCTAAAATCAATAAACTAAGACAAATTTTAAAACACAAAGGTATTTACAAAAATGATTTTCCGATGTTAGTTTTACTCTTGCTTGACCTTAATGCCGTTTACCAATAATAAAAAGTCAAATCTTGATTTGTCAAAAGCTTTGGTAAATAAGTCGGCACGTTGGTCATCGGTGTGGACCTTAACAACATCGATTAATCTTTTCTCAAAGCAATCACGTATGAAGTGATATTTGATTTCGATGTGTTTGGTTTTTGAATGCTGCACAGGATTTCTAGTTATCTGTAAAGCAGCAGAGTTATCAACGTAAATAGGAGTAGTTAGGAATTCAAAACCGTAGTCCCGCAATTGTTGTTGGATCCACAAAACTTGGGAGCAACAACTTGAGGCAGCAATGTATTCAGCTTCACATGTTGATGTTGCGACACACGTCTGCTTCTTGCATTGCCACGTGACTAGGCGATTTCCTAAAAACTGACATCCAGCCGTTGTGGATTTGCCGTCGATTTTGCATCCGCCAAAATCAGAATCACTGAATGCGACCAATTCAAAGTTATTATCCCTAGGGTACCACAGACCGGTGTCTGGGTAAGCCTTCAAATAACGAAAGATCCTTTTTACAGCTGCAAGATGGGAGTCCTTTGGATTCACTTGATATCTGGCAAGCAGGCACGTTGGGTACATTATGTCTGGTCTTGATGCTGTGAGGTACATAAGAGATCCGATCATAGCGCGGTAATATGAAGGGCTAACAGTCTCTCCCTTCAAATCTGGAGTAATTCCGTGATTTACTGCCAATGGGGTTCCAATGGGCGTTGCATCAGACATCTGAAACCGGTTCAAGATGTCACCAATATATTTATTCTGATGGATGAATATCCCAGACTCCGTTTGTTGCACTTGTAGGCCCAAGAAAAAGTTCATTTCCCCCATAGCACTCATCTCGAATTTATCCTGCATTATGCGCTCGAAATTCCTGCACAAAACATCATTAGTAGAACCAAAAATAATATCGTCAACGTATACCTGTACCAGAAGAAGATCTCCATCTTGTTCTTTGATGAAGAGAGTACAGTCGATAAGACCCCGTCGAAAACCGTTCTCCAGCAGATAGTTTGATAAGGTTGCGTACCAAGCTCGCGGTGCTTGATGAAGACCATAGAGAGCTTTGTTGAGCAACCAAACCCGATCGGGATGGATAGGATCTTCAAAACCTGGAGGTTGTTCGACATATACCTCTTCTTCAACCACACCATGTAGAAATGCACTTTTCACGTCCATTTGGTAAACCTTGAATCCTTTGTAGGACGCATAGGCTAGAAAGATTCGAATTGCTTCGAGACGTGCCACTGGTGCATATACTTCGTTGTAGTCGATGCCTTCTATCTGACGAAAACCTTGAACGACTAAACGTGCTTTGTTTCGAATAACCACGCCACGATCGTCCTTCTTGCATTTGAAAACCCATCGAGTTCCAATCTTCTTGTAGTTTTCAGGCTTTTCAACAAGTTTCCAAACACCAAGCTTTTGAAATTGCACCAATTCTTCCTGCATAGCCTCAACCCATGAGCTGTCTTTCATTGCTTCTTTCCACGACTTTGGTTCTTCTTGTGACACGTAACACGCGAAGGACCAGTCATTCTGTTGACCAGATTCTCTTATAGCTGAATACAAACCAGCATTCCGGTTGTTTCTCAGCTGATTACGCGTCTGCACACCGCGATGGACATCTCCTATAATGTTCTGCTGGGGATGGGTATCATGAATCCTCATTTCAGGATTATCTGGCACACGAGCATTGATACCCAAATTGTTCAAATTAAGATCCACAACCAACTCTACACCAGGAATGTGTGTCGAGGTGGATGCATTTCCTTCAGCAGTGTCTACATTCTGCATATGAGGTGTATCAATAGAAGCACCTTGAACAGGAGCAACTGGAGCTGAAGATCCTTCAGCTGCATCATGATATTCATCATCTTCAGAAGACTCATTATAATCAGCAGCATCTTCATAAACCTCATTTTGAACTGTATTGTTAACAGATGAAGAACCTTGAGGATCAACAATAACAGGTCTAACCAATGGCGAGACAGCCGCATTATCACTTTCAATTAACATTCTTGCAGCTGCTGATTCTTCGTCAAAGGTTGGCAGATTGAAGGAGTCAAAGAGTCCATCATAATCGAACATCCACGGATCACCCGGAGCCCTAACAGGACTCGTATACCTTTGAACCCGCACCTCACTCCATAGCTCTACCTTTTTGGTAGCTAGATTCCAGACACGAAAGTTTGGAGTTTGGTATCCAAGAAAATAGCCTTCAATAGCCTTAGCACCAAATTTGCCATCTGGTTCAATCATGGTACAAGGACCACCAAAGGGTTCTAGGTAAGAAAGATCAGGTTTCCTTTTCTGAAGGAGTTCGAAACAAGTTTTGCCATGTCTCTTCACTGTAAGAACTCTGTTTAATGTGTAGCATGCAGTCGACACAGCCTCCCCCCAGAATTGAATAGGGAGTTCCGACTCAACTAACATTGTTCTAGCAGTTTCTATAATCGTTCGATTCTTCCTCTCGGCGACACCATTTTGTTGTGGAGTATAACGAGAACTGTATTCATGAAGAATGCCTTTAGAAGTACAGAACTCATCCATAACTTGATTCTTGAATTCGGTTCCATTGTCACTTCGGATTCTTTTTACTTTCAACGAATAGAGATTCTCCAACATAGGGAGAAGATCCTTGAGAATGCCAGGAGTTTCACTTTTGTGTGCCATAAAAGATACCCAAGAAAATCTAGAGTAGTCATCAGTAACTACCAGACAATATGCATCACCGAACATTGTCTTGTGCTTCATAGGTCCAAAGAGGTCCATATGAAGACGTTCGAACGGCAAGCTAACAGTGTTGATTTTCTTCAAAGGATGGGATTTCTTCGTTTGCTTTCCCTTTTGGCACGAGACACAGATATCTTGTAAATGAAAACTTCTTACAGGCACACCATTCACAAGATTGTTTTTCACCAAATGGTTCATTTTTCTCAAGTGAATGTGTCCCATTCTTCTGTGCCATGAAATTGACTCCTTTTCTGTGGCTTTTGAGACAAAGCAAGTGACTTGTGCAGATGTTGTAATCGCCTGGCTCATATCGAGAATGTAAAGATCATTAACTCTCGGAGCCGATAAGAGAATCCATTCTTGTGGAATTTTGAATCCAGGTTTTAGCACATAGCAGCCGGCATCATCAAAATGCACGGTGAACTTCTTATCGCAGATTTGCGACACGCTCAGAAGATTATGATCAATTTGCTTCACGTAATTGATCTTGTCAAAACACACAATACCATTGGAGATACTTCCCTCTCCAGTGATATAACTGCCTTTATCTCCCGCAAATGCGACATAGCCTCCTCTAATATTTCTCACATCGTACAGAAGCCGTAAGTCGCCAGTCATGTGCCTAGATGCTCCACTATCAACAATCCAATGACTGTTAATAGTTCCTCCTGGAACACCCTGCACATGTCAAGTAAAACATCAGTTGAGAATGGGGACCCAAGCCTTAGTGGTCTTGGGTCGTCCCTGAGCATCACGAAACGTGATATCAATCTCTTGATGGTTTTTAAGAACAACTGCTCCCCCTGAATTGTCACCTGCCTTAGGTAACCAAGGTTGTTTTTGCCTACCAGTTTTTGAAAATTCTGGTTTTGCATGTTGTGACACACTTGATTCCTTTTGAACTGTTTTAACTTCAGATTTTAAAGCTTTTTCAACAGTTTTCATGTTCTTACGTCGTTGTTTAGTTTCTTGTTCTTTAACAGTTCTTTTATCATTTTTAGGTGAAACTGATCGACGTTGGGGATGAATTGTTTCAGGTGGAGTTTTCTCAACAAATTTTTGCTTTGGAGCATTTGGGCAGTTTCTGATGATATGCCCAATTTCTCCACATTTAAAACATGTTCTCCTTTCAACAAGCTTAGGAGAACTTGATCGACCACAAGAAGTCGAAGTCGTGGACCCTGAGGTACTAGCCTTTTCATCACACCCATTTGTATGTTGAGTGTAATTGTTATCACTGTTACGTTTTAAGATTGTGACTTGTTTTACAAAATCTGTGTTAGATTTGTTTTCAAAGGTTTCAATCTTATCAGTACCCTTGGATGACACGAACTTGACATCCTTTGCTTTCTTTTGAAATCGAGCTCCTTTTGTTTCAGACTTCATCTGAGAGACTTGATGTTTTTGAGCTCGTTTGACGGGTTGTTTACCATTAGAAGCAGTAGGTTGTTGAGTGATTGGAGATTTTTGATTCCTAAATTGTTTTCTAATCTCAGCCTTAGGAATTGGATCACATTGTGTTACCACAATTCCTGGAAGTGTTTTTCCCAAAAATTTGTTTGTGTTGTCTTCAAAGACTTTATCAATCAAAGATTGATTTACATTTTTAATTTGAAAAACGTTATCTGAGTAGATTTTATTATCTCCAACCAATGTATACAACACATTACTGCTTTTAACAGTAGACACAGACTTCTTTTCAATCTTGACAGGATCTATCACTTGTTTCTTGACTAATGAAACCTCAGGAGTATCGGGATCACACAGAATGTGATTCTCAAGTGGAACAACTACTCCTTTCATTTTGTCAAGTGATTTATCCTGTTCACCTGCATTCACTTCTGATTCATCATCCGATGACTCATAGTCCTCGATAACTGGAGGACTTTGTTTCATAGATGTTGAAACTCCTTGCTGCTTTGCACTGTCCGGTTTGAACCCTAGGCCAGTAGAAAATTCCTCAAAGTTCAGAGGCACACTGGGTTCATACCGTGGCATGTTTTCATCATTAGGCATCGTGTTGTAATTATGCCTCAAAGGGGGTGGGCATTTCTTGTATCCTATGCCCTTTTGATCTCCCTTTAGTTGTTGAACATCGATGATGTGATCAAGCACAAATCGAGAGTTAGAATAACTTTCCAATTTCTGTTTGATCGCGTCATGCTCACTTTTGGCAATGGCTAACTGCTTCTTGGTTTCCTCAACAAGATTTATGTATTCATTTATACTAATTTGTTTATGGTAAACCACTTTATTAACCTCGGACACATCTTTCTTTAATGTTTCTATTACAGATTTAAATTCTTTTTCATTCCGAGTTAAAGCCATGTTTGCCTCTTTGCATTTTGACAGTTCAATAACTAAATTTTGATTATGACTATGAAGCTTTTCCAATTCAAGCTTCATTTCAGCACATGATTCACAAACACTAGGAGCAGGAGGTTCAGAATTTACCTGACTCGAAGAGGCTGACAAATTTGCCATAAAGGCAGTTTGAAAAGAAAAATCTCCATCTTCAGAAAATAACTTTTCCATTTCCTTTGATGCAGTAGCAGCCCTCCTAATCAGAATTGATTTCTGACATTTCAGCTCATCAGCTTCATTCAATAACTCCTGAATATCAGAACCTGCTTCCTCCTTCACATCAGATTCAGACTCTGATTGATTATCCCCAGAAACAGAGCCTTCTTCATCAGAACTCCCAGAATAACCAGAACTGTCATCACTTTCAGATGACTTTTGATTGATGATTTTTGCATAAAGAGCTGTTCCACTTCTTTGATCACTGTCACCAAACTGCACAGACCAGTCACATCCTTCATCACCTTGAACTGTCAAAGCCCGATTGGGATTTGATGGTCCAGACTGGTTCTGATTGTTGTTGACTGCTACAATCCTCCTGTCTTGGTTTCTGAATGGGTTGTGATTGCCTTGTTTTGTTGGCCGAGTGCACTCACGCTTGAAGTGCCCTTTCTCGCCACAATTAAAGCACGTGACGGCATTAATATCAAACCCATACTTCGTATCTTTCTTTCCTTCCAACGAAGTCCTACCAGTACGAGCCATGAAGTCTTTGGCCCTTCTAACCGCACTAGCAAACGCCCACTTAATATCCATCAACTCCATTTCATCCTTGTCGATCTGTTGATAATCTTCATGTGTCATGTTGATGTTTCCAATCTGTCCCGCAACTAACCCGCAGTAGGCACTGACCATAGTATTGATCAATTCTACATGCTCCTTTGCAACTTCTATACTAACTTGGGAAAGATTTGAAGTGTCAACACGAACAGTGTTAGGGTTTGGAGGTTGAGAATTGCTTGTGAAATGAGCTTGCTGTTGTGGTTGAACTGGTGGCTGTGATGGAACTGGAATGTAAGATCTTGGATCAAAACCCGGAGCAGGATTGGTCTGAGGAAACGGAAGAGAACTTGTGTTGGATACGAAAGCAGTTTGCAGTTTAGGTTGCTGAGCTGCAGCGGATTTTGCTAAGATGTCGAAGCCTGGAAGATACATTTCTGTATTTTGAGGAACTGGAGCTCGCTTAGCTTTCCTGATTTCTTCCTCATTCTTATGTTCCAGTTTCTGAATGAACTCATAGATATTAACCGTGTCTAGAGTTCCAGTGTGCTTCAGCAACTCAATGAAAGAACTCCACTTTGGAGGTAAAGCATCAGCAAACTTGTTCACCATGTCTTGCTGAGTAGCAATAACCCCATAAGCACACATTTCACTGATCAGATGATAGAAACGTGTTGTCATATCATTTAGAGTCTCGTTTTCCAAAAACTGAAACGAGTCAAACTCTTTCTTCAACAAGTCATGACGAGACTTTCTCGTAGCTGCATTGCCTTCTCCTCGAGCAACCAAGGCATCCCACAATGTTTTCGTGTTCTTGCAATAGGAGAACTGATGATAAATATCTTTATTAAGCGCCTGTGTAAGTGTTGCGAAGGCCTTTTTCTCCAATTCATAAGATTTCTTGTCAGGTTCAAGCATGTTGGCATAACCTTCTGAAGTGGACGCAGCAACTTCAAGAGCAGCATTGAATGGATTGATGAAACACGTCCAAAGATCAGTGCTTTGCCCTTGAACATACGTGTGGAAGCGGTTTTTCCATGAAGGAAAATCGTTCATATGATTTAGCTTTGGAGGACGATTGTTGCTTCCCGTTTCGCTTTCACTGATCAAAAGGTTTTGAATACTTTGACTTTGATTGGATACCAAAGCCCATTGACTTGGACTGATTGATGGCGACGGAAACATACTCTTAGCCCAAGCATCAGCAGTAGTTAGTTCTTGACTAGATTGTGAGTTCAAACTCCAATCCCAAGGACTTGTACAACTCATCTTGATCAAATATTAATAAATAACCTACACAACCACAAACTGTTAAATGCAAACAGACCAGAATTGAAGGATATAGACCTGTTCGAGAGATCAAGACTGGTTCGAAGGACCAACAGTGATCGAAAGATTACTGTTGAGTTTCGAACAAAGTCTTCGAAAGATTCACAAATGACAGATCCTTATCTTTCGTAGAGTTTTATCGAAAGATTCACAGTTCGAAAGATATTTATCTTTCGAATACTGATCTCGAAGGATTCACAATGAAAGATCCTTATCTTTCGAGATAAATCCTTATCTTTCGGACAACTAACTTTCGAAAAGATTCCAGAAACGAAGGATAAAACTTAGACTTCGAAAGACTGTTCGAAAGATGCTAATCTTTCGAGCTGTTTCTAAGTCGAAAGATATCTTTCGGAAGTTTCTGACACACTGACACAAAGTGACGGGTAGGTGGGAAAGGTGATGGGTTGGTGCACTACTTTCGGCAGAAGGTATGTGCAGACACAACTTTTCACCAACTTTGAAAAGTTTTCCCAAAATGGACAACACCTTATCCAGAACCTGTCACCGGAGATATGACCGGAATTTGGTCGGAAAAAAAAAATCAAAGTTTCTCAAAAACAAATTTTCAAGTTACCCAACCCAACCTTGAACACTCCCGAAGGTTTAGAAACCGTTTTTCAGTTCAAAGATGCAAGAAAAACTACCAAAAACGGGTGCTAAACCAAGTGTCCAAACACACCAAGAACTCGAACAAACACCCGGTTTTAAACAAGGTAAAGAGCGAGGCTCTGATACCACTTGTAGGTCCCTCTCGGAGGATCGAGAACAAACCTAAACCTTGTTATACTAACTCACTAGCGAGTGCGGAATCCAAGCTAGCAAGCAAACCGGGATGATGCAAGAACAAACACAAGAACACACAAGACTCAACGATTAACACCACTTGTATTAATGCGTATGAAAGGTTCCGATTACAAGCACAATGTTTACAATCAGTTTGCAAACTCTCAAAGTGTGTGTGTGAGTGTTTTCAGCAGAATGCTCTCTATCTCTCGGGTGTGCATCCTCTCTAAAACAACACACTGCATGGATATTTATATACCCAGCTCAACATGTCTGGTCCGAAGGATCCGATAGATGGTCCGAAGGATCATCTATCGATGACAATGCTTTCGAAGGATCAGCAGGGACCTCGAAGGATGATCCTTCGAGGTCTATTAATCGAAGCATATCTTTCGAGCACCTCGAAGGATCATCAGTATCCTTCGAGGAGCTATCCTTCGATACAGACAAACAAACATATTACAAACTTATTGGCCAAGTCAAACTAGGAGGATAGTTGACTAGGTCAACTTACAGGACATTGTTTACATACAGACCGAATACAGACAAAGTACAGACACAAGTGCACCAACAGTTATAAATTACGAAGAACCGTGAGAGCTCAGGTCAGAACTTCCGTTTAGCAGAGAGATGACGGCTCGACTTTTGGTGTGTCCCCTTTAGAGGATCTTTTTTACAACAGCATTGATTAGCAATTTTATTGTCTCATCATTTTATGCTGAGGGTAGGCTATATTTCAAGCAAGCGTAAAGTATTCTCCGGGTACTAGGCCATTGCTTCCGCAAAATCAGAAGTCCCGGGATAATACCCCAGATATCACTAAGCATAAAGACCTAGTATCTCAGAAAGAGGGGTCCTTCAAACGAGATTTCAGGGGTTACCTATATATCCAAGTAGTGTTCCCCACGAAATAAGCAAGTTTGAATTTAGGTTTATATCCCGAAAAAGTTTACTAAATGTATAAAAACCTATCGGCATATCATTAGTAAGACTGTTTAACGCTATTTAAACATTACATTTCTTTAGCATGCTGTAACTGTCTAGTGATGTACTATCATTTCCTCTTTTTACACAAAACTCATTTTTGAATTTTATCATGTTTTTGGCTTTTTCAATTTTCTAATGTTTTTGGATTTTCTGACAATTTCTTACTCCCCCTAAAATGCAAAATCATTAAAAAATTTGACAAACCGATACTGATAGCTTTGTCTCGCCATCCATTTTCTGCATCTCATGCTCTGATTTGCAGAAAAATATAACGTACCCCCATGATTTACAACCCATTGATTTTCGACAGTTTGAAAACCGTTTTTCAATCTTTTGAAAGTAATCATGTTTGTTCAGCCGTGAGGGTTTCGGCGTATTCAATCAACATATTTTTGAAATTTTTTGAATTTTGACAAATTAAAAAACAAACATATTTTTGTTTTTTTTTTTTAATTTTTCAATTTTTAGGGTTTTAGAAATATTGTTTATTTATATACAGAAAACAAACAAACTCCCTGTTTCAACCAACACAGGGTTCAGCAGCCTCTTCTTCTAGTGCCAGGCTGCTCCAACACTTCTCTTCTTGATGACATTCAGATTTCTTCGGAAGCACCTGCACATTCAAATTTCTCAATTACTTGAACAATTTAGCCCAGGTCTATTTGACCATAGGCATTTCAACACAATATGCATCATTTAACTTCGGAAAATCTTTGTCATTTTGTACAAAGACTTTGTCAATTTTCATTTCAACTTTTTCTTCATTTACCATTAAGACTTGTTTCTTAACAGACCATGTTTGACCTTTAGGAGTACCTCGTTTGTAAAAATGTGAATCTTTTTGAACAACTTTTGGTTTCCAAAACTGGTTTGGTTTTGTTGTATCAACAGTGTTTTTCCAACTTTGTGGTGTTCTTAATTTTGGTGTCACTGGTTTCCATGTTTGTTGTGAGTCAGCCTTTGACATTTTCGGCTTCCAAGTTTGCATTGAATCAAACTTGGTTGACTTCTGATTCACAACATCAGACTTCTGTTTCTGAACATAAACAGACTTCTTTTTCGTCTCAACATCAACAGGTTTCAGATTTGGACACTTGCGTGCAAGATGTCCTGTTTGATCACATTTAAAGCATGTTCTTTTTTAGACATCTTTGACCTGTTGTTGTTGCTTTTTCTGAGCATAGAACTCTTCATTAGACTGACATCTAAATTGGAGTTCTTTCTCTTCTTCTGAACTTGTTCCATGAATAAAATTAATTTTTGTCTGAAAATTTTGCGTTTCATTTTTATTTCGACTTTGTTTCTTCTTATAACCCAACCCAGCCTTCATGTTTTTCTTCTTGTAACCAGGTTTGTTATAAAAAGTTTTGTGACCTTTTCCAGCAAACTTTGAAATTTCAGATTTTTCAATCTCAACCATTTTGAAAACTTACATCTAAGAATAATTTGTCTGATCCAATCATGGTATAAACCAATCCTTTTGAATCTTCATTCAAATTTTTCTCGGATTTTGAGTTTTTCAGATATCCATCATGAAAATTACCTTCATTTTCATCCTGTGATTCAGATTTACCTGTATCAACCGACTCTTCTTTCAACACACTTTCAACGACCTTTCCTACCACCTCTGAATCACTAGAATCATCAGATTTAGAATAGGTTATGTCAATGTTATCTGGCAATTGATCTACCATGTTGAAAGCTTTTTCGACCTTTTCATCATCATAAAATGCAAACTTTTCCGGTGGTGGAACTTGATGAAACTCTGAGCCAATACATTTCTTGTTCTGCTCAGAATCTTTTCCATCTGGTTTTATGTTGAAAATACGTTCAAGCACATATGACGACACGTGATAACTTTTTAACTTATTGTTATCCTGTTCTAAATCAGTAATCTAACGCTTTAGCTTAGCAACATCCTCAATGTAAGAATTAACAACACCTTGTTTTATTTAATACATTCGCTTAAGCTCTTTAGTTGTTTCAGATAAGTAATTCATTCTTGATTGAGCAAATTTCATTTCATCCTTCACTTTTTCATATGATTCTTTTGTAATGTGATATGCCAATTTTATTTATTCATATTCTTTCTTTATTTCTTGACAAACAATTTCTTTTTGATCACATTCTTCTGTCTTTTTCAAAACATTTTCTTTTAAAATTTCATTTTCTTATTCTAACTTTTTACATTTTTCCAAAAGTTTTTCATCATTTTCTTTCAAAACTTTTTCGTTTTCTAACATTTCTTTGCATTTATTTTTGAAAACTTCTTCAATTTTATTGAATTCAAGATTTCTTATTTTAATTTGTTCATCTTTTTCAGTACCAGCACTGCATGGTTCCATGCATTTCTTGCACTGTTTAACAGTTTTCAAGATTTCAGAGTTAGAATTTACCTTAGTGATTGGCACTTCGGTGTTTACAGCAACTTCTGTCTGCTTCTGATCAGCATCACTCTGTTTTCCTTCAATACCAACCTCATCACCAACATCACCAACAGCTAAACTCTCCTTCTTCACTTCTTCTTCTTCTTCTTCTTCTTCTTCTTCTTTATTCACCTCTTCTTCAACCTGATGTTCTTCAGTAACAGCTTCTTTTATAACTTCTTCATTCACCTTCTCTTCTTCAGCAATCTTCAAATCTTCCTCTTTAACAACTTCGACTTTCTTCACAACCTCAACTTCAACAGCTTTAGCTTTAACCTCTTCAGCAGCTTTCTTCAGATTGTTTACCATTTCTTCAACATTCTTCTTCATCCCTCTTTCTCAAGCACGATGTCATGGCATATTTTATTTCCTTTTCATGCCTTTTTGCATATGTGTCATCTTTTAATACATTTCTATAGTATTCGGCAGATCGATGAATTATAAGAAGAACATCTTCAAAAATTATGTCTTTCTTCGGAACGACAGGTTCACCTTCTCTGTTGAAATAGCACTCTCTCTTCTTATCCCATCTCCTACTGCTGACGGCATTCTCATACTCTTCTTGCATTTCATTCACTCTGTTCAAGGCAATGTTTCTTTCTCGATAAGTTTTCTCACTCAAAATCTCTTCTCTGGTTTTCTCTTTGATTTCAGCTGTGTCTTTTCCTTCTTTGTTTTCCTCTTGAGTTTCAGTGACAAAAACATAATGTTGACTTTTTTGATGTGTTACTGCCATGAGCTGTAACTATATTTTCCAAACGATCTTCTTCTGGACAAACCTGACTCCAATCATATCCTTCATCATCGTGGATTACAGCACAAGCTTTTGACTTCTCTCTGGGTTTATCTTCGATCATCTTTGGCTCTTCTCTGCTACGGTGGTAAATTGCCTTTCGATAGTAATCATCATTGAACGGATGTTCATTTTCACCAACCGCAGAATTGTTGCACTCTCTTTTGAAATGACCTTTTTGCTTACATTTGAAGCAGGTCACTTTGGACTTATCAAATCCAAGCTTTGTAGATGCACCACCGAGAGATTGCTTCCCAGTAATTTCCATATATCTCTGAGCTCTACGGATGCAGCTTGCCAAACACCATAGGATGTCAATGAGTTCCATCTCTTCTGGATCAATCTGGTCGTAGTCTTCTTTGGTTAACTCAGAGTTACCAATCTTGCCTGCAACTAGACCTTCATACGATTCCAGAATAGATGCAAGGAAGCTCATTTGCTGCTTAGCTGCATTGATGCTCATGGCCGGAGAATTTTTCAGTTTAAGAGCGATGTTGCAAAGAACTTCTTCAGATTCTTCAGAGCTTGCTTTTGAAGAAGATGAATGGTATCCTGGATTGTAGCTTGACGAGCTTGTTTGTGGTTCTTTCATCTTTTCAACGCTGAATCCGGTCTTTGGTGATTCACCAACTTTCACCGAAGGTGTGCTACCTTTGTAATAAAGACCGACATTTTGATGATGCAAAGAACCGTTCATCTTGCTTTGCTTTTGTAGCTCAAGCTCATGACTTTCAATTTTTTCGATCAAAGCATCAAGAGAAATTGTATCATACAAAGCATCATTTTTCAAAATGAAAACAAACGTTTGCCACTGATCAGCTCGTGGTAATGCTTCTATGACTTTATCAATAATTTCCTCTCTTGTTTTCACAATTTCAAACCTTTCGAGTTCAATTTTTAGGTGACAAAATCTTTCTATCATTTGCCTCACAAACTCTCCTTTAATGCTATCAAACAGATCGAATTCTTTCTTTAACAAAGTAATTTTGTTCTGATACCACTTGTTAGGACCGGTTTTGACTCCGTTTCGATTGCGAACTGAACTTGTGACGTGCGGAATCCGTACACGAACGTGACCGAACACACGAGAACATAATATAAACGGTGATTCTATTGATTGATATGAAATTGTATAAAGCACCTGAATCACGATGTCATTTTCTCTCTCTAGCTTCTCTCTCTAACCTTCAAAGCTCCAAGTCTCAAATGTGACAAAAAGTTCTAAACCTAACACCTTAGGTTCCTATTTATAGGCCGAGGATATAAGGAGATTCTTCTTATTTACAATAATGCCACATTGCCTTTCTAAACTAGATATTACAATAAAACCTAGAATTTAACAGTTTCAGCTACGATTTGAGATGACGGAGACGATAGACATAAATGCACTAACAACACAAGTTTCTAAATACTCAAGTAACTAAATTTATTATACATTAGCTAGCAAATATAATATAGGCTTTCATTACCTAACGTTTGCGTGACCAAGAACAGTGATGCAACTTGAGTCCATCCACCTAACAGAAGTTGTCATAAACCCTGATACGCCACAAACTGCAGAACATGTTTCCAGGTAACAAACTAAACCCCAAAAAATAACCTCTGTTACAAATATATATCTAAAAAATGAAAAGTAAGTGTTTCTTATCTTCCATTTGATGAATATTGGCTGAAAGCATTGCCACCAGTTCAGCCGAAAGACTTAGAAGATCCAATGCTTACTCTTCTGGAATTAACCTCACGACAAAGAGCACAAGAGCAGGTTAGAGCATTGAATTACACAATAATTATTTCTCTTACCAAGATAATCATAATCATAATGTTAGGTCATTCCAATAGCTAATTCTAACCACGACAATGCAGAATTCTAAACAGTTCAGGTGCCATGCGTGCATTTAAAAAAAAATCATGAAAATCATAGTTGGTTCTACGTTCACTGCTTAAAATGAAACAAGAATGTCTACCCAGAGCAAGATGGTTCCTTAAACTACGTCTGTAAAGATGACGACGATATTTCACCAAAATTCCAGTAAGCTTTTACCTCACTTGGTAATGATAAATTTATACATCCACTGAACCATTTCTAAGTAGCTAAGCATGTCTAACAAATCAGGTTCATCCTTAATGCAATTATCAACGACTCAACAAAACTAGTTGATGTTACATTCTTTGATGAAGGAATGGTTGCCCTGCTGAAAACAACTTGTGCTGAAATGGTGACAAACAATGGCTACACAGATCCTAAAATGCTTCCGAAGGAAATCGATGACATGATTGGAAAATGTAGGATCGTGTTTCGACCCAAACGAGTCGCGTAGAAGAGTTTATCTCAGTTTGAACGGCGGAAACAGACAAACCTAGTACAATTCAGCGAGAATTCACTTTAATATGTCGATATTATTGATCTGAATGACATGTACAATCGAGTCGACACTTCGGCAGCACTTCGTGGCTCACCGGAAGACAACACCTAGAACTCTCTAAACTCTATCAGTGATTTCGCTTTTATGACCTATATATAGGTAACATGATTCCGCTTATATGTCCATGACAAAAGAGCGAAATCACTTCTTGACATATAAGCGAAATCACCATTTGACTAAAAAGCGAAATCACATGTTTTGAAAAATGGACGAAATCACAACTTGACATATGAACGAAATCTCATTTTGACATTCTAAACTTTTGTCTTCTGTGAAGATGATGTCATGGATGATGTCACTTTGATGTCACCATTATGATGTCATCATTTGATATGATGACATCATGCTCGATCAAATCCGCAACGAACCCGAGACTCGACATAAGACGAAGACGACAGATGAATGCACCAACAGACTCCCCCTCAGATGTTGACGAGTCTTAAGTGTCGAGTCTTCGCATCTTCAGTCTTTATCAGTCTCTTTTCTTTCTTAGCATATACCAGGATCTTCTCTTTGGCTCTAACCTCGTCAGACTCCCCCTCTCATCATGATGGGATCGCTGTCTGGAATTAGCTATCACCTTGAGATTAATCCCTGGCTTTATCTCTGTTCAGCTCAACTCCTGCACACATTTTCTTACCACAACATAAGTTTTTACTTAAATCAATAAGAAAAACTTACTGGAAATAGTTACATCAAGTTCAAATTAATGACCTTGATTAACTAAACTCAATTTCTTTCTTAAATCAAAATTTTCAATTCAATACACACACTCCCAAACCAGTTCATCTTGTTCAGCACTTGAAATTTTGAATATCAGCTTTCCAACATCAGCTGTCGAAAATCTTTTTGACTTTTTCAAAATTTAAGCAAAAACACACTGAAAATCTTTTTGGGATTTTTTAATAGAAAGAAAAGCAGTAAAATAATATTTACAGACACTATTTTTGTGAGTTCGTGCAAGAGGATCATATCAGTTTATGAGACAAATCACAAGCACCGTTAAGCTTTAAACATTTTAAGCTCTAAACGATTCACATAGATTGACGATATTGTTGTCCACTTAAGCTCAATCTAAAAACTTTCAATCTGCTTACCGATACTTTAAGGTATATTAAGATAGCACTAAATTCTTATGGACCCCACGATCTCAGCATATCCCCTCATCATGCAATACACTGACTCAAGTAATGCCTTTAAACTTTATCAACTGTGATTTGTGCGAAAACAAAGCAGAATGTTTAAACATTAACAATCAGGTCGATACTTCCGTATACGCAGAGAAAGTCCAATGTTTAAACAAAATAAGAAAATAAAAATAAGTTGAAGTTGTTTAGGCTTTAACCACCAGGTCGATACTCCCGTATACGCAGAGGAGGTCCAAAGCTTAAACGAAACACCAAAGAAAATAAAGCAGAACGTTTAGGCAACAACATCCAGGTCGATACTCACGTATACGCAGAGGATGTCCGATGCTTAAACAAAATAAAGAAATAAAACAAGTTTAAATCTTTGCAAAATAAAATGCACAATCACAGCGACTTTTCAGCAAAGTTGTGAAAGTTCACAAACTTAACCAGTTTTATGTCTTTCGACAATCAGCGATTACTGAGTAGGTACACAATCAAGAAGGACAAAACTAAGTACTATGCTTTCAACCGTGTTTCCCACTAGAACTAGGCTTTTTCATTTAAGTTTGTATCGTTATCGCAAATCTACTAGTCTAGCTGAGTCTATCGTCACATCTTTAGTGAGACCGTTTATCACATTTTATCTCTCCATTTCTTTAGCATGCTGTGACAGTCCAACTGATTTTCTATCATTTCCTCTTGTTTCAGCAAAACCAAAAATAATGCACATATCCGTTAGAGGGAAACAATATGTGGTTACCAATGTTTCGGATCCTACTGTTGTGCATACATCAACTGGCAACATTCAGCAGCAACACATGGGTGCTCCTCCACCAAAAACACCCAACCCCAAGCTTAACCAACAAAAAAGTCGTCTAGCCGAGTCGCCAGGTAAACATAACAAACTCAACACCACTTGATGTCCATGGATTGCTTAAGAAGTCTGTTAATTTTAGGCTTTTGTAGCCCAGTAATCTCGTTGAACATACAGACTTTTTGGGCTCTCTTTAGCCCAGCAGCAACACATGGGTGCTCCTCCACCAAAAACACCCAACCCCAAGCTTAACCAACAAAAAAGTCGTCTAGCCGAGTCGCCAGGTAAACATAACAAACTCAACACCACTTGATGTCCATGGATTGCTTAAGAAGTCTGTTAATTTTAGGCTTTTGTAGCCCAGTAATCTCGTTGAACATACAGACTTTTTGGGCTCTCTTTAGCCCATGGTTTGTATAAGAAGTTTATCAGTTCTATTATTTTGTTAGCCCATAGCCCATAGATTATATAGAAAGTTTGCATTATCGTTGGTGTTAAATCTACCTTAATATACTATTATTTTGGACAAATAAGCTTAAAGCAAGTGTATTTATCTTAAGTTAGTGCGTTGGATTTTTTATTGTAATCTTAAGATAATTAACGCTTCGCTAAATTGATACTCACATGTCTTATTACACAAACCTTACTAACCAACCTCTTTACCATCCCAGATAACAGCAACACTTCAAAGAAGGGACGCATGGGACGCAGGGAATAATATGGACGTCGAACATCTTTTGTACAGTTGCCAAATAGAAAAAAAAAACGCTGCTGTAGGCAGTAGTTAAGCAAGCCATGTCCTCTAGGAATATGTCTTTTCTGCAACTTATGAAACTAACATGCTTAGTGTTAGTAACCTAAGTTGCAACTATAACATATGTACAAACCTGGACACAAACTTTTGGCTGTAGCAAATCTATCTAACCTAACGGATGTAACTCAACCACAACTAGCTTAATGTAAATATAAATCTAACCCCCCGCCGCATCGTGGCAGATTACTCTTCTAGTTTTATTCTAATTCGAACCCATATTAATACATAATTACTAAATGGATTTCTTTTTGTCTTTTAGTACAACTTTTAATCTATATTAAACTTTTCATACAGCCCTTCAACTTTAATAAATTTCTTTTAACCAATTACAATATAGTATTTGGACTTTAATAAAGTTAATTACATCCCACACTTCAATAAAAAAAATATTAACATGTTTAATTCTTTTTTTTCTTTTTGTTTCCTTTGTTTATTCTACTAAGTGTAATTGAAACTAAGTTTTACATTTTGACGTATTTACTTAACCATGCTACATTCTTTTTATTATCAACATTTCAACGTCATTATTTTTTTACATGGTAAATGCTAATGCACAAATGATTGAAACCGAGTTTTACATAGTTTTTTTTTTTTTTTTTGAAAGGTATATATTATTCACACCACACCCACGAAACAACGGAGCGGGCCAAAAGAAACCAAGCTATTACAACAAGTTAAAAGAACACCAATTGGCCCAACTAATGCCTTTATTCTTAGATCTATTTCTATACCAAAGGAAACCCAGACTTCTAATATCAAGGAAAATGTCGTGAGCCGTCTTTTGAGAGTTGTTGAATCTTTTATTATTCCTAGCTCTCCTAATACACCAAGCCCCAACAATGAGAATCCAGTGAAACGCCTCTTTAGCCATATCCCCAAGACCCGAAATATCACTAAGACCGAGGAGATCTCTAACCGAAAAGGCAAAAATATGACTGACTCGACACCAACGAGTCACCATACTCCAAACATTACTGGCCACGGAACAAGCACATAACAGATGATCAGCAGATTCATCGAGATCATCACATAAGACACACCTGCTATCCCCGCTAAAACAGTTCCTTCGATTCAAAGCATCCACCATAGCGATTCGCCCCATCTCCGCTTTCCAAATAAAAATGTTTCACTTCTTAAGAACCCATTTTGACCACTTGAAAACAAAGTTGTTGCTGTAATCGATACCACTCCGAAGGAAATTTTTCACCGCTTTGACCGAAAACTCAACTTGGTCTCCCCCGATCCACTCCCATCGATTCGGAGCGTCCGAAAGGCAGAAAACTTGTATCGTCGACATTAACGCTTCACACTCCGATAACTCAGCCGCCGTACTCGGCCACCTCCGCAATTCCCATTTATTCGAGAACGAGCTAGCCAACCTGTCGAACTTATCCAAAACCAAACACCTTTTGTTTATTTTAAGCCTAAACAAAGCCGGAAACATATCCTTCAGGGGTCGGTTACAAGCCTAAGGATCTATCCAGAATTGAATATCTCTACCATTCCCGACAACACCTTTTATGTTTTGAAAGAAAGATACATCTCCCACTTTAGTCGATTCAGCCAAGGCAACAATGTTTTTCCAAACCCCATTAAAATGTTTAATCACGGGAATAAAATTCCAACTTCTGTTAGAGCCATGAATAGAATTAATAACCTATTTCCAGAGATTTAAGTCTTTCGATTTGTAATGCCAGATCCATTTACAAAGGAGAGAAGTGTTCACTTCTTTTAACTTCGATAAACCGATTCCCCCCATCTTAATTGTAGCCGTGACCCTCTCCCACGCGACCCAGTGCATTTTTTAATCACCTTATTGCCTCCCCACAAGAAACGTCTGATGATACCTTCGATACCATTAAGAACCGCAGCCGGAGCCTTGAAGATAGAGAGGTGGTAATTAGGAATACTTTCGAGCATATATTTTATGAGAGTAACTCGACCACCAATGGATAACGTGGCAGCTTTCCATAACGAGAGACGAGATTCAACAACTTCCAGAACCGACTTCCAGTTTTCCACTCTTGACATTCTACCTCCCACCATGACCCCAAGATGAATAAACGGAATCGTACCTTTTTTTACAATTTAACACCATAGCCATGGCCTCCACCTGTCTTGAACTGACACCAATCCCCATAAGGCTGGACTTTCCCATATTGATCTACAGGCCCGAAACCATATTGAAACAACGCAACAGGAACGCCATTTTTTATATTAATACTCGACCATTCTCCCAAGAGAACACAATCATCAGCGTATAAAAGATGAGTTAGAATGGGGACATTATTCGGGAGCATGATACCTCTAAGAGCACCCAGTCTACTCGCTTTTCTCACCATACTAGAAAAGCCTTCCATAACGATGAGGAACAAAAAAGGAGAGATTGGATCTCCTTGACGCATGCCTTTAAAGCAAGGGAACTCAAAACGCCATTAACTAGAACGGACGACCTAGCAGAAGATAAAATACTGTAAATCCACAAACACCATTTATGAGGAAAGCCCATTTGTTCCATCATCGACATAATAAACTTCCAATTAACGTTATCATAAGCTTTCGCAAAGTCTATTTTAAATAGACACGCTTGATTCTTCATTTTTTAACGACCCAATCACCTCATTCAGGATTAACGGCCCGTCCATTATTAATCTATCTTTTAGGAACGCAAATTGGTTAGCCGAAATCACCCCACCGATCACCACTTTCAGCCGATTGGCAAGAGCTTTAGACACCACCTTATTAATAATGCCAATAAGATTAATCGGACGATAATTACCCAAGCTAACCGGATCTTTTTCTTTAGGGATCAAAGCGATGAAAGACGAAGTAGTGCCTCTCGAGAAACTACCAGTTTCAAAGAAGTTATCAAAAATACCGATGAAGTCCTCTTCGAAGAATCTCTTAATAAACTTCATATTAAAACCATCTGGGCCCGGCGCGCGATCGCTACCACAATCGAAAACCGCTTATTTAATTTCCTCCTTGGTAAATTGATCAATAAGAGCAGCCACCTCCGAAATTCTATTTTCATTGTCATATTCCAAAAAAGGACGGTTAGGAGCATCCTCCTTAAACTTATCGCGAAAGAAATCAAAAACCAATTTTTTTATCGTCTTCGGTTTTGAAATCCAGTGATTTTTGACATAAAATCCATGTATCACATTAGACGATTTCCTGTCGTTTAAAACACCATGGAAAAAAGCCGTGTTATAGTCGCCTTCCATAGCCCATTTCGTTCTCGCCCTCTGTTTAAAATCTTTCAATTTAAGATCTTCCAGCTCCAATATTGTTTGCTTACACTCCAGCCGAACCCAATCCTCCTCCTCCGACAGATCCCTATTTTCCAAAACCAAGTCAAGCTCTTCCAACTTAGCCCTCGCGTTTTCTTCTAGCTCTCCTTCTTTGGAACGGATCTCATCACGCCAAGCTCTAATTTTTTGTCTTAAAAATCTGAACTTCCTGATTAACATAAGATCCGGCGGACCACTAGGAATAAAATCCCCAATAGCACTTTCCACCACCTTCTCAAAGTCAGGCCTATCCAGCCAAGAACTAAAAAATCGGAACGGCTTAGCGCCGAAATTCAGATCACAAGTGACCAATAACAAGGGGTTATGATCCGAGTGAACACGAGGAAGACTTCTCAAGCACGCCTCAGGCCATCGGCTTTGAAATTCTTGCAAACCAATATTCTATCAATCTTGCTGAGCATTTTGACCCCGTCTCCCTCCACCATAAACGTGAATTTGCTACATTTTAAGTCGTATTCGAAAAGATCGGCATCCGCCATGAAACTATTAAAATCACTCGCACACTAGGGCTTGAATCTAGAATTTTTACGCTCGTCAGCCCTTCTCACCACATTGAAATCACCGGCCAATAGCCAGAGCCCCGCCCCAGCCGATTTCTCCTCTATTAATCTCACCCACAACGCCCTTTTTTCAGCCGGTTTTTGAGGGGCATAGATATTCACAATATTAACTAGATCTGTCACCCCCTTAATAAACCCCGAAGTAATGAGAAAATTGGGATCTTTGACAACAGAGGATAACGAGAACATACCAGGGTCCCATACCGATAACAATCCCCCCGACCTCCCCGTGGGATTAACAAATTCCCTCTTCCACTCTGAGCGACCCCAAAATTTTTCAATCCCGGTATCAGCAATATTTGCCCTATTGGTCTCCTGAAAAGCCACAAAGGAAACTTTATCCGCCAACCTCAAATCCCTTATCCATTTAGCTTTCTTTTCGACACCGAAACCCCTGATGTTGATTGAGAGCGTATTCATCCAGAAACCACATTAATACCTTCCTTCCTAATTGATTGTTCCACCAGATGTCTGACATCGTTCAGATCGGTCCCTACGATCTTTCCGAATTCAACAGTATCTTTGACTTCTTCCTCCATGGTACGAGTTTGAGTTTCTTCAACGACCTCATCATTCCCAGGGCCGATCTCACCGTCTTCTAGGATACCAGTAGAGTTACCATGTTCCAATTCAGAACCATTTGGTGAATTATTAAGGTTAAAATCCCTGTTAACATTGTTATCCTTTGACCTAGGCCCAACACCCTGGTCCAAAAATTCATCAATATGGGCTGCATCGTGACATCTAGGTCTCTTCCTTGGCCTGGGGATGACTGGCCCATAAGGTTGACCCACTGATCCACAAAGGTAGGCCCACCTTTATCCACAACATTCCTACTAGCCGAAGGTGCCGAAAAGTTAAAGCCCCCATTAAATTCCTGACAGCTGACATTCTCCTGTTCCCTTAGGATTACCTCCTCGTTCACTTCAACAGACTACTGAGGGGCCCCATGCACCTTCTTCGACGATTCATTTCTCAAGGCCAACTTCTCGTCTCCTCCATGCAACTCATCTCCGAGCACCGGAGATTGACGTTCCGGAATAGAAAATTCTGATGACTCCGAAGATTCTTCACCTCCATAACTATCTTTGGCAAGAAAGTCTGGAATCCAAGGGTCCGACTCTTCCACCACCCAAACTCTGTACACTTTATCCTGCCACCTAAGATTTAAAACCCCGGAGATCTTGTATCTAGTGTCTGTCAGAATGCCGATCTGGTCCGACGTTAAATCCACATCATTTTCCAATAGTTGAGAACCCGGGACAATTCTGCCATACTTCCGACCAATATCATTAAAAACTGATGAAGCTAACAAATGAGGAGGAACACCGAAGATGTTAATCCAAGCCAAGCGTTCGAACGGCAGGGATTGCCCCTTCCATAACTCAACCTTTGAAAACCAAGACTTCCATACTTTGGAGTTTTCCAGCATACCAAGGGCCGCCTCATCATCCTTGAAGGTTAAGATCACCGACAAACCTCCGATGTACTGAATTCCAACCCCCTTGAACCCCGCTTCCCACAGTAAGATATTCAACTTCCTCAGCACCTGGAAATCCAAAGTCCTAGCTACCACAGCCTTACCAGGCACCGCCGACAAGGTATTTATCACGGCCCCGGCCCGGTGTCACCCGGTCCAGAAGCCGCGGGACAGAAACCCATGGTATTTATTATTTAAATTGGCAGCAGAAATGTTGACAAGATATTTTAAACTGAAAATGCCCAATTATTTTATTTCACAATTTGGGTCAAACCCCATTATTTACAATAAAGGAATTTCACAAGGAAATTCCCTGTTTTACAAAACATGTTTATTTATTTTATTGAGCCACCTTTTCAAGCTTTAGTGCTATGCGGTACTTTTTCTTTGGTTCACAGTAAGTCACTTGATACATGTTTTAAAAAGATTTTATCAGCGGGGAAATACTGGCGAGTCATTCAGGTTATAAAAAAAACACCTGAGTTTATAGATTACAGCATAAGGGCGATTACAATGGCTACTATCATATTTTTATCTGGCGCCGTGTCACACCCTGGTGACGATGGTCATACTACTAGTGGGTCCTTTCACCCAAGTAGTGCTGATTATCACTGTTAGGTTGGTGAACCTAACTGTGAGAAATTAGTAATGTGCACAATACCCCACTTGCCAGTGATTCAAGATCATAACCAAGACTTAATCCATGTAACTATAACTTTTGAAAATAATTTGAGTATTGTAAAACGTTGTTGATAAAAAGAGAATGACTTACATTGCAAATTTAATTGGACAGAACCTTGCCTACTGATTTTGCTTTGTAACCCAGTTTAAATAACAATGCACACGAAACTTGGTCAGTAACTTAATACAACATTTACGATAAGCTCACGAAATCAAAACCCTCACGATGAAAGACAAAGTATAGCTCGAATTCGGGCAGCACTTAAACATCCATCAGATCGGTTTCAATCGATCGGACATTGTATCGTAGCAGTGATCGAGTTATTACCCTGTTGTAGCAGCAGAGATTCGTGCTTGTGTGTTTTTTGAATGAAACAGTGAATAACTCAACGTACGAAACGAATTTGAACGTCGAAGCAATACAACCATGCAAGTGCCAAACCCCTGCATTATATACTGAAAAATGGTCCCTCTCGCGTGGCACGCCAGACCCACCTGGTCCTGGCGCGTGGCGCGACGGCTACCCTTTTAAGGTAGGGTAGCCTCGTGTCTAACATAGCCCCGGTGAGTCAACAATCGACGAAATTCGCATTTTACACTCGCGTTTGAAGATAATCATCAATTAGGGGATACCCCCCCCCTTGAGTTTTAGGGGGCCCTGATCCTAGTTTCAATTGTTCTGAAATTTATGGGCCATGCCCTACTATTTAGGGGTCTCAATTAGGGTTTCCTATTGAACATTAAAAAAATAAGATATAAAAATTTTGGCGAGAGTTGTTACATCCTCCCCACCTTATTTAAAATCTCGTCCTCGAGATTTACTGGAACAAGTAGGGATATTTTTGCTTCATCTCTGATTCCAGTTCCCAAGTGTACTCAGGTCCTCTCTTTGAATCCCACTTGACTTTGACCAGTACTAGTCTTTTCTGCTTGAGAAACTTGACCTTTCTGTCTTCTATTTGAAGTGGTTTCTCCACAAATTTCAACTTTTCATTTACCTCTATGTCTTGAAGAGGTACTACCAGGGATTCGTCAGACAAACACTTCTTAAGGTTAGATACATGAAACACATCATGTACTCCAGCCAGCTCTTCTGGTAGTTATAGGCGATAAGCAACTGGTCCTATTCGTTGGGTTACTGGGAATGGTCCTATGTACCTTGGACTTAGCTTTCCTTTCTTACCGAACCGAATTACTCCTTTCCAAGGAGAAACTTTCAAGAGTACCTTGTCTCCAACTTGAAATTCTAACGGCTTGCGTCGATTGTCGGCATAACTCTTCTGGCGATCTCGAGCCGTTTTCAGTCTTTCCTTGATTTGAGTTATCTTGTCGGTGGTTTCTTGCACGATTTCAGGACCTGATAATTGATTTTCTCATATTTCTGCCCAACAAACTGGAGTCCTACACCTTCGCCCATACAATGCTTTGAATAGGGCAGCTTCAATACTTGCATGATAACTATTGTTATAGGAGAATTCAATTAAGGGTAGGTGATTATCCCAATTTCCACCAAAATCTATTACACATGCCCTGAGCATGTCTTCTAGAGTTTGGATCGTCCTTTCACTCTGTCCGTCTGTTTGGGGATGGTATGCAGTACTTAAATTCAGTCAGGTCCCCATTGCTTCTTGAAAACTTGTCCAGAAATGTGAAGTGAAACGACTATCTCTATCCGATACAATAGAGAGTGGAACTCCATGTAAGGATACCACCTCGTCTACGTATAGCTTGGCTAATCTTTCCATACTGAAAGTTTCCTTTATGGGTAGAAAATGAGCTGACTTGGTTAATCGATCCACAATTACCCAAATCGCGTCGTTACCTTTCTTGGTTTTGGGTAACTTAGTAACAAAGTCCATTGTTATGAGTTCCCATTTCCATACAGGAATTTCTAACTGTTGGAGTAATCCTGAAGGTTTCTGGTGTTCTGCCTTAACTTGCGGACAAGTTAGACACTTAGATACATATCTGGCTATGTCATTTTTCATTCCTATCCACCAGAAATTATTTCTTAAATCTTGGTACATCTTATTATTTCCAGGATGCATGGTATATCTAGATTTATGGGTTTCCTCTAAAATCTTTTTTCTTAACTCTCCTTGCTTAGGTACCCAAATCCTTTTCTTGTGGAATCTCGAAATTCCATCAGCCCCTTGCTCCAATTCCTTTATTCTTCCTTTCATTCCTTCAGCATCATCCCCAATTGCTGTTGCTTGAACATTCTTCAGTTGTTCCATTAAATCTAATTGTAGATTTAATCTAAGAGCACGAACTCGCTTTTGCTTTTCATGATAATTACGACTTAGGGCATCTACGACTACATTTGCTTTTCCTTCTTGATATTGAATATCACAGTCGTAGTCACTTAGAATTTCCATCCATCTCCTTTGCCTCATGTTCAATTCTTTTTGCCCAAATAAGTACTTTAAGCTTTTATGATCTGTATAAATGGTAAACTTACTTCCATACAGGTAGTGTCTCTAAATCTTAAGGGCAAAAATTATCGATCGTAACTCTAAGTCATGTGTCGTATAGTTTTCCTCGTGCTTTTTCAATTGCCTTGAGGCATACGTAATTACCTTTTTGCGTTGCATTAGCACACATCCTAATCCTAGCTTAGAAGCCTCGCAATAAACTTCAAAATCTTCTGTCCCTTCTGGTAAGGCAAGAATTGGGGCGTTTGTTAACCTTTGCTTTAAAATCTTAAAGGCCTCTTCTTGCCTAGGTCCCCATTCAAACTTAACTGTTTTACAGGTTAGCTTAGTTAATGGCACAGCTATATTAGAGAAATCCATAATGAAGCGCCTATAGTACCCGGCTAATCCTAGAAAACTTCTAACTTCCGCAGCTGACTGCGAGACATTCCATTGGGTGATCGCTTCTATTTTGGAGGGATCTACGTGAATACCTTTGTGATTCACCATATGTCCTAAAAATTGCACTTTCTGCAGCCAAAATTCACACTTCGAGAATTTGACGTAAAGCTTCTCCTTTCGTAACAAAGTTAAGAGTGCATGTAGATGTTCACAATGCCCGTCCTGACTTTTGGAATAAATAAGTATATCGTCAATGAAGACAATTATGAATTTATCCAAATACGGTTTATAGATTCTATTCATCATATCCATAAATGTTGCAGGAGCATTTGTTAGTCCGAAAGGCATAACTGTAAACTCGTAGTGACCATACCTAGTTCTGAAAGCGGTTTTAGGTATGTCTTCTTCTTGTACCTTCAGCTGATGGTATCCGGATCGTAAGTCTATCTTAGAAAAATATCTAGCTCCTTGAAGTTGATCAAAAAGATCGTCAATCCTAGGTAATGGGTATCGATTCTTAATTGTAACCTTATTCAATTCCCTATAGTCGATACACATTCGCATCGAACCACCTTTCTTTTTCACAAGCAACACCGGTGCTCCCTAAGGGGATGAACTAGGTTGTATGAATCCTTTATTTAGCAACTCATCTAACTGCTTTTTCAGTTCTAACATTTCAGTGGGTGCTAATCGATAAGGTGCCTTAGCTATTGGTGTAATTCCAGGAATTAGATGAATTCTAAATTCTACTTCCCTATCTGGTGGCAATCCTGGTAGTTCTTCCGGAAATACATCCTGGTATTCGGATACTACAGGAATTTCCTTAAGTTCCTTACCCTTAGCGCTAATGATTACCGAAATCATATACACTATTCCTTGCTTTCGTTCATAACTAGCGACTTTGATTACGGAAATGAACTTCATTGGGTTATGTGGCTTATTTCCTGTAACCATGATTATTTCTCCTAATGGTGTATGAATTTCTATGGAATTTTTATCACAGAGGATTCGAGCATGGTTGGCTACTAACCAATCCACTCCTAATACCACATCGAATCCATCTAAATTCATAGGTAAAAGATTAGCAGAAAATTTGTGACCTGAGAGTTCTATCTTTCCTTTTTGCAAAACTGTATCTATGTTAACAGAATTTCTGTCTTTCGTTTCTACTGTATAAGTCTGCCTAAGTTTGGTTAAAGGTAGATTAAGAGCTTCACAGAACGAAGTATTTATAACACTTTGGTTTGCGCCAGAGTCAAATAATACTTTCGCATAAACATTGTGAACTAAAAACGTACCCGCTATTACATCCGGAATCAGATCTTGTCACACCCCGATATTTCCACGTATTACCGGTGGGCCCGGTGGGGAGTATCGTGACGTAGTTGATATCATCATAGTCATACAACACAATATTTAAATGCACAGCGGAAGCAAAAGATAGATTCGTTTCAACTTTAATAAATTGTAATATTAAGTATCACAAACAGTTGAAAATAATCCACAGGTGGATCAAAATAAAAAGGAAACATTGTTCAACAGTTTTATGGCATCCAAGCTTGCGAGACTTATTGTGGATGCTAGGAGAAAGCCAGCCTAGTTCGCGTAGTACCTGCACTTAACCTTTTTGGGAAAATATGTCAGTTTACACTGGTAAATACAATCAACTGACTCATTTTTAAAAGTTTAATAAAATTGATTTGAATGCACGTGGCACAAAACTCTTTATAACTTGGGATAATTATTTGAATATAATACTTGTAAAAGAATTACATGTTTCTTATGCGTTCAGTAGCCCGGTTCGTGCCGGGTTAAAGATCAATAGACACACCACATTATTTATTTAGGCACTGACGGGTGTACGCCTACACCCCGTGCTTAGGTCGTGGCCATTTCGTAAAATGATGCCAAGGATATCCGGGACATGGTCATTAACCCCCCAAAGGCGTTTAAGCAACAAAACATATTTTTAAACGGATCATCTCAATAATACTTAACCACCAATCGATTAAGGTCGAATGCCCGACCAAGCGGTATTTTATATACCGTACCCCAAGCCCGTATAAGGGAAAATAAGTTAAAAGTATTTACCCTTGCAAGTAATAATCACAACAAGCAAGTGCACGTAGCTTTTACTGGGTCTCCTATTCTGGAACGAAGTTTTATAATAACCTATTAGAATCCTATCGGGTCTTTAAATAAGCCTAAACTTGGACCGGTTAGTTTTTAAAGGAAGATACGGTTCGAACGCGTGATTAAGCGAAGACCGGAATAGAATGTGATTTAGACCCGACAAGTTTGAAGACTTGTATAATATGGGTAAACAAAACACATTCTGGATTTTGAGATAAATATGATAAGGTTCGACCCGTTTTGACTAATTTATGCAAACTAGTTACATAAACCGAACCGAACGCGTAAGAAGCGTAACGGGTAACCATAAGAGTCGTTTACAGGTTTCCTAAGTTAATATGCCTTAAATATGTTGTGATATCAGTAGTATACCTTCCATTATGCCCAAAACGAGTTTAATCTCAAATTAAGCCCCGTAGGGGTATTTCGGTCATTTTAAAGATTATAAAAGAGATTAATTATAATTCTGAGACTCGGGTCTGAGATAATCAGTAGAACTACTTATTTTAACAGGTTATATCAGTTGGTGATAAGTCTTATATGACAAAATGGTTTTAAACCCATACTAGGTGTTTAATACGCGTAAAAAGTCGTTTTAAGCGATTTCCGGGTTAAACAGGAAATCTGAGTTTTCTGATCAGGTTATAAAGTTCAAAATACTTCATTTGTCATATAAAATCAGTGGCCAAAGATTTGGTATCAATTGGTTAAGAAAAACTCATTTTATAAGCAAAAGGGTATAATCGGTAATAACCGAATCAAGGCAATAACCTTAGGTTATGATCAGGTTAAAAATAATTAAAAATCTTCAAAAATCCCAAAATATTATATTACATCAGTGGGTAAAAGGTTTGGTGTCAAAAATTGGGTTTAGATAGGCTTTATGTTAATTACGCCGTTTAATTCATAAAAAGCGTTCTAATTACGCTATTAAGCATAACTCCTAATCTAGACCTCAAACTGATGTGAAAATTTAGGGACGTGTTTATAAATTAGTAATAAAGATTATTGTGCTTTCACATTTCCAAAATTCTCGTTTTATGGTCAAAAGGGCATTATGGTCAACATTAAGCAATTAATGGAAACGTGTAAACGAATCGGACAATCAACGAACAAGCCACAGAGGGTTATACTATCGTGTAACCTGGTCCTAAAGAAGCTCTAAGGCAAAACTAAATCATGCTAAATCGGGTCAGAACTGAAGTCAAAGCAAAAGTCAAAGTTTTGCGACTTTCGGTTCCGAACCGATCCTAAACTGGCAATTGTCGGGTCGAACATGCTTAGACATGTTCTTACATTTATTACTAAGTTATATGAGTGATAAAATAGGTTACACGTCTTCAACATTGCTAATTAGGTGTTAATTCAAAAATTAATATTCTGTTGACTTTTTCGGATTAAGTTTGACCCGACAAATGATCTAGTTAGAGTGGGAATCAGAGGGTGCCCTTTTAAGGGTTTATTGCCCACATAATTACCAACTTATAACTACCTTAATTTTAACCAATCACTGGACCATTAGTGATTAATTGCTAAGTCAAACCTTAATTACGACGGTTTGACTTTAAGCTAATTAACTAAGTAAAACATGATTAAGGAAGGTTAAGGATACTTACCAAGGTCCTAATTACGACTAGAGATGTTTAGGGAATGGCCTTGAGCTCCAGAAATGATCAGAAGTTGAGTTGGGAATGAATGATCAAAGTTTGCAACAACGGTGGGTTCTTATATAGTGTTCTTGATTGCTTAAGATCATGCCAAACAACTCTAGGATTGATCCCTGATCAATAACAAGTGTCCCTAAGCCTAAGAACTAGTTTATGTTGCACATGGGAGTGAAAAACGGCAATGTAAGTCGGTTAAACTTGTTTAACAGGCAACTGTTACGTTTTCTGTTACTGGGGCCGCCTTACGGACCGTAAGACCATATCCTTGCGGTCCGTAAGCCTTTACCAGAAGGCACAAATTTGTACCCTTTCAAGCTTTGAACAGGCAACCTTTATATTACGACTTTGAGCCTCTATTTTTAGTATGGGGCCTTTTAGAGCATGCTTGAACAGTTATGACCACCTTGCCATGTTCTAAAGTTGTCTTGGATGCTTTTGAAAGGCCATAAACGAAGGTTTGTCAAACATATTCTTATAGGGTCCCATCTTTATAATTTGAATCAATTATTGCTAGTATTAACCGGATTTGAATGTATATCAGATGTTTATAACACCGGTTAAGGTTTGGGATTTATAGATAGGTCGCTCAGAGGTATGTATTAACATGTCGATGCTTTTAACCCCTCATGTACGAATTTTATCATAACTTTCTCATACGATAACGAAATTTGGTGAAATTTTTATCATGCATTCCAGTGAGCATAATTAATCGTTACAAAGCTTCTGGTTTGCTAAAAGGCCACTCAGAGGTATACTTTAAACATGTTGACACATTTAACCCCTGTAGTTTGTAATCTCTCACTTTCTTTCACAATTAGCTTCGTATGATCCATGATTCATTCGTTTAAGGGTATAAACATCATGTAGGGTTATTGTAAAGTATATTTATTCATTGTTGACATTTTGAACCCTTGTATTTACATACTTTTCCTGTTTGTCAACTTTAGTCCTTCTAAGGAAATCCTTTACACGTTTAAAGTCTATGACACGTGTCGATATAATATTGAACATGAAATTTCGAGGTGTCACAGATCTTCTTCTTGGGTTGTCAGCTGAAAGGCTCTTACGTTCTTCTTATTAGTTCCTTCAGCAGGTTCGGCCTTGTTGTCAGCCGGTTTGACCAGTTTAGGGCAGTCCGGTCTAAAATGTCCAGCTTCTCCACAATTGAAGCAAATTGTTGATTTCTTTCTTCTGCAATCTTCTTCTTGGTGCCCCGGAACTTTGCAGAAGTTACAGTACCCCTTACATTTTCCAAAGTGCTTTCTTTTATAGGTATTGCAAAACGGCGGGGTGGACGATTGCCCAGTTCCCTTTTTTCTTAAAGTTACTACTAGTATTACCCCCTCGAAATCCTTGGGTAATCTTTGGAGCCAATTCCTTCTTTATGTTTTCTTCTCGCGTACGCACCAGTCCGCCAGTCAAGGTGTTGGCTAATTCCACTGCATCGTCAATTGTGCGGGGTCTTGCAGCTTTGACAATATCCCGAATCTCGCTAATTAAACCCCAAATGTAGCGAGAAATAAGTACCGGTTCTGGCGAGGCCAGAGTTGGTACAATTCTGGCATATTCAAAGAATTTCGAAGTATACCCTCGACAATCAACATCCACCATTCGGTGGCTCAGGAACCTATTCGCCATTTGTTCCTTTTCATATTCGGGGCAGAATTTCCTTTCCACTAGACGCTTAAATTCTTCCCAACTCATGGCATAAGCCATGTCACTTCCTTTGGCTTGCAACACTGTGTTCCACCATTCCAATGCCTCTTCCTTGAAGAGGTAGGATTCATACATAACCTTATCTTCTTCGGCGCATTTACTTATTTTAATTACTGCTTCAGTTTTCTCTAACCAACGCAGTGCAGCAGTCGCCCCTTCATTGCCTGCAAATTCGACTGGCTTACAGGCAATAAATTTCTGATAAGTGCAACCAGGTGTTGCAACTTTCATTTTCTGAAGTATTGGGGCTTGGATCATGTTGTCATTATTATTGCCGCCTCCATTAACACTGTTACTGAAATTATCGCCGCGCGTGCGTTTACTGGGGTTGGCTTGTGAGGGCTCAACAGGGCTTTTAACAGCAGCGACGATAGCTGGAATAGCATTTGCTATTCCCTCGGCAACGATATTTTCTATATCTTGCCTATTAAGAAAGTGATCCTCATTGTTTTGCTCGGATTGGTTAACTTCGTTAACTGGTTCATTAACGGTGAGTTCCATCTGATAATTAACAATGTATATAAGTTATTGGTATAAAATAAATAACAACCAAATGCAATAAAGCAATCTCACATAATCATATCAACACGTATAGCCAAAATTGTCGACTTTGCGACTTTCATATTTTATATATATTATTATGCATCGATACACACCAGTTATATTACAAAAGTTTTATTTTAAGTTATTTTACATGGTTATATTTTTATTATTATTTATTATTTTATTATTATTATACAAACACACAACCACACAACCACCGTCAGCTGGCATTTCAGAAACGACGTTCCCTCTCGTCGTATTTCCAGGAGATCTGTTCTCCCACTTTCCGGATTCGATTCCCTGCGTCCACCAATTCCTCGCCGTAGTGACGGAGTTCGGCCAAGTTTTCTGTGCTCATAGATGGTGCAGGCTCAGGGTCAAACTGGGGAAAATAGGCGTTGGGGTTATTCATGAAGTTTTGAAATTTCCAGTCGCTTGTCCACCATTCCTCCAGCTGGCCAATAACAGGTTGGGGGTTGACAATAGGATCTGGGATAGCCGGTTCTAAGTTAACTGGAAGTTGGGATTCAGCTGGGTAATTGAAGAGGTTTTCAACGGCAGGTCCGATGAGGTCACAATTTGCTAGTTTGCGATCCAGCTCCTCCCATGGTGGCATTTCCTGGGCTTGCCCAGAACATTCCCCGATCTCTTTTCCTTTCCCTTTATCATTCGGATCCTCAGTCTTTTTAACCTTCTGTGCAACTGGTTTCTTCCTACGCCCACGTTTCCAGTCCAAGATTCTCCTCCTCTTTTTCCGCTTTGGTTTCTCTTGCGGCTGGGCCTGGAATACTATTGGCTCTTCAATATCAGCCTGATAGCCAGTTAAGGTGCCGGTGCCGGTGGTATCCATATCAGTGCTATGGATAGTAAAGTTTCGGAGTGCCTCCGATAGTTCATTCATGCTGTTAGCACACATGAAGAAACACACGCAATTTTAAGTTAAAATTTTATTTAATATAAATTAAATTAAATTTTCACATAATCACAGAATGGCAATCAGAAAATTAAGTATTTTGAAATACTTAATTAGCTTAAATCAGTGGCTCGGATACCACCTTTTTCTGTCACGGCCCCCGGCCCGGTGTGACCCGGTCCAGAAGCCGCGGGACAAAAACCCGTGGTATTTATTATTTAAATTGGCAGCGGAAATGTTGACAGGATCTTTTAAACTGAAAATGTCCAATTATTTTATTTCAAAATTTGGGTCAAACCCCATTATTTACAATAAAGGAATTTCACAAGGAAATTCCATGTTTTACAAAACATGTTTATTTATTTTATTGAGCCACCTCTTCAAGCTTTAGTGCTATGCGGTACTTTTTCCTTGGTTCACAGTAAGTCACCTGAAACATGTTTTAAAAAAGATTTTATCAGCGGGGAAATACTGGCGAGTCATTCAGGTTATAAAAAACACCTGAGTTTATAGATTACAACATAAGGGCGATTACAATGGCTACTATCTTATTTTTATCTGGCGCCGTGTCACACCCTGGTGACGATGGTCATACCACTAGTGGGTCCTTTTACCCAACTAGTGATGATTATCACTGTTAGGTTGGTGAACCTAACCGTGAGAAATTAGTAATGTGCACAATACCCCACTTGCCAGTGATTCAAGATAACCAAGACTTAATCCCTGTAACTATAACTTTTGAAAATAATTTGAGTATTGTAAAACGTTGTTGATAAAAAGAGAATGACTCACATTGCAAATTTAATTGGACAGAACCTTGCCTACTGATTTAGCTTTGTAACCTAGTTTAAATAACAATGCACATGAAACTTGGTCAGTAACTTAATACAACATTTACGTTAAGCTCACGAAATCAAAACCCTCATGACGAATGACAAAGTATAGCCCGAATTCGGGCAGCACTTAAACATCCATCGGTTCGATTTCAATCGATAGGACATTGTATCGTAGCAGTGATCGAGTTATTACCCTGTTGTCGCAGCAGAGATTCGTGCTTGTGTGTGTTTTTGAACGAAACAGTGAATAACTAAACGTACGAAACGAATTTGAACGTCGAAGCAACACAGCCATGCAAGTGCCAAACCCCTGCATTATATACTGAAAAATGGTCCCTCTCGCGTAGCTCGACGGCTATCCATTTAGGGTAGGGTAGCCTCATGTCTAACATAGCCCTGGTGAGTTAACAATCGACGATATTCGCATTTTACACTCGGTTTTGAAGATAATCATCAATTAGGGGATACCCCTCCCCCCCCCCCCCCTTGAATTTTAGGGGGCCCTGATCCTAATTTCATTTGTTCTGAAAATTTATGGGTCATGCCCTACTATTTGGGGGGTCTCAATTAGGGTTTCCTATTGAAAATTAATAAAATAAGAAATAAAAAGTTTGGCGAAAGTTGTTACAGTATTAATCGACGGGTCGACCTCAATGGTGTCTTCATCCAACACAGGACTTGATTTATTTAATAATATATCCGCGAAAGTGAAACGTTTCTTGACCTCTCCAGCTTTCTCCGGCGCGATATAACTGTTAGAGTATCCCCCCTCGGGCCTACCCCCACCCCCTCTGCCGGACCCAGGTCACTACCTTGTCGGGAAAGCATCAGCATTTTCATACACATACCTAGCTAGATTCACAATGAGCTTGTTTCCACCAAGGTTCAGATTCTTCATATCCCTCACAAGGTCTTCAATGTTCCTTACCCCCTTGAAACTGACACAGCCAAAAGTCCTACCTTCTTTGTCTTTCTTCTTAGCAATAAACGCCCCAGACACCTCTCCAAACCTTCTGAAAGCATCAGCTAAATCCCAAGGTCTGCAGCCCTGCGGAATATTGGTCATGAAGAACTTTCTGACCAACGAACACCCACCACTACTCCCCTCCTTCATCACACTATCACTAGGAAAGAAAAGGAACCAGGACGATCTAAAACCAATCCGGCTAACTGATCTCGTTATGCTCGAAAAAAGGAACCAATCAAGCAATCACAGGGAGTTATACCAGACCGGAAGAAGATCGTAATGGGAAGGGAAGAAACAAACCAAACTATCTACTCCGACCCGGCTAACAAACTCGTTATGCTTGAAAGAAAAATCAATCAAGCAATTATAGGAAGTTATACCAGACCGGAAGAAGATCGCCGGGTCCTAAAGTTTTATCTCGCCAGCTCGTAGGTTTAGGGACAAGAGAAATGACAAAAATGACCATTTGTTTACATATTATCTACTGCATCTACACACCTGGTGCAGCAAACGGGGTACACCCACTTATATTAAATATGATCAAGTTACACATATTAACTACATCTACATTCCCCCTGAGGGGGAATAGTTATGTTTTCTTATTGGCCATTGATGGCGGCAACCAACAAGCAACTTTTTTTTTAAATTTAGTATATAATAGTTACAATTACGATTTTGACTCCAGTTAAAAATAACATTTTGATTTTGCCCCTAACTTAAAATTACGATTTTGTTATCAATTAAAAATTATGATTTTGCCCGCAGTTCAAAATAAAATTATGGTTTCCCCCCCCCCCCCCCCCCCCCGCTATGGTCCTGCCATATTACGATTTTACCCTGAGTTTAAAATTACGATTTCGCTCCGGTTTAAAATAAAATTTTGCTCCGGAGCGTAAAACTACGATTTTGCCCTCAGTTAAAAATTACGATTTTTCCCCCAGTTCAAAATAAAAATATGGTTTTGCCCTTAGTTCAAAATATGATTTTGCCTCCATTTCAAAATTACGATTTTAACCCAGTTCAAAATTGCAATCTTGCTATCGTTTTTTTTTTAACAAAACTATGGTAGTGTTTTATTTTACTTCGTTGAGTCGGTGTAGTTTTTTTTCGTGCCAAACAGCTGCCTAACACTCGCTAATTGGTACTAACAAATTATTGTTTTGCCCCCAGCTCTAAATTACATGCTTGCCATCGTTTTAGTTTTTCTTTTTGTCAAAACTATGGTAGTGTTTTGATTTAATTGGTTGAATCGATGTATCTTATTTTTAGATCGTGTTATAAGTACTATGATTTTACATGTTATTATACTAAAAAATATTCGATTTAGCGCCACGCAACGCTTGCGTCGCATAACACTTATACAATTTACAAATATTAAATATAGTATCGTTGTTGTCAACGACCTAATATCTATCCTATAGCTAGTGTCTTGAAAAATGTCAAAACCTCAAACTTTGCGTAAAAGGAGGCCGAAGCCTATTGAGAAAAAAGAGAGGGAGAGATGTGGATGAAATACGTACTCAAACGGATGGAGGACATACGAGATACGAGAAAAGAGTTTTTTTTTTTGGGGGGGGGGGGGGGGGGGGGGGGTGGGGGGGAGGGGAGGGTGGTGGTGGCTTTCAGCTGTTGGTTTTTTAAGGCATAAAAGGTCAAAGTCAAAAAACATTTTTATGAAGTTCAGGAAAAAAAAAAACTTTTGGTATCAATCGACTTGTATGGTCGTTATAATCAAGAGTCATAAAACATTTATTTGAAATTCGGAAAAAAAAAAGTTAACTCTGTTAAGTTTTTTTAACGAGGGACCAGTAGAGGAAAAATAGGTGAAGGTTGGACTGTCAGGGAGAATATTTAAAAGTGGGACTGCCGATAACCAATGACTTCTACTAGCAGTTATTAAAGGCGAATTTCCATATTAATAATAATGATAATAATAATCATAATAATAATAATAATAATAATAATAATAATAATTGTTTTGCCAGAAGCTTATGTCTTGGTTATGGTTTTGTGGAGCCGGGGGTCTCACTGGAAGCAGCCTCTCTATCCCCTGTGATAGAGGTAAGGCTTGCCTACATCCTACCCTCCCCAGACCCTACCAATAGCTCGCTATAGGTGGGATTATACTGGGTATGGTTGTTGGTTGTTGTTGTTGTATAGCAACAATTTAATCAATTAGACTTAATTATAAGCTTTGGGTATGTTTTAATTTTAAACAAATTAGAGGGGTTAGAGTGTAAATGACCTTGAACCTGAAGGATGGTATTGAAAATTTTCATTTAAAATGATTTTTCCTCTTCGATTCTAAATTCTGAAACCGGGAAACTCCGAAACCGACGATTTGTTCTTTTTTCGTAAAAGATGAAAAACAATTAGGATTGATGATTAAATTACTCATTATGGGAAACAAATAATCTTGTTAATGTTCATAAACTAATCCGTTCTCACAAATTCACATAATCTCTCTCGCAAAATATTCTGAACCTCCGCTACACTGATTGAAAATTCAGAAGCCACTGCTGGAACAACCTTCTCCGACGACAACAACAACCATTCCACCACGACGCAACCTAACGCCACCGTACAAACTTGCCATCAACAAACCACAACCACTATTCCGCCACTGAAGATCCAAAAATCAGAGGGCCGGAGCCTGTGATCTGAATTAGGACCTTGGAGAGAGATCGAGGACCTGAACCTAAAAAAGAGAAAACCGTTAGGCTCGCCGCAGAGATGGGAGGGCCTCTCTGTGACCACCATCCGGCGTGATGATAAGTATTTGATAGAGAGAGAAAGTAGAGAAGGAAAGTAGGACGAAGGTTTAGGAAATCGTACTTGCCTTGTACTTGGATGGGTATTTATACTAGTCAACTGAGATGTCGTCATCCATCTGGACGCACTTATTCGGTTGTCCGTCTCCGGTATTCTGAGGTATGGAGGTCTTCAGGATGTTCGTCATGAAGCGCTTCGGTCCGTCCCTCATGAGATGGTCCGGACTCGGATATGCATCTTCAAGTCCCCCAGTTAATCAAGTCCATTTGGTAAAATGTTGTGCTTAATCCCGGACAAATGACTTGGCGGTGTGGGCGTGGAGCTGACGTGGCGGCAGTGAGACAAACGTTTTGACCGTCAGTCACCGACCGGTTAGCATACCAATCCCCGCCTGGGGAACCGTAATCGACGCGACGTGACGGTTGATGGCATTGGCCAGTGATTAACCGACTTAAACACCTCTACAAAAAGGTATTTTTACATTTCATTTTTACATTTTACTTTCTTGAGTTCTCTCTTGTTGTTACTATAACAACCCTCAAAATAATTCCGACACCCTAATATATTTTAAAATACCCCAATATGTCCTAAAATACACCCCATACGCGAAAACGGACCCCTAATACCTTTATTTTATTAAAAATTAAATAAAAACAAATTTTCAGGGTCTCTCGCGGGGCGCGTAGCCCATGGCTACTGCCTACGCGGGCCGCAACAGCAAGGAGACCAGACCGCACCCTAGGGTGCCACGTGTCGAGACGCGTGTGGAGTCTACGGTCCGAATCAGCAACCCTAGGGCCTACCCTAGGGAGCCTCGCGGGCCGCGTAGCCCCTTGCTACGTCTTACGCGGGCCGCGTAAAACCCAAAATCAGGCCCTATATAAGGAGGCCATCGGCTTCAGTCTACGATCACTCATTTCCTTTTCTTAGTATCGAATTTCTTAATAGTAGAAGCTATTCTCGGGTATAATATCCCCCTAAATAACGAAGTTCTGCTCCGTTGTAAGTATCATAACCCATGGATACGTATTAGATACTTTGCCCGATCGATTTAGGGTTCCGTAAAGGCTGTCGTGGTTCTGCCCGACGTAGTCGTTGGAATGTCGTCTCGGGGAGGGTATTACTAATGTTAAAATGGGTTATTATGCTAACGTGTGTGCATTTGTGTAATTTATAGATTATCACCAGGAAACCCTTACAGAAAACCTAAAACAGCAATGTGAGTAATCTCCTTTTTGTAAACCGTTTTTACAAAACCTTAAATGTTTTACAATGTAATTTAGCACTGATTGAGTCTTTGTAATTCTACAATTACTGTCGGTATGTTGGGGTTTTGTATACAAAATGTGAGACACGTTACCATTGGACAAAGAGTTAGCCAATGTGTAATATAACCCACCAGTCAGGATTGACAATACTGAATGAGTAATTGGGTAGATGTAAACATTGTAATCGCTCTCAATACTGTTTAAATTAATAAAACTTTTCTTGATTAAACTGGGATTCACTCACCAGTATTTCCCACTAACAAAATGTTTTTAAACGCGTTTTAGGTAACACAATGTGAAAGGCAATTTGAAACCAGCTGGACAGCACTGAAGGCTTGGAAAAGTGGCTATAAAAGTTACCTAAATAAAGAAGGAGTTTTATTTCAATAAAATGGGATTTATCCCTATAAATCAGTTTGTAATGAAAACTTGGGTTTTATCCCAATATAATTATTTATATAAAATGTGATTTTTTACTCTAATAAAATATTTCCTAACTACGGTCCTGATGTAATTTTCGCTGCCAAATTGATAAACACTGATACCACCGACACCCTATTGTAAATATTTCCATTCTGGAAATTCCAATCTTGGGAAAAATGCAGGTTCTACATCCGCACCCTATTGTAAGTATTGCAAGAGGAAGCATTCTGGAAGATGCTCCATATATTGCAATTTCTGCAAAATATCGAGACACAAGGAAGAAGACTGCAGGAAGAAAGCTAACAACAGGATATGCTACAACTGCGGAGAATAAGGTTATATCAAGCCAAACTGTCCAAAATTAACTCCAGCTACGAACAACAAGAACGCTAAAAATGCTAGAGCTTTTGTTCTGACGGCAGATGAAGCCAAGATGATTCCAGACGTGATAGCCGTTACGTTTTTAGTTAATGATGTTTTTGCTAAAGTATTATTTGACTCTGGTGCGAACCAAAGTTTTATTAATACTTCGTTTTGCAAACTTCTTAATCAATCATTAACTAAACTCCCATAAGAATGTCTGGTAGAGACAGCAAATAGGGAAACCGTTAGGATTTCTGAAATCTTGCAGGGAGCAAGAATAGAATTTTTAAATAAAAAATTTATGGCAAACCTTTATCCAATGAATCTGGCAGGATTCGATGTCGTTTTAGCAATGGATTGGTTAATAGCCAATAAAGCCAGTATTTCATGTGATCAAAAGTTAATTCAAGTAAATTCACCAAAGGGTGAAAAGATCACAATTAAAGGAGATAAGCCATCTAGATCCACAAAATTCATCTCTGTGATGAAAACAACAAGTTGTATAAGAAAAGGATCTATAGTGTATTTGATTTCTATAATCACTAACACTAAAGGAAAAGAACTAAAAGACATTCCAGTAGTGTCTCAGTTTCCAGATGTGTTTCCAAAAGAATTACCAGGACTACCGCCAGATAGTGAAGTTGAATTCAGAATCCACCTACTAACAGGAACAACACCAATTGCTAAAGCACCTTACCGTTTGGCACCCGCAGAAATGCAGGAACTGAAGAAACAGTTAGACGAATAATTGGAGAAAGGATTCATATAGCCAAGTTCATCGCCATGGGGAGCGCCAATTCTATTCGTTAAAAAGAAACACGAATCGATGCGTATGTGCATTGACTACCGCGAATTGAACAAAATCATGATTAAGAATCGATACCCATTATCGAGAATCGATGATCTGTTCGATCAATTGCAAGGAGCTCGATTTTTCTCTAAAATCGATTTACGATCAGGATATCATCAATTAAAGGTACAGGAAGAGGATATTCCTAAGAATGCTTTTAGAACAAGGTACGACCATTATGAATTTACTGTCATGCCATTTGGTCTAACCAATGCCCCAGCTGCATTTATGGACATGATGAACCGAATATGTAAGCCATATTTGGATAAATTTATAATTGTCTTTATAGATGATATTCTTATTTACTCTAAAAGTAAGGAGGAACATGCAAAGCATTTGCACGCACTTCTAAGTTTATTAAAGAAGGAAAAGCTTTATGTTAAATTTTCGAAGTATGAGTTTTGGTTAGAACAGGTACAGTTTCTTGGACACTTAGTCGATCATGAAGGAATTCATGTAGATCCTACCAAGATCGAGGCAATTACCAAATGGAAAACCCCTGAGTCACCAACTGAGGTTAGAAGTTTCTTAGGATTGGCCAGTTATTATAGAAGGTTTATTCGAGATTTTTCTAGAATAGCCATTCCCTTGACTAAGCTAACCTATAAATCTATTAAGTTTGAATGGGGACCAAAACAAGAAGAAGCATTTAGAATCCTTAAGCAAAGATTAACCAATGCACCCATACTAGCGTTACTAGAAGGAACTGAAGATTTTGTAGTCTATTGTGACGCTTCTAAGTTAGGTTATGCATGTGCACTGATGCAACGTCAAAAGGTTATAGCTTACGCATCTAGACAACTTAAGAATCATGAAGAGAATTATTCAACCCATGATTTGGAGTTAGGAGCCATAATTTTTTCCCTTAAGATTTGGTGACATTACCTTTATGGTAGTAAGTTTACTATTTTCACTGATCATAAGAGTTTAAGGTATGTTTTTGGGCAAAAAGAGTTGAATATGAGACAAAGACGCTGGATGGAGAAACTTAGTGATTATGATTGTAATATCCAGTATCACGCAGGAAAAGCCAACGTAGTGGCTGACGCATTAAGTCGAAAGTATCATGAAAAGACAAAAAGGGTACGTTCTCTTAAATTAAATCTGCAAGTATATTTAAATGATCAGATTAGAAAAGCACAAGAATCAGTAATCAAGGATGATACTGAAAAATTAAAAGGAATGATTAAGGAACTAGAACAAGGAACAGATGGAAGTTGGAGATTCCATAAGAAAAGAATGTGGATACCCAAATTAGGAAACCTACGCCACCGTATATTAGAAGAAGCCCAAAAATCTAAGTATACGATGCATCCTGGAAGTGATAAGATGTGTCAGGATTTAAGAAAGAATTTTTGGTGGATAGGAATGAAAAAGGATATAGCAGCTTATGTTTCTAAGTGTTTAACTTGTTCACAAGTTAAAGCTGAACATCAGAAACCCTCAGGTTTATTGCAGCAGTTAGAAATGCCAGTGTGGAAATGGGAATTGATAACAATGGATTTTGTTATTAAATTACCCAAAACGGGAAATGTAATGATACAATCTGGGTGATTGTAGACAGGCTAACTAAGTCAGCTCATTTCCTACCAATGAAGGAAACTTTCAGTATGGAACAATTAGCTAAGCTATATGTATATGAAATAGTTTCATTACATGGTATTCCTTTATCAATTGTGTCTGATAAGGATAGTCGTTTTACCTCTCATTTTTGGACAAGTTTCCAAAAAGAAATGGGAACCAAGTTAAATCTAAGCACAGCCTATCATCCTCAAACGGACGGACAAAGTGAAAGTATTATTCAGACAATGGAGGGTATGCTTAGAGCTTGTGTAATTGATTCGGAGGTAATTGGGACGATCACTTACCATTAATAGAATTTTCTTATAATAATAGTTATCACACAAGTATCAACGCTGCACCATTTGAAGCACTTTATGGACGAAAGTGCCGACAAAATTGGGGAAAAGCAACTATCCGGACCTGAGATAGTGCAAGAAACAACCGACAAAATCATTCAAGTCAAGGAACGACTGAAACAGCACGTGATCGACAAAATAGTTATGCTGATAACAGATGCAAACCGTTGGAGTTTTAGGTAAGTGACAAGGTATTATTAAAGGTCTTTCCTTGGAAAGGAGTAACCAGATTCATCAAAAGAGGAAAGCTAAGTCCCAGGTATGTTGGACCTTTTGAGATTATTAAAAGAATAGGACATGTAGCCTATCAGCTACAACTGCCAGAGGAAATGGCAGGAATACATGATGTATTTCTTGTATCTAATCTCAAGAAATCCTTAGCCAATAAATCACTGGTAATACCTCTTAAGGACATAGAGGTAAATGAACAACTTAAGTTTGTAGAAAGGCCTCTACAGATTGAAGATAGGAAAGTTAATAACCTCAAGCACAAAAGATTAGTTCTGGTCAAAGTGAAATGGGACTCCAAAAGAGGACCAGAGTATACATGGGAGCTTGAATCAGAAATGCAAAGGAAATATCCACACCTGTTCCAGTAGGCCTCGAGGACGAGCTCTAAAACAAGGTGGGGAGGATATAACGACCCTCAAAATAATTCCGACACCCTAATATATTTTAAAATACCCCAATATGTCGTAAAATACACCCTATACGCGAAAACAGACCCCTACTACCTTTATTTTATTAAAAATTAAATAAAAACAAATTTTCAGGGTCTCTCACGGGGCGCGTAGCCCATGACTACGGGCGCGTAGCCCATGACTACTGCCTACGCGGGCCGCGACAGCAAGGAGACCAGGCCGCACCCTAGGGCGCCACGTGTCGAGACGCGTGTGGAGTCTACGGTCCGAATCAGCAACCCTAGGGCCTACCCTAGGGAGCCTCGCGGGCTGCGTAGCCCCTTGCTACGTCTTACGCGGGCCACGTAAAACCCAAAATCAGGCCCTATATAAGGAGGCAATCGGCTTCAGTCTACGATCGCTCATTTCCTTTTCTTAATCTCGAATTCTTAATAGTAGAAGCTATTCTCGGGTATAATATCCCCCTAAATACGAAGTTCTGCTCCGTTGTAAGTATCATAAACCCTGGATACATATTAGATACTCTGCCCGATCGATCTAGGGTTCCGTAATTATTGTCGTGGTTCTGCCCGACGTAGTCGTTGGAATGCCGTCTCGGGGAGGGTATTACTAATGTTAAAATGGGTTATTATACTAACGCGTGTGCATTTGTGTAATTTATAGATTATCACCAGGAAACCCTTACAGAAAACCTAAAACAGCAATGTGAGTAATCTCCTTTTTGTAAACCGTTTTTACAAAACCTTAAATGTTTTACAATGTAATTTAGCAGTGATTGAGTCTTTGTAATTCTACAATTACTGCTGGTATGTTGGGGTTTTGTATACAAAATGTAAGACACGTTACCATTGGACAAAGAGTTAGCCAATGTGTAATATGACCCACCAGTCAGGATTGACAGTACTGAATGAGTAATTGGGTAGATGTAAACATTGTAATCGCTCTCAATACTGTTTAAATTAATAAAACTTTTCTTGATTAAACTGGGATTCACTCACCAGTATTTCCCACTGACAAAATGTTTTTAAACGCGTTTCAGGTAACACAATGTGAAAGCCAATTAGAAGCCAGTTGGATAGCACTGAAGGCTTTGAAAAGTGGCTATAAAAGTTACCTAAATAAAGAAGACATTTTATTTCAATAAAATGGGATTTATCCCTATAAATCAGTTTGGAATGAAAACTTGGGTTTTATCCCAATATAATTATTTATATAAAATGTGGTGTTTTACTCTGATAAAATATTTCCTAACTACGGTCCTGATGTAATTTTCGCTGCCAAATTGATAAACACCGATACCACTGACACTGAGTTCGCGGCCGCCCGTTCCGGGACAGATAGGGGTCGGGGGTTGTGACAATTACCCTCTTTTCATCTTCCTCTCAGTTCTTCTTCTTCTTTAAGGTACGTAATTACTTCTCAGTTCGGTCATGGCTCCTGGAAAAGAGAACCTTTCTGAGAGCGTTAGCGTTATCACTCAACATCAACTAGATAAGTTCGTCTGTGATTATAGGATTCCTACAGACCTTCATCCGGTTCTACCGGCTAAGGATAAAACTATATATCATTTTCTTCCGGGGAAGTTTCCTCTGTACACCCGTGTCTGTAATTTTGCAAACTACAGAGTCCCCTTTTCAAGATTTTTGATCAAGGTTCTCCGGTTCTTTCGGGTTCATCTTTGTCAGGTGAATCCGTTCAGATTAAGTCGAGTAAACCATTTCGAGGTTTCTTGCAGAGCTCTGAACCGGAAACCGGATTTAAATATTTTCTAATATTTTTACGAATTTATAACTGCTGGTGATTGTTATACATTTGCCCACCGGAAGGGTATCCCAAGCCCGGCCGGAGATGAGAAGTCCAGCATGAAAATTTGGAAAGATAATTTCTTTTGGTTGTACGACCGTTGTCTTCCGGTCGAGATGGTGTGGATATTTAAAGATCAGTCGATGATCTTTGAGCTAGGTGAAGACTTTGTTTTTGACCAACAGCTGGCTCAGGATCTGATCGACAACCGATTCCCTATCCTCCCCCTTCCCGAACACTTGCTTTTATTAGGACGTGTTTGTTATGTTTGGGGCCGAGGGGATAGGGACTGGCCGGTGATCCGTAAGAAAGGTGAAAGTAAGTTTCCCGGCCTCTTGTCCTCCCTTATGCAACTTTTTCATTTTTAATATTTCTAACTTTTTTTTCCTTTGCAGGGGACGAGATGTCGCTTAGGGATGCACTTAAAGTTCCGAGCTTTTATACTCTGGATTTTGATTTTGATGAGATGGCCGATGACGAGGAGCCCTTCTTGAAACAAGTTTCCGTGTCGGCCCAGGAGTCCGTCCTCTCGCCGATCCGAAGTCCTCCGAGGCTCCTATTGTTGAGACTGCTTCTTCTAAACCCAAATCTAATGTGATTGCAGCCGGGTCATCTGGCGCTCAGGTTAGGACCGAGCCCTTGTCTGTGGATGTGGATAGTGATCCGGAGGTGAGGGAATTAGACGAAGCTTTGATGTATCAACCTTTAGGTACATCTATCAAGGGTAAAGGTGTTTCCTCTGTCACTAAGCCGAAAGGGCGTCTTCGGAAACGCAATACAAATGTTACTCAGATGCGTTCCACTATCTCCCTCCCTATGCCAAGGATGACCAAGAAGGCTAAGAAGAGCACTTCTCATTCCAGCGACAATATCTTGACTGATTTAACCGAACATCTTTCTGGTGGGAAGTCATCCAGGGAGGAAGCCGCTAAAGCTCAATCTCCTCCAATTCCCACATTCTACGATGGTTATCTTCTGGTGAATGAGACCGAAGCTATGGATACCGAAGAACCTGCGGTTACGAGTAGAGGTGAGGGGAAGACTCAGGGTGATGTAAAAGTGGTGACTTTTTCAGGTACGATATTGGGCTCTTCTTTGGGTCCGGACTGTTTATTTGATGATGAGGAAGATCAAGTGTCTTCTCTTCCTCCATCTTGGTTCGGACCCGAAGTGATGGCCTTCTTTCGATATGCAGATGTGTTTTCTGATGATATGGAGATTGATCCAGCTACCGCTGAGGAGAAGTTTGTGCCCGATTGGGATGTAAGGAATAAAGACTTGGTGATGGATGAGCTTACGGCTAGGATGTTTTTGTTCAATATCAATACTCCATTGGATCATTCCCGGAGCCGGAGGATGAAAAGCCAGGACCTGGGAACTACGGTGTTGCTCAATCAAGCTCAGTCGAATGTTTATGTAACCGAGCTGTACCGCAGGTGGGTTGAAGTGGAATCAGTGAAGGAGGACTTGGAGAAGGAAGCTACTTCCTTAAAGCGCAAGATACAAAGCACTCCGGATGCCGAGAAAAAGCTTGCCCAACTCTCCTAGGATCTACATGCTCAGAATGAGAAAGTGAAATCTTTAACAACTCTAAATCAATCTTCTCAGGCCGCGACCGCTTCTGCTTCTGAGGAAAGGGACAAGGTGGTGGCCGAACTGAAGAGCTTTGTGGCATCTTCGAAAGAGAAGGACGAAGAACACAAAAGTGTTTAGCAAAAATGGAAGAGTCTCTATCTAACGCTCTTGCGGCTTACGAACGGATGCTTGAAGGTTCGTTCTTTGTTTTTTGTTTAATTTGGATTTCTTCTTTATATTTTTCTAACAAGTTTATCAGAACGAGATGCCCATAAAACAGGAGAAGCCGATCAGAAGGCTCGAATGGAAGAAATGTATAACAACCCTAAAGAAAACCGACACCCTCATAAATTTTCCGACACCCTAATATATTTTAAAATATCCCAATATGTCCTAAAATACACCCCATACATGAAAACGGGCTCCGAATACCTTAAATATTATTAAAAATAAAAAAAAAATCAATTTTTGGGTTTGAGGCGGGCCGCGTAAGCCACACCTCAACCCTTACGCGGGCCGCGACGAGGTAAAATGTGGCTGAACCCTGGGCCGCCACGTGGCCCAACACATCTCGACCCTACTAGATGACCCGAATCAGCTACGCTGTTGACCAGCGTTGACGTGGGCCGCGTAGGCCTTGGTCTACCTTTACGCAGGCCGCGAGAGGACCATAAATCAGCACTATATATAGAGGGCCTCGGATCTTCAGTCGAACTCGCTCACTTTCTTTTCTATATCTCGAAAATCTGATAGTAGGCATAATATACGAGTATTATACCCCCTAAATAACGAAGTTCTGCTCCGTTGTCAGTATCATAACCCCTGGATACGTATTAGATACTCTGCCCGATTGATCTAGGGTTCCGTAACGGCTGTCGTGGTTCTGCCCGACGTAGTCGTTGGAATGCCGTCTCGGGGAGGGTATTACTAATGTTAAAATGGGTTATTATACTAACACGTGTGCTTTTGTGTAAATTATAGATAATTCTCAGGAAACCCTAAAGGATAATCTAAGACAGCAATGTGAGTAATCCTTCTTTTTGTGTAAACCTTTTTGTGAATAATCCTTCTTTTTGTGTAAACCTTTTTGTGAGTAATCTCGTTTTTTGTTAACTGTTTTTACAAAACCTCACACAATTAATTATACATTAAGCAGTTATTGAGTATTTGTAAGGATATAATTATCTTGGGTATGTTGGGGTTTTGTATACAAAATTTGTTACTGGAGGGGTAACATTTCCACAAGTCAGGTCTGACAGTACCACGGGTGATAATTGATATGACTTGGAAACAAATATAATTGCGAGACCGCCCTCAATACTGTACAATGGTTTTTTTTAAACTTGATTAAACTGAGATTCACTCACCAGTATTTCTCACTGACAAATATTTTTAAAACGCGTTTCAGGTAACAAATTGTGAAAGCCAAATAGAAGCCAGCTGGACAGCACTGAAGGCTTGGAAAAGTGGCAATAAAGTTACCTAAAATAAAATAGATGTTTTTATTAAATAAAATAGGATTTATTCCTATGGAAATGTGTGTACTGCAAACTTGGGTTTTATCCCATGTGTTTAATATTATGAAAATGTGGTATTTTACTCTGATAAGATATTTCCTAACTACGGTCCTGATGAAAAATTCCGCTGGCAAATTAGACAAACACGCGATACCACCGAAATTCCCGTTCCCGGGGATTAGGGATCGGGGGTTGCGACAGAAGGTGGTATCAGAGCTAAGCCACTGATTCAGCCACAGAAGTGTTCTGCTGACATCAAAATTCAGTCTGTTAGTAAATAAATTATGGAAATAGGTGCATAATTGTATTTTATTGCTATGTGTTATTTGCCTATTTGTTGGTTTACAGTATGAGCGACCAAGGACCATCTGACGCGTATCGTCAATTGTCTGATTCGCTTAGAAGCGAAGGTGCCTCTTCTCAGCCTGCCCTCTCAGGGTACTCTGCTGATACGGAAGAAGGAATTTTCGTGTTTAAGGCTCAGTCCGAGGAGCCATTCTCTCAGAAAAAGATAGGATGGTTCAGTCGAGGGGCACACGAGCGTAGGAAGCATATGAAAAAGTTACAAGACCAGAGAGCACTAGCAGCAGTAGTAAAACACAAGGTCGGCACCGACAGGGCAATAGCTCTGGCCCTTCATTGGGCAAAATGGACGGCCACTTCAATAGTGCCAGACACTCCCTTATTGGCCCTACAAATTTAAGATTTTATCCCACTTTAAAATTACGATTTTGCCATCAGTTAAAAATTATGTTTTTGACCTCGCTTAAAAATAAATTTACGTTTTTACTCCCAGCTAAATATTTCAATTTTGCCCCCGGTTAAAAATTACGATTTTACCCCGTTTCAATTTACAGTTTTGCCATTGGTTGTTTTCCCTTAAAAATACGATTTTCCCATCAATTGAAAATTATTTTTTACCCCCCCCCCTTAAAAATAAATTTACGCTTTTGCTCCCAGCTAAACATTCCAATTTTGCCCTCAGTTCAAAATTACGATTTTGCCCCGTATAAATTTATAATTTTGCCATTAGTTTTTTTTTCTCAAAGCCAGGTTACGATTTTGCCCTCAACTTAAATTTGCATTTTCCCCATCGTTTTTGTTTGTTTTCCTGGTGACATTACAAGTTTGCCCCTAGTGTAAAATTACAGTCGTGCCGGCAGCTTCCTGGCACTCCCCCGTTGGTCCATTTAGTTTACAATTTATCCCCGAATTAAAATTATGATTTGGCCCTCAGTTAAAAATTACGTTTTCCCCATCGTTTTAGTTTTTTTTACCAAAACTATAAAGGTTTTTGTTTTAATTGGTTTACTCGATTTTTTTTTTTTTCGTGTGAAGGAGCCGCTTAACACTGGCTCATTAGTCCTGAAAAATTACAGTTTTGCCCCAAGCCCAAATTTACGGTCTTATCATCGTTTTTGTTTTTTTTCCTAGCAAAATTATAGTAGTCTTTTTTTAAGTGGTTAAGAATTATTCGGCCATCGCCCCGCAACGCGGGCGGGGCAACTACTAGTTAATATTTAAATTTTAGTGTATGAATAATTTTTGTTTATGTTTTGTTTTAATTTAAGTTAATAAAATTGTGTTTTTTCTGTTTTTAAATATATAATATAATAGGAAATTGAATTTTAATAATATCATCTAGAGGTGGTTAGCCAATATTGATCGCACATTTGAATATTGCAACTGGCAATCCCACATTTTAAGTATTTTTTCTCACTGGACCTCCATTAAAAAAACTTAACGAAGTTAAGTTTTTTTTTTCCGGATTACAAACTGATGTTTTAGGGTTTTTGATCAAACGATGATACGAGTCGGTTGATGTAAAACTTAACTCGAAACAGTGTTTCAAACGGCCTGATTTTTGTTAATTGGAAATTCAAACACTCGAATTGAAGCGTCGTTTTCGTCATATGCCCAGGATATGATTAATAGGGGTATAGCCAACATCCACATCTTAGCAACCACTGCAGCTGACCCTAATCTGGAACAAATGATAGTACCCCAACCACAATCACCAATTCCTGACCAACCAATGGAGATAGAAAACCCCGAAAATCAAGTAGAAATGCATGATTTTAATCCGGAGGAAATACCTAGGGTACCAGCACCAAATCCCTTAGACCCAAATTACGATCTGTGGTGGGATAACGTTAGAGACTATGTGCAACGTTACCTGATACACGAAGACATACCCATGCCAAACCTAGGAGCCTACCCAGTATTAGATCCTTTAGATCCCTACTACGACAATGACGTATACATCAGGGAGATCTTAGAAAATCCTTACCCATACTAGGCCCCTACACCCCCATACCAAGAACTCGCACCCCAGATTCCGAACCCAGTCCTAGAACCTGCACCCCCAATGAGTGTAGAAAACGAACAAGAACTTAGGACATTTAGTGAGGAAATTTTAGAGAGTAGTGAACGAATAAGACAGGTGGGAGAGCGACTCGTCTGGAAGTACGACGAGCGCAATATGGATTTTTGGATGAATCCATATCCATGAATGTGTTGGTGGAAACGGTAGTAATAATAATAATAAAATAATATAATATGTGTGTATGTGTACGAAAAAAAACTACGGATGCCTACTAGTATTAGTGTAATTTTATTTCAGTTGGTATTGTAATTTTTATTTCAGTACTAGTGTGTAATAGATGCATAGTATATGAAAATAGAGTAAGTCGCAATGATCAACGCTTTTGACCAAAATGCGTGTCATGTGATTGGCTATATTAAATATTATTTTGTGATATTAATACGTGGTAAATGTTTAAAATTCAGATGGCCGACGAAGGAAATCAAGAAAATCTGAATAACGATAACCAGAGTAACATTAACTTGGTTAATGAAAATCCGAGCATCAATAACAATGGAAATTAATTGGATAATAGTGCTATCCAACACATAGTGGCACAAGGAATTATAGATGCAATGTCATTTATTATTCAAACTGTTCAAGAAGCGAATAATAAAAGTAAACATAGCAGTAAGCGACCAATTGAACCAGAACACAGCGTGAACAATGGACCTGTACTTCAAGTGCTCATTCCCAAAAGAAGAGGAACCATGCCTTATGGTTGTTCTTACAAAGAATTCTGGTCCTGCAAACCAATAGAATTCTCGGGTAATGAAGGACCCATTGCAGCTCTAAGCTGGATAGAAAAGACTGAGGCTGTTTTAAAAATAAGCAAGTGTGCCGAAAAAGACAAGATAATGTTTGCTTCTAATCTATTTAAGAACTCAGCCTTAGAATGGTGGAACACTATCCTCCAGTCCAGAGGAAGTGATAGGGTTTATAATATGGAATGGGAGGAATTTAAAAATATGGTAGAAAGGAAATTCTGCCCTCCCAATGAAAAGGAACAGATAGCAAATAAGTTTCTGAACTTAAAAATGACCGGGGTAGATAGTAAGGGTTATACTACCACATTCTTTGAATATGCTAGAATAGTACCAACCCTTGCATCACCTGAACTGGTATTAATCTCCCGTTACATCTGGGGATTAATTGGAGAGATTAGACATGTAGTCAAGGCAGCTAGACCCCAAACTATAAAAGAAGCTGTAGAACTGGCAAACACCTTGACAGATGAATTAATCCGTACTAGAGAAGAAGACCAGAGGACAAACCTAGCCCAAAGATTTACCCAAGAATTCCGTTATGGAAATTCCAACCGTAGGAATATAGGTTCTACCTCTGTACCATACTGTAAGTCCTGTAAGAAAAAGCATTCGGGAAAATGCTCCACTCACTACAATTTCTGCAAGGCACCAGGACACAAGGAAGAAGATTGCAGGAGAAAATCCAGTAATGGACTATGCTTCAACTGTGGAGAAAAAGGTCACATCAAGCCAAGCTGTCCGAAATTGGCTCCAGCTGCGAACAACAAGAACACTAAAAATGCTAGGGCATTTGTTCTAACTGCAGATGAATCCAAAATGATTCCGGACGTTATAACCGATACGTTTTTAATTAATGATGTTTTTTGCTAAAGTATTATTTGACTCTGGTGCAAACCAAAGTTTTATTAATACTTCATTTTGCAAACTTCTTAATCAACCATTAACTAAACTACCACAAGAATGTCTAGTCGAGACAGCAAATGGAGAAACGGTTAGGATTTCTGAAATCTTGCAGGGAGCAAGAATAAAATTTTTAAATCAAAAGTTTATGGCAAATCTTTATCCCATGAATCTGGCAGGATTTGATATTGTATTAGGAATGGATTGATTAATAGCCAATAGAGCTAGTATTTTATGTGATCAAAAGTTAATTCAAGTAAATTCACCAAAGGGTGAAAAGATCACAATTAAAGGAGATAAGCCATCCAAATCCACGAAATTCATCTCTGTGATGAAAACGGTAACCTATATAAGAAAAGGATCTATAGTGTATTTGATTTCTATAATCAATAACACTAATGGAAAAGAACTAAAAGACATTCCAGTAGTGTCTCAGTTTTCAGATATATTTCCAGAAGAATTACCAGGATTACCACCAGACAGAGAAGTTGAATTCAGAATCCAACTACTACAAGGAACAGCACCAATTGCCAAAGCACCTTACCGTTTGGCACCCGCAGAAATGCAGGAACTGAAGAAACAATTAGACGAATTACTGGAAAAAGGATTCATACATCCGAGCTCATCGCCATGGGGAGCGCCAATTTTATTCGTTAAAAAGAAGGACGAATCAATGCGTATGTGCATTGACTACCGTGAATTGAACAAGGTCACGATTAAGAATCGGTACCCATTACCAAGAATCGATGATCTGTTCGATCAACTGCAAGGAGCTCGATTTTTCTCTAAAATCGATTTAAGGTCAGGATATCATCAATTAAAGGTATAGGAAGAGAATATTCCTAAGACCGCCTTCAGAACAAGGTATGGCCATTATGAATTTACTATCATGCCATTTGGTTTGACCAATGCCCCAGCCGCATTTATGGACATGATGAACCGAATATGTAAGCCATATTTGGATAAATTCATAATTGTTTTTATTGATGATATTCTCATTTATTCTAAAAGTAAAGAGGATCATGCAAAGCATTTACACTCACTTTTAAGTCTATTAAGAAAGGAAAAACTTTATGCTAAATTTTCTAAGTGCGAGTTTTGGTTAGAACAGGTACAGTTTCTTAGACACTTAGTTAATCATGAAGGAATTCATGTGGATCCAACAAAGATCGAGGCGATTACCAAATGGAAAACCCCTGAGTCACCAACCGAGGTTAGAAGTTTCTTAGGATTGGCCAGATATTATAGGAGATTTATTCAAGATTTTTCTAGAATAGCCATTCCTTTAACTAAGTTAACCTGTAAATCCATTATGTTTGAATGGGGACCAAAGTAAGAAGAAGCATTTAGAATTCTTAAACAAAGATTAACTAATACACCCATACTAGCGTTACCAGAAGGAACTGAAGACTTTGTAGTCTATTGTGACGCCTCCAAACTAGGGTATGGATGTGTATTAATGCAACGCCAAAAGGTTATAGCTTATGCGTCTAGGCAACTTAAGAATCTTGAAGAAAATTATTCAACCCATGATCTAGAATTAGGAGCTATAATTTTTGTCCTTAAGATTTGGAGACATTACCTTTATGGTAGTAAGTTTACTATATTAACTGATCATAAAAGTTTAAGGTACGTTTTCGGGCAAAAGGAGTTGAGTATGAGACAAAGACGCCGGATGGAAATGCTTAGTGATTATGATTGTGATATCCAGTATCATGTAGGAAAGGCAAATGTAGTTGCTGAAGCTTTACGTCGAAAGTATCATGAAAAGCCAAAAAGGGTACATTCTCTTAAATTAAATCTACAAGTAGATTTAAATGATCAAATTATAAAAGCACAAGAATCAGTAATCAAGGATGATACTGAAAAACTAAAAGGTATGATTAAAGAATTAGAACAAGGAACAGATGGAATTTGGAGATTCCATGAAAAGAGAATATGGATACCTAAATTAGGAAACATACGCCATCGTATATTAGAAGAAGCCCATAAGTCCAGATATACGATGCATCCTGGAAGTGATAAGATGTATCAACATTTAAGAAAGAACTTCTGGTGGATAGGAATGAAAAAGGACATAGCAGCCTATGTTTCTAAATGTTTAACCTGTTCACAAGTTAAAGCTGAACATTAGAAACCCTCAGGTTTGTTACAATAGTTAGAAATGCCAATATGGAAATGGGAATTGATAACAATGGATTTTGTTACCAAATTACCCAAAACAAGGAAAGGTAATGATACAATCTGGGTGATTGTAGATAGGCTAACCAAGTCTGCTCATTTCCTACCAATGAAAGAAACTTTCAGTACGGAACAACTAGCTAAATTATATGTAAATGAAATTGTTTCATTACATGGAATTCCTTTATCAATTTTTTCTGATAGGGATAGCCGTTTTACCTCTCATTTTTGGTCAAGTTTCTAAAAAGCAATGGGAACCAAGCTAAATCTAAGCACCGCTTATCATCCTTAAACGGACGGACAAAGCGAAAGGACAATTCAGACAATGGAAGACATGCTTAGAGCTTGTGTAATTGATTTCGGAGGTAATTGGGACGATCACTTACCATTAATAGAATTTTCTTATAATAACAGTTATCACACAAGTATAAATGCTGCACCATTCGAAGCACTTTATGGACGAAAGTGCCGAACCCCAGTCTGCTGGGCAGAAATTGGGGAAACGCAACTATCTAGACCTGAGATAGTGCAGGAAACAACCGACAAGATCATTCAAGTCAAGGAACGACTGAAAGCAGCACGTGATCGACATAAAAGCTATGCTGATAACCGACGCAAACCATTGGAATTTCAAGTAAGAGATAAAGTGTTGTTGAAAGTCTCTCCTTGGAAAGGAGTGGTAAGATTCATCAAAAGAGGAAAGCTAAGTCCCAGGTATATTGGACCTTTTAAGATTATTAGAAAAATAGGACCTGTAGCCTATCAGCTACAATTGCCAGAGGAAATGGCTGGAATACATGATGTATTTCATGTATCTAATCTTAAGAAATGCTTAGCTGATGAATCGCTAATGGTACTTCTTAAGGATATAGAAGTAAATAAATAACTCAAGTTTGTAGAAAGGCCTCTACAGATTGAAGACAGAAATGTCAATAACCTCAAGCATAAGAGATTAGTTCTGGTCAAAGTGAAATGGGACTCCAAAAGAGGACCTGAGTATACATGGGAGCTTGAATCAGAAATGCAAAGGAAATATCCATACCTATTCCAGTAGATCTCGAGGACGAGCTCTAAAATAAGGTGGGGAGGATATAACAACCCTAAAGAAAACCGACACCCTCATAAATTTTCCGACACCCTAATATATTTTAAAATATCCCAATATGTCCTAAAATACACCCCATACGTGAAAACGGGCCCCGAATACCTTAAATATTAATAAAAATAATAAAAAAATCAATTTTTGGGTTTGAGGCGAGCAGCGTAAGCCAAACCTCAACCCTTACGCGGGCTGCGACGAGGTAAAATGTGGCTGAACCCTGGGCCGCCACGTGGCCCAACACATGTCGACCCTACTAGATGACCTGGATCAGCTACGCTGTTGACCAGCGTTGACGCGGGCCGCGTACGCCTTGGTCTACCTTTACACGGGATGCGAGAGGACCAGAAATCAGCACTATATATAGAGGGCCTCGGATCTTCAGTCGAACTCGCTCACTTTCTTTTCTATATCTCGAAAATCTGATAGTAGGCATAATATACGGGTATTAAACCCCCCTAAATAACGAAGTTCTACTCCGTTGTATGTATCATAACCCCTGGATACGTATTAGGTACTCTGCCCGACTGATCTAGGGTTCCATAACGGCTGTCATGGTTCTGGCCGACGTAGTCGTTGGAATGCCGTCTCGGGGAGGGTATTACTGATGTTAAAATGGGTTATTATACTAACACTTGTGCTTTTGTGTAAATTATAGATAATTCTCAGGAAACCCTAAAGGATAATCTAAGACAGCAATGTGAGTAATCCTTCTTTTTGTGTAAACCTTTTTGTGAGTAATCCTTCTTTTTGTGTAAACCTTTTTGTGAGTAATCTCCTTTTTGTTAACTATTTTTACAAAACCCCACACAATTAATTATATATTAAGCAGTTATTGAGTATTTGTAAGGATACAATTATCGTGGGTATGTTGGGGTTTTGTATACAAAATTTGTTACTGGAGGGGTAACATTTCCACAAGTCAGGTCTGACAGTACCACGGGTGATAATTGATATGACTTGGAAACAAATATAATTGCGAGACCGCCCTCAATACTGTACAATGGTTTTTATTTAAACTTGATTAAACTGGGATTCACTCACCAGTATTTCCCACTGACAAATGTTTTTAAAACGCGTTTCAGGTAACAAATTGTGAAAGCCAAATAGAAGCCAGCTGGACAGCACTGAAGCTTGGAAAAGTGGCAATAAAGTTACCTAAAATAAAATAGATGTTTTTATTAAATAAAATAGGATTTATTCCTATGGAAATGTGTGTACTACAAACTTGGGTTTTATCCCATGTGTTTAATATTATGAAATTGTGGTATTTTGCTCTGATAAGATATTTCCTAAGTACGGTCCTGATGAAAAATTCCGCTGCCAAATTAGACAAATACGTGATACCACCAAAACTGGCTCGCGGCCGCCGTTTCCGGGGATTAGAGATCGGGGGTTGCGACAAAATGAAAGGTCATCATAAGGCCGAAGTTGAGGAGCTGAAGTTGGAGAGTGCAGATTTGGCTCAGAAGGTGGAAGATCTTCAAGCAACCAAAGTGTGGCTTCTAACGGAAGGGGCTCGACTTTTGGCGAAAAACATCCACAAAAGGACAGGAGATGACACAAGCCGTAGCCGCGGTTAATAATGCTATGAGCGCCATTGGTGTCAATTCCGGGGTTCATGGTGGGTACCTTCATGCAATGAAGAAGAAAACTCCTTACGGAGAAGTCCCTTTGATCAACTGGAATGCGGAGGCCGAGCTTAATACTGCTATAGCCTGCTTTAACTTCCTCAGCTTTCCGGTGGTGAATGACTTGTCAAACCTCGTGAACGAGCCACTTTCCAAGATTAAGGAAGTTTTATTTTTCGCTGGGGAATCTTCGGCGGAAGATTGAGGTGGACATACCTGGTTTCTTGGGGTATGCACCTTTGGACGTTTTGGTCGACGAGTGCTTGAAGGTGGACATATCCGGCTGTTTGGGATATGCTCCTTGTTTATTTCAAACTTGTAATGATTTTTGTTTTTACTTGTTTGTAAATGTTTGACAATTATCCTGACTTGTGAATGGCTTAAGTAACCTCCGGATAATTTAGTCCGGTTATTTTTGATGCAATCATTTGTTTACATGCGTCCATGCCTTTTTTATGATTGTACTTTAGTTTTCTAGAACGTTCATGTTTTTATGCGAATCCGTCTTGTTTTTATACTTGGGATAATTTTTTATTGAAAGTAAAAGATGGACAAATGCCAGTCCGTCCTTAATTTTTAAGGTTTGCATCCCTTAATAGGCCGATTGTAATATATATATATATATATATATGTTGCAACTTTTTATAAGATAGAAAGTTCGTGCATTCTATTTATACTAAGATATTCCGGGGTATATCCCTCCGGATATTACAAACTTAGGTAAAAACACAATAAAGGTGCCGGCATTACCCTCCGCATTACACTAGAAATAATAAAAGCAAAAAGGTGCGGGTATTACCCTCCGCATTACAAACTTTTATTCTAAGTTTTTCCAAGATCAAGTAAGTACTTCAGAGGGAGCATCTTTTGAGGTGCATCCTGTTCCAGGTACGAGGGACGGGAGTCCCATCCATCTTGACGAGCGTATAAGCTCCATTCTTTCCGGATGTTTTGACCATGTAGGGTCCTTCCCATTTCAGGGCCATCTTCCCTGTTCCTTCGGCCAAGATGGCATCATTCCTCCGCATAACATAGTCCCCTTCTCTGAATCGGACCTCTTTGACCTTAGAGTTGTAATGTTTCTCCAACTCTTTTTTATACTTGGCCTCTCTGATGGCCGCGAGTTCTCTTCGTTCCTCGGCTAGGTCGAGGTTCAAACGCAGCTGATGCTCATTTTCTCCTTGGCTTTGCATCATACGGTGAGTGGGCATGCCAACTTCGGCTGGGATGACTGCCTCCGAGCCGTATGTCAAGCTAAAGGAAGTTTCCCTTGTGCTTGTTTTTGGCATTGTGCGGTGTGCCCAAAGGACGTGAGGAAGTTCGTCCACCCAAGAGACCCCTTCCTTGCCCAACCGTTTCTTTATGCCTTCCACGATGCTTCGGTTGGTTCTTTCGACTTGTCCATTGGCCTGAGGATGGGCGACCGAAGTGAAGTTTTGTTCGATATGCATTTTTCATACCAAGTCTTGAATGGCTTTTCGGAAAATTGTTTTCCATTATCACTCACAATGCAAAGTGGCATCCCATAACGACATACAATGTTCTCCCCTACGAATCAAAGAATCTGATCACCGGTGATGGTTCAGAGGGGTTTAGCTTCGATCCACTTTGTGAAGTAATCAACCGCGACGAGCAAGAACCTTACCCCTCCGGTGGAGACGGGGAATGGACCGACAATGTCAATTCCCCACTTTTGAAAGGGCCAATCCGATGTCACGGGTACGAGGCTGTTTTTACACGGTGACTGACCGGGGCATGACGCTGACGGTCCTTACACGTTTGTAATTCATTAACGATGCTTTGGTGCATTCCCGGCCAGAAGTACCCGGCGTTCATGGCTTTGGCGATGACCATTCTTGGACCAGAGTGGATGCCGCAGATTCCCCAATGAATTTCTCTGATTACATAACTGGCTTCTTCCTGTGATAAGCATCTCAGGAGCGGCCCCAGGAATGTTTTTATGTACAGCTTTCCATCATGGACTTGGTACTGGAGCACTTTTACCTTCATCTTTCGCGCCTGAGCCTTATCTTCCGGAAGTTTACCATTTTCCAAATAATCCAAAATTGGTGTCATCCACGATTTTTCTTGCACGGTGATCGACATTACGACTTCACCTTGACTGATGGCCGGAGCTTGCAAAGTTTAAACTAAGACCTCTTTGGACAAGTGGCAAAACGTGACTGAAGCCAACTTGCTTAAAGCATCGGCTTTTTTGTTCTTGCTCCTCGGAATGTGAACGATTTTGCATGAATCAAACGTGGCCATCAGACTGTTTACCTGGTTCAGGTACCGGATCATATTTTCTTCACATGCCTCGTATTCTCCGTTAACTTGATTGGCAACAAACAATGAATCGACATGAGCCAGGACGGAGCTTGCCTCGGCTTTTGCAGCGGTTTGGAGTCCGGCCAGGAGTGCCTCGTACTCTGCTTCGTTATTCGATGTTTTGAATTCAAAACGCAGTGCGTAGGTGTACTCTATCCCTTCTGGATCTATCAGAATTAGACCAGCTCCGGCTCCCTCCTAACTAGAAGCTCCGTCCATATACAAGTTCTAGACTTTTTGGAGGATGGGTTTTCCTTTAGTGCTTTCTCCGGTGGGAACCTCGGTAAGGCAATCTGCTACCGCTTGGCCTTTAACCGGACCTCTTGTTCAGGAGTTGTGTTCCGATGACAATCTTTTGTTCCAGAAAGTCCGGATGGATAGCCCATTCCTCGGTAAGTACTGCTGGAGGTTGCGTACTACTTCCCTTACTTTGTCATATTTTGGAAACGCACATGCTTGATTCGGAATGCAAGGTTGCAATACCGGCTTCGGTGGGGAATTTCAATGACCCGTGAATGGTCGAACTGATAATACCGAACGCACACATTCCTGGTCTCCACAGTATAACATTGTGTAAGGACCTTGCACCGACCACGAAGTAGGTTAGATTTATAGTTCTTGTCAGGCTTCCGGTACCCAACGTAGTTGGTAATGTGATCTGCCCAATCGGCTGGACCTCTTCTCCAGAGAAACTCACCAACGGCATAGATACTTGAATTAATCTTGCTTTGGTTTGTGGAGCTAGTTGCTGAAAGCATTGTTGATACATGATCTCGGAGGCACTTCCACTATCGACGTAACCTCGCCGGACCTTGTGTCCTGCAATAACCGCAAACACAATGATAGGTCCGTACTTTACTTCTCCCGAAGTTATTGGTGGAAAGGCGATCGGCTGATGCATCCATGCGGCCAAATGATGATTGGTCTGTTTGAAGCCTTGGTTATTTATCTTTCTTATCATGCAGATTCCGGACTGGTTGTTCGGATTATCTATCGGAGCAGTCGGACTTGCCTTCTTTCACTTCTTTTACTAAATGTGAAAGTTTTCCGGAGCGGACTGCTTTCTCGATCTCCTGCTTTAAAGACCAGCAGTCATCGGTGTTGGGGCCTCGTGCTCGGTGATAATCGTAGTGCTTTTTGGAATTCTTATCTCCTGCATTCCGGAGCTTCAGAGGTGTGGGGAAACTTGCTCCTTCTGCACTGAGGATTTCACTAGGAGTTTTAGAGAGATCCGACATATTATAGAACCTTGAACTAGAATTACTTCCTCGTTGAGATCGATCGTTTCTGCTGTAGGGATGCGTTCGTCCCCTATTTCCGGATGGAGCTTTGTCAAACACAGATCCTCCGTTCTTTTTCCAGGAGGACATTTTTTGTTCCGTCTCGGTTGCCGCATTGCAAGCGTTTTTTCCATGAGCGAACGTCCGGGCACGTTCCATCAACACTTCCATTGTTTTTGGGAGGTTTTCGGGAGGTTTTCGTGTAACTTTTCGACCAACTGATTGTTCCGGACCCCATGCCAAAAGCCGGAAATCCTCAGTTGATCAACCACCCCGCTGATCTGCATACTTTCCCGATTGAATCGGTCTATGAAACTATCCAGAGACTCACCGTCTTTCCTCCGGATGTTATGCACTTCGGTGATTTCTTTGGAATAGTGCCTTTGTTGGCTGAAATTCTGAAGAAATAACCTCCGGAATTCCTTGAAATCATTGATTTCTCCTTCATTCAACGCATCGAACCAGACACGTGCGGCCCCCGTTAATGTTTGTGCAAACATAAAACACCATGCCGGCATCAGCCACTGTTCGACTCGTGCTGCTCCATCAAAATCAAACATCTGATCGTCCGGGTCTATGGTGCCATCATATTTCTTCACTGTGTTTGGCATTTTGAGCTTCGGTGGAAGCTTAGGGTGGACGATACAGCCGTCATTGATACTGGATGATACGGTTTCGTGAGCTCTGGGTCATTAACCGTTTCTACTTGAGGATCAGTGCGTACCATGATTGCTGGAGATGGTCCTGTAGAGACCTGCATATAATTGTTATAAGTTTCTCCTATTGGAGTGACAATTGTGGAGAAAGTAGGAGCGGCGAAAGCCGTAGGACCCATAGTCCTTACCGGTGTTTCATCATGGAAGAGCCTGGTTCGTAAACGGAGAAGCTGTTCATCCCTAGCCTGCTGAGCTTTCAATCGTCGTAAAAGACTAGCGCTTTTGGAGAGGAAATCCGCATCGAATTCCGATGCCTGTGAAGTTGGCATCAGTATGAATGGTAACGTTGTTCCTAGCCCTGAGCTCAAAGGAGCTGAAACCATGGAAATAACATTCGTCGGAGCTGTAGTTTGCGAACTACCAGCAGTAGATCCCAAATTCAAAGAATCTGGGGCCGCCATAGATCAGTTGTTTCGTTGCTCAAGAAATTCACTAAGTGAAGGACTGTGAGCTGTGAAATCGGATGGCTCCAATTGAAGATCCAAAAATCAGAGGGCCGGAGCCTGTGATTTGAATTAGGACCATGGAGAGAGATCGAGGACCTGAACCTGCAAAAGAGAAAACCGTTAGACTCACCGCAGAGATGGGAGGGCCCCTCTGCGACCACCCTCCGGCGTGAGGATAAGTATTTGATAGAGAGAGAAAGTAGAGAGGGAAAGTAGGACGAAGGTTCAGGAAATCGTACTTGGTTTGTACTTGGATGAGTATTTATACTAGTCAACTGAGATGTCGTCATCCGTCTGGACGCACTTATTCGGTTGTCCGTCTCCGGTATTCTGAGGTATGGAGGTCTTTAGGATGTTCGTCCTGAAGTGCTTCGGTATGTCCCTCATGAGATGGTCCGGACTTGGATATGCATCTTTAGCCACCAACTGGAGTTACGCCGTCGTGTGTTGCAAAATTATCGCAACCACCATTTATAGCCTTCTACCACCATGAACCAGGCACGGGATAATCGCCCTGTTTTTCTCTTTTGAGCTCTATTTCATATTTTGTAAATTGATACGAAACCGTCATACCGACGTGACTACTTCATTATGACCACCTCGTAACATATGCATTTTGTACGAGTCTGTTTAATTCACCATCAAGTACCAGTACTCAACCTATAGTAGTATCTCTTTCGAATCAGGTTTTGAATAAAAAAAAATATGATCTAGAAATTGTTTTAGTTCTAGTGACGGAGTAGCCGTACGCAAACTGTGAATCACCATTGTTGCTCTTAGTTCCGTTAGACTATCTGAAGCGCTCAGGGTCAGTCTCCGGTTAACTTCGTCTGACAATTATCGTATCTATTTTTAACCCTATCAAACTTTAAGCTCAATAACAACACAGAAAAATATACAAGTAAGGGGAGGAGGGGTGGTTCACTAGTGATAGAAACTATCACTCCCACTATCCAATCAAGTTATGCCATGTGTACAACCAATATTCTATCACCAGTGATAGAAATGTAGGGGGGTGGTATCACTAGTGATGGAATTCTACCACTCCCAAATTTTAAAAATATTTACTCTCAACAAACAACACGTGGACATGCATCATCAATGCTATTTGTTGAAGTTGTCAACATGCAACAGGTGTCACATTGATATTTACTCTCACAAACATAAACACAGGTGTCAACATGCAAGAGGAGTTTATCACCAAATTTTTATGAAGTTCAACGCGTGATGGAATTAACGGAGTTATAAGTTTAACGCGTGAAGGGAGTGCCGGCGGCGGTGTTCCGTGATCTTTCAACGCGTTTTGGGGTGGTATAACGGACCACCCCGTGTCCCCTAATATGATACATGTATAAGATTCGAGTATTCGGTTTTTAAATTCGTGTATCCATCTAAATTGTTTTTTGAACCAAACAGTACACACTCTTGGAAATGACTATGATTCCCGCCGCATCACACGAGCACCATTTAGTTTAGAATTATTTGTTTCAACAATAGATGTCCTTTTTTTCACATGTTTCGTAGTCAACATATTTATGGTTTAGTTGAAATTATAAAGTAATCCATAAAGAAACTAATCCTGAATTCTAAAATGTTCTAGAAGGTGTAGGTTACCTTCTGGTACAGGTCTCTTAGGCTACCCTCGCTCACGACTTAAAAATTGGTTATATGGTGTCCACGTAAGCATGGGTAAAATTACTCTTGAAATAATGTAGTTTATAAAATGTATGAATTAAACAATACCCACTTTCCATACACACTCACTCTCTTTGTCTATCATCAAAACCAAACCAACCCTGCTTTTACTCTCATGATGGAGACTACGAAGACCATGAGTTTTGACTATTTCACATGCTTTCACATGTAAGGAGGATGGTGTTTCAAATGTGGTTGGATGTGAAATCAGATTTCACATGACCACAACACATGGAACATTCTTGGAAACTTGCTTTTTAGAGCTTCACTCCAACTTTTTTTTTTTTATGGCAATTCACATAATTACACTAAAAATCACAATATTTTCTCTTTTCTTTTTCATTTAGATAATACTTTTTATACCTTTATAATTATCTTTTATCTCTTCTCTATTCACAACCATTTAAAAAAAAAAAAACCAATTTGGGGAACAATGTCACACCAAATATATAAATGAAAAGTAAAATTTTATCTCTCCTCCTCTTACATCCACTTCTTTATATATGCAAAACTCACTTACAAATATATGTAGAAACTGTTGTTCACAATGAAGACCTTAAAAATATGTGAGTGAGTTTAGTTGTATTATAAGGAATTATTGTTAGTGTTTTTGAGTGGTTGTGAATGGAGTAAAGAAAAAATATATGCGATATGGGAAACAAATATTTGGAGAGAGAAAACCTTATAATTTTTTTAATATTTTAAGAAATGATTGTGAGTGTAGGAGAGAGAAACTGTAGTGATAAATGTATAAAAAATATTACATCCCCTCCGCCATCCTTCACCTCGTCTTCGAAATTTATAAAATTTAACAAAAAATCATCAAATTCTATTCATTATCTTTATCTACACCCCTATAATAACAATACCTACACACTCCACCCCAATTTGAAAAGTTACTATTCACCCCTATATCCAAGAGCAACCCCACCCCAAACTGTGGGTGGGCGGACGCATCCCTTGAAAAACTAATTTTTAGTGTTATTTTTTCGTTGCAAATTTGAACCGCACCCCTTGAAAATTTCCACCTGCACCCTTTGTAAATTTTCTACCGCCGCACTTAGAAAAAAAATATTATGAATTTATAAAAGAATTAAACATTGATTATTATTTAATAAATAAATATATAACACAATTTATATAATTATTCTTTAACAATTTATTCACTTAATTACTTAACCCAATCAAAGCCCAATCTACATTTTTATTAACCCAAGCACAAACCCAACCTAAAGAAATTTGAACAAAATAAAATAACCCAAACTCATCCACGTATTCCAACTCCAAATTCCATCCCAAAAACTCCTGGCGACTTGACGCCACTGCTCACGACCGGACGACTTTTTTTGCCGGAAAAATCAAAATTCCGGCAAGACCGACCCATGTTACCCCAGAATTCCGACATAGAACTTGTATGGTTTCTTTATTGATTTTTTTTTGTTTTATGTGATGATTAGGAGAAAATATATACGTATAAGGGTTTGATCTTTTTATTTTTTTGATGTTTTTTTGTTGTTCTAGACTTGTAGTTAAATGATTTTGTTGTTTTATTTATAATTTTGTTTGTTTAAACAATTACTTACAAGTAATCAACATTTAATATAATAGGGCTTGAATGTTTGAAAATAAAATTGAAAATTATGGACTATGGTTGAACATGATTGTTTATTTTCTTTAAGTTTTTAATGTTGTTTTATGAGCTTCTAGAGCGTTTTATATTTGATATGAACCATGAGTAAGAATGTAATGAACTTATGAAGTGTTTAGTATCTCTAGATAATGTTTTGGATAGATTTCAAAAAATGAAAAGCTGTAGGGCACAATTTTAAATATGTTTGTAATGATGCTTGACGTGTTTTTTATGATTATATAAATTTCATTTTGATGTTCTTTTGTCTTGCATAACCCGATCCGACCCACTATGAAATGATTTTTTTATATAGATAAGGGCCTAAAATCTTTAAAAATATTTCGCACCCCAGCAAATAATTTCTGGGTCCGTCGCTGCCTATATGATCTCTTACATACACACGTGCACACATACACATATATGAAAAGATAAATAAATTTAAAAAGAAGAAGAAAGAAAAAAAAAAGATTATAGAGATAGGTATGGTAAATAGGATTTGGAAGATTTTTGATACGAGAGATAAATTTTGAAAAGTATGAATTTAACTTAAATTGTTAGATAATTAGACGAATGATGTTGGAGGGAATGTGAATCCTCTTAGAAGAGACTAGGAATGTTTTGTGGTAAGACCATAGGGTATGGGGCGGGGTTGGGGTGTGGGTTGGGTACAAACGCCCATGTCACCACCCCGGGTGGGCTTGGGTTTCGGCGTGGCCCCTTGGGCGGGGGTTTCAACCCGGGCGTTGGGCGAGGCTACCCACATTACATGGTGAAACCTCATTGGCCAAGAGCACTAGCCCTTTGAAATTGCCTTTTGGTCTTGGGTGCCCCATACTCAACGTGTCGCACCATGCCCCCAACCCACGCCACAGCACACCCCACGGTCTAATTCTATAGGTGCTATTACCAGTACCAGCCTATCTTGAAATAAACGAATATGAGAAAGTGTGCAGAACTGTTTCTCTATATAAGCGGGACACAAGAGTAGGCAAAAGATCAAATACAAATAATCTTAACATACTAAACATACAAATTGAAGGAAAACCCAAAAAGACAAGGTGGCATTTTTGTAATTACCACCAACTATCAAAGTTACAACAAAAAATACCTAAAAAAACACAAAAATTTTTTTTAACATTTTTTATTAAAAAATCGCTACATTTCGTTAGCAAAAAAAAAAAAAAAAAAAAAAAAAAAATTTTTTTTTTTTTTGCTGCTACTAAAAGTAGCGATTTTTTAATAAAAAATGTTAAAAAAATAAAATAAAATAATTTGTGTGTTTTTTAGATTTTTTTAGGTTTTTTGGGGGTTTAGTTTTTAGCATTTTAGCTTGGGTGGGGGGGGGGGGGGTTAGGTTTTTTTTAGGTTTTTGGGGGGTGTGGGGGGGGGGGGGGTAGGATTTTTTTAGGTTTTTGGGGGGTGGGGGGTTTAGGTTTTTTTTTTGGGGGGGGGGGGGGGGGAGTGGTTAGGTTTTTTTAGGTATATTTGTAGAGTAACTTTGATAGTTATTGATAATTACAAAAATGTCACCTTGTCTTTTTTAGTTTTCCTTCAATTTGTATGTTTAGTATGTTAAGATTATTTGTACAAGAACTTTACCCCACAAGAGTAATAGGCTTCGGTGTGTTCAAGCTTGGTTAGTTAAATGGATGCGTTTTACTTGTTCATCCCATTATTGTTAGCCATTCCTATCCTCACTGATTACTTCCTCCACAAACTCCAAAACCTCCCACCAAGACCATGGCTCCCTCCTTTACCTATAATCGGTCATCTCTACCTTCTCAAAAAACCACTCCACCGCTCCCTCGCCAAACTCTCTACAAAGCACGGCCCAATCCAACTCTTGCAATTCGGCTCACGCCAAGTCCTTGTGCTCTCCTCTCCCTCCATGACCGAGGAATGTCTCACCAAGAACGATATCGTGTTTGCAAACCGCCCTCGGCTGATTGCAGGCAAATACCTTGGCTACAACTACACCAGCCTTATCTATGCACCCTATGGCGATCACTGGTGGAACCTCCGCCGTATCTACTCTCTTGAAATCCTCTCAGCTAACCGAATCAGAGAGTTTGAACCCATACGCGATGATGAAGTGCGTCTTATGGTGCGTAAGCTCTATCGATCTTCATCAAAACAAGGCACTATGGTGCAGGTTAAATCCATGTTAATTGACCTAACGCTCAATGCTATGATGAGGATGATTTCTGGTAAGAGATATTATTATAGTAGCGACGACGTCCCAATGGTAGAAGAGAAGGAAAAGGCACATCACTTTCGTGAGATTATGGATGAGGTTTCGAAGGTTATGGGTGCTACACATGTAGGGGATTACCTGCCAATGTTGAGGTGGTTAGGAGTGACCAAATTAGAAAAAAGATTGATCACTTTGCAAGCAAAGAGGGACATGTTCTTGCAGGAGCTACTGGAAGAGCTAAAAGGGAGCGTGAAAAATTGTAGTGATGGGAAGCAGAAGAAGAATATGATTCAAATGTTATTATATCTGCAGCAAACCGAGCCCCAGAACTACACTGATGAAATGATCCGAAGTATCATGCTGGTAACGATAAACATTTATTTTAGTTTTCCTACTGTTTTTCGTTTTATACTATATACATACCTGATCAAATTATATTGCACACAATTTCAGATCGATAAACGTACCTGTTTGGTTGACAGGAATCCATAGAATTTCAAGGGAATTGGAATTTGAATTCCATTCCTTTGTGTGTTTAGTTAGACAAATTAGTTGAAGGGAATTGGATTTCAATTCCAACAAAATACCTTATTTAATAGAATTCAGATTTCTTCTAAATTTCAAAGGAAAGTTTAAAAAACCACAGGAATGTTTCCAAAGTTACGGAAATAACCCCTTGCCTCTTTCATTTTTGTCTAAAAACCAAAAAATAATAAAAAAATCAAAAAAATTCTAAAAAATCCAAAAAAAATCAAAAAATAAAAAAAAATCCAAAAATTCTAAAAAATAAAAAAATAATAAAAAATCCAAAAAATAATAAAAAATCCAAAATATTCTAAAAAATCAAAAAAATACTAAAAAGTCCAAAAAATAAAAAAAAATCCAAAAAATAAAAAAAAACTCTAAAAAATAAAAAAAAATAGTACAAAAATCTAAAAAAATCCAAAAAATTCTGAAAAATAAAAAAATTATAAAAATAAAAAAATAATAAAAATCCAAAAAATTAAAAAAACTAATAAAAAATCAAAAAAACCCCAAAAAAAATCTTAAAAAACAAAAAAAAAATAATAAAAAATCCAAACAATTCTAAAACGTTCAAAAAATTCTAAAAAATCAGAAAAATAATAAAACATCCAAAATATTCTAAAAAATAAAAAAAATAATAAAAAAATAAAAAAAAATAATTTGAAATCCAAAAAAATCAAAAAAATCAAAAAAATTCTAAAAAATACAAAAAATAAAAAAATTCTAAATAATCCAAAAAATAATAAAAAATCCAAAAAATTCTAAAAAACAAAAAAATTCTAAAAAATAAAAAAAAATAAAAATTTCAAATAAATTCAAAAAAATCTAATAAATCAAAAATTTTTAAAAAATCAAAACATTAATAAAAAATCTAAAAACCCAAAAAATTCAAATAAACCAAAAAAAAATTAGAAAATAAAAAAATCTAAACAATCAAAAAAATAATAATTCAATTAAAAAATAAAAAAATCCAAAAAATCCAAAAAATTCTAAAAAATCAAAAAATCAATAAAAATTCAAAAAAATTAATATTTTGAATTTTTGTTCGATTTTTTTATGATTTTTTCGATTTTTTTTTATTATTTTTTAGAATTTTTTAGAATTTTTTGGGTTTTTTTATTATTTTTTAGATTTTTTTTGGATTTTTTGGATTTTTAGGATTTTTTATAATTTTTAGAACTTTTTCTTGAATTTTTAGAAATTTTTTTAATTTTTAGATTTTTTTGAACTTTTTATTATTTTTTAGAATTTTTTTGATTTTTTAGAATTTTTTGGATTTTTTATTATTTTTTAGGATTTTTTGGATTTTTTATTATTTATTAGAGTTTTTTTGATTTTTTAGAATCTTTTGGATTTTTCATTGTTTTTTAGATTTTTTTTGAATTTTTAGGATTTTTTATTTTTTTAGATTTTTAAGAAATTTTTTTAATTTTTTAGAACTTTTTATTATTTTTTAGAATTTTTGGGATTTTTTATTATTTTTTAGATTTTTTTGTTGAATTTTTAGGATATTTTGGATTTTTTTATTATTTTTTATTATTTTTTTGATTTTTTAGAAATTTTTTGGATTTTTTATAATTTTTGAAATTTCTATTATTTTTTATTATTTTTATTATTTTTTTGATTTTTTATTATTTTTTAGATTTTTTTTTGAATTTTTAGGATTCTTTTTATTTTTTAGAATTTTTTTGATTTTTTTATCATTTTTTTGATTTTTTTATCATTTTTATCATTTTTTGTTATTTTTTATTTTTTTTTGTATTTTTAAATTTTTTTTGATACTTTTGAATTTTTTGGATTTTTTAGAACTTTTTATGATTTTTAGAATTTTTTTGAATTTTTATAATTTTTTGGATTTTTTAGAATTTTATTGAATTTTTATCTAAGATAGTTGTTTTTAAAATTTTTTGCCAATTGTTTATAACTAGGGGTAATTTTGTCTTTTTAGGTATTTTTTAAATTGTAATTCCATTAATACATTTATCAACTAAACACATCTATGGATTTCAAAGGAATCCATCGAATTCCAATTCTCATAGGGATTCCAATTCCAATTCCTACACATTCCGCGAACAAACGCCCCCTTAAGAACTAGAATGTGGAAATTTATCAAGAGACATGAAATTCTATGTTGTATAAAAATTATTTCGAAACTTTTACAACTATACCGTTTCAACGGTTCACATAATCTAAAAAACCAGTTGACATCATACCAAGATTTATTATTATGTTCCAAAATCTATACCTAATACACTAAGGTGCTGTTTGTTTTTTCTGCAGGAAAACCTTTTCTGCTGCAGGCCACATCTGCAGACATCTGCAGGAGAAGAGGTGGACCAAATGTCTGCAGTCTGCAAGGAGAAGAGGGTTTGTTTTTTTTTTATATAAAACCTCTTCACACACATTACACACACAACACACACCTCTGCTTTCACTTCACCACCGACACCACTTCACCACCGTCACCACCGTCACCACCGCCACCACCGCCACCACCGCCACCACCGCCACCACTTCACCACTGCACCACAGCCACCGCCACCACCGTCACCACTACACCACAGATCGATGATGATGATGATGCAGATCGACCACCGCCATCAAAACCCACCGCCACCGCCGCAGGGGTGGTGATGATGATGATGGTGGCGGAGCAGTGGTGGTGGTGGCGGAGCAGGGGCGGAGCAGGGGTGGAGGTGGAGGTGGTGCCAAGAAGAGGTAAAAAGCTTTGTTTTATCTCTTCCTCATGAAGAGGCTGGGGAGAGGTAAAAAACACTTCTCAAAAAAAAAAAAAAAAACACTCTTTTGAGGCTAAACCTCTTTCCGCGTCTGCACGGTGCAGACAGAAGAGGCCAGGAAGCTCTTCTTGAAAAAAACAAACACCACCTAAAACTGTACACGGGTGAGCATATCCTCATCAATTAATATTACTAGCTAGTAGAGTGCCCACGCGATGCGACATGGGTGACAATTTGCATTAAGGTACTCGTCTTTGATTGTTTTCTTGTGCGTATGATATTTATTGTAGTATCATTGCGATTGATATATGTCATAAGCGAAGTCGTTGATTAATCAATTTCAATGTGTTGTGCATGGTTCGGTCGGTTCAACTACGGCTCAACTATTGTTCTCAACCCAAGTTGAAACCAAAGTCATTGGTTAGTCAATTTTATTAAGTAATCGGTTTTCGGTTAATCAGTTTGCGTTTATTCGGTTAGATTGATGGTTTTTGTTCGGTTCTTTAATTTCAGTTAATAGCCAAAACAACACTTGGACTACAATTTTTGCTTAAAAATGTATGAAATTGAAGTATAAATACATGAAGTGAAATAATAAATACATGAAATGAAGGTATAAAATATGAAATACATGAACTGGATCTATAAAAGCTAGAAATGTATGAAAATACGAAAGGTGCGGTTCGATTAGTTTTGGTTAAATGATGGTACAAAAAAAAAACTAATAACCGGTTTTTTGGTTAATTCGGTTTTTGGTTAATTGGTTTTCAGTTAATTCAGTTTTGGTTGATTTCGGTTCGATTTCGCATGTTTTTGGTTCGGCTACGTCTCTTTTCGATTTGGTTCTAATTAACAATTCAGGTGTTGCTTACTCCTAGCCACTGTTAATCACATAATGTATCAAACTTTTAAATTAAAAAAATATAGGTTTGCTACACTCAAATTAAAGGGAAAAAATACTTACTTTTATTGTGTAATTTTTATAAAAGATGATAACGTACAAAAAAGTTATTGGCATTTAAAAATCGTGAGATAGTTAGTTTTTATAAAGAGATAAAGGTAACTTTTAACTAATTTTCTATAACTTGGTTAAAGATGGGGAAATTAAAGTATAATTAAGATAATTGGATTAAAATGTAATTATTGTTTCAAAGACTAATTTATCCTATTTTAGAGTTGCACGGCATTAAACTAAAATAAGTTTTTAACTTTTGTGTATTTTAAAATGTCATCCCTCTACGCATTATATATCACTTAATAATATAACTGAATTTTAAAGTTGTAACATGTCTCTACACACGTAATCTTTAGGTTCCCGTACCCAACCAACTTTTCTCCGCATAACCTAAGCGTCACAACGTTTCACGAAACTGAAAACTGGCTAATCTTATTTGACCTAAGGGTGTCGGGCGCTTTGCGGGGAGGGGTGCGGTGAGTCGAGTCCCCGAGCGGGAACACCGCCGCCGACCCCTCGGGGAGGCTAAGCGGGGAATGGGGAGCGGTGGGTGTTCACCGATGAGAGATGCCATTTTCAAACAGCTATATAGCCGTTATATATTAAAAAAAAAATTTCTCCTAAACCCTATAAACTTCAATCTTTTTATTTTTCAAACCCAAAACAACTCTCACTATATTACTCTCCTAAACCCTTCAATTAATCTAATTTTTTTACCCAATCTTTAAAAAAAATTGATTCCAAGTTCCCGTTTTTTTCTCTCCTGCCCGACTTTCCCGACGATGAAGATTCATCGTCAAGCGATAGTAGTTTAATTTTCTTCCAAAATCTCATCCAACAAGCGGAGCTACTAGACACAGCATCGTCTAGTAAAAAAAAGTTGTCCGTCTAGATCGTGTGGGAGGCCACGAAACACTCATGGTCGATTATTTTGTCGATAATCCAAAATTTAATGCCGATATTTTTCGTCAGAGGTTTCGTTTGTCCAATTCTTTGTTCCTAAAAATTGTTAGTGACGTGGAAGCGAATAACGAGTGGTTTCAAGAGGGCTTGGACGGGAGAATGAAGAAAAGTTTCACGCCGTTGCAAAAGGTTACTTCTGCGATTAAACAACTTGCAACCGGTAACCCACCAGACGAAAACGACGAGTATTTAAATATGGCTAAAAGGACCTCTCATGAGTGCCTTGATTATTTCTGCGAGACGGTCTGTAGAATGTATGCTGGTGAATTCTTACGTAAACCAACGAGCCATTGACGAAGAAACGCATTGGAGACTAAAACACGATCTCGTTGAGCATCTCGGACGTTTAGATCTACCTCACCTTGAAGCGAATTCCGACGACGAGTAGTTTGTTTTTTTATTTTTCTAGTTTCAATGTAATTTTTATTTTATTTTAATTTAATGAAATGTCTTTTCTTAAATTTTATTTAAATTTTATTAATATTTGTTTAATTTATAATACATGCATAATTACAACAAATAAAAAAAAACAAAAAAAAAGCAAGTCCCCCAAGAGAGGAGTGCCACCATCAAATTTAGGGTGTAGAGGGAGTTAAGTGGGGAGTTGACATGGCACGTGCTCATTGGCTGTGGGTAAGAAAGGTCACTCCCCACTTAGAGGAGTGCCCCTTACACCCTAATAACATTTGAAGTCCCTAGGTATTTACAATTACACTTTGATCTATATGCAAATTTTAACGTTTAACATGTCTCTACACACCTAATGTTTAGGTTCCCCTACCCAACCAACTTTTCTCCACATAACCTAAGCGTCGCAACGCTTCAGGAAACTAAAAATTGGCTAATCTTATTTGACTTAATAATATTTTAAGTCCCTAAGTATTTACAATTACACTTTGATCAAAAAACCTAGTTTACAATATAGACACTAAGACCCTTATACTTGACAAGTTTAGTTAAAAACATTAATAATGTGTATTTTTTTTTTCACATCTTGTAATACAAGGTTCTTACCGTAAGAATTAAAAAAAAATCTATAAGATATATGTAGATTGAGGAGCTACATATATGTAGCTCACGATATATATATATATATATATAGGGTAGGGTTCCAGCGTGAACAACCTTCCAACAGTGAACTGCGTGAACAGATCAGGACCCTTGATTTCCTTTTTAGTTGTTAAGGGTAGGATTGTAATTATATAAAAAATTAGATTTGAATCATTATTTTAATATTTGAATTAAGTTACATCTTTCCTAATTTAAATTCATTATCCACATTATGTTTTATTTATTAATAAAATAATTATCAAATCAAACAACAAATCACCAAATTTCAATTTTAATTTTTATTTCAGATTTCATCACCAGAATTCAAATTTTGATTTTTAAGATCCACGTAACCTTCATATTTCAACGGTATATACATGTGTACTTGGATATAAATAGAACAGTACACATGTGTACTCAGTATCGTACATATGTGTAATTAGCTACATAATAAAAGATCATTATATACGGTGTTTAACAATCAAATCTTGCTTGTACGGTGTACACATGTGTTTACACATACAGTTGCACGAAATACACCTGTGTACTCTACGTATGTCATACTTTATGTTATCTCAAGTTTTATGTGAACATGAGCATGTGATTGAATTTGAAAAAAATATCATTATATAAGGTGTACACATATGTACTCATATGGGTAGGTTCGTGAAACGCATAACGTACTCATTTGTCTGATTATACACATGGAAACAATTTTAAAATCAGGAAACTAGTTTGTTTCCATAATATGCAAGGGGATTTATGCAATCAATGCAAAATGGAAATTACACATATACCCTTTTTGTATTTAATTAAATGGAAAAAATTAACCAAATAATTATCATCATGCCACTCACTTTAATCTCAAGATCATAAAAATCAAGGGGCCAGATCAGTTCACGCCGTTCACTCTTGGGATTTTGTTAACGTTTGAACCTAATCCTATATATATATATATATATATATATATATATATATATATATATATATATAACGAGGAGGATCATATATGGTAGTTTTACAAAACATTAAACCGTCAAATTAAGGTGATAAATTTTACAAAATTCAAACCGTCAAATTAACTTAAGGTGGATTACAACCAGTCCTAAAAACTCCCTATCAATTCATAAAAACGGGATAACACGGACCAAGGTTCCCTTAAGCCATAAGACCATTAATTGCCAGTTTAAAATTCCAACCCTGCCAGTTTATGTTTTAACCATTTTAGAAAAACATTTTTATAATAAAATTACCATGTTATCAAAGGATGTTACTGAGTCATGCTTCAATACTTTAAGGGCTTTAGCCCATCATGATTTATAATAAGAAAACAAAATTTAAATACTTACTTAAGAACACCAAGAGGATCTTCAAGTCGGAAGATTTTATTCAATACTTAGAATATTTTTACAAGTGCAGAAATTAGAGAGAGAGAATAGAGGGGCAAAAGATTGCATGCCTTCTTCTTTACAAAACACACCTATATATACTAAAAGAGAGAGCAAACAAACAAAACACAAAAAGTAAAAACCGACAAAATTTAAAAAGCAAAAGGAAAAGAGACTACAATTATTGTCTCTGGTGCCTTCTATAATGGCCTTGCTTTTCTTGGTGCCGTGTATGATGGCTTTTACTTTTCACAAAATTCAAAGATGCCCATTATGAGTGGGATCTCTTCATCAACTCAATTATTTGTCTTTTTTCTTTTCCTCGGATTCTTTGTTTGGGGTAAATTCTTCTACCACCGTTTGAAGGTATGCTTCAAGATCATCATCCAAACCTATTTCTGGAAATTCTTCTATTGGTTGAGATTCTCCTGCTAAACATGAGAAACGGTTATTCTCATCTTCTTGACTGGTAGATGAGATTGACATTGCTTTGGAGGAGCTTTCAGTGGTTGATTCAAAAAACTTTTTTAACTCCTTCTTCATTTCTTCTTTGTATAACTCCAACATGTCAGCCTTTGAGACTCCTGAAACTGCCTGCTTATCTTGAATCCTTCTTGTCATTTGTTCAAAAGGACTTGGCAACTGTCTTTGTTGTCTTTTAACAATTTGAGTTTTATAATACTCAGTTTTATTGGTGATCAAATTTATTGTGTCTTGACCTTCCAATTCTTTCGTAGAGTTATTAACTCTTGTCATTTTTTACCAGAACTTTGTATAAGATGTTCTTTTGAGACATGGAATATTATCTCTCAGGGTATGACCTGTTGTTGGTTTCCATCTCCAAATCCAGGGTATGGAAAACTCTATGAAAAAATACATTGAGGCTATACCCTCAAACCAAGTTTTATTATACTCGGCTTCTATGAGATCCGGAGAGACTGCTACCCACTCTTGGTAAAGACCTTTGAATGGTTCTGGCAGAATCTGGACCGATGGACCATATAAAATGAACCATTTTTGGAACCAGCTTGGGATTCCATCCTTATGAATCTTGTCACTCACTTTTATGAACCATGAGTGTTTTTTACTGGGATTTTCATAAAATAAACATTTCTCAAAACTTTGAATATAATCCCAATAATTGTATTTATAAGTTTGTCTATTAGGATTTATAAATTCTTTTTCATTTAAAGTACTTAATCCCCATTTTTGAGGAGATAAAAGATGTTTTATAAAAATCTTGCTAAAATTGAATGAACTTTTAATTTTATCTGCTAGATAAAAATGTCTTAATTCAGCAGACTCGGAAACTTGTATAATGGTTTCATAATATTGCCTTGGTTTATAAGAAGTAGCATCATATGATGCTGGTTCTAAATACTTTTGCATTAAACACCAAGGATCATCAAAAAACTTTTTATCTTCTTGGTTTAAAAGAATTATTTTCTTCTGTCTATCGGATATAACCCATGACTCTTCATCATCATCTTGTGCTATATGATCATAAGAGGGAGCCTTTGAGGCCTCTTCTTGGGCTTTTATAATAGCCTGTTCTTCTTCTTGGGCTTTTATAATAGCCATGATCTTTTCATATGATGGATCATTGGGACTTATTTGAATACCCGTATTATTATTCGAACTACTAGAAGCAATATCTGAGGCTATGAGCCTTCTGCTTCCTTGCTGAACCAAAACTAAATCTTGGCCTCTTCCTCTTCCCCTGCCTCTTCCCCTATATGATGTGGGAAAAGGTTGTTTTCCTCTATTATGAGGAATCATTCCTGAAAATATAAAATCAGGCTGATGAGATTATTTTCTCATTATCTTCAAGAATCTTTATTTGATTCTTAAAATGATGCAGTTTGGTAAATTGTTCTCTAAGCCTATCAACCCTTTCAGTTGGATGAATACTATATTTATTCATCAAGTCATGAATTCTATATTGAGTGACCCTTATTAGAACATTATAATCATCAATTTCATTTTCTATATTATTATAAACTATCTTCAAGGGTCCTTTAATTTTTCCCATTTGAACACCTGCAAATTAAACAGAAGATATTATCTTCAAATATTCTCTAGTTAGAAAATCTGGAAGACTATTTCCTTCTCCTTTTTTATAATGTATTTCAAAATCAAATGGGGCTAATTGAGATTGCCATCTAGCAAACATTTGTTTCGAAACATCATGTTTAAAATCCTTTTGAAACATAAATTTAGCTGCTTGACAATCAGTTTTGATTATAAACTTTTGATTATATAAATCATCTTCAAATTTTAAAACACATTTTAGGATTGCTAAAATCTCTTTTGCAATAGTAGCATATTTTTTCTGGCTTTCAAGCCATTTTCCTGAATGAAACTGTAAGACCCTAATTCGTATTTGACAAAAAGTAGCAGCGGAAATTCGTGCCATAAAATTTCTTTCATTTCAAACGTCTTGACTTACTTGAAAGTTCGTTTTAATATGTATCTTTTACAAAAATAAAGCATAAGTCTTGTTTACTAATAGTACATACTCAATTATTCCCGTACAATCTATCTTGTGACTCGGTCTTCGATCTCTATTCCTTTTGATAATCGCCTGTGATCCGTACAACCTGCACTCACCACATACATTCATAACATTAGCACACATTATATAAACAAGATTCATTCACGTACACTTCACATTTCGTCACTTTTCAAACTTTAAGCATTTCATCCGCATATCCATTTCCTGGTGAGGCTTCAATAACGTACCTGCATTACTTTTTATTCTCAAGGTACACCATTAATAACGTTAACACTCAACGTGTCTAAATCATGCATACATACGTACTTACACACAAACATACATTCACATCTACATACATACATATCTTTCCTACAACTTTACATACATGCATACACTCATACATGTCTTTACACATACATACATACACAACTACATACGTACATACCTTTCCTACATCTTTACATACATGCATACACTCATACATATCTTTATACATACGTACATACACGTCTACATGCGTACATACCTTTCCTACATCTTTACATACATACATACACATCTACATACGTACATACCTCTCCTACATCTTTACATACATGCATACACTCATACATATCTTTATACATACTTACATACACATCTACATACGTACATACCCTTCCTACATCGTTACATACATGCATACACTCGTACATATCTTTATACATACATACATACACATCTACATACGTACATACCTTAACGAACACGTACTAGATCATGCGTACCTCTTACATAATCATACATTATTTACATGGGTCTTAGACTTAGCTTTATAGCCCATAAACATCTAAGGAACCATCAAAATCATGTTTGGAAAGTCCGACGTAGTCCACGGATATCAAACCGAAGCCTACGGTATATAAATCAACTTAAATAACAAGATTTCAGCTTTTGGGACTTGGGGAGGCCGTCGGCGACGGCCTTAGGCCCGTCGGCGACGACCCGTGGTTCTTCCCGTAGCCAAAAACCCCGTAGACAGGTAAATAACCCGTCAGCAAAAAAATCAACTTTCTAGAGCCCGTCGGCGACTACCCTAGACCCGTCGGCGACTACCTCTAGAAATGGCACTTTTCTGCAGTTCCGTTTCGTCGTCCGTACGCACTAAAACACGCATAACTTTTGAACCGTTTAACCTCCCGTTTCTTCCTACATGCTTGTAAATTCACATTCTATTATATGAACTTAAAATCCCACATCCGGATTAAGGAAATTCTTAACTTACACGCTATCGTCTTATTATTCATTTATGATTTATTCGACCCGTTCATGCATTCATCCACAAAACTTGTTTGTTTGACCATAACTTCTTATGAACCTAATAATGTCAACATTGTATATCATACAAGATTAAGTTCTCGGATGTCTTGCATCCTCTTGACCCATTTTCGCTCAAGAGCTTATTTTGACCCGTTAAGGGTATTTGCGCATTTTAAGGTCTTTAGCTTACGAAAACCATACTTCTCGCTTTCTTGCTTTTTCAAAACATTCATTTAATTAAATAGCTTGTTTGTAATCAACTTTTAAGACCATTTGCTCGTTTTACCCATCAAGGGCGTTTTTGTCAACTTTGCTCTATCCTTAACAACAAAGGACTCCCTTGCATAAGTAACCAATCCTACTACTTAGCTACAATTCTTAATCACACATACCTTGCTCGGATCAAAGCTAAGATCCGTTTAATACTTCATCGGTCTCATACAGTTCTTTCCTAATTGACCTCGATTATCATACTTAATTAAATTGCATATAACTTTACATAAACAATTAAGAAGTGATTACGAAAATCACTTACCTTATGCGTCCGTGCTCGTACCCGATCTCTTGCCTCCTCTTGGCCCGTTAACACCTCGTGCTTGAGCTCGTCTCGACGTGATCCCTATGCTTCCATTTCATCGAAATCACGCTCTTATTAGCATACTCATTTGTACATGTTAACGGTCATATCATTAGTCATTTCTAACAAACGTAACTCATATAGCCATACCCATATCCGTTTGCACTCATGTAATTCATCATGTCATCGCATTAAACACACATAAGTCTAACACGCACCGTATAACTTACTCTAATCTTACAATTATGACAACACGTCTAGCCATTCTTCTTATACCCAGTTGACTTTTAGAAGTCAACGGTTCATTTAATTTAACTTTCAACTTATCATTATATACCCGTAACATCATAATCGACTATACGGACGACAACATATACACTTTATCATACGATTGGTGTGTGTACCACCTTTTAAGCATAACGTACAACTAATTCATGCACAATCTTCTAAATTCATACATAGTTCATCAAATCCTTCTACTAATCAACATGTGGTATTTAAAATCAAACATCAATAATATGAACATATTATCATTTTCATCATATCATCAAAACCCACTTCATAACTATTTTTCTAATCACTTACAAGTGATCTAATCTTAAGTTCTTCATAATTTCTTCATGCTTTTGATGTGTGTACTACCTCCTAAGCATAGTGTACAACTAGTTCATGCATATCCTTCTAATCTCATACATAATTCATCAATTTCTTCCTTCTAATCAACATGAATCATACATGCATGAACATCAAACATACTAGTATCACATTTCTTTCAATTCCTCTAACAAGAATCCATCATACAAATCAAAATACATCAACATTCAACAAGAATTAGACATGGATGATGATTCAAATCATCATTCTCACCATAACTAATGGGTTTCACCCTTAAACATCAAATTAACCTAATTCATGCATAATCCATGTTCTAGATGATGATTCTAACACACACCCATTCTCAATTTCAAACAAATTCGCAATTTATATCATAACCCACTTCGTGAAAGATCACCAATCTAACTTTTAAGACATACCTTACGATCCCCTTGTGAAGGTGATCATTAATCCGTGTTTGGTTATGAATTTGAGCTTCGTTTAGCCTTCCAATTTGAGGAAATAGATGAAAGTTAGGGTTCTTGGCTCCATGGGAGCCTCCTGCTCTTTCTCGAACACACTATGTGTGTTTGTGTGTGTGTTTTGTTATTTAGTAACCCAACTTTCATCTTATTCCATTTAACCCCTCCATGTTTGCCACTAAAACATGATTGGAACAACTTTCATCTTTTAAATAGTTTTTATCATACACTTTATTAGGTTAAATAGCCTAGTCATTTATTTCTTAATGTACCATAGCATAACATTTAACGAATATAAACATTCGGGTTTTGGGGTGTTACAAGTCTACCCCCCTTAAATGAGGTTTCGTCCCCGAAACCTTTCTTATTTCCTCTTACACACACACATCTATGTTTGACTTCATAGTCACATCATAATTATAATTAATCATCCTATCTCATTTCATAATTATTCATACAATTGACTTTTTCCTCTTAACAAGTCTATACTTTCCATGGCATACTTTCATATAACATTCTCATTTCCTTTGACCCGTTAATAATAGGTTAATATACATACTTATTCAAACTTATAATAATGCTTACACTCATATAATCCGTTTATAACGGGTTTAGTACTTTCATCTCATCCTTTAAGATTCCATTCTATAGACACATTGTATAACATTTAACTCTTGTTTTGTTATCACAACAAAACTGCTATGTCATCGTCATACCTACGTGCTTAACTCCATAGCTAACATCATTCTACATTTCTATAGTCTTTTGTACCATACATATCCTTACGTTACTTGCACATTCGGATATTTTCATTTCTATCATTCTTTTGTTCATTTGCTTTACATTTACTTATATGACTTGTTTGACGCATACATTGTCAAGCTATTGACTTCTTCTTATGTAGACTAGTTCCGTCTTTTATATCTTAAATCTGTTTCGCGGATTCAAACGCGTTATTCATACCTTTCGTACCTTCTATGTTTTGAATCCGTCTCGCGGATTCAAACATTGCATTCACATCTTTCATTCTTTGAATCCGTCTCTCGGATTCAAACATTGCATTTACGCCTTTCATCCCTTGAATCCGTCTCGCGGATTCAAGCATTGCATTCATATCTTTCATTCTTTGAATCCGTCTCGCGGATTCAAACATTGCATTTACGCTTTTCATCCCTTGAATCCGTCTCGCGGATTCAAGCATTGCATTCATATCTTTCATTCTTATCATTCATGTTTTTCATTCCTACATAGTACTCTCAATTTCCTGAGAGTCTTACTACCCACTTCACCCGCACGCCCACATGCTACCCAATTCTAACGGACATACCTGCGATAATTACCACGGTCTCACGAATGTCATATGCTTCTTGCGTATTGGCCAGGTGCGCAATTCACATACTAATTTCGTGCCTTCAGGTAATCATCGCCTTATGTCTGCAGTAGTGGGTCTCAGTTCGTGCTACATTTTTACAATCTTATCAAGACAATATCGTTGTCTTCCATTTAGTACTTACCCTCCCAAGGAGATTTCTTCCTTTTTCTTTTAACACCGGTACCATACATATTAACATTGTGTACCTGGGGTCCGTCTGTCCATTCGCATCCTTGCCTGCCTTAGCATCCATCCTAGACTGCATTCAAGGGTCATCTTTTTCAAACACTTATACTTACCTTGCACATAACATACCGTCAGTTTCTTTATACGTATACATAAGTACATACTTACATTCGCTTCTACCTTTGGATCTTGATCGAGTCTTAGATTGTACGGGTTCCTTATCATAAGAGCACACCAGTTTGAGTTCAAGTACTTACTTTCTTGTACTTGATTCTCTCAAACCAGGGCTCTGATACCAACTTGTAAGACCCTAATTCGTATTTGACAAAAAGTCGCAGCGGAAATTCGTGCCATAAAATTTCTTTCATTTCAAACGTCTTGACTTACTTGAAAGTTCGTTATAATATGTATCTTTTACAAAAATAAAGCATAAGTCTTGTTTACTAATAGTACATACTCAATTATTCCCGTACAATCTATCTTGTGACTCGGTCTTCGATCTCTATTCCTTTTGATAATCGCCTGTGATCCGTACAACCTGCACTCACCACATACATTCATAACATTAGCACACATTATATAAACAAGATTCATTCACGTACACTTCACATTTCGTCACTTTTCAAACTTTAAGCATTTCATCCGCATATCCATTTCCTGGTGAGGCTTCAATAACGTACCTGCATTACTTTTTATTCTCAAGGTACACCATTAATAACGTTAACACTCAACGTGTCTAAATCATGCATACATACGTACTTACACACAAACATACATTCACATCTACATACATACATATCTTTCCTACAACTTTACATACATGCATACACTCATACATGTCTTTACACATACATACATACACAACTACATACGTACATACCTTTCCTACATCTTTACATACATGCATACACTCATACATATCTTTATACATACGTACATACACGTCTACATGCGTACATACCTTTCCTACATCTTTACATACATACATACACATCTACATACGTACATACCTCTCCTACATCTTTACATACATGCATACACTCATACATATCTTTATACATACTTACATACACATCTACATACGTACATACCCTTCCTACATCGTTACATACATGCATACACTCGTACATATCTTTATACATACATACATACACATCTACATACGTACATACCTTAACGAACACGTACTAGATCATGCGTACCTCTTACATAATCATACATTATTTACATGGGTCTTAGACTTAGCTTTATAGCCCATAAACATCTAAGGAACCATCAAAATCATGTTTGGAAAGTCCGACGTAGTCCACGGATATCAAACCGAAGCCTACGGTACATAAATCAACTTAAATAACAAGATTTCAGCTTTTGGGACTTGGGGAGGCCGTCGGCGACGGCCTTAGGCCCGTCGGCGACGACCCGTGGTTCTTCCCGTAGCCAAAAACCCCGTAGACAGGTAAATAACCCGTCAGCAAAAAAATCAACTTTCTAGAGCCCGTCGGCGACTACCCTAGACCCGTCGGCGACTACCTCTAGAAATGGCACTTTTCTGCAGTTCCGTTTCGTCGTCCGTACGCACTAAAACACGCATAACTTTTGAACCGTTTACCCGTTTAACCTCCCGTTTCTTCCTACATGCTTGTAAATTCACATTCTATTATATGAACTTAAAATCCCACATCCGGATTAAGGAAATTCTTAACTTACACGCTATCGTCTTATTATTCATTTATGATTTATTCGACCCGTTCATGCATTCATCCACAAAACTTGTTTGTTTGACCATAACTTCTTATGAACCTAATAATGTCAACATTGTATATCGTACAAGATTAAGTTCTCGGATGTCTTGCATCCTCTTGACCCATTTTCGCTCAAGAGCTTATTTTGACCCGTTAAGGGTATTTGCGCATTTTAAGGTCTTTAGCTTACGAAAACCATACTTCTCGCTTTCTTGCTTTTTCAAAACATTCATTTAATTAAATAGCTTGTTTGTAATCAACTTTTAAGACCATTTGCTCGTTTTACCCATCAAGGGCGTTTTTGTCAACTTTGCTCTATCCTTAACAACAAAGGACTCCCTTGCATAAGTAACCAATCCTACTACTTAGCTACAATTCTTAATCACACATACCTTGCTCGGATCAAAGCTAAGATCCGTTTAATACTTCATCGGTCTCATACAATTCTTTCCTAATTGACCTCGATTATCATACTTAATTAAATTGCATATAACTTTACATAAACAATTAAGAAGTGATTACGAAAATCACTTACCTTATGCGTCCGTGCTCGTACCCGATCTCTTGCCTCCTCTTGGCCCGTTAACACCTCGTGCTTGAGCTCGTCTCGACGTGATCCCTATGCTTCCATTTCATCGAAATCACGCTCTTATTAGCATACTCATTTGTACATGTTAACGGTCATATCATTAGTCATTTCTAACAAACGTAACTCATATAGCCATACCCATATCCGTTTGCACTCATGTAATTCATCATGTCATCGCATTAAACACACATAAGTCTAACACGCACCGTATAACTTACTCTAATCTTACAATTATGACAACACGTCTAGCCATTCTTCTTATACCCAGTTGACTTTTAGAAGTCAACGGTTCATTTAATTTAACTTTGAACTTGTCATTATATACCCGTAACATCATAATCGACTATACGGACGACAACATATACACTTTATCATACGATTGGTGTGTGTACCACCTTTTAAGCATAACGTACAACTAATTCATGCACAATCTTCTAAATTCATACATAGTTCATCAAATCCTTCTACTAATCAACATGTGGTATTTAAAATCAAACATCAATAATATGAACATATTATCATTTTCATCATATCATCAAAACCCACTTCATAACTATTTTTCTAATCACTTACAAGTGATCTAATCTTAAGTTCTTCATAATTTCTTCATGCTTTTGATGTGTGTACTACCTCCTAAGCATAGTGTACAACTAGTTCATGCATATCCTTCTAATCTCATACATAATTCATCAATTTCTTCCTTCTAATCAACATGAATCATACATGCATGAACATCAAACATACTAGTATCACATTTCTTTCAATTCCTCTAACAAGAATCCATCATACAAATCAAAATACATCAACATTCAACAAGAATTAGACATGGATGATGATTCAAATCATCATTCTCACCATAACTAATGGGTTTCACCCTTAAACATCAAATTAACCTAATTCATGCATAATCCATGTTCTAGATGATGATTCTAACACACACCCATTCTCAATTTCAAACAAATTCGCAATTTATATCATAACCCACTTCGTGAAAGATCACCAATCTAACTTTTAAGACATACCTTACGATCCCCTTGTGAAGGTGATCATTAATCCGTGTTTGGTTATGAATTTGAGCTTCGTTTAGCCTTCCAATTTGAGGAAATATATGAAAGTTAGGGTTCTTGGCTCCATGGGAGCCTCCTGCTCTTTCTCGAACACACTATGTGTGTTTGTGTGTGTGTTTTGTTATTTAGTAACCCAACTTTCATCTTATTCCATTTAACCCCTCCATATTTGCCACTAAAACATGATTGGAACAACTTTCATCTTTTAAATAGTTTTTATCATACACTTTATTAGGTTAAATAGCCTAGTCATTTATTTCTTAATGTACCATAGCATAACATTTAACGAATATAAACATTCGGGTTTTGGGGTGTTACAGAAACCTAACAAGATATTCTTGTTTTGTTTAGGGAGAAATTTGTTTTAATATTCCTCCATAACCTATTTCTGAGGCATCTGTTTCTATAATTTTCTCCCAATTGGGATTAGCAATTGTCATACAAGGAAGACCTAAAACTTTCTTTTTTATTTTTATGACAGCTTGAGTATGATTTTCATCCCAAGGCTTAGGATTCTTTTTTAATCTATGATATAAAATAGAAGAATCCTTTGCTAAATCATGATAATATGGAGCTATATAATTTAAACTTCCTAAAAACCTTTGGAGTTGAGTTTTATCAGTAATTTTATCAGGAAATTTTGAAGCAAATTCTATACTTCTATTAATAGGAACTATCTTCCCTTTTTCTATAATATGACCTAAAAATCTGATACTTGTTTGAAAAAGCATCATTTTAGGACTAGATATAACTAATCCATTTTTTATAATAATAGTTTTAAATATGTCAAGGTGTTTAAAATGAGTTTCAATATCTTTTGAAAACACCTATATATCATCTATATAAACAATTATAAAGCTTGAAAAAGGAATGAATATTTCATTCATAATCTTTTGGAATTCTGAAGGGGCATTCTTCAGTCCAAATGGCATAACATTCCATTCATATTGCCCAAAAGAAACATTAAAAGCAGTTTTATACCTGTCTTTTTTATCAATTTGAATCTGCCAATATCCAGACTTTAAATCAAATTTTGAAAATATTAAAGCATCATATAACCTATCTAGCAAATCCTTTTTATTAGGAATTGGATATCTGATACATTTCAAAACTTTATTCAGAGGTTTATAGTTTATAACTAATCTAGGAACACCTCTTTCTATTTCAGAATGTTTATTAACATAAAAAGCAGTACATGACCAAGGAGACTTTGAGGGACATATTAATCCCTTTTGTTGTAATGACTCAATCTCCTTTTTACATAACTCTAAATATTCAAAATTCATCTGACAAGGTCTTGCCTTGATAGGAATATTACTTTCTATAAAATCATCTTCATAAGGCAAAGAAACAATATGTTGTTTTCTATTCCAAAAAGCATTTGGATGATCATTACATATTTCTATATTAAACTGATTTTTTATGGTTTCAATTTTTAATATTAATTTAGGATTTTTTTAATTTTTCCTCAATCGTAATAATATTAATTTATTCTTTAAGAAAATTTATTTGATTGGTTTTAGCTTGTATAAGAAACTCATTCAAATATTTTTCAAAAGGTTGAGTTATAAACTCAAAATATAATTCTTTGTTATTATAAAAAGCTTTAAATCCTTTTTTATTGACTTCTTTTAAAGGAAATATTTTTGAAAGAAATGGAGTTCCTAATATAACTTCATTTGTTATATTTTTTACAAGAACAAATGATAAAGGAATACATTCTCCATTATTGCAAATCTTTGCATTAGGGATTTTATATTCCACTCCCATATCTTGCCTATTAGCTGCTTTAAGAATATGAGTAGTTTTTTCAAAATATTTTGTAGGAATCAATTCTTCTCTTAAGCAATTTAAATCTGCTCCGGAATCTATAAGAGCAACAAAATTCTTTTTAAAAGTATTTTGTATTAAAAGAGTTACTTTAACTAACCATTTTTGAGAAATAAATTTTTCTATTTTATTAATAAATTCTTCTCCTTTATTTTTAATAATTAAAGGGAGAAAATTCTTATCATAAGTCTTAGTAGGACTATTAATAGGAGAAGGAATTTTATAAGATGTTTCTCCTATTTCATGAGTAGATGATTTATAAAATGATTCCTCTACTATTTTTTCTTCAAGATTTATAATTCTTTTTTCAAAACTAGAATTTTTATTTTTTAAATAAACAATTTCTTGTTTTAAATTGCTAATTTAAATTTTCAAATCATCCGATGTAGAAGAATTATTTTTTCTATTATTTAATATATTATGAACATGTTTCATGGAATAAGGACCTTCAGGTTCCTCTATTTCTTCTTGAACTTCTTTATTTTGAAGTTCTTCATTTTGATATAACATCTGAAGAATTTTTAATTTTTCTTCAGGACTCCTAATTTTATTTAGAACATTTCCCAGAATATCACTATTTATAACATTTATCTCATTATCATTAAGATTATTATCCTGGAATTGAGACATGACTTTATATAACATTTCATTATCAGAAGCTATTTTATTACAACAATTCTCTTGACAATTATCAGAACAAGAACTTTCCTCAGTACTATAATCTGAGGATTCTTCAGAATCAAAAATTTTATTTAATTAATTTTTGACATTCTCTTCTCTGTCTAGGCTATTTATTTTATTTTTCACAATTTTTCTTTGACGACATTCATTCGCCTTATGACCCTTTTTCTTGCATATATAGCAAGTAGGAACCCATTTTTCTTCTCTTTGGGCTTTTCTCCTTTCTCCTTTTTCTCTACGTTTTTGGAAATATTTTTCCCTTTTTTCATTTCTGTATTTCTTATAATATTTTTCATTATCAAAATTTTTCTCTTTGGTACAATCCATACCAAATTGCTCACAAAATTCTCCTAACTGTTTTTTTTTTCAGTTAAGCTTTGTTTTTTAATTTGTTGATTTAATTTTAACTCTTTACAAAGAGCTAAACCTTCTTGAACACAAACTCCTATTAGTCTGCCATAAGTAAAGCTATCATAAGGGATTTGAATATTATTACCCCTAAGGACTTTTCTAACCCTTTCAGCAAATAAGGATGGAAGACCATCGATGAACTTGGACTTCCAATGAGAACTATTATTTTCTGGTAGCTCATAAACTCTACTTAGAAAAACATCTTTATACCATCTAAAAGAGGTTAAAGTATGACATTTAAGACCATTTAACAATGTTCTAATGGTTTCAGAATTATCAGACCATCTACCTATAAAGTGTTCTATAATAGTTATAATTAAAGTGTACACAGGATCAGCAATTTTTGTATCACCATCTTGCCTAAAATGTTTATAAATTTGTTCCTATTTATCACTTATATAATTATCCCACCATCCTTTTAACTGACCTGTAAAGCCTGCAGTTATCATTTTACAGACTATTTCATCAGACTTTTGATTATTTTTAGCTATGGTGGCGTACATCAACATTTTATGTGTCATAGTATAAACTTGTCTATCAGTATAACCATCTAAATTCCATTTATAAATGGCTTTTCCATTATAAGAATTATTTATTTCTAATTCTTGTTCCTCATGAAGAACATCTTGAGGAGTAGGCCTAGGATAATAATATAATCTTTGTCTAGGTCTATCAGAATACTTATTATTATAATTATCATAATTCTTTTGTTTTTTACCTCTTCCAAATTTATTTATAGAATCAGTAACATAAGCTTCATATGTTTCATTATCCATGTTTTCCATATCACTCAAAACATTAAGTTGGACATTTGAAAACTTTTCTTTTATTATTTCAATTAAGTCATCCATAGACTTAAACTTTTCTTCAGGTTTTATTTTATAATTATCTATTTCCAGAGGAGGCTGAATCGTAGCTTTAGCTAATATAGCTGGTTCAGATAATTCAGGAGACTTTTTATTACTAGATTCTCCTATTTCCTTTTCCTGATTTTCTAAAACCTTTTCAATTTTATTATTTATTTCATAAACAGCTTCATGAAGATTTTTTAGACATAAATTAGTATAATTATTTTGTTGTATAATATGATTAACATGAGAAATAGTGGCAGTCATTAACCCACTACCTAAAGCTTTTTTAAAAGCAGCAAAATGAATTATATCATTTTCTTTTGTCATTTCAAAATCATTTTGAGGAGGAAAAATAGATTTTGTTATTTCTCCTGTAATTAATTTATAATTTTTCTCAATAACTGAAATATATTTGAAAGAATATTTGTTTATAAACCAAAAAGGGAATTCTATAATTTCCTGGACATCATTCAAATCTTTATAAAATTCTCTCCCTATTTCAAATATTTTTTCTCTAGAGTATGACTCTAAAAACCAATCTCTAAATGATTGCCAAATCGGATGTTTATATTTTTCACATATTTTCTGTCTTATGACAGATCCAGGACTAAAATCAAGTTTTTCTTTATTCATTATAAACTAAAACTCATATGTGAGACCGTATCATCCTCACTAACAGGTTGATATAATCCTGAAACTAAATTATCATTATTTACATTAAGATTTTCTACTCTACTATTTCTTATCTGAGAAGTAGAGGCTCTAGAAGATTCTGGTAAATCTACTTTATAATCAAGAGGTAGAAAATCTACTAAAGTAGATTTACCAGAATCTTCTAGAGTCTCTACTTCTCAGATAAGAAATAGTAGAGTAGAAAATCTTAATGTAAATAACGATAATTTAGTTTCAGGATTATATCAACCTGTTAGTGAGGATGATACGGTCTCACATATGAGTTTTAGTTTATAATGAATAAAGAAAAACTTGATTTTAGTCCTGGATCTGTCATAAGACAGAAAATATGTCAAAAATATAGACATCCGATTTGGCAATCATTTAGAGATTGGTTTTTAGAGACATACTCTAGAGAAAAAAGATTTGAAATAGGGAGAGAATTTTATAAAGATTTGAATGATGTCCAGGAAATTATAGAATTCCCTGTTTGGTTTATAAACAAATATTCTTTCAAATATATTTCAGTTATTGAGAAAAATTATAAATTAATTACAGGAGAAATAACAAAATCTATTTTTCCTCCTCAAAATGATTTTGAAATGACAAAAGAAAATGATATAATTCATTTTGCTACTTTTAAAAAAGCTTTAGGTAGTGGGTTAATGACTGCCACTATTTCTCATGTTAATCATATTATACAACAAAATAATTATACTAATTTATGTCTCAAAAATCTTCATGAAGCTGTTCATGAAATAAATAATAAAATTGAAAAGGTTTTAGAAAATCAGGAAAAGGAAATAGGAGAATCTTCTAATAAAAAGTCTCCTGAATTATCTGAACCAGCTATATTAGCTAAAGCTACGATTCAGCCTCCTCCGGAAATAGATAATTATAAAATAAAACGTGAAGAGGAGTTTAAGTCTATGGATGACTTAATTGAAATAATAAAAGAAAAGTTTTCAAATGTCCAACTTAATGTTTTGAGTGATATGGAAAACATGGATAATGAAACATATGAAGCTTATGTTACTGATTCTATAAATAAATTTGGAAGAGGTAAAAAACATAAGAATTATGATAATTATAATAATAAGTATTCTGATAGACCTAGACAAAGATTATATTATTATCTTAGGCCTACTCCTCAAGATGTTCTTCATGAGGAACAAGAATTAGAAATAAATAATTCTTATAATGGAAAAGTCATTTATGAATGGAATTTAGATGGTTATACTGATAGACAAGTTTATACTATGACACATAGAATGTTGATGTATGCCACCATAGCTAAAAATAATCAAAATTCTGATGAAATAGTCTGTAAAATGATAACTGCAGGCTTTACAGGTTAGTTAAAAGGATGGTGGGATAATTATATAAGCGATAAACAGGAACAAATTTATAAACATTTTAGGCAAGATGGTGATACAAAAATTGCTGATGCTGTGTACACTTTAATTATAACTATTATAGAACACTTTACAGGTAGATGGTCGGATAATTCTGAAACCATTAGAACTTTGTTAAATGGTCTTAAATGTCATACTTTAACCTCTTTTAGATGGTATAAAGATGTTTTTCTAAGTAGAGTTTATGAGCTACCAGAGAATAATAGTTCTCATTGGAAGTCCAAGTTCATCGATGGTCTTCCATACTTATTTGCTGAAAGGGTTAGAAAAGTCCTTAGGGGTAATAATATTCAAATCCCTTATGATAGCTTTACTTATGGCAGACTAATAGGAATCTGTGTTCAAGAAGGTTTAGCTCTTTGTAATGAGTTAAAATTAAATCAACAAATTAAAAAACAAAGCTTAACTGAAAAAAAAAAAAAAAACAGTTAGGAGAATTTTGTGAGCAATTTGGTATGGATTGTACCAAAGAGAAAAATTTTGATAATGAAAAATATTATAAAAAATACAGAAAGGAAAAAAGGAAAAAAATATTTCCAAAAACGTAGAGAAAAAAGATAAAGGAGAAAAGCCCAAAGAGAAGAAAAATGGGTTCCTACTTGCTATATATGCAAGAAAAAGGGTCATAAGGCGAATCAATGTCGTCAAAGAAAAATTGTGAAAAATAAAATAAATAGCCTAGACATAGAAGAGAATGTCAAAAATAAATTAAATAAAATTTTTGCTTCTGAAGAATCCTCAGATTATAGTACTGAGGAAAGTTCTTGTTCTGATAATTGTCAAGAGAATTGTTGTAATAAAATAGTTTCTGATAATGAAATGTTATATAAAGTCATGTCTCAATTCCAGGATAATAATTTTAATGATAATGAGATAAATGTTATAAATAGTGATATTCTGGGAAATGTTCTAAATAAAATTAGGAGTCCTGAAGAAAAATTAAAAATTCTTCAGATGTTATATCAAAATGAAGAACTTCAAAATAAAGAAGTTCAAGAAGAAATAGAGGAATCTGAAGGTCCTTATTCCATGAAACATGTTCATAATATATTAAATAATAGAAAAAATAATTCTTCTACATCGGATGATTTGAAAATTGAAATTAGCAATTTAAAACAAGAAATTGTTTATTTAAAAAATAAAAATTCTAGTTTTGAAAAAAGAATTATAAATCTTGAAGAAAAAATAGTAGAGGAATCTTTTTATAAATCCTCTACTCATGAAATAGGAGAAACATCTTATAAAATTCCTTCTCCTATTAATAGTCCTACTAAGACTTATGATAAGGATTTTCCCCCTTTAATTATTAAAAGTAAATGAGAAGAATTTATTAATAAAACAGAAAAATTTATTTCTCAAAAATGGTTAGTTAAAGTAACTATTTTAATACAAAATACTTTTAAAAAGAATTTTGTTGCTCTTATAGATTCCGGGGCAGATTTAAATTGCTTAAGAGAATGATTGATTCCTACAAAATATTTTGAAAAAACTACTCATATTCTTAAAGCAGCTAATAGGCAAGATATGGGAGTGGAATATAAAATCCCTAATGCAAAGATTTGCAATAATGGAGAATGTATTCCTTTATCATTTGTTCTTGTAAAAAATATAACAAATGAAGTTATATTAGGAACTCCATTTCTTTCAAAAATATTTCCTTTAAAAGAAGTCAATAAAAAGGGATTTAAAGCTTTTTATAACAAAAAAGAATTATATTTTGAGTTTATAACTCAACCTTTTGAAAAATATTTGAATGAGTTTCTTATACAAGCTAAAACCAATCAAATAAATTTTCTTAAAGAAGAAATTAATATTATTACGATTGAGGAAAAATTAAAAAAATCCTAAATTAATATTAAAAATTGAAACCATAAAATCAGTTTAATATAGAAATATGTAATGATCATCCAAATGTTTTTTGGAATAGAAAACAACATATTGTTTCTTTGCCTTATGAAGATGATTTTATAGAAAGTAATATTCCTACCAAGGCAAGACCTTGTCAGATGAATTCTGAATATTTAGAGTTATGTAAAAAGGAGATTGAGTCATTACAACAAAAGGGATTAATATGTCCCTCAAAGCCTCCTTAGTCATGTACTGCTTTTTATGTTAATAAACATTCTGAAATAGAAAGAGGTGTTCCTAGATTAGTTATAAACTATAAACCTCTGAATAAAGTTTTGAAATGGATCAGATATTCAATTCCTAATAAAAAGGATTTGCTAGATAGGTTATATGATGCTTTAATATTTTCAAAATTTGATTTAAAGTCTGGATATTGGCAGATTCAAATTGATAAAAAAGACAGGTATAAAACTGCTTTTAATGTTCCTTTTGGGCAATATGAATGGAATGTTATGCCATTTGGACTGAAGAATGCCCCTTCAGAATTCCAAAAGATTATGAATGAAATATTCATTCCTTTTTCAAGATTTATAATTGTTTATATAGATGATATATTGGTGTTTTCAAAAGATATTGAAACTCATTTTAAACACCTTGACATATTTAAAACTATTATTATAAAAAATGAATTAGTTATATCTAGTCCTAAAATGATGCCTTTTCAAACAAGTGTCAGATTTTTAGGTCATATTATTGAAAAAGGGAAGATAGTTTCTATTAATAGAAGTATAGAATTTGCTTCAAAATTTCCTGATAAAATTACTGATAAAACTCAACTCCAAAGGTTTTTAGGAAGTTTAAATTATATAGCTCCATATTATCATGATTTAGCAAAGGATTCTTCTATTTTATATGTTAGATTAAAAAAGAATCCTAAGCCTTGAGATGAAAATCATACTCAAGCTGTCATAAAAATAAAAAAGAAAGTTTTAGGTCTTCCTTGTATGACAATTGCTAATCTCAATTGGGAGAAAATTATAGAAACAGATGCCTCAGAAATAGGTTATGGAGGAATATTAAAACAAATTTCTCCCCAAACAAAACAAGAATATCTTGTTAGGTTTCATTCAGGAAAATGGCTTGAAAGCCAGAAAAAATATGCTACTATTGCAAAAGAGATTTTAACAATCCTAAAATGTGTTTTAAAATTTCAAGATGATTTATATAATCAAAAGTTTATAATAAAAACTGGTTGTCAAGCAGCTAAATTTATGTTTCAAAAGGATTTTAAACATGATGTTTCGAAACAAATGTTTGCTAGATGGCAATCTCAATTAGCCCCATTTGATTTTGAAATACATTATAAAAAAGGAGAAGAAAATAGTCTTCCAGATTTTCTAACTAGAGAATATTTGAAGATAATATCTTCTGTTTAATTTGCAGGTGTTCAAATGGGAAAAATTAAAGGACCCTTGAAGATAGTTTATAATAATATAGAAAATGAAATTGATGATTATAATGTTCTAATAAGGGTCACTTAATATAGAATTCATGACTTGATGAATAATTATAGTATTCATTCAACTGAAAGGGTTGATAGGCTTAGAGAACAATTTACCAAACTGCATCATTTTAAGAATCAAATAAAGATTATTGAAGATAATGAGAAAATAATCTCATCAGCCTGATTTTATATTTTCAGAAATGATTCCTCATAATGGAGGAAAACAACCTTTTCCCACATCATATAGGGGAAAAGGCAGGGGAAGAGGAAGAGGCTAAGATTTAGTTTTGGTTCAGCAAGGAAGCAGAAGGCTCATAGCCTCAGATATTGCTTCTAGTAGTTCGAATAATAATACGGGTATTCAAATAAGTCCCAATGATCCATCATATGAAAAGATCATGGCTATTATAAAAGCCCAAGAAGAAGAACAGGCTATTATAAAAGCCCAAGAAGAGGCCTCAAAGGCTCCCTCTTATGCTCATATAGCACAAGATGATGATGAAGAGTCATGGGTTATATCCGATAGACAGAAGAAAATAATTCTTTTAAACCAAGAAGATAAAAAGTTTTTTGATGATCCTTGGTGTTTAATGCAAAAGTATTTAGAACTAGCATCATATGATGCTACTTCTTATAAACCAAGGCAATATTATGAAACCATTATACAAGTTTCTGAGTCTGCTGAATTAAGACATTTTTATCCAGCAGATAAAATTAAAAGTTCATTCAATTTTAGCAAGATTTTTATAAAACATCTTTTATCTCCTCAAAAATGGGGATTAAGTACTTTAAATGAAAAATAATTTATAAATCCTAACAGACAAACTTATAAATACAATTATTGGGATTATATTCAAAGTTTTGAGAAATGTTTATTTTATGAAAATCCCAGTAAAAAACACTCATGGTTCATAAAAGTGAGTGACAAGATTCATAAGGATGGAATCCCAAGCTGGTTCCAAAAATGGTTCATTTTATATGGTCCATCGGTCCAGACTCTGCCAGAACCATTCAAAGGTCTTTACCAAGAGTGGGTAGCAGTCTCTCCGGATCTCATAGAAGCCGAGTATAATAAAACTTGGTTTGAGGGTATAGCCTCAATGTATTTTTTCATAGAGTTTTCCATACCCTGGATTTGGAGATGGAAACCAACAACAGGTCATACCCTGAGAGATAATATTCCATGTCTCAAAAGAACATCTTATACAAAGTTCTGGTAAAAAATGACAAGAGTTAATAACTCTACGAAAGAATTGGAAGGTCAAGACACAATAAATTTGATCACCAATAAAACTGAGTATTATAAAACTCAAATTGTTAAAAGACAACAAAGACAGTTGCCAAGTCCTTTTGAACAAATGACAAGAAGGATTCAAGATAAGCAGGCAGTTTCAGGAGTCTCAAAGGCTGACATGCTGGAGTTATACAAAGAAGAAATGAAGAAGGAGTTAAAAAAGTTTTTTGAATCAACCACTGAAAGCTCCTCCAAAGCAATGTCAATCTCATCTACCAGTCAAGAAGATGAGAACAACCGTTTCTCATGTTTAGCAGGAGAATCTCAACCAATAGAAGAAATTCCAGAAATAGGTTTGGATGATGATCTTGAAGCATACCTTCAAACGGTGGTAGAAGAATTTACCCCAAACAAAGAATCTGAGGAAAAGAAAAAAGACAAATAATTGAGTTGATGAAGAGACCCCACTCATAATGGGCATCTTTGAATTTTGTGAAAAGTAAAAGCCATCATACACGACACCAAGAAAAGCAAGGCCATTATAGAAGGCACCGGAGACAATAATTGTAGTCTCTTTTCCTTTTACTTTTCCTTTTTCTTTTTAAATTTTGTCGGTTTTTACTTTTTGTGTTTTGTTTGTTTGCTCTCTCTTTTAGTATATATAGGTGTGTTTTGTAAAGAAGAAGGCATGCAATCTTTTGCCCCTCTCTTCTCTCTCTCTAATTTCTGCACTTGTAAAAATATTCTAAGTATTGAATAAAATCTTCCGACTTGAAGATCCTCTTGGTGTTCTTAAGTAAGTATTTAAATTTTGTTTTCTTATTATAAATCATGATGGGCTAAAGCCCTTAAAGTATTGAAGCATGGCTCAGTAACATCCTTTGATAACATGGTACTTTTATTATAAAAAGGTTTTTCTAAAATGGTTAAAACATAAACTGGCAGGGTTGGAATTTTAAACTGGCAATTAATGGTCTTATGGCCTAAGGGAACCTTGGTCCGTGTTATCCTGTTTTTATGAATTGATAGGGTGTTTTTAGGACTGGTTGTAATCCACCTTAAGTTAATTTGACGGTTTGAATTTTGTAAAATTTATCACCTTAATTTGACGGTTTAATGTTTTGTAAAACTACCATATACGATCCTCCATATATATATATATATATATAGGGTAAGGTTATTGTAAAAAAGATCAAAAGTGTGAGAAAGGTAAGAAAGAATCTCAGCCATTAGATCTAAATTAATTGAAAATGGTAAACAAGTAATTTTATCATTAATTCAATTAATTAAAAATTTCCATAACCGTCACCTTAATTATAGGAAGTATATAACACCATTCAGCAAGTATATAACACCATACAGTAATTATATAACACCATTCAGCAAGTATATAACACCATTCAGTAAGTACATAACACCATTCAGCAAGTATATAACACTATTCAGCAAGTATATAACACCATTCAGTAAGTATATAAACCATTCAGCAAGTATATAACACCATTCAGCAAATATATAACACCATTCAGCAAGTATATAACACTATTCAGCAAGTATATAAACCATTCAGCAAGTATATAACACCATTCAACAAGTATATAACACCATTCATTGACTAAACATTTGATCGAAACATATTTTTCTCTATATAAGTATAGCAATATGGTACTCATGTTAAAGATAAAAAAACGCTCGTTATTATGGTGTAATTTTTTTTTTAAAAAGTTACGTATAAAAAGTTATTGGCGTTTAAAAAAGACGGGGGGAAGTTACATGTGCATTACCTAATTTATAGTGGGTTTAAAAGACTATATTGCCCCTAGATATTTCAAATCAGTACAAATTAATGAAAATATTTTACAATTTGGTCCCTATTGATCTCAACCATTAGATCAAAAGATCTAATGGCTGAGATTCTTTCTTACCCTTTTCACACTTTAGGCCTTTTTTACAGGATCCTCTATATATATATATATATATATATATATATATATATATAGGACAAAGATCCGTTAGGAACCACCTCTTATTGCGAGAACCGTGAGAACCAATGTGAACACAACCAAAAATGCCTAAAAATAGCTAAAAAGCACACAAAATTTTGTTTTTTAATATTTTTTTATAAAAAAATCGCTACTTTTCGAAGCAAAAAAATAAATATATATATAAATTTTTTTTGTTTTAAAAAAAAATAATTTTTTTTTGCTACTAAAAGTAGCGATTTTAACATAAAAAATATTAAAAAAAAATTTTAGATTTTTTTTTTGATTTTTTTAGGTTTTTTGGGGGTTTAGTTTTTAGATATATAACTTTTGTACTTGTAAACTTGTTAGGTTATGTTTTAAACTTTTTAGTATTTAGTATACAAAATTACATTTATTTAATCTGTGTAATACACATGGTTTTTAAAGATATAACTATTTTGGGTGAGAGTTGGCTACAAAGTCCATTTTTCCTACAAAGTGTACAAAGTCATAAAACATCACAATTTCAGCTATAAGACACACTCAAAACCCACGAATAACAAAGTGGAGATTACTAAAACGCCATATTTGTGGGTATTGTGTTGTGTTTCGGATGATAAGGCTTTGATTATCGAATGAGTAACATTAGTGTGTTTTATATTGATTATCATGTTGTGTTTTATATTCACAGTTCTACGATGGTGTGTTTGAAGTTTTTATGGACTGATAGGGTTTGGATATTGTGTTTTAGTGATCTTCACTTTGTTATTCGTGGGTTTTGAGTGTATTTTATGGCTGAAATTGTGGTGTTTTATGACTTTGTACACTTTATAGAAAAAATAAACTTTGTAGCCGAACCCCACCCTAACTATTTTATATATCAAATAATAAAAAAATAGTTATATCTTTAAAAACCATGTGTATTACACAGATTAAATAAATGTAATTTTGTATACTAAATACTAAAAACGTCGTATCTTTAAAAAACCCGTGTATAATCGGGTTGAATAAATCTACCAAATAATAAAAATATTACATCCTTAAAAACCTCGTATCTTACACATGTTAAATAGATCTAAAAAGGAGTTATATTTTTAAAAACCATGTGTATTACACATATTAAATAAATGTAATTTTGTATATTAAATACTAAAAACGTCGTATCTTTAAAAAAACCCGTGTATAGTCGGGTTGAAAAATGTACCAAATAAAAAAAAATTGTATCCTTAAAAACCTCGTGTATTATACGTGTTGAATAAATCTAATTTAACATAGCAAATGATAAAAAATTAAATCTTAAAAAACTTCGTGTATTACACGTGTTATATAAATGTAACTTTGTATAATAAATAATAAAAAAATTATATTTTTAAAAACCTTGCGTTTTACACGAGTTGAATAAATATAATTTTGTATACCAATTAATAAAAAAAGTTATATTTTTAATAAATTAGGATAACATTTAATATTAATTTATAATTTATATATTTAATATAAGATAAGTAGAAAAGAGAGGTACTTGTTTTAAAAATATATTAAATTAACAATTTAGATTTGAGGATAATATTTAATTAAAGTATGATAAGATTTAATATTAATTTATTATTTATTTATTTAGTTAATATAAAATATGTATAGATTTGAGGATACCTTCTATGAATGACACATGTACAAAACTTGGTTTCTTTTATTATAGTAGATATATATATAAATATATATATATATATAGTTACATATATAAGTGTGTTTATATTTTCCGTATGTTTTTTATTTATATTTTCCGCAAAGAATAGTAATATAAAAAAATTAGAAGAATGTTTGGTTGATTGTAGTTCTCTAAGTTTCCAAGTAATTTTAAAGGACTCATGTGAGTCGCACCCAACTTACCTTGCGGTCAAATCCCTTCTTAAGACTTTACAAAAAGCCCATGGCTTTATAGCCTAGTGGTATTTTGAGGGTGAGATAAAGCTTTAGGACCAATAGGTTCTAGGTTCGATTCTCACAAGGGGGTTTTCCCATATTTATTAGGTTTCCCCCAGAATTGGTGTATAGGCATTATGCCTAGTGGAGATGGATATGATCGGGTGATTCTGCTGGTGGCACGATAATACTCTAGTGGTCAGTCAGTGATGCAAATTTACCGTTAAAAAAAAGACTTTACAAAAAAGTTGGTGTCAATTAAAACTTTAGAAAGAAATACCATTAATAAACAACTTTCAAAATAAAATTTTCGTATGCTTGACCCAAGTAAACATTTACATACATGTTTAAAACATAACCTAACAAGTTTACAAGTACAAAAGTTTAGTTTGACAACAAGATGTTAACTAAGTCTTAAGAACCATACACGATCATGATTAAAGTTTAACCCGTTTGAGGATTTAAAACATCAAAAGGAGTGTATGTATTCGACCTTGAGCTCGACTTGATCTTAAGCGGAAGATTTATGTAAGACCCGTATAAATTTCAACCTTTAAATTAAAAGTTGGACTACTTTTCTTTGAATTTAACAAAAAAATTTCATTAGAAGATTAGTAGAGAAGTTACTAATCCAAATTTACATTCAAAACAAATTCAGGATACATAAGTATTCCTTTGATTACAAAAGTATTTACTAACAAACATGTAATTAACAAAAGTTGCAGAACTATGATCTTCATTTTGTTCGGCTTCTTTACGATAGCTTGATCATCATCCAAGGACTTGACAACAACCTAGAGCTGACAATTTTCATAAGATATTAGTATTAAAACTCTATATAAACAATCTTATGATTTATGAGACTAAACAAACAAAACAGGAAAATAATTCACCGGAACAGCGTCGGCGACGCCATCCTCTTGCATCGGCGACGCTGCCCAGAAACGGGCGTCGACTGGATTCCACCGTAGACAGACGCTTAAAGCGTCGAGAGGAACTGGCTAGCTTGGCTGCGTCGGCGACGGCCGGTCAAGGCGTCCGCAACGCCTTCGTCTGTAGCCATTTTGCTGCTGGGTTGTTTATTTGACCCATTCGTTCAATTTACGATTCCCGTACATTATAACATGATCCGGGACTTCCATAAACTCTTGTAATTATATATTTTCTTGTTTTCAAACATATAACATTTTCATAATTACGTTTATATATTTGTGTGCATCATTGGAAACATGATCATACGTGATTATTCATTCTGAATGTTCGTCAATTTATAACTTTTAGTCTAAATAATCCGCATCCTTACGAACGGGACTTAAGACACAATTTAATGACCCAGTCCCGGGTTCATTATTCTACTCATTTCTCGCTTCCATTCCGGGTTTGCACTTTGGATTTATTTAACACAATAGTGATTCAAGTAACTAGACTTAATCACATATAAATGAATAACTTGAGATTTCTACACATCCCTTTTTACCCAATCCCAGGGTTTTCACATTTTAACATTCACGCTTCCATTACCGGCTTGCGTGTTTAAAATTCATTTCTCGTATCCTTGAGTTTAATATCTATGGGATAAGTACTCCCAATTCCGGTTTGCACTTATACTTATTGGACCCGTTTGGTTAGCCTTCGGACAAACCAAAGCAATATCAAATTTCAAGTTATTACTCATTAACGATTCACTACTACAATAAGTTAAATAATAATAACACGAAGTGTTTAGTCGCGTACCTTAGATTTTCCCTTTAAATCGCATATCGCTCCCGGCTTTATGACCCGCCTTTTCGCTCGAGTCACCTATAGTGAACAACCCGGCGAATCATTAAATTGCCATTTTAAAGAATCGTTATCATCAAATTTTGTCAAGAATCATTACATATGATTATTTTCTAGTGTTATCATACTTCAATAGTTCAATATTTCTACTTGGGCAATTTATCAAACACCTTGTGGGCATGATTTATAACCCACCATGTTAAATCAAATTTTAGTAAATCCCTAACCATGAATTCTCAATTCAACAAGTAGGTATATTCATTATAGATGTTTTAACATCACATTTCAATTTGTTACAAGTTCATATGCCAAATTAACTCTTTAAACTTCATGAACTCAACCTTCTTCATCAAAACCCACGTATATCCATACATGCATTCAACCCTAATATTTAATTATGATAAATTCTCTACTATTTTCTATCAAGGGTTTGTTTCTAAGCATGTAACAATTCACTTAGAGTCATAACATCGAGATTTTCATATATGTATTGAAACTTGTGATGATCAATTAGTTTCAACACATCACCAAACATCAAAATTTAACATACTTTGTGTTACTCTAGCTTAGAGGATTGCTGTTTCAGTTTGTACAGTAGCTTGGCACTCTATTTCCCTATCAATTTGAAGGAAATTGAGAATTTTAGTTTTTGGGGAGTTTTCTTCTTTTTCTTTCCTGCTCTGGTCGACCAAACACACCTTCTGTGTGTGTTTTTGGTGTAGTTTTCTTATTAAAACTTTATCTATCATTATTTAGAATTATGGCCCCTCAAGTTTCAATATTTCTTGATAAACTAGCTACTAACTAGTAATCACAACAACTTAGTGAAGTTTCTTTATTTTAGTTTTTATATCACTTTTATTTATCATCAAACAAAATATATAAAATATAAATGTAAATATTTTCGGGGTGTTACAAGTCCACCCCCCTTAAGAAGGTTTCGTCCCCGAAACGTATATACGTACCGAAAAGTGAAGGGTAGAGTCGTCTCATTTCCTCTTCTGACTCCCAAGTGGTGTCTCATCCCTTCCGGTGCTCCCATTTGACCTTTACTTGGTCAATCTCCTTGTTCCTCAAGCCTTTGACTTCACTGTCAAAGATTATAAAGGGCTTTGCTATGTAGTTAAGTTTATTATCAATCTCTATATCATCGAGGGGCACGTATGCATTCTTGTCCGCTAAACACTTCCGTAGATGTGAAACGTGAAACGTGTTATGTATCCCGCTCAGCTCTTCTGGCAATTCTAGTCGATAAGCTACCTTTCCCACTCGATCGATGATTTTGAAAGGTCTAATAAATCTTGGGCTTAACTTTCCTCCTTTTCTAAACCGAATAATTCCCTTCCACGGGGATACCTTAAACATCACCCTATCACCAATTTGGAATTCGATTGGCCTTCGTCTCTTATCCGCATACGACTTTTGTCAGTCTTGAGCTGCTTTTAAATGGGCTCGGATCATGTCAATTTTGTCGTTCGTAACTCGAATCACATCCTTGTGAGCAAGCTCTCGAGGGCGTACTTTTTCCGGCATATTGGGGTTCGACATTTTCTACCGTAGAGCATTTCATATGGGGCTCTACCAATACTTGAATGGTAGCCGTTGTTATATGAAAATTAGACTAACGGTAGATACGCATTCCAACTACCGCCGAAATCTTTTATACATGCTCGGGGCATTTCTTCTAGCGTCTGAATTGTTCGCTCACTTTGCCCGTCGGTTTGTGGGTGATATGCGGTACTAGTCAACAGTTTGGTGCCCATTTGTTCTTAAAATTCGCGCCAGAAGTTTGAAGTGAACCGGGTATCCCTATCAGACACGATAGATACCGGTACTCTATTGCGTGCTATGATCTCGTTTATATACACTTTCGACATTTTCTTAGAGGTATAGGTCTCGCGAATAGGAATAAAATGAGCACTCTTGGTTAGTCTATCTATGACTACGCAAATGGCGTCAAATCCCCGAGCCGTTTTTGGTAGCTTGGTCAACAGATCCATGGTAATATATTCCCATTTCCAAACTAGAATATCTAGTGGTTGGAGTTTGCCATAAGGCTTTTGATGTTCCGTTTTGACTTGTAAAAAAGTCATGCATTTCTCCACGTATTTAGCCACATCTCTTTTCATCCCTGGCCACCAATATTTCAGTTTTAGATCTCTATACATTTTGGTCGCTCCAGGGGGAATCGAATAACGAGACTTATGAGCCTCGTCAAGTAGGAGATCCATAACACCGCATGTTTTTGGGACCCAAATCCTACCGAACCGGTATTTCTTCCCATTCCTTTCTTCCACAAGATCTTTCACTAGGCCCTTTATACGTTCTTTTCCCCAGTTTTCTTCTTTTACTGCTTCGATTTGGGCTTCTCGGATTCGTGCGAGCAAGCCTGAAGTTACTACCAATTGCATAGATCGTACCCGAATAGTGGTGTATTCTTCTTTTCGGCTAAGGGCATCCGCCACTACGTTAGCCTTTCCAGGGTGATAATGGATTTCGCAATCATAGTCTTTCACAACTTCTAACCAACGCCTTTCTCTCATATTTAACTCCTTTTGATCAAAGAAGTATTTTAAACTTTTATGGTCAGTGAAAATAGTACATTTCACACCATACAAGTAGTGCCTCCAGATTTTTAAGGCGAATACTACAGCTGCCAGCTATAGATCATGAGTTGGGTATTTTGTCTCGTGCGGCTTTAGTTGTCTCTGTCACACCCCCAAAATCCACACGCGGAGTATCACCGCTTGGAGGTGTGACATGACCAGGATCAAACCACCAATCATATTGAACATAACAAGTAATAAGTAAAATTCAACCACACAATATGAAAGGTGTTTCAATTCACAAACGTAGTTAAGTGTTTAGCGGATGCATAATTGTAAAAACCCAATGTATGTATTAAGTACGAAATAAAGTAATGTGTTTAGCATGGCACACACTGCCATGTCCCACAACGACCGCGCCTCCCTATGCAAGCTCCATGAGTACCTAACGATCTGCAAGGCATGTAGCAACGAATCAACAACAAAGTTGAGCGAGTTCACAGTTGGTTGTTTGGTTATAGCATTCGTTTCGTAAATCATATGTTCGTTTTGTAAACCATGTATCGTATTAATTCGTATCGCGGTCTCCCAGACATGTTTGCGAAGATTAGTGGGGGCTTCCCATGTGTTACTAGACCGTGCGTATCGACTACTACGAAAATGTAAGTGGTGCCCTAAGTCAATGTCTATCAGCATTGACCCTTTGCCCATAGTCCATTAGTACACGCTCGTCCGACTGGCACGGTGTGAGGTTTGTTAAACCTAATAGCGCTATTAACTAATGACCCGCTCGCCATAGGCCTCGACGATTAAGTCGATATAAATGAGGGACTTCATGATAGAGTTTTGGTCCAGTGTGTAATCTTGGCATCCTACCCACGGAGGATGGTTGTAGTTACCGTTTAAATCATTAACCCATTCCCAACCCTTGGGAATCCCATGCCTTGGAAAGAGTGTGAACTCACCTTGGTTTGCTCGACAGATACACAGAAATGTTAATTGAGCTATATGTGGTCAACCACGTCCTAACATGGTTACCATACAAGTCAGGTCTAGGTTCAAGTAATGCACATATGTTTACACATAAGTTAACATATTACGAACACGTATTGATCATGGCAACATATTAACAGTCAAGTACATAACATACTCATACTTGTACGATTCAAAAGATTGGGCTCGCACAAGTCTAACAGCCTTGTGCGATTCACCCATTGAAACCCAAAGACACCCGGCCCAATAAAACATAAGCAGTCCAGCATGTAAACGGCCCAAACAAATAAACATTGGTCTTGTGCGATCCGAATAAAATTGTGCGATCGGAGTTTGGGCTTTGAGGCCCAACCGTATGAAAGTCCAAGTGATTCGTGTGTGGCCCAAGCCTTGTGCGATCGGCACTGTCTTGTGCGATCCACAAGGTCTTGTGCGATCATGCATAGACTGATAGTACACGGTGCTTAATGTGGTTGTACCCGGCTTGTGCGATGCACCTTGTGCGATCAGATCAGGTCTTGTGTGACCTGATCTTGTGCGGCTGACAACTTGTGTGATTGGTCCTTGTGCGACCAAGGACTTGTACGATCAGAAAGCTTGTGTGATAAGATCTGATCTTGTGCGATTTGTTACCAAATTCCCTAAACTCATGCAATTCATTTACACCATTTAACAGTTTCCATATGTGTGGTCAAAACAATCAAACGGTTTCCATTTAACCTTTAATCGATCAAAACAAGGTTGTTACCAGTAATTCACATAAACCCTAATTAATCATAATCATGAACAACAACTTATCAACACCCTCAATCGTATTATCAGGTCGATGATTCCTATTTCTAGCATACACTCTAACATGCCATCTTAACAAATCATTCGAACAATATATATAACAGCCGATTAATCAAGCATTGGATTAACAATCATCTTTTAACCTCATTCGATTTTCAACCATATATGATTCATACCCACTATACATGTGAGCCGATTATATGAACATCAAAATTAACAGTTACATCACCATCAATCATATATCATTCCTACATCATCATGTAGAGCACGTATAACACAACATCATACAACATGAAAGCAATAGTTAGAACACTAACCGGTTAGGGAAAAGAACAAGGATTGATCCGAACACAAAAGCTTCAAGAGGTGGGGATGTGTTGCCGTCGGCTTAGAGAGAGAGAGGTATTAGGGTTTGGTGTGTGTTCTTGTTTTGTAACAAATGAGAAAATAACACTCCCTAAGTTTATGTGTATGCGTAAGAAGGAGTGGGCCTAACCCAGCTTTGGGCTGCCCTTGATACGGATACAAAGTGTGTAGCCCAAATGGGCTTGTGCGACCGAGTTGTTGTTGTGCGATCACATAATACATACATTACACATAACATATAACACATACAATTAAAGCCATGCATCACACAATCACATATCGTCTAAACAAGTTATATCAAAGTAAAGAGAGGTTTGAAATACGAGTTGTCACAGTCTCGAGGCATATGCAATTACCCTGCCTCTTTGCATAAGCATGCACCCAAGACCTAAGTGTGATGCATCTGAATATACCACCATGTCGTCCATGCCATCCGGTAAAATTAACACTGGTGCACAGGTTAATCTTTCCTTTAGAATTTGAAATGCTTTTTCTTGATCATCTTTCCAGACGAACTTCTCGTTCTTGCGGGTTAACTTGGTCAAGGGTGATGCAATCTTGGGGAAATCTTGAATGAATCTCCTATAGTAACCTACTAACCCCAAGAAACTTCTAATTTCGGATGGATTCCTCGGAGGGTTCCATTTTGACACAGCTTCTACCTTAGACGGATCCACCAATATCCCCTCAGCACTTATAACATGCCCTAGGAATTGCATCTCTCGCAACCAGAAGGCGCATTTTGAGAATTTAGTATATAGCTTTTCTCGTCTTAGTATTTTCAACACTTCTCGCAAGTGACAATCGTGACCTGTCTCGTTTCTCTAGTAAACAAGAATATCATCGATAAAAATGATCACTGACTTATCAAGCATCGGCTTGCAAACCCGCTTCATGAGGTCTATGAAAGCCGCAGGTGCATTTGTTAATCCGAAGGACATCACAAGAAATTCGTAATGTCTGTATCGTGTACGGAACACCGTCTTTGGTATGTCTTTTTCTTTTACCTTCAACTGGTGATAACCCGATCTTAAATCGATATTCGAAAACCAGCTAGCGCCTTGTAACTGATCAAACAGGTTGTCGATCCTCAGTAGCGGGTATCGATTCTTTACCGTGAGTTTTTTTAACTCCCGGTAATCGATACGCATTCGCATGCTCCCATCTTTCTTTTTAACAAACAACACCGGCGCTCCCCAAGGAGAAACACTAGCCCGGATGAACCCCTTATCGAGCAAGTCTTGTAACTAAGACATTAATTCTTGTAATTCCGATGGTGCCAGTCTATACAATGCTTTAGCAACCGGTTTCGCACTCAGAATTAATACATTCCCAAACTCCACTTCATGCTCAGGTGGCATTCCCGGTAGATCTTCTGGAAAGACATCTTCAAATTCTCGTACTTCTGGTACGTCTTCAACCCTTGGTGTCTCCTTTTCCGCATCACGTATGTAAGTCAAATACGCCTTATATCCATGTAGTATAAGCTTATGGGCTTCTATCATTGAGTATACCATAGGATTACAATTCTTCTCCCCGTAGAGAATGACGCGTTTTCCGCTCGAAGATGTTAAGTGTATCTCTTTACGTAAGCATATTACCTTGGCGTGGTAGCGAGACAACCAGTCCATTCCAACTACCACTTGAAATTCCCCCATCTACATGGGTATTTAAATCAACAGAGTATTCATCGCCATCAATATTTAGTTTCCATTCTCGACATACATCACAAACAATGAAACTTTTGTTATTACCTACTTCTACTTCCATTGGCAAAGGTAATTTTGTTAATGTGAACAAAGGGTTTTGAATAAATCTATGTGGAACAAAAGATTTATTCGCACCCGTATCAAATAAAACACGTGCGTGGACATAATTTACAGTAAATATACTTGTAACGGCGTCAGGTTCCATTTTTTTTTTGCTTCAGCAGCAATGATTTGGAACGATCTCGCCTTTGACTTCAGGGTTTCATTCTTTGAGTCAGCACCCTCTTTCTTCCCCATTAACTCCGGACATTCTGACCTCTTATGACCCAGTTGATAACACATATAACACACCGTCATTTTGTCTGGGCAGTTCGAAACCTCATGCCCTATTTTACTGCATGCGACAAAAGTTTTGTTTTTATAATAACATTCGCCCCTTATGGGCGCGTCCGCATATCTTACAGTTTGGAGATCCTCCTTTCGCATTTCCTTTCTCTGAGGATTCAGCTACCTTCGACTTCTTTGTGGGACTCGGGTTTGTATACAAAGCCCTTCTTTCTCCTCTTTCAACTTGCCTTCTCAACTCAATCTCATGCTCCCGTGCCGCGTTGATTATATCAGTGAGGCTTTCATAATGTGAGGGAGTCATAAACTCCATGTATTCCGCCCTAAGCATGTTATGATAGTAGTATATTTTCTGTTCTTTGGTCTTGACCAACTCATCACAAAACTTAAGTTTATCGAGGAATGTTCCCGTGATTTTATCGACGGTTTCCCCTTTTTGCCTCAATTGCATGAATTCCTCCTTTATCTTGTTGATTACCGCTTTGGGGCTATGATGTTTGAGAAAAGGTGTTTTGAAATCTTCCCCAGTCATAGCTCACGTCGTTTCAACCCCTTTTTCATTTCTGAGGTTATCCCACCAATCTTTGGCTTGACCTTTAAGTTGGCCAGTTCCATAAGCCACGAAGTCGCTTACATCGCAATGCGTTCGTTCGAAGACACCCTCGATATCGCTTATCCACCTTTGACAAGAAATGGGATCTACTTCTTCGTTATAGATCGGAGGTTTACATGCCATGAATTTGTTGTAGGAATAACCCTTCTTTTCTTTGACCTTACCTCTATCATTGGTAAGATCCTCTCTTAGTTCGTTTATCTTTTCCTCGATGGTCGAGAGTAGTGTGTTTTGTAGCCTTTCCATGAATCCTGGTAGGCTAGCTTCGAGTGCCTTTCCGACTTCCTCGGAAATCCTTTCTCTTATCTCGTCGGTCATGAGAGATACGGTATTGTCATCGGCCCCTCCCGACATCTCTTTACAGAAATGTTGAAAGTAATTTGATAAATATTTCATTTAATCATTCCCACATCTTTATATGGGAATTTATACTCACTACTTGGCTAAGTATACAATTTAGCCTTAACCGTTTATGTTAAGTGTACTTCCTGGGTTCGAGTATATTACTATACTCCTCCCATACACTTTAAATCGTTATCTTTTCTAATCTTTCAATTGAAATTTGCCTCAAATAAATTCTTACCGGATATTTTGATCAAACCTCGAACCAAACACATTTTTCTTTAACCTTAGGCTCTGATTACCAACTTATAAGACCCGTATAAATTTTAACCTTTAAATTAAAAGTTGGACTACTTTTCTTTGAATTTAACAAAAATTTTTCATTAGAAGATTAGTAGAAAAGTTACTAATCTAATTTACATTCAAAACAAATTCAGGATACATAAGTATTCCTTTGATTACAAAAGTATTTACTAACAAACATGTAATTAACAAAAGTTGCGGAACTATGATCTTCATTGTGTTCGGTTCCTTTACGATAACTTGATCATCATCCAAGGACTTGACAACAACCTAGCGCTTACAATTTTCATAAGATATTAGTATTAAAACTCGTATATAAACAATCTTATGATTTGTGAGATTAAACAAACAAAACAGGAAAACAATTCACTGGCACGCCGTCGGCGACGCCATCCTCTTGCGTCGTCGATGCTGCCCAGAAATGGGCGTCGACTGGATTCCACCGTAGTCAGACGCTTAAAGCGTCGGGAGAAACTGGCTGGCCTGGCTGCGTCGGCGATGCCTTCGTCTGCAGCCATTTTGCTGCTGGGTTGTTTATTTGACCCGTTCGTTCAATTTTTGATTCTCGTACATTATAACATGATCCGGGACTTCCAGAAACTCTTGTAATTATATGTTTTCTTGTTTTCAAACTTATAACATTTTCATAATTACGTTTATATATCGGTATGCATCATTGGAAACATGATCATACGTGATTATTCATTTTGAATGTTCATCAATTTATACCTTTTAGTCTAAATAATCTGCATCCTTATGAACGGGACGTAAGACACAATTTAATGACCCAGTCCCGGGTTCATTATTCTACTCATTCCGCGCTTCCATTCCTAGTTTGTGCTTTGATTTTATTTAACACAATAGTGATTCAAGTAACTAGACTTAATCACATATAAAAGAATAACTTGAGATTTCTGCACATCCCTTTTTTCCCAATCCTGGGTTTTTCACGTTTTAACATTCATGCTTCCGTTACCTGCTTGCGTGCTTAAAATTCATTTCTCGTAGCCTCGAGTTTAATATCTATGGGATAAGTACTCCCAATTCCGGTTTGCACTTATCCTTATTCGACCCATTTGGTTCGCCTTTGTAAAGTCCTTTACTTCGGACAAACCAAAGCAATATCAAATTTCAAGTTCTTACTCATTAACGATTCACTACTACAATAAGTAAAATAATAATAACACGTCGCGTACCTTAGATTTTTCCTTCAAGTCGCGTATCGCTCCCGGCTTTATCACCCGCCTTTTCGATCGAGTCGCGTATAGTGAACAACCCGGCGAATCACTAAATTGCCATTTTAAAGAATCGTTATCATCAAATTTTGTCAAGAATCATTACATATGATTCTTTTCTAGTGTTATCATACTTCAATAGTTCAATATTTCAACTTGGGCAATTTATCAAACACCTTGTGGGCATGATTTATAACCCACTAAGTTAAATCAAATTTTAGTAAATCCCTAACCATGAATTCTCAATTCAACAAGAAGGTATGTTCATTATAGATGTTTTAACATCACATTTCAATTTATTACGAGTTCATATGCCAAATTAACTCTTTATACTTCATGAACTCAACCTTCTTCATCAAAACCCACTTATATCCATACATGCATTTAACCCTAATATTCAATTATGATAAATTCTCTATTATTTTCAATCAAGGGTTCGTTTCTACGCATGTAACAATTCACATATAGTCATAACATCGAGATTTTCATATATGTATTGAAACTTGTGGTGATCAAATAGTTTCAACACATCACCAAACATCAAAATTTAACATACCTTGCGTTACTCTAGCTTAGAGGATTACTATTTCAATTTGTACAGTAGCTTGGCACTCTATTTCCCTTTCAATTTGAAGGAAATTGAGAATTTTAGGTTTTGGGGAGTTTTCTCGTTTTTCTTTTCTGCTCTGGTCGACCAAACACACCTTCTGTGTGTGTTTTTGGTGTAGTTTTCTTATTAAAACTTTATCTATAATGATTTACAATTATGGCCCCTCAAGTTTCAATACTTCTTTTTAAACTAGCTACTAACTACTAATCACAACAACTTAGTCAAGTTTCTTTATTTTAGTTTTTATATCACTTTTATTTATCATCAAACAAAATATATAAAACATAAATGTAAGATATTTTCAGGGTGTTACAATTTACCTATAAGGTATCCATCATATGTTAGTATTACAGCTAAAACTCAAGTTTTCATCTTGTTTTTCAACCCTTTACCTAAATTGACTCTTATCAACGGATCAACTACATACCTTCCTTACAACACTTAACATACGGATTCCCACTTATTCATTAACAAAATTTAACACCTTTAAACTACACTTTACACTATGTGTAACTAAAACCCAAGTTTTCATCTTGGTTGTCAACCGTTCCAACATTTACCCATTTTGACCTGTTTCAATGAGTCAACCACATAACATTACATACAATACTTAACATACAAATTCCCATTTATACGATAAACTGTTCAAAGCTACAATATAACAAAAGCGTAAGCTTGAAGGACTTACCTTGTTCTTGGGCTCCTTGTTGTCTTGAATTGCTTGACCCTTGTTTTTCACACATACACTTGATGAATTCAAATTTAATATTAAAGTTTTAGGGAGTTACAATATTATCTGATATATATGTGTGTGTTGTATGTAACACCCACGTCCATTCTCGGAACAATCATCCTTCGGTTAGATCAACCACAATGTACCGTCCGGTGGTTGTGGTTTGCTTTTCGGACCAACAAAGAAACGAACCAAAACTGTTGTGAGGTGATGACTTGGCAGCCCGTTGAAGACCAAGTCCGCTACAGCGACTGTTCTAGTTTTGGTGGAGTGGGTCTCTCGGGATCTTCATTGAACGGTAACACATAATTTTTTTTTCAAAATTTAACATCAAACGGCGATGTTATTAAGAAATGGGTGAAGTTATTCTACAAAAGCTCCTAATTGTAAGAAGTGTAAGAAGGATTTATAGAGTGACAAGTGTCCAATAACCTAAAATTAAACCCACTACATCACCACCCAAAACCTAAACACCCACCCCAACCCACCACCACCCAAAAACCTAAACACCCCCCCCCCCCCCCCCCCCCCAACCACCACCCAAAAACCTAAAACCCCCACCCCCTGGCAAAAAAAAAAAAAACTATACCTCACAAAAAAAACCCCTAAAAAACCTAACCCCCCCCCCCACTCACCCCCCAAAAACCTAACCCTCCCCCCACCCCACAAAAACCTTAAAAAAGCTAACACCCCCCCCCCCCCACCCCCCAAAAATCTAAAAAAAAATAACTAAACCCCCATCCCCACCGCTCGGCAAAAAAAAAAAAAAATTTGTGGGGGTGGGTGGAGGTGGGGGTTTAGGTTTTTGGGTGGTGGTGGATGTTTAATTTTTTTTTTTTTTTTTTTTTTTGTAGTGGGTTTTTTTAGAAGCTTTTGTACCCTTTTACGATTAAGATCCTTTTTATTTGATCCTAATCCATTAAGAAATAATATTTTATAATTTTCAATAAATATCAACCCAATTCAACTTTAATTTAAACCTACATCATCCTCTTTGTGGGCTGCTCGGGCATGGACCGGTTTGATTACATATTCACGTACAAGTTTGTGTGAAAAACAAGAAAAATATGGATGTGCTTAAGTTTGTTTTTTTTTAGTTTTAAGTGTATTTTTTATATTATTTGTATGTTTTTATTTTTAGATTTTAAGTGTGTTTTTTATTAAAATTGTTGGAAGTGTGTGTTTTTTTTATTTAACGGATTATCTAATTTTTAAAATTATTTTTTCAGGTTTTTTAATATTATATAGATATTTTTATATAATATCATTAAGTAAATAAATAAAAAATAAATTTTGTTGTTTATAATTTGTTTAACTAAAGGGAAAAATAGATGATGATGTGGAGGTTTAAAGTGGTTTGGAATGGTTTAGTGTTGGAGGAAAAAGTGTGGTTTATAATTGTGACGGTTTAGACTGATGTGGCCAGCTGACCTAGCTGACTTAGCTAGTCTAGATTTTGGACCACGAGTAGCGTTGTAGATGCTCTTAGGCTAAGTGTTATACCCATCTTTTATCATTCACTTTCATCTTAGCCCCACATCACCATCTTCTCTTATCTCTCACCACCACAATTCAACCTATTTTATACTCATCCCATCCTCAACCTCCTTTTGAATCCTCCGAAATGTTAAGCCAGAAGCATGCAAAGCCTCTTCATCAACTGAGCTTCGCGGATTACTTTGTGTCTTACCAGACAGTTCTTGATCTTCCTTTTGTACCCGCTTCATTGTCTCTGTATTAGCATTTTCGGTTGGGTTTCACAAACGACATTGTCTCCGTCTTCTTAGGTTTGTAGAACGGCATAGGGTTCGACATCCTTGGATTGTTGTGATTGTTGGAATTGTTGTAATAGTTGTAACTGTTGGAAAGCATTCGGGTTTTGGTTCCAACCGGCGAATGATAATCGTGAGGAGAATAACAGTGGATTGAAATGCGAGACATACCCGGGTGGTTGAACTGAAATGAATGCTTGGGTTATTCTGCTTGTTTGCATCCACTTGTTTAGAAAGGGTTTGGTGTAATTTGTAGAGAATAAAATAGGTTTCTGTAATTACAAAATGGGGTAAAAAGGTTATTTAAATAGCATATAATGAATCGGTTTAAATTTTTTAACTTTCCTTGCCAAGCCAACGTTCAAAAAAAGTTAGGGTCAAAAAATGGCACTATTATAAAGTCATATTTTATACATGTCAAGTAGCATTTTATTGAATTATTCTGAAAATACCGTGTTAGTTAATAAGTCAATCCTCATGCAAATCTTATGGATTAAAAATGTCCTTCATAGGTAACATTAGCAGGAGGTGCGGATACGACTGTATCCACCTTGGAGTGGCAATGTCTCTTTTGTTGAACAATCCAAGTGTTCTGAAGAACGCACAGGCTGAGATCGACAATTATGTAGGACAAGATAGACGCCTGGAGGAGTCAGATATTCCTAAGCTACCGTATCTTGGTTGTATAATAAAGGAAACCATGAGGATGTTTCCAGCAGGTCCTATATTGCCTCATGAGTCAGCAGAAGATTGCATAATTGGAGGATATCTCGTTCCTAAAGGAACAATGTTATTAGTAAATGTGTGGAGGATACAAAATGATCCAAAAATATGGGATGATCCCAAAACATTTAGGCCAGAGAGATTTGAAGGTCTAGAAGGCTTTAGAGATGGTTTCAAGTTAATGCCATTTGGGTTTGGAAGAAGAAGTTGTCCTGGGGAAGGCATGGCAATGCGATTGGTCGGGTTGGTATTGGGATCGCTGATCCAATGCTTTGAATGGGAGCGAACAAGTGAGAACGAGGTTGACATGAATGAGGGGACCGAAGGATTAACCTTAAAAAAGGATATAAACTTGGTGGCAGTTTGCAGTCCTCGTCTATCAATGTTAAATCTACTTTCACAACTTTGATTTGTTCGGCCACTTTGTGATGAAAAACTGCCAAAATATGATAGAAAATATACGTTATTATTTAGCCACTTTGTGTTGAAAAACTGCCAAAATAAAACTTTATATGGGTTTAAAGATAGATATGCCATTATTCAAGAGTATGATTTGTCCATCTTTTAGTAGCAACTATGTTTTTATATTTGCTGAGTTTAGTATCTTCTCCAGAAATTAAAAAAGAAAAAATTTAAACTTAATCGTTTGTCCTCTTCCCATGTAACCCAATTCATTCTGTTTCCACCCACCTCCGCATGGTTGTGCCTTTTTCTGCTCTTCGAGGTGAATAATCTAAAGAAAGGTAACATTTTATCAACATCAATATCAATCATACATACAAATAGAGAAACCTAAAAATGGAAAACAAGTTCCCGCAAACAAGTCCCGAGAATTTGATCTTGTGGTAAGAGTCCTACCTTCCTTAGTGGAGTCGCAGGTTTCGATTCCCGCTTAGGCCATTTTCGACGGACATATGAGTGAAGTGACAAATCGGGGCTTTAATCACGGGTTCAAACCTGACCGGGGGCGAGGGTTTACGGATTCCATCCGGTTCCCGCGCATCAGAGGGTACAGTCTCATTGCAGTCGAGTAATCGACCTTGAACATAGCCCCGAGCAGGTGGTTTTACAAGTGAGATTTTTTGCTGTTAAAAAAACGTTCCCGCAAAAAAAAAAGAAAGATAAAGAACGATGAAAGATTAAAAATGGTAATTAACCTAGTGTCTCCAAGGCTAAATACTTCCTGAGTAATTGCTTTAAGTTAGGTTGCCGAGACTACTTTATTCAACTCCACCTAATTACTCGGAATCGACCAAACGCGATCAATCTCGGGCAAAATCAGATCAGTGTGTCAACTAGGACCGAATTTGACTTTAAAAAACGAAAACATAATTCCTATGTCTATCATATTAAAGAATAAATATCAATTTTTTTTTAAATACTTTACTATTTGAACATGTATTTTTTACTTATATTGATATTCACGCATTTTGTTATAAATATTAGTAAATTTATGATATTTGACGTATATATAGTTTACCGAAAACTAATTTCTTTATTATTTAACATGTCCAAGCACTCTCAACTCCCTAGTCAACCGACAAGGGAGCGCCCAATGAATTTTGCAACCATGCTCACAGTTCGCTCGACAAATGTTCGAAAAAAAACTCGCTCGAAATTAGCTCGGTTTTGAGCAATCAGAGCCAAGATAGGTCAGTTCGTGGTTGGCTCTTTAGTTGGCTTGCTCGTTTGGCTCGTTTAAATTAAACCCCAGCTTTTGATATATATATATATATATATATATATAAGAGAATGATCCGTTAGGAATCACTCTTTATTGCGAGAACCAATGTGAACACAATCAAGAATATCTAAAAAATCTTAAAAAAACACACAAAAAATTATTTTTTTAATATTTTTTATAAAAAATCTCTACTTTTCGTTAGAAAAAAAATTGACGAAAACTAGCGAATTTTTATAGAAAATATTAAAAAAAATTTGTGTGTTTTTTAGATTTTTTTAAGTTTTTGGGGGGTTTAGCTTTATGGTTTAGTTTTTTTTTTGAATTTTTTAATATTTTTTATAAAAAAATCGCTACTTTTCGAAGCAAAAAAAAAAAAAAAATTTAAAATTTTTTTTTTTGCTTCTAAAAGTAGCGATTTTAACATAAAAAATATTAAAAAATTCAAAAAAAAATTTTTAGATTTTTTTTAGATTTTTTTTAGGTTTTTTGGGGTTTAGTTTTTAGCATTTTAGCTTGGGGGGGGTGGGGTTAGGTTTTTTTAGGTTTTTTTTAGCATTTAGCTTGGGGGGGGGGGGGTGTTTAGGTTTTTTTTGGGGGGGGGGGGGGGTTAGGTTTTTTTTTTTTTGGGGGGGGGGGTGGGGGGTTTAGGTTTTTGGGAGGGGGGTGAGGGTTAGGTTTTTTTAGCTATTTTAGGTTGTGTTCACATTGGTTCTCAAGGTTCTCACAATAAGGGTGGTTCTCGCATGAGCCCCTCCCTATATATATATAGTGGAGGGTTCAAATGAGAAGAATTTTTTTGTAAGAAGAAAAAAGAAGAACTTTCAACCAATAAGAATGCTTCATTTTACTTCATTTAATATTTGTATTTAATTTTAATATAAGGGTATATTGGTAAACTTACATAAATCATTAATTTATATTCTTCCCCTTTAATAACTAGCTAAATTAAATTTGTAACTCCTTTTCAAAATATATACTTTTTCCAAATTAAAAAAAAAACAACTTAATTCAAAGTGTAGAATAAATTACTAGTTGTGTAGGGTAAATTAGTGTTGTGTAGGATATATTTCGAAGTGTGTAGGATAAATTTCGACTGTGTAGGATAAAATTCTATAACGTGTAGGTTATATGTAGGAAAATATTTTATTTGTGTAGGTTTTATAGATTATATGTAGGATAATTAATGATTAGTTAACTAATTAATTAAAGAGAGAAACATTAATCATATGAGTTAAAAATGAAATATCATTTTACTAATATGCCATTTCTTTTTTTTATTCTCAATTTAAATTTCTTCTCAAATGAACTTTTCCATATATATATAGGAGAAGTATCCGTTAGGAACTACCCTTTATTGCGAGAACCAATGTGAACACAACCAAAAAGAGCTAAAAATAGCTAAAAAAACACACAAATTTTTTTTTTGTTAACATTTTTTATAAAAAAAAAATCGTTACTTTTAGTATAAAAAAAAAATTTTACAAATTTTTTTTTTTGTTTTTTTGCTACTAAAAGTAGCGATTTTAATGTAAAAAATATTAAAAAAATAAATTTTTGTGTGTGTTTTTTAGGTTTTTTGGGGTTTTAGTTTTTAACATTTTAGCTTGGGGGGGGGGGGGTTTAATTTTTAGCATTTAGCTTGGGGGGGGGGGGGGTGGGGTGGGGTGGGGGGGTTAGGTTTTTTTAAGGTATTTTTTTAGCTATTTTAGCTTGTGTTCACATTGGTTCTCGCAATAAAGGTGATTCTCCCATGAACCTCACCCTATATATATATATACATATATATATATATATATGTGTGTGTGTAGGATTGGGTTCAAGAGTGAACACTTTTGTATTTGCGAACTGAGCAAACTAATCTTCGTCATACATGTGTGTAAATCAATGGCAAGGGTTTGATGATAAAATAAATTAGTGTATTTTACGACTTGTTGACTCAGTTCGCAAATATACTATTGTTCACGTGTGTAAATTAATGGCAGGATTTGTTAACTCAGTTCGCAAATATATTAGTGTTAACTCTAGAACTCCACCCTATATATATATATATATATATATATATGGAAAAGTGTAAAATACAATACGGCTTAACGTACATGACGTACGATAACGTGCGTGATTATATGTATAACGTGCGTGATTAATGTTTACATCATGCGTAATTAATGTTTTCCAACATGCGTGATTTTGGTTTTTTAGTTTATAACGTGCGTGATTTTCAAATGAACGTGCGTAATTATCTGTCGTACGTGATGTACATGGTAAAGATCATTTAGGAACCACAATTTATTGTGTGAACCGCGAAAACCAGTGCGAACACAATCAAATCTACTTAAAAACCTTAAAAAACACACATTTTTTTTAATTTCCCGATAAAATCGCAACTTTTTATTAATAAGAAAACTTTTTTTTTGAATTTTTTTTATTAAAAGTCGTGATTTAAGTGTAAAAAGATTCTAAAAAAACAACATTTAGTTTTGGGGTTTAGTTTTATCTTTTAGTTTTTAGCATTTAGCCTGGGTGTGGCGTGGGGTGGATGGGGGGTTTAGGTTTTTGGGGGGTGGGGATGGGGTTTTAGGTTTATTTTTTCTTTTGGGTAAAGTACAGTTTAGTCCTTAAGGTTTACATCCGCTCGCAGGTTCAGTCTCTATTTTGAAAAAAAAATCAACACTCAAGTCCCTAATGTATTCAATTGCTCACAATTAAGGGCCTGGCCTAACTGCCTTAGTCAACCAGTAGTTGACTAGGGAATTACAATCTTTTTACTTCCAAAATGGACGGTAGGTTGGTAATTTCGCAATTTACAATTCCTTATAACACATATCATCCTTTATCAAACCCGCGTTTCCACAATAATGCCCTTCCTTCTTCTCTAGTAAGCCAAGTTACCTACAGGTGCGATCGAAGCTTCAGGACGAAAATGGTTGGGGTTTTTTTAGGGTTATACCCGATGACATCTACATTGAACGTAAAGATTATTATGGTAAGTTATTTTGTGTATGTTTTTTATGTTTCATGTTGAATTGAGCATCAAAATGTATACTCTGAACAGAGTGTCTTTGAGTTTAAAAAAAAAAAAAGTTTATTTTTGGGTTTGACAGATGAAGATGAACCTACAAGGTTCAGTATTAAGGTGTACCACAATGGTAAGTTCAGTGACAGCCCTTGTCGATCAAACGTGGGTGGCAAGTATAATTTCATCGATTGTGTTGATATTGACTATTTTGGTATGGACGTACTAGAGGAAATGGTTAAGCAGATTGGTTATTCTATTACATGGTGTTTTTCTTCCATTTTAAAATTCCGTATGTTTGTTTGGATTTTGGTTTGAAGTGTTTGGCTAGGGATAGTGATTTTTTAAGCTTGTTTGAGCATGTTCGTGGTGGGGTAAAATGGATTAAAATTTATGTTGAACACTGGACGTCTCGTTCGTTGATGACATCTTGGGATCAAGAAGTCTTGACACAGAGTTCCCACTGTCCTCCTCCTCCTGAAAGCTAAGATGCAGAAGTATATGATGCTCCTTTTGTTGATTTGTTTGAATGTCATTACCATGATACTGAAAATGTAGAGGAAGATGAACAGGAAGAGAGTGATCAAGCAAGTGAGCAGAATGAGGAAAATGATGATGAGGGAAGTGATGATCAGGAATTTGATGAATAGGATGTGGAGGAACTTGTTTTACAAGAAAAAGAGCAAGTAAATGGTGATGATTTTAATGTTAATCTTGAAGCAGATGTTGAAGATGTTCAACATGTTCAATATGATTCTGATTATTAGGTAGAAGAGGATAATCCCTTGTATGATGTACATGCAAAAATTCCGAAAGAATGTCGACTCTGATGTAGAGAAGAATGGAGGTGAGGAAAAAAAGTGTTTGAGGATGACCTCAACGTTGGTCTGGATGACTTTGAAACTCAATCTGAAAATGATGATCAAATAGTATTGGATAAGGCAATGAAGAGGCTGAGGAAGACTAGGAGATCTACATTGAAGTCAATAGTTTGGATAAGGCAATGAAGAGGCTGAGGAAGACTAGGAGATCTACATTAAAGTCAATAGGTCCTAATGCATCATGTAATCGTTTTTTCATTGGGCAATTGATTCCTGATAAGGCGAAGCTTCATAACATGGTCAGAACATATGCTGTAGAGTCCAGGAGACAACTTCACATTAGCAAAAATGACAGCCTAAGGTTTAGGGTGGTGTGCATGGGAAAAAAATCCTAGTTTGACAACTCAAAACTGTGAGGAACAAAACAATCAACCTAAAACTTGTTTGGTAGGTAGGGCAAAAAAATGGATTAATGAGGCAGCCCCTAAAAAATAAGAAAGAAACCACCTAAACCAACATGTCTGTGGGCGATACAAGTTAGCGGGTCCTCAACTGAACATTAATGGTGTGTTAAAAATTGAAACATGCACATCAATGTCTGCAGACAAGGGAGGTTGGTTTATACACCATGAGTTTCATTGCTAAAGAGGTGGAACCACTCCTACAGGCATATCCGGACATTCACATGAGGGTTATTCAAGATCTACTTGAGAAGAAACACCAGGTTAAAGTATTATTACCAAAAGTGTGGAGGGCTAAGAATATTGCTATGGAAAAGTTAAATAGGGACTATAGGAATCAATATGGCCAACTTTGGCAGTACTGTGAGGAACTTGTTATAGCCAACCTTGGGACCACAATCAAGATAGATGAAGAGGTTGCAACTAATCCTAATAGTCCCACAATACAATTTAGGAGAATATATGTGTGCTATGGTGCTTTGAAGTATGGTTTCAATCTCATTGGGAGGGAGCTCATTGGTTTGGATGGTGCTTTTATGAAAGGACCGTACCTTGGTAAGATCCTTTCTACAGTTGGAGTTGATGGAAACAATGGCATTTCTTCGAAAGGACCGTACCCTGATCAGATCCTTTCTGATCAAAGAATTTCTTAGAAAATTTCTTCGAACACTTACCTTGAACCATACACGGACAACTTGGTTTTGCAATGCCACAAGGTTCGTGAATCATATAGTCACTGACAAGAGTATACGGATCTGGAACTACATTTTTGCCAGGTATCTCAGCAAAAATAAACTTACCAACATGCTCAACAGAAGGAAACTTACTTTCATCATTTAAGAATAGACAAATATGAGCATGCGGTAGACCTCTTTTTTTAAACTCTATTGTATAAACAAGTGCAATAGGATTATAAAATATAAAAAAATAGTTATATTCGAACTTATGTTTATAAACGTGGTAGACCAAAAAATTATAATAAACTATTTTGAATGACATGGATGATTACCTGCCGAAGCCTTGCCGAATAACGATTTCTCTTGCAAGTTTTTCATCATTGAGTCCAGGTTAATTTTGAATAGTCGTGTGACAATCCGAACTTTCAAGCTTAGCACTACTAATTTCCATGATCTTTAGCTTGTGTCGTTAAGTTTCTTGTGCCATAATACGTCATAAATGTGAGTGTACGTGTATATAACTTGTCAGACTTAATTGAAAATACTTGGATTATTATATTCAAATGTTGAGAACATATTTGTTGTTATTTTATGAATTGTTATTCAACCGCAAACCTTTTACCTCGCACACTACCGTCCAAGTAGCACACTTCTTATTTGGGCCAAACACCTTCTCCTTGTTAGTTGAATCATTCTCGGCCCAGCTTCCTCCAGCCTGAAACGGAGCCCAAGTGGGTCCGGTGCACACAACTCAAACACATACACACACACACAGTTGTGGATGGTTTTCATTATTTCATAAACACAAGGATAACAAACCCTAATCCTTCTCTCTTGGATCGAAGACATCCCTCTCTCTTTCGAAGCATCCTCTTCCTAGTTCTAATACACCCTTTACAATTTTCCGGTTAGTATGATTATACTTGTTTTAATCTTGGTTGATTGTCTTTGGCTATGTGTAAACTTATTGTTGATTCGTGATGATGATTGTGAGAGTTCTTATGCTCTAGAGTAGTTGCAAACTATATTTTGATCGTATGAATGTGATCAATAAGTGACGAGAATGATTAAATGCTATTGATATCGAACAATTAGATGATATGGAAAGTTGCATGATGATGAATCAGTGACATAGGGTTCATGTATAGGTTTGATGTTAATGTTGATAAATTAGGGTTTTGCTGATACTGTTGTTTGATGCTATTGTGAAACCTGAAGTTCATAGATACGGATATAAAATTGTTATTAATTAAACCAATTGGGTTGTTTGAGTTGGTTTGAATATGGATTATGATGTAACTGCAAGATGATGATTAGGGTTCTTGTGAATTTGGAATGTATAACTGTTTAATCATGTAACTAATCTAATCGAAATCTGTGGAGCGTTTATGGGAAATATGGGAAGGGTTGACTTAGTCAACTGCACAATGGTGGGTGGTACATAACCCACACCCCGTACACTCTCTAGTCGCACACTTTGAATTGTATAGTACACATGTACAGCGCATATAATTAATGCACGCCACACAATATGGGGCCGCACACTCGGGCATTGTACAAACTGGCTCCACAATTTACAAACGAGTTGTGCAGGGTCGCACGCTGGTATACCGCACAGTCTAGGTCGTACAAGTCACTGATGCGCACAGAACAAACTAATCATGCATGACCGCACAGTATCAGGGAGTCGCACACTCTCGGGCATGCGCACACCTGATGGTGGGCCGCACAGTCCCTTAGACTTGCATACATTTGGGCCGTACACGTTAATGGGCCGCACATTGGTCATTGGTCCAAAGCAAAAAATGAACCGCACACCATAAACAGGTCGCACACTTGAGTGTGGGCCATAAACTCTCTAAGTGGTCCATATGTTAATGGATCGCACACTAGGGTATACGATTGTAAGATTACTTGATGTTGCTGTTGATCTGTGGGGAATATGGCACCGTATGTGAATCATATGTGAAACATGAAACATGATTTTTTGTGTACTAGCTGCTATACTACGTGTATAGATACATGGCTACTTCTATACAAAACTGATTGTTATTGTTATCAACAAAAATCCAGTATCTCATTCAACCACCAAGCACATTGACATCAGACATCACTTTGTGAGGGATTGCTATGAAAAATGTTTGATTCTCTGCATCATGTTCCATCTAAGGATCAGCTAGCAGATGTGCTAACAAAAGCTTTAGACACATCCACCTTTGAAAGCTTGATCTCTAGAATTGGCATACATAACATGGACTAACAAGCAAAATCTTGTTTGTAATTGAATAAAAAGCATTAAAATGTTTTCAGAAAATAAAAAATCCATCCTAAAAAATAGTTAAAATGAAATTTTTCATAAATCCTTAAAAGTCTGTCCATATCTACTGTATGGTTCAAACATCTGATTGTTGAAAATTCACCCACTGCTGAAAGACAACCTATGTTCCTTCATTCACTGTTGTTCACTGTTGCTTAAACATAAGTGTTTCAACCACTGATGTCTATCCACTGTTAGTTAAAATCAGCCACTGTTCCTATCATTCACTGTTATCAACCACTGATGTTGTCCATCAGTGGTTTCCAAACAACTGTCTTCCACTATTGTCCATCAGAGGTTGCCACGTGGGCAGATGTTAACCGTCCGATTTTTGAAACCGTTGCCACGTCAGCATTCACTTTTTCCCTTTAAAAAAACCCTGATAAAACCCCCAAACAGAGTTTTCACTGCCGTATCGAATTCAAAAAATTCTTCAAAGCGGTTATCATCTTCCATTCATCCTTTTCTCCCTCATTCGTGATTTTTCACTACGATTATGGCTCTCATAATCAAACACCCACACAACTATCTCTGTACCCTTAAAAAATCAAGCAAAAACACATATTTCCATTCCATCATTGACGCCCTCTCATCTTCAAAGTATAAAACTTTGCTCACTTGCAATGCTCCCATTTATCAAGATGCCCTACGAGATTTCTGGACTAATGCAAAACTTGAAATTCAAGATAAAAAGCCATGGGGCAATCTCATCAAAATTAGGAGGTATCTTGGTTTCAATAACACCACAAACCATCTCAGAGGTTTTTCAAATGAACGACTTAGCAAGTAAAACTTATTTCCCTAAGGATGAGTATCAAACTGATTTGATCGAAAGAGGGTATGCAGGCCAATTATCAAAAGCTACTATGCAAAAAGGAGAATTTCCACCTCCCATGAAATTCTAGTTTCATACCCTGCTCACCTGTGTTTCAAATAAAACAACTGCTTTTAACAAAATTCATTTGAAAATCCAATACTTGGGGTATGCTATCATGTCTAAAACTGATTTCAGTTACTCCCAAGCAATTTTCACTGATTTGGTTAATAATGTGAAAAATATCAAGGACAAGAAGCTACATGCTTTCTTGTTGTTTCCAAGATTTTTTAGTTATTATTTACAACAGAAAATACCAAAAGAAAATGAACAAGTACTTGTACAAGGTGCACCTTTTCAAATAAACAGCTTGTCTTCTGAAACGTTTACTTGCCTAATGGATAAAGAGTCAAAGGTTTCTAAAACACAAGCAGGAGAGTCAGAGAAAATTTTGGATCAGGCCACATCTGTTCCTCAGACTTCAGCTGCTGAGCCCACTACTCATGGTGACCATAGCAGCACAACCACTGCTGTGCAACCCCCAGTAAAACCTACTAATAAGACCAAAAAGAAAACCACCAAGCCCACCAAACCCACCAAAAAGGGTCTTCTGGAAGATGAGATCCCAGAAGTTAACCCAGTGACAACACAAAAGTCACTTACAACCACTATTGATACTTCCTCACAACAGTTGGTTAGATCTCCACCCAAAGCCTCAACTCCTCATGCTTCCTCACAAAAGGAACATGTTGTAAGCACAAGGACACTTCCATATGAAGCATTACCCTCACTTGAGAGTATGCTTAACAGCCATCCTCTCGGGGCAAATTCTATTTCTACACCACTCTCCACATCTTAAGTACCACCATTAATAAAACTTCTGTTTGATGCCATTAAGATTCAGACTCAAAGCAGCCCCTCTCACTAACCATTACTGAGAGTACAACTTCTACAATGGCTGTGTCTAAACCAACTCAACTGGTTATCCCACAAACAGCTGAGGAGGCTACACCACTTGAATTTCATGAAATTGTTGTTGGTAGTTCAAGTGGAGCAGCTACTACAGGTGTTGGATCCACTGATCTACATCTGGACTTGTTTCATAAGTAAGACTCCCTTGAAGGCAACCACTGCTGATGCTACCAAGGTATCCACTGGTGTGTTCAAGCTAACCACTGGTGAGATTTCTAAGGTAACCACTTCAGAGGGAAGTCCCCAGTACCAAGAAAAAGGGGCATCAGTTGATGACAATTTGGGGAATCCTCCTATTTCAACAACCGATACAACCACCACTGGTGGAAAATCAGATGATCCCATTCATTTAGGTGATGGTTTAAAATGCCAGGATTTGACGGAGAGGCTTACAAATATTGAAAACACTATTGCTACAATGAATGATTCACTCACGTTTTTGGTATAAGCTTCCAAAAGTCAACCCACTCCACAACTATATTCCCAAGAGCTTTGGAATGCTGTCCAACCCATTCTGTCTTATCAAAGGGAATTGCTTGCTACTCAACACAAAGTGGAAATGGAATTTGTAAGAATCATGGTTGAGGCAAGATATAAAGACACTCAGGCTGATATCAGGGGCATCAAAGAATCCCTGGTAAAATTGGTTGGCACTACCCCTGCACCTGTCTTTGAAAAAGAAGAAGATGATGCCAAAAAGGGGGAGAGACATAACATGAAGAACTTTGGTAAAGCTACACCAAGACAAAAGCCAGCAAAGCCTGAAAAGAAGTCTTCTGCCACCTCTGCTGAAACATATGTCAAAGAAAAAGAAAAGGGAATTGATGAAACCCTGAACATTCAAGCAGATGAAGAGGTTGCAAACAAAAAGACTATCCAGAATCAAAATGAAACAAAGGAGAGGATTTGGAAAAAAGGAACAAAAGGAGTTGAAAAATTGGGAAATCAAAACAAAGGATCTTGGCACTTCCAACAGGAAGAAACCATTCAAACACAATAAACCACCACTTGTAACATTTTCAAAACCACAACCACAAAAATAAACACCCAAAAAGCCAACCACTGCTGGTCTCAAAACCACTGCTGGTTCAGAAAAGCCACCCACTGCTACATCTAAACAGAAAACCAAACCATCCTCACCATTACCATCTTCAACTGCAACAGATGTTGATACTCCTAAAGGTACAACACATGTTATGACAACAATGGTTGAGGCACACCAGTTGTTTCAACAACTGTTAGTCAATCCACTCCGTCCACAACATTTCAATTCCCATCACAAGCCATTTTCACTCCTATTACCAATACTCCTACAAAAAATACTTCTCCAACTTCAGTATACACAAGGAAAAGGAAGTTTACAGTACATGATGATGATGATATAGTTGCACCTACTCCTTTGTCCTCATCACCAACAAAAAATCCACTTGTTAAACCACAACCACTCACAGGTCAATACCCTTCAAGAGACATCCCATTAGCAGTAACTTATCCTCTGGAATTGCATGCTCTTAAAGATGAAATGAGACAATTCTATACAGAGGATAATCCATCCAAGAGAACCTTACCATCTCTTCATGGTTTCAGAAATCCAAGAAACATGGATGAATATATGAAACTCAAAGCCAAGCATGCTGAATATATTGCTAAGCAAGAGAGTAAAGGCAAAGGTGACACCAACTTGTCAAGTCGAATGCAACATGGGTTAAGTAAAGTCAGGAAACTGGAAGACTTTGCAAGAGACTTGAGCAAGGAGATGTCAAATCTGCCACCAAATGCTGATCTTCAAAGAAAGCTAAGGAAAGATCTCTTAGAGCTTATTATGAGAGACAAACCATACCCTACCAAAGAATATCAGTTCAAAGACTGGCCTTTTACAACTCTCAAATAAGAAGCAAAAAGAATTGAAAGAATGAAGAATGATCCTCAGATGAAGAAGTCTGCACCAAACAGGAACAAGTTCAATAAATCCAGTGCAGATCTTACTTTAGAATACAAGAGGAAGAGAGCTGAATTGGTTGCAGCTAAGTATGGGCCTACAAGGGCCATTTCAAGGTGGTCCGGGCAGTATATTTATCAAGTATATGATAAGTTGGAAAAACTAAGAGAAACTGATCCAACATCTCCAAAGAAGCCATTGTATAAAGACCAAACCACTGATAAGCCACAACAGTAGGCCCTCTCTGTTAAAACACTATTCACATCATCTCACTTATCCACCTAAGTCTTGAATCAAAGAAAAAAGACAGAAGCAGAAGGATGAGGAAGATGAAAAGAGAGAAGCTTATCAAGAATCGAATTTTGTATGGATTGGATGATGCTTCATTAAAGCTTGAAGCTCAACTTGCTGAAACTGTCCAAAGGCTGACATGCAGGCCTCCATCTCCAAACTCATCACAAATAAAATCTCTCCCAAGAAACCCATTGGAATCAAAAATACCAAAGTGGGAGTCTGATAAAAAAAACCCATGTATTGACTCTGCCTAAGTCCAATGGTAGAGTTGAACACATTTTAAGGGATGATGCATTAGGTCTGGATGCAGCTGATATCCTAGATCTTCTGGAACTTCAACTTCATAGGGATGAGGATGATGAAGATTCCCTGAACTTTGAACTACAATTCAAAGGGAAAATCGAGGAAAAGCTGATGAGAGAACAAAGATCAAGAATAAAGAATAAAGAAGTGTTTTGGCATCATCTGTTATAGGGGGAGATTGTTGGCCCATGTAATCAAACCTAGAAGAACAGATGATACTGAAAGCCAAAACTGGTTCTCAACAGTTGATCCACAATAAGCAAATGCATGTTCTAAGTTCCCTCCAATGGTAGTACTTCTATCAGCTGATTAATCTAAGTACTGATCTTCTCAACAACTGCTCATCAAAGAACTGCTGATCATAAAGACTAAAGACCTAACAACTGTTGATTGTCAAAGACTTGATGAAGACTAAAGCACTGCTGACTCAAATGCCTGATCAACCATTGAAGAAAGCACTGATCTGCAACATCAGTGTAGGATCGTGGACTCGATCAAATGAGTCGATCAGAAGAGTTCTAGACCAAATCAAAGGCGGAATTCAATGATTCGATCTTCATTGCAGCATGATTAACACTAGGAATCACTTTAACTGTCGTTTAGATTGATTTGAAACTGATTACAACTTGTTCGACAATTCGGCAGAGCTCCGCTATCGGAATCACAACTGTTACAAATGACAACCAAGACTCGGCTATTTATAGGAGATCCAGCCCTCACGAACCAGCAAAACCCACTTCGTGTGAAGTGGTCAGTTCGTGCGAACTGGCTCTGCCAGTTCGTGCTAACTGTACTGTTTACTCTAAAATCCTATTTTCTTGACTGCCAAGCTTCTGTTTATCCTATCTAGCTACAAGACTCGATACAAGACGAAGTCGACATACATATGCACCAACAAACTCCCCCTTGGATGTTGACGAGTCTTCAGTACGTCGAGTCTTCAGTCTTGATCAGTCTTCACGCTCTTTCCAAAGAATCTATCTCTGTAAGCATCCTCATCAATCTCTATCTTTCAATATTCAGACTCCCCTTTGCTAACAGACTCCCCCTTAAATTGTTCCGGGATCACAATCTGACATATCTTTCACAGGTTCAGGAACGATTCCTGGCTCTTCGTAGCAACACGGGGATCTGCACGAACCTCTACCCAAGAGTAAGATTTTTTATTTATAACAACTTTAATCTCTGCTTAACCACTTGTAATCATAACACACAAATTTAGCCTTTGACAATTGTGAAATTTACTTTTGTATAAATCATTCAATATCAACAATAGTTATATCAAGTTGAAATTAATGACCTTGATTAACTAACCGTAAAATCATTCTCAAAACATTATTTGACATTTCAAACACACTCTCCCAACCCTGATGTTCATCATGTTTAGCACTCGGAATTTTGAAAATCAGCTTTTCAATCACCAGTTGTTGAAAATAAGATGAAATAAAATCTTTTTGATTTTTCAAAATTATGTGCTAAAACACACTAATGAAAAACAGTAAAGAAATATTTACAAACAATATTTTTGTGAGTTTGTGTAAGAGGATCATATCAGTTATTGACAAATCACTAGCACCGTTGAGCTTTAAACACATTAAGTTCTAAACGATTCACTTAGATTGTCAGTATACTGATCCACTTAAATTTTCACACAAAGTTCAACTATTTCGAGATACGAGATTTAGTGTTTTAAGCACTTAACTTATTCGCGTGTCCCACCTCAGGATATACTCCCGTACCCAGACTCCTATATTCAGTCTTACAGGTGAATGTACACTAATGATATCTGTAAGGGGTAAATGCGAGACCATGAGAGCTCAGGCTATTGCTTCCGCAAAATTAGAGAGATGATGGCTCGTCTTTAGGTGTGTTCCCTTTAGAGAATCTTTTCTTTAACAGCAAATGATTAACATTTTTCAATGTTTCATCATTTTTTATGCTGAGGGTGGGCTTTATGATTAAAGCAGGGCAAAGTATTATAAGAGGACTAGGCTATTGCTCCCGCAAAATCAGAAGTATCGGTATAATACCCCAGATATCATCATGCACAAAGACCTAGTATGTCAGAAATAGAAAGCCCTTCAAACAAGATTTCAGGGGTTACCTATATATCCGAGAGATGTTCCCCATGAAATAAGTAAGTATGATATTTAGGTTTATATCTCGACAACAATCTACTAAGCGTGTAAAAACCTACTGACATATCAACAGTGAGACCGTTTATCACATTTAACTTTCCAATTCTTTAGCGTACTGTGATTGTCTACTGATGTACTGTCATTTCCTCTTTTTCACAACCAAACTCATTTTGATTTTTCGATGCTTTTGGATTTTAGATTTTATCATGTTTTTGGATTTTTCAAATTTTCAAAATTTCTAAAATTTTTTTACTCCCCCTAAAATCAAAAATATGTTTCAATTTTTGATTTTCTGGGAAAATTTGAAACTAAACACAATAAACTGTACAAACAAATTGACAAACTGATGTGAATTGCTTCAATTCGCCATTCACTTGGCATAAACAATCAGAACTCCCCCTGACAACAAACTATTTTCCCATTATGATTTTAAAAGACTTAAGTTTGTTTTAATCAAAATGGCTTTTCCGGAAAATTAATTTGTTTGTCATTTCACAAACATGAGGTTTCATCACATTGTTTTCAAATTACCACTTGTATGACAGTTAAATCAACAAAACTAATTTTCAAGAATGATGCCGAATCATGCTCCACGATTACCAACTTGGGAGCTCCGGCAAGTCCGGATTTTACTTTTTAAAGAATCTCACCCATGCCTAAGGAATCATGGGTGAACCATCCTCATTCGGTTTAACAATTTTCGATTCATAAAACTCTTTGACGCCCTTCACCATCCCATCAGCCATCTTTCAAAAAATATGTAACACTTTTCCGTTAAAGGCTTTTTCAGCATCAAATTCTTTCTCACCAGCGAAGAATTGATCTGAAATCTCAATTTTACGAACTTTTGATTTCAAATTTCCGTTTGACAATGGTGAAAAATTTTCATCATCCATTGTTGGAACGGAATTCTCATCTTTTAGCACAACATGTGGCTCCTCTGACTTTGACGAGTCAGATTCATTACCAGAACTATCATCTGAATTTTTAACAACCCATTTTTGTTTGTTTAGATTTGCTCGTCATTTGTAAAAATGTTTCGAACTTTCACCAACTTCGAAAGTCGAATTTTTAAACTCCTTGAATTTCTCTATTGGTTGTTCTTTTTTATCAACACATTTTTCTTTCATTTTAGAGTTAGAAGAAACTCCCTGTTTTGTATTGGTTGGCTTTGGGCAATTCCAAGCAATATGTCCAACCTCTTGACATTTGAAACAGGTTCTTCTCTCAACTATCAGTTCAGATTCCTTCAACATATTCTTTTCTTTTTCGGCGAGAAACTCCTTGTTTGACTGTTTCCAGAACGGTTTCTTCTTTTCTTCTTCTGAACTTGTTCCTGAAATAAATTTGGTTTTTGGTTTATAAATTTTCTCATTTTTATGATTTTCTGGTGGAATAAAACCTAATCCTTTCTTTTTGAAATTACTGTTATGGTTTGGTTTCTTTCGATAACCCGAACCAGAACTGTAACCCTTTTTCTTGTTCAATCTTTGTTGAACTCTTGAGGTGTATTTTTTAGGTTTTTCAGTAAGATTTAAATATTTTATTTCAGAAATATTAATTTCTGTTAATTTGAAAACCTTGTTAATCATTTCAGTTTTGACACCTCTTATTGGAAGTTCTTCATCAGAATATAATTTGTCGGAATCATTCAAAGTATATGCTACTTTGAATGTTTCGTCATTCAAATTATTTTTTGACATCAGAAAATCTTTATTATAAATCCTTTTGACCGATGAATTCGAGCTTTTGTCTGATGAACTCGAAGTTTCAGATTTAGACTCTGACTTTGACTCTTCATCTTTATCCAACACCTGATCGACCACTTTCTTAATTAACTAGGACTCATGATCAGTGTCAGACGCTGTGAAGGTGACATCAATATCATCTGGTAATCCATTGACAGACTCGGATTTCAGATTCGGATTGAGTGCTTCAGCCACCTTTTCAAAATCTCAGGGGGTATAACCATCCCACATTGGATTTGGTACTATGTTATACTTCAAACCAATTTTCTTACCAGAATTTTCTTCATCATCTGCAAACTTATGAGCTGCAACGGCAGGATAGATACGATCAATAACATACTCCAAACTTTAATAACTTCGAAGTAAATTGTTCAGTCTTTTGGTTTCATTCTTCATTGCTGCCAATTCTTGCTTCAGCTTAGCATTCATCTCAATATATCCGTTGATTGCTCTTTGCTTTTGAAGAACTGTTGCTTTCAGAAGATTTTTCATCTGAATATCTTCATCACAAGCTCCTTTGTACAAGTTCACTTTACTGCTTAGGAGATCATATGACTCCTTTATGCTCCTCACATTGTGCAGTAAGTTCTCTTTGAGCTTTTCCAATTCAGCCAACTTTGTATCTTTCTCAACACAATCTTTGCAATATACTAAACACTTTAGACAAGGTTTTTCAACTTCTACAATCTTTTCAACTTCAACTATTTTTCAACTTCTACGATTTTTTCAACTACTTTTTCCACTTCAACAATTTTTTCAACTTCAACTATTTTCTCCACCATCTTTTCAATCACAAACGGTTCTTTCTCAAATTCTACTTTTACTTCACTCTCTTCAATCTCGACCTTCTGTGTCGGTTTTTCTTCAACTTTTGCCTTTTCTTCAGCAACCCTTCTTGCTTCCAATTCTCTCTTCAGTCTAGCAGCCCTTTTCTCTTTCAACATCTCGATTTTATCTGCAAAAAACAAATTAAAACTATAAGAATCCAATTGTCTTTTAGCTTTATTAATATATTCTTCCTCATCATCAGTGTCTGCATCACTTCCTAATGACTTAAAAATCGGTTGTCATCTTGAATTTTTCTTAGATTTGACTGATTCTTCTTCAAACATTCGAGCAACAAATGCTTTAGAAACTGAAGGTCGGTTAGGATCATAATCATGCCAACTAAAGCCTTCTGGAATTCTCTCATCATCTTGGTCTATCAGACCATAACAAGCTCTACCCTTTGATTCTTCAATAGTATGTGAGTGTGAAGATTGTTGTTGATATGGTTGTTGAGCAACCTGATGATAAATTGCTTTTCGATGAAAATCGTTGTTTCCGAATGGATCTTGTCTTTCGGTTGCTTCTTTGTTTATGCACTCTCGTTTAAAATGCCCTTTTTCTCGGCAACGAAAACAAGTAACCTTTGATTTGTCAAAACCTAGCTGAGATGTAGCAGCATTATGAAGATCATCTCTTCCGGTGATTTGTTTAAATTTTTCTGCTCTTCTCAAAACACTAGCTAAACACCACTTGATGTCCATCAACTCAAGTTCCTCAGAGACAATCTGGTCATAATCCTCTTTAGTGAGCATCGGATTTCCGATTCTTCCAGTAACTAAGCTTTTATACGACTCTCACACAGTAATAAGAGATGCCATGTGTTGCTTTGCAATATCTGGAGAGAAAGTTTGACCATTTTGAATGTTTAAAGTCACATTGCATTGCAACTTTGTTGAACTTTGTTGTTGAGAACTTGGTGTTGAGAAATTTGGTTCAAAGTAAATCCATTGCTCTGATTTGTATTACTTGCATTTGTTCCGGAAGTACCATCAGCACTGAACGCAGTCTGAATCTTCGGACTCGGAGTGGTCTCAACTTTGCTTCCTCGATAGTATAGACTAACATCTTGTTGAGCACTTGGACTTCTCATCGTAGTAGTTTTTCGCATTGCTAGCTCATGTTCTTCCAACTTCTGGATAAACTTACTCAAATTCATATCTTCAAATTGCCGGTTATGCTTTAAAATCAACAGATATGTTCCCCATCCATTCTGTGGTAATGCATCAGCTAGCTTATCAACCCATTCTTCATCTTCTTTCTTGATGTCCAATCTTTTCATTTCCTGGACAAGATGACAATATCTCTCAATAATCGTTCTTGTTGTTTCACCTTCAAAAGCTGTAAACATATCAAACGATTTTTTTAGTAATTCACGTTTATTTTTTATCATATCAGCACCTCCCTTAAACTTTTTAATCAACGCTAACCAAATTGATCTAGCAGTTCCCTCATGTTGAAGCAAAACGAAAATATCTTCTTTTACCGCTTGTTGGAGAAGGCTAATCATCATCTTTTCACTGGTGTATCTTAATTTTTCATTCGGTGTAAATTCACTTAATGGTTTTTCATTTTCAAAATCATCTTTCGGTTTAGTGTAATCTTTCTCTAACGAAACCCAAGCATCAAACTTATTAGCTTGCACCTAGTTTTCAAAACGATCTTGCCATCCTTTAAAGTCCTCAATGTACATAAGCTTTGGAGGCTTTTGGAAAGTTCCCGTTTCATTTTCGATTCCAACAGTTTCAGCAACTGTAACTGGAGTAATTGGAGCAGTAGCAAAAGCATTATAAAACTCGTTATCCATGTTTTGGTGAAAAGGTATGCAAAAGCACAAAGTTCAAACGAACTGAAGTTTCAAACGGACTGGATTTGGTACAATCTGGCTCAAACCGTGCGAGCTGAACAACTTCAAATGAACTGAGTTCAAACTACCTTTTCAAACGACCTGGTCAGGTTTCAAACGACCTGGCTGATCAATTTGTGCGGACTGAAGAACCTTTCAAACGACCTGACACTTTACACACGACCTGATACACTTCGTGCGATCTGGTTCACCTCCAAACGACCTGGACTACTTCGTGCGAACTGAGATAGTCAAACCGTACAATCTGGCAGAATTTCACACGATCTGAATTCACTTCGCACGACCTGGTTCAAATGAACTGGGTCAAACCGTGCGATCAGGACTAAGTTTCACGCGAACTGACTTGATTTCGAACGATCTGAGGGTTTTTCACGCGGTTTCGGTCCAAAGGTTCATAATTTTGTCAAATTTTGTTGGTGCATACATCTGTCGACTTCGTCTTATATCGAGTCTCGGTTTAGTTGCGGATCTGAACAAGCGTGACATCATATATGTGACATCACAAGTGACATCATATATGTGACATCACAAGTGACATCATCATTGGAAGTCAACACACAAATCAGATTCAAGTATTTTAGTTGAGTTTGCTTGAGTTTATTATGTGAGATTCGCTTGAAAGGTATTAGTTGGTTTCGCTTGAGTAGTCATATGTGTCTTCAAGCGGAAGCAGGATTAGTATAAATAGGATAGTGTTCTATTCATTTGTAACAGATTTTCGAGAGTGATACCGAGGTGCTGCTGGTATTCCTTGTGATTGTAAACGTTGTTAATTCAATATACAAGAAGATTAAAGTGTGAATCAAGCTGTTTTTACATCCGTTTCTTAGTTTCCGCCTCTGAAACGGACTAGACTTTTTCGAACGACTCATTCAGGTCGCGATTCGATCCTACAAGTGGTATCAGAGCTCAGGAGGAGGAGTTCTATACGATTCAGCTTGAAAATTTCTGTTTTTCTACACCTTCTTTCAAAATTTCAAGATTTCACAGTTAGAATCAGACAAATTTTTCTCAAAATGTGTAAAAATGCTTTTTAACAAACCCTTGAGAATATCAGCTTAAAATTCAAAGAAAATCATGTAAAAATGACCTAAAAACTACCTTTCGCTTGAACGATCTGTTGTGTATCGCTTGAAATTTGGTGGTGTTTGAAGCGAAACACTGGCTTTCGCTTAAAATTGACCTAGTTCGCTTGAGTTTACATCTTGAGTCCGCTTGAAAACGAGAGTCCGCTTGAATTGTGAAGTCGGTGATTAATGAAAAACATTTTACGAGGATGTCAGGTCATTGATATTTGGGAAAAGAAATCATGTGTTGAGTGTCAGTTTGCATGTGATGATATCGGTTTGCGAGGTATTATTGAAATGATAAAAAAGTTGCATTTGAAGTGATAAGAGTCAGGCTCATCACGTGACTCTAAGGTTTGCTTAGCCCAAGAATCAATTTGAATTTAACAAGCATTGTTTGTTGTCGGATTAGTGGATTTTGAGGCCCAATCAAATTGTTCGGTTCATGTGACTTTATAATTCAACGACCCAATAGAATTTGAAACACATTAAAGTTTGTCGGTTCATATTTGCACTGCCCATGGATTGCATGTGAAGTTTTTGAGTATTGTTGGTACATGCGAATCATTATTAATACTTCTCGGTACAAGTGTTTAAACATCAGAATTGTCGGCAAAAGTGTTTTGATAATAGCATAAAATTTTTTGGCCCAATCAGATTTGAAGTGAAACAATTGTGGTTATCAGCTTAGTGGTTATTTTGGTCCAATTAAGTGTGGTGATTTCATTAATGTTGTTAGTCTTTTGAATTCAGAAGGTCTAATAATGTCAATTGAGTTTGTTGGCCTATGTAGTTTTAATTGGAGTTCCAATTAGATGTGAACAAGACTAAAGCTGATTGGTGTCAGCCCACCACACGTTCTCGGCCCAATTTGATATATGTGATGAGTTAACTGATTTGTCGGCTCATATGTTCATGTGAATAAGACCAGAGGCCCAATTGATTACTTATATCGAAATCTTCGGCCCATCTAAAGTTGAAGTATAAAGTTCAAACCATTTAAAGCCCATATTACTTGGCACATCCGATCAAGTTCATTCATTCATTGTTTTCACTCGAACAATTTTGGAACAAGTTCCCAAGTCTTCGACACGAGTCTTAAATTGATTTCATCAACACACACTTTTACGTATTCAGTACGTTTAAATTGATTGTTTGTTTGTTTTTTTTGCAGGTGTTTTTACGAGGTGATCCAGCTCGTTGGAGAACAGTACTTTTAAAAACAAGAAAGTTTGTGTTTGTGAAGCTTTGACTTTGAAACATGGAAAAGGAGTTGTTGAAGAATTCATTTGACATGTTTATAGCTTTTGACCATGAAACAACAAAGATGACCATTGATAGATATTGTCATTTAGTCGTGGAAATGGAAAGATTGAACATTAAGAAATATGATGATGAATGGGTTGATAAACTTGTTGATGCATTACCACAGCATAAGCGGGGAACTTATTTGATGATTGTGAAACACTTAAGAAAGTCTCAGAGTATGAATTTAGCACAGTTTATTCAGAAAATTGAAGAACATGAGTTGGAAGTAAAAGTAGAAACTGAGAAAGCAGAAGTTGAAGTAGAAAAGGTTGTAGAAGTTGAAAAAAGTGTGGAAGTAGAAAAAAATTGCTGAAATTGAGAAACTCGTTGAAGTTGAAAAGACTGTCGAGGTTGAAAAGATAGTTGAAAAATTGGTTGAAGTTGAAAAACCGTGTTCGAAGTGTTCAGAATCTTGCAAAGTTTGTGAGGAGAAAGATAAGAAGATTGCTGAATTAGAGAAGATTAAAGAAGATTTATTGTCTGATGTGAAGTATTTGAAAAAGTCATACGATGTGCTGAATAGAACAGTTGATGGTCTGAAAAGGACAAATTTAGAAATTGAAAAAGCAAATGAAAAAATGAGTGCAACATTAATGACAAAGCAGAGCGTCATCAATGAGTATATTGAAGATTGTGCTAAGCTGAAACAAGACTTGGAACTTGAAAAGATCAAAAGTGAAAGGATTAAACGATTATTGTTGAGTTATACTACTTGTGATTATTTGATTGATCGTGTTTATCCTACTGTTGCAGGTCTTGAAGCGTTCATGGATAAAAAGACTAAAGATACTGATACTGGTAAGAAACCAAGTGTCAAGTATAACAGATGGCCGCCCCCGATCCATGAAAGTTATTCTCCCAGGAATCCGAACGAGGAGCGTCTAAAAAAAGCAGTCAACATTAAGTTAAAGTCTGAAATTATTGATTAATTACCAGACAATATTGATGTTACATTCACAGTGTCTTACACTGATCATGAGTCTGAGTTATTAAAGAAAGTGGTCGATCAGGTGTTAGATATGGATGAAGAGTCAAAACCGAAGTCTGAGTCTGATAGTCCGAGTTCATCAGAAAAGAGTCCGAGTTCACTGGTTAACAGGGTTTACAATAGAGAATTCCTGTTATCAAAATCTAATTTGAATGACGGATCAATCAAAGTGGCTTATACTTTGTATGATTTAGACAAATTATATTATGATGAGGAATTTCCAATAAGAAGTGTCAAAACTGAAATGATCAAACAGGTTTTCAAATTGACGGAAATTAATATTTCTGAAATAAAAGATTTAAATCTTGCTGAAAAACCTAAAAAGTACACTTCAAGAGTTCAACAAAGATTGAACAAGAAAAAGGTGGTATTAGAGCTACCGCCACTGATTCAGCCACAGAAGTGTTCTGCTGACACCCAAAATATTATTCAAGATGTTGGGAAATAATTTTACATGGATACGTGCATATCTGTATATTATTATTTTGTGTTATTTGACAATTTGTTAGTTTACAGTATGAGCGACCAAGGACCTTCAGACGCTTACCGTCAGTTGTCCAGCTCACCTAGGGACGAAGGCACCTCTTCACAGCCTACCCTCTCGGGGTATTCGACTGACACTAAAGATGGGATTTTCGTGTTCAAAGCACAATCTGAAGAGCCATTCCATCCTAAGAAGAGAGGATGGTTCAGCAGAGGAACTCATGAACGTAGAAAAAGAATGAGAAAACTTCAGTAGCAGCATTCTTTAGCTGCTGCGAATAGAGAAACAAATGCTCACACTCAGGATATGCTTAATAGGAGTCCAGCAAATTTTCATATCTTAGCAACTACAACTGTAGACCCTAATCTGGAACAACTCGTAGCACCCCAACCATTACCACTATTTCCCACACAACCCATGGATTTGGAACCAAACCTTGTAGACCAAATACCAATGCTTGATTTTGACCCAGCAGAAATAACTAGAGTACCAGCACCCCATCCCCCAGACTATGACCCATGGTTTGATGACCATAGGGATTATGAACAACGCTACCCAATACCGAACGAACCCATGCCAAACCTAGCAGCTTACCCAAACCTGGACCCCCTGGACCCATATTTTGATAATGACCAATACATTAGGGAAATCCTAGAGAACCCGTACCCACACGAAGAACCCATGCCCCAGTTTCCAAACCCAATACCAGCACCCGCACCACCCATGAGCACTGAGAATGTGCAAGAACTCCGAACCTTTGGTGAGGAGATTTTAGAAGGAAGTGAGAGGATCAGACAAATAGGGGAACGACTTGTCTGGAAATATAACGAGCGTAATATGGACTTTTGTATGAACCCCTATCAGTAGTAGTAATAATAGTATATATATATATATAGAAACGGGTTCGGGAGAAAACGCTCAAAAGTGTGAGAACGGTGAGAACGCATCCTGGCCCAACACGTGTCACGCCGCTTAGAGAAGGGCGGAGGGGCTTTTTTGTCCTTTCATATTTCTTTTTTTAAATGCGTGTCCCTTCAACTTTCTATTTTTTGGCGTTTAATAAATACCTGGCGTTTTTATTGTTTTTAGATCAGGATCATAGTAAATATTTTGGTGTTTTAAGTATTGTTTTGGCATTTTTATTGTTTTTTTTAGATCAGGATGCAGGTCTTTATTTTTTCTTGATTTTATTATATCAAGTGTTTTGCTGTCACACCCTGACTTTTGCGGAAGCGTGATTATGTGTGACTTGCTTAATATCATTGCATTCAACCATAAGAAACATCTATATGATAAAACTAAAGATGTCCATCCATTAAATTTAAGTTTTAAAACATAACAACAACATTGTTTATAACTCCAATACAGACTTCAAATCCAGAATACAAACCATGCAAATTGTTTTAGAGTTCCATGAGGACTCGACAAAAGACTCTAAATAAACCAGGATTTGAAAGATCTGTCTTATCTAGGATAAGACACACTATCCAAACCCTTAAACATCGAATGACATCTTTTATTCCCAACATTTCTTGAAACATTCAAACGCCCGTCAGATCCACTTTTAATTCCCTGAAATACATGTAGTTTGAAAACATTAACAAAAGTTGAGTGAATTCATGTATTTGTTTGTGTGCACGAATAAACCTTTGTAATCATTGAAAGTATGTATGTATGTTTGTAAATCCCGGTATGAAAGCAAACAAGGAAACATGTCAATTAATGGTTTGCAAGGCCATTAACATTTGTGCAACGACGTAGGAAGGCTCAAACCTAGCAGATTTTGTATCGGGCCTCCGGCTGTAAGACATAGTCACCTCATGGGCCAAACCCCGGTCCACATGGGTGTGTGCTCGCTACACCTAAATAGATCTATCACTCATGTCCCTTGGTCCTGATACGAGGATTAATGGTCTTAGGAGTGTGCCTACCCATTCACATGATCTAACAGTGCATTCCTTAGCTAACCATACCAATTGTAATTGTTTGTAAATATTTTGTAACATGTACTTCACCCCCGAAATTATAAAACAAAAACAATTATAAGGAAAGGGGGACATGAACTCACAGTCTTTTGCGTTCTTCGTAATCACAGTAACTCAAAGCTCCTTCGGATGTTCACGACTACCTACAACATACTAAGGTCTATTAGACAAGCGGGTCGTGCCTTGACTTCATATTAATTAGTGTCTCTGAGTTACGTTCTTTGTGTCTTCAATATTATTCCAAGTTATATAATTATTTGTTAAAATAATAAATATTTTAACTTAAATTATATTTATTAAATTTTGGAATAATAGTTAAAACAGTATATTTTAACTTAATACTTTCCAAGTATTTATACATGTATATCCTTCCTAAGGATGGGTGTATTTGTATTTCGTATTCTTAAACTTGTATATTTTTGCCATGTATTGGTGGCGTATTCCGGAGTGTATTTATTCGTACGAGAATACGTATTTTCTTGTAATTATTTAGTGTTGTATACTTAACTTTGTATTAATTTTTTCGGAATAATATCTCTAATAAAAGTACATCAATATATACTTCCAAAATATATATTTTAAGAAATATTACATAGAAAAATCATTTATAATTTTCCTTCGGCAAAAATATTTGTATTTCTATATAAGTCCCAAAAATAATATATTTTCAAGTCTAACTTAGAATATATATATATATATAAACTTATTTTTCTCCCAGATATGATATATTTTCTATTAACTCCAAGAAAATATATTTTTATTCACCAAAAGTAATATATTTTCTTCTTGTAAAAAATATGTTATAAATTTGTAATAATTGTGAAAATCACATTTTCATTCACTTGGTGTACAAAATATTATTTACCAAAATATACTCATGACTAAATTTTCCGGAATATTTTGTGAGTTATATTCCTTTGTTCGGTTTTACCAATATTGTGGGTATAATTTGTATATTTATTCCTTAGAATTTTGGTAATATTTTGGATTGTAATTTCTTGGTATTTTGATGAGTTATATTATTTCAAGTCCTAAAATAATATAACTAATACACATAATATACGAATAATCACACACATGGTGCCTTCTAAATATATATTTCCTAAATACATATTTAGTCACTTTTATTTATAAAAACCAACCTCCAATATTTATAATTTTTGTAATAAAAATTATGGCAAACTTTATGTAAAAATTCATGGTTTTAAATATACTTGTAAATATTTGTTTTAGAAATATTTTTTAAGTGTTTAATTTTTAGAAACATTTTGCCATAGTTTCCCCTAAAAATGGAGGTTCCCATGCCTTCAAGGCATATCATTTTCTTTTGTAAATCAACTCAATCAATCACAAATCAATTTATACTTACCATCTTGCCAAAATCAAGCATAAACTACCACTTCATGAACTTGAAAATTTACAAAAATGTGTAGTAACTTACTAGTGTATTTAGTAAGCTTAGTTACCCTTTAAAGTGTGGTTGTTTATTTAAAAACTTCATTTTTGAAGAAAATGGTTCTCTACAACTTGTGATCACATTTTCTAAAAATGCTTCTTCTTGGATTTTTCTTGTTACATAAGTGTTTCTACACTTGTTTAACCTCTAAAACCATGGTTTATTTATTTAAGAACCATGATTAAGTAAACTTTTCATTTTTAACTTGGTTTCTTGAAAAATCATTCTTGAAATATTAGATTTACAAGACTTGCATCGTACTTTGATCATCATTTTACAAGAAAACCAATTATTCTTTCAAGTTCATGTCTTACATGGGGATGATTTATTAATCTCTAACATTTTCATCCTCTCATCTTGCTAGATTATGTTTTTAATCATCATCTAGCAAGATCATATGATGATCTACATCATTAACATAAGTAAACAACAATCATCAAGCATAACAAAACATAAATATCAAGATTCTTATGATTTTAAGCTTATGTTCATGTTTCATCTTCTTGATTCTTAGTGTTCTTCAAGATTAACATCATGTATCATCTTTTAACCACTTAAATAAGATATAAAATGAAGAGATTAGTGTTCTTACTACTAGCTCAAGGCTAGGGATGATCAAGAGAAGAAATGAAGTGGATAAAAGCAAATGGTGAAGGTTCTTCAACTTTCGAAAGCTCCTAGCTTCCTTATGCACCTTGTAACACCCTTGAGTATATGTGGAATTGGATGAAGATGAATGAATGATGATGATTATGTTGTTGTTGCTTTCGGCCAAACCCAAGAAGAAGAGAAGAGAGAAGAGTGGTGTTGAGTGATGAATGAGAAATGAAGCTTATGGTAACTTATATATCCATTTCAAGAGTTTTTCCCATGGTTCATATGTTTAGGAATAAGAAACACGATCCAATAGAAAATTCAAATAAAATCTTCATGTGGTCCATATGTTGGTCGTTCACTAGGTGGGGGGGGGGGGGGGTTATAGGTGTAGGTTATAACCATATAGTTAGTTCATAGTTAGAAATCAAGTATTTGGTTAGGGATTTAGTTATTTGTATGATTTATATTGGGTTATGACGTTCGGGGACCATAACTAGCTTGGTAATGTTAAAACAGTACTTCTTGTGAAAATTTGGTGTTTCGGGTAGTGTCCGGTTGTTCGGTTGGTTACCGGTTCGTTAGGATGCTAAACTATACAGTTTAGTGTGCTTTATGTTACCTTTTGTGACAGTTTTAATTCCCGACACTTAGGAAAGCATTCAGGACCATTTAACCATATTTCTACTTGATATAAGTGTGTTTAAATGCTGAATTTGCTGATTTTCTGCAGAATTCTGCAGTTTATGTGAGTTTTAGGCACTTTCCGGCACTTAAACTACCTCTAGGAAGGCAGTTTTGTGATCCTTACTTTCCTACACACTATACTAGTGTAATACTTGGTTTCTGGCTCATTCTGTGTCTCAACACATTGTCTGTCTATGTACTGAACTCCGTTAGCATTTTCCCGGTTTGTCTGATAACTGTGCTAACTGTGTTTCGTGCATCATTTGAGTCAATAAAGTTCCCATGCAATAATGATATGACATTAAGCAATATGTGATGCACATGTATGTATATGGCAATAATCAGAAAGCAATTCAAGTCCTTAATTGTAATTCAGCACAGTCATTAAGCAGCAATCATGGTTTAATAGTTGTACGGATACCTGGAATTTTGACAGTTGTCACATTCTCCCCCTGTTAAGAAACTTTGGTCCCAAAATTTTAAGCTTTACTATTAGCTGCAGGGGAGTTAGGGAACAAATGCGGGTATTTAGCTTTCATGCAGTCTTCACGCTCCCAAGTAAACTCTGGGCCGTGACGCGCATTCCATCGAACCTTGACGAGCTTAACACTACTCCTCCGAGTCTTGTTAACTTTCCAATCAGTAACCTCAATAGGTTCTTTGGTAAAGTGGAGTGTGTCGTCAATGTGAACTTCGTCTGCAGGGATAACCACTATTTCTTGAGTTGGACTTTTCTTTAGATTAGATACATGGAATGTATCATGAACACCATTAAGTTCTGCTGGTAACTCCAACTTGTATGGTACCGTACCAACTCTTTCCAAAATTCAGAACGGTCCGATATATCGTGGGTTTAACTTACCACGCTTCCCAAAGCGTGCCACACCTCTCCAAGGTGACACTTTTAACAAAACCATATCACCCACTTCAAATTCCAAAGGCTTCCGTCCCTGATCCGCATAGCTCTTTTGTCGATTGCGAGCCACCTTGATGCGCTCTCGGATCTGTACGATCTTATCAGTCGTTTCTTGGACCAGTTCGGGACCAACCAGCTGTCTATCACCTGCGTCTGCCCAGCATAATGGTGATCGACACTTGCGTCCGTAGAGAGCCTCGAACGGTGCAGCCTGGATGCTTGTATGGTAGCTGTTGTTATAGGAAAACTCTACCAAAGGCAGGTGAGTGTCCCAACTACCACCCAAGTCCATAACGTAAGCATGTAGCATATCTTCAAGCGTCTGAATCGTTCTCTCACTTTGACCGTCTGTCTGTGGATGAAAAGCAGTACTCAGATTCAACTAAGAACCAAACGCTTCTTGAAAGGATTGCCAAATCCTTGACACAAATCTCCCATCTCTATCAGATATAATCGAGACAGGCACTCCATGACGTGCGACTATCTCCTTTAGGTACAGCTCAGCTAGCTTACGTGTGTTGTCCTTTTCTCTGATCGGCAAGAAGTGTGTAGACTTTGTCAAACGGTCCACGATTACCCAAATTGTATCATGACCTCTGGGAGTTCTGGGCAACTTCGTTATGAAATCCATTGAGATCTACTCCCATTTCCACATGGGTATCTCAGGTTGCTGTAGGAGACCTGAAGGCTTCTGATACTCGGCCTTCACCTTGGCGCAAGTCAAACACTTCCCAACATAAGTAGCCACATCGCCCTTAAGTCTTGGCCACCAATAGTAATCATTCAAATATTGGTACATCTTGTCCGATCCTGGGTGGATCGAGTACCTCAATTTATGAGCTTCATAAAAAATAACATCTCTAAGACCACCAAAGAGAGGAACCCAAATCCGTCCCATAAAATACAAGGTTACTTCCTCGTTGGGTACCAAATTTTTCTCCATCCCACGGAGATATTCATCCTTAATGTTCTCCTTCCTAAGAGCTTCTCTCTGTGCAGCACGAATACGCTATGAGAGGTCTGTTTGAATGATCATCTCTAAAGCCCTAACCCTTATGGGCTTAATCCTTTCTTTTCGACTTAAGGCTTCTGCCACCACATTCTCCTTTCCTGGATGATATTTGATTTCACAATCATAATCATTTAACAGCTCTACCCAACGTCGTTGTCTCATGTTAAGCTCCTTCTGATCAAATATGTGTTGTAGGCTCTTGTGATCTGTAAATATTGTACAGCGAGTACCATATAGATAATGTCTCCAAATCTTCAAAGCAAACACCACTGCGCCTAATTCCAAATCATGCGTGGTGTAGTTCTTCTCATGAACCTTTAATTGGCGTGAAGCATAAGCGATAACCTTTTGTTGCTGCATTAGCACACAACCCAATCCCTGACGCGAGGCGTCACAGTAGACCACGAAGTCGTCTGTGTCTTCGGGTAGGGATAAAATAGGTGCATCGCAAAGCTTATTCTTTAGCAGCTGAAAGGCTTCTTCTTGTTTATCTCCCCATTCGTACTTCTTATCCTTTTGAGTAAGGGAGGTCAGCGGTTGAGTGATTTTTGAAAAATCCTCAATGAATCTGTGTAATACCTTGCTAAACCCAAAAACTGTCGGATCTCAGCTGGTGTCTTCGGAGTTTCTCAATTCTTAACCGCCTCGATCTTGGTGTGATCCATATGAATTCCATCTTCATTCACCACGTGACCAAGGAACTGTACCTCACGCAACCAAAACTCGCACTTCGAGAACTTAGCATACAGTTTCTCCTTCTTAAGCAGCTCTAAGATAGCTCTAAGGTGTTGCTAATGCTCTTCCTTCATCCGCGAATAGATCAAAATATCATCGATAAATACAATCACGAATTTATCGAGATATGGCTTGCAAACTCGGTTCATCAAGTCCATAAATACTGCCGGCGCATTTGTCAAACCAAATAGCATCACTAGAAACTCGTAATGTCCATAACGAGTTCTGAAGGCAATCTTCGGTATACTCTCTTCTTGAATCCGCAGCTGGTGATAACCTGATCGAAGATCGATCTTGGAGTAGTAACTCAAACCCGGAAGTTAATCGAATAAATCATCAATCCTCGAAAAGGGATACCAATTCTTGATGGTTAACTTGTTCAGCTCTCGGTAGTCGATGCACATATGAAAACTACCATCCTTCTTCTTGACAAATAGCACTGGAGCTCCCTAATGCGAGAAGCTTGGTCTAATGAATCCCTTGTCCAGTAGCTCCTGAAGTTGCGTCGACAACTCTTGCATCTCTGAAGGCGCAAGTCGATAAGGTGCTTTGGCTACATGCGCGACGCCTGGAACCAAATCAATACGGAATTCGACTTGTCATTGGGGCGGTAATCCTGGTAAGTCTTCGGGGAAGACTTCAGGATATTCCCTTACCACAGGGATATCTTCGAGTTTCGGTTGTTCGGCTTCTTTATCGACTACGTGAGTCAAGAAGGCAACACATCCTTTACGCATAAACTTTCACGCCTTCAAACAACTGATAATCCGTAGAGGCGTATCATGCTTTTTTCCGTGCATCACAATCGTCTCTTCATTCGCCATTGGGATACGGATAATCTTCTCATGGCATAAGATCTCAGCTTGAATACTTGACAACCAATCCATTCCAACTACTACGTCGAAACTTCCCAATTCTACTGGCAGCAGATCAAGCGTAAACTCACGCTCTCCAAGCTCTATCACACAGCCTCTAATCACTTCGTTTGCTTCTACTAGCTTCCCATTAGCTAGTTCTATAGAATACGGGATGTCTAACTTACTGGAAACTAACCCAAGTATATTCTTAAACTCTAGAGATACGAAGCTATAGTCAGCACCAGTATCAAATAGCACAGATGCAAAATGTTGATTGATAGGGAACGTACCAGGGACTACGTTCGGATCCTGACGAGCTTCCATAGTTCCAATGTTGAAGACTCTTCCTTGGGCTTGGTTGTTCTTTGGGCAATCTCGCTTGAAGTGCCCTACATCACCACAGCCAAAGCAACCTTGGCCGTGACCATTTCGATTTCCATTTCCGCCCTGGTTGTTGTTTCCTCCGCGGCATCCATTACCAGCTTGATTTCCAGAACAACCATGATTTCCATTACCTCCCTGATTATTGTTTCCACCTTGGTTTCTATTCCCATAACTGTTTCCACCACGGTTGCCATTACCATTTCCATTTCCTTTTTGACCACCATTTCCACGACCGGCTCGATACCAGCATATCTCCTTAGCGTGGCCAAGTTTTCCGCATGTTTCACATTTTCCAGCTCTGCATCATCCAGTGTGATGAAATTGACACACATCACATTTGGGCAGGGTTCCCATATACCCTTTTCCTCTGATCTCAGCACCAGTAGCACCAACTGGTACCTCAACTAGTGGGTTAACGTCTCTACGCTTGTTGGCATTGTTGTTTGCACGAGTACCCTTCTTGAAGTTCGAGAACTTCCTTTTGTTCTCACCAAACGACTCCACATGAGTCTTTTTCTTCTTTTGCACGAGTACCCTTCTTGAAGTTCGAAAACTTGCCCAATCTAATCGCTTCCTCAATCAAAGCCACGCTCAAGTCGATTGCTTCAGTAATTGTCGGAGGCTTCGAAGTAGTCACCATGCTCAGTATTTGGGGTGCTAATCCCCAAATGAAACACCTTTCAACTCGCTTGAACTCTGGTTCTACCATGTAGGGGACAACTCGAAACAAATCATCGAATCTCTGCACATACTCAGCGATCTTGGGACCATCCATTTTCAGATTCCAAAACTCGGTTTCCAACTTCTGAATCTCTGCCCTTGAACAGTACTTCTTACGCATTAGTTCTTTCAACTCATCCCAAGTCAACGCATACGCTGCAACTTCACCTAGAGTCTGGACCTGAAGGTTCCACCATGACAGGGCTCCATCAAGAAACAATCCAGAAATGTAGGCGACTTGATGCTCCGGCGCACACTTGCTCATTCGTAGCACAGAATCTGTCTTCTCAGCCCATCGTACAAACGCTACGGCACCTCTAGTACCGTCAAAGTTCAGAGGCTTGCAGTCCAGGAACTGCTTGTAAGTACAGCCTGTACAAGCAACATTATTCACAGAAAGCATTAGCAAAACACACTTGGAAATGTCCAAACGTATCGTAATGTGTCTTAGGCGACTTAAACATTACCGTGAGGTGGGTTATTTCTTGAGGTACCTCCGCTGTGTTCAGAGAGTAGGGCCTCATGTTGTGCGATTGCCTGTGAAATCCGTGCGTGCAGTTCTGCCTCTGTTGTGGGCAACTGAGTGTTCCTTCGAGGAGGCATCTTCTAAAAGAAGATTGGATAGGTCAGGTCTTATTTGCATAATAAGTAGTATGTATATATAATAGCGTTCATCATAGCAAGCATATCATTTATCATTATAATCAAATTACAAACATGTAAATTAACAACGTATTTAATGAGAACATGACGATTGAGCTTTCATTAATCATCGACCACAAATATTGTTACATGTTTTACAGAGTGTATCATATCAAAAGGAACACAGGGTCACACTACCCTTGTCCAACAAGTCTATCAATCTACAGAAATCATACAATCAAAAGGTGGTCTCCAAAAGGCTTCACTAGCTCAGCTCAATAGTGGTGCTCTCATAAAAAGCAAAGCAACCTACATAAAACCAAAAACCAACTATGCTGATGGTGGTGGAGGAGGAGGTGGAGGAAAGAAAAGCAAGTTGCACACATGCGCAAGCTCCTCCTCAAGCTCATAGACATGACGCAACAGATAACTGATATGCTGCTCGACGGTGAGAAATCGAGCATCAAACTCTGGAAAAGGAGTGAGAGGTGGATATGAAAATGGAGACGGTGATGAACGAGGGGGAATAAAAGCAGGCTGATAAGGACATGGTAAAGGACGCAGTGTCATCTCAAGCTCCAAAATCCTATGACTCATAATCTAGTACTGGAGCCGCAGTGATAAGAGTAACTCATCCCTTGTATAACCGACAAACTGTGAGGGATGGTAGGGGTCCGAAATCGGCATGGTATTTGGTGGGAACCATCTGAGTGGCTCATCAAGTGGTGAAGAAGTAAAAGGAGCAAAAGGTGCAGACTGGGGAATGTGTGGAAAAGCTGCTGAAACATGAGGGTCATAACTAGGCTGCTGGCCTGAAGTGCCTTCCCCTGGACGGGGTGCGGGTATGTCCTGCAAGAAAACGATAGGCAGATCAACACGATGGACATCAGACTCCACAGGGTGAAAAGGAGCAACATCAGCGGGTGCGGGTGCAGGTGGAGGAATGAATGGCTCAATAACAGGAGGGTCAACGGGTGCAGGAACTGGGTCATGTATAAGGGTTGCAATGTCTGGTAAGCCAAATGGAATAGGGTCATGATCAGGTAAGGGCTCGGGATCAGCAGGTGCAACATCAGGCTGATCAACAGGAAGAAAATCTAGCTCAAGACCAGGCTCGAGGTCGCGTGGAGGAGACAGTGCAGCTGACATGGTCGTATCATCATCAGAATCAGTGGCATAGCGTCGTAATCCAACTGCCTGCAAGGCGGAAGACGTCACAGACTTAAAGGAATCTGAGACAGAGTGCAAACTAGTGTCAGAGGAAATCTCAATAACATGGATCTCAAGAAGTGGAATAGCAACAACGTCCTCATCCAACTCTCCATCACCATGGGTGTCATCAGGAGGACCATCAACAAACAGATCAAAGTCATCATCAAACAGATAATCAAAAGGCCAATCCTCAGGAGGGTTGACCACTAAAGGAACAGGAGCGAGGATCTGTGCCACAATATGCTCACCATCGGGATGCCCGATGATAAGATGATCGTGGACTGGAATGGGAATAACAAAAGGATCCTCGTCTGGAATACCATCAGCAAGCGGTAAGTCATCTCCAAAATCAGGCAACGCAAACGGCTGGAAGTCGTCGTCGTCGTCTGATAGCATATCTGGGTCGCTCTCAGTATCTAAGGTAAAGATCTCTGGCTCTGGTGCGATCTCGTCATCAGACACAATAGCCATAGGGTCATCAGTATCGGACAATCCGCTCTCAGATGATGACATAGTGTCTGTAACACGAAAATCATAACATATGCACATATATTAACCACTAACATTTAGTATGCAAGCAAAGACAATGTTTCATGAAATCATGTATCCTCATTATACCTCACGAATCATTTCTATACTTCCTAGTCTCCCATACTAAACCACCTAGTCTCCCAGACTAAACCACAATTGTGACCTTGCATTGTGTTTCTTGTCTTTTCGTTTGTAAAAAAATGTTTGTTTCCCTGGATCTGGGCGTTTCGTGTATGCAATGAAAACATGTTGTAAAAATATTTTCGTGAAAGCCCTAGTGATTGTAGTCTAGACTCGAGAAAGAATCCTAGTTCGCTACAATCGAAGCTCTGATACCAAACTGTCACACCCTGACTTTTGCGGAAGCATGATTATGTGTAACTTGCTTAATATCATTGCATTCAACCATAACAAACATCTATATGATAAAACTAAAGATGTCCATCCATTAAATTTAAGTTTTAAGACATAACAACATTGTTTATAAATCCAATACAGACTTCAAATCCAGAATACAAACCATGCAAATTGTTTTAGAGTTCCATGAGGACTCGACAAAAGACTCTAAATAAACCAGGCTTTGAAAGATGTGTCTTATCTGGATAAGACACACTATCCAAACCCTTAAACATCGGATGACATCTTTTATTCCCAACATTTCTTGAAACATCCAATACCCGCCAGATCCACATTTAATTCCCTGAAATACATGTAGTTTGAAAACATCAACAAAAGTTGAGCGAGGTCATGTGTTTGTTTGTGTGCACGAATAAACCTTTGTAATCATTGAAAGTATGTATGTATGTTTGTAAATCCCGGTATGAAAGCAAACAAGGAAACATATCAATTAATGGTTTGCAAGGCCATTAACATTTGTGCAACGGCGTAGGAAGGCTCAAACCTAGCAGATTTTGTACCGGGCCTCCGGCTGTAAGACATAATCACCTCATGGGCCAAACCCCGGTCCACATGGGTGTGGGCTCGCTACACCCAAATAGATCTATCACTCATGTCCCTCGGTCATGACACGAGGATTAATGGTCTTAGGAGTGCGCCTACCCATTCACATGATCTAACAGTGCATTCCTTAGCTAACCATACCAATTATAATTGTTTGTAAATATAATGTACTTCACCCCCGAAGTTATAAAACAAAAAAAATTATAAGAAAAGGGGGACATGAACTCACAGTCTTGCGTTCTTCGTAATCACAGTAACTCAAAGCTCCTTCGGATGTACACGACTACCTATAACGTACTAAGGTCTATTAGACGAGCGGGTCATGCCTTGACTTCGTATTAATTAGTGTCTCTGAGTTACGTTCTTTGTGTCTTCAATATTATTCCAAGATATATAATTATTTGTTAAAATAATAAATATTATAACTTAAATTATATTTATTAAATTTTGGAATAATAGTTAAAACAGTATATTTTAACTTGATACTTTCCAAGTATTTATACATGTATATCCTTCCCAAGGATGGGTGTATTTGTATTTCGTATTCTTAAACTTGTATATTTTTGCCATGTATTGGTGGCGTATTCCAGAGTGTATTTATTCTTACGAGAATACGTATTTTCTTGTAATTATTAAGTGTTTTATACTTAACTTCGAATTTATTTTTCCGGAATAATATTTCTAATAAAAGTACATCAATATATACTTCCAAAATATATATTTTAAGAAATATTATTAGAAAAATCATTTATAATTTTCCTTCAGCAAAAATATTTGCATTTCCATATAAGTCCCAAATATAATATATTTTCAAGTCTAACTTGGAATATATATATATATATATATATATATATATATATATATATATATATAAACTTATTTTTCTCCCAAAAATGATATATTTTCTATTAACTCCAATAAAGTATATTTTTATTCACCAAAAGTAATATATTTTCTTCTTGTAAAAAATATGATATAAATTTGTAATAATTGTGAAAATCACATTTTCATTCACTTGGTGTCCAACATATTAATTACCAAAATATACTCATGACTAAATTTTCCGGAATATTTTATGAGTTATATTCCTTTGTTCGGTTTTACCAATATTGTGGGTATAATTTGTATATTATTCCTTGGAATTTTGGTAATAATTTGGATTGTAATTTCTTGGTGTTTTGATGAGTTATATTATTTCAAGTCCTAAAATAATATAACTAATACACATAATATACGAATAATCACACACATGGTGCCTTCTAAATATATATTTCCTAAATACATATTTAGTCACTTTTATTTATAAAAACCAACCACCAATATTTGTAAGTTTTGTAACAAAAATTATGGAAAACTTTATGTAAAAATTCATGGTTTGAAATATACTTGTAAATATTTGTTTTAGAAAGACTTTTCTAAGTGATTAATTTTTCAAAAAAATTTGCCATAGTTTCCCCTAAAAATGGAGGTTTCCATGCCTTCAAGGCATATCATTTTCTTTTGTAAATCAACACAATCAATCATAAATCAATTTATACTTACCATCTTGCAAAAATCAAGCATAAACTACCACTTCATGAACTTGAAAATTTACAAAAATGTGTAGTAACTTACTAGTGTATTTAGTAAGCTTAGTTACCCTTTAAAGTATGGTTGTTTATTTAAAAACTTCATTTTTAAAGAAAATGTTTCTTTACAACTTGTGATCACATTTTCTAAAAATGTTTCTTCTTGGATTTTTCTTGTTACATAAGTGTTTCTACACTTGTTTAACCTCTAAAAACATGGTTTATTTATTTAAGAACCAAGATTAAGTAAACTTTGTATTTTTAACTTGGTTTTTTGAAAAAATCATTCTTGAAATATTAGATTTACAAGACTTACATCTTACTTTGATCATCATTTTACAAGAAAACCAATTATTCTTTCAAGTTCATGTCTTTCATGAGGCTGATTTATTAATCTCTAACATTTTCATCCTCTCATCTTGCTAGATTATGTTTCTAATCATCATCTAGCAAAATCATATGATGATCTACATCATTAACATAAGTAAACAACAATCATCAAGCATAACAACACATAAATATCAAGATTCTTATGATTTTAAGCTTATGTTCATGTTTCATTTTCTTGATTCTTAGTGTTCCTCAAGATTAACATCATGTATCATCTTTTAACCACTTAAATAAGATGTAAAATGAAGAGATTAGTGTTCTTACTACTAGCTCAAGGATAGGGATGATTAAGAGAAGAAATGAAGTGGATAAAAGCAAAGGTGAAGGTTCTTCAACTTCTGAAAGCTCCTAGCTTCCTTATGCACCTTCTAACACCCTTGAGTATATGTGGAATTGGATGAAGATGAATGAATGATGATGATTATGTTGTTGTTGCTTTCTGCCAAACCCAAGAAGAAGAGACGAGAGAAGAGTGGCGTTGAGTGATGAATGAGAAATGAAGCTTATGGTTAACTTATAAATCCATTTCATGAGTTTTTCCAATGGTTTATATGTTTAGGAATAAGAAACATGATCCAATATAAATTTCAAATAAAATCTTCATGTGGGCGATATGTTAGCCGTTCACTAGGTGGGGGGGGGTATAGGTGTAGGTTATAACAATATAGTTAGTTCATAGTTAGAAATCAAGTATTTGGTTAGGGATTTAGTTATTTGTATGATTTATAGTGGGTTATGATGTTTGAGGACCATAACTAGCTTGGTAATGTTAAAATAGTGATTCTAGTGAAAATTTGGTGTTTCGGGTAGTGTCCGGTTGTTCGGTTGGTTACCAGTTCGTTAAGGTGCTAAACTATGCAGTTTATTGTGCTTTATGTTACCTTTTGTGACAGTTTTAGTTCCGACACTTAGGAAAGCATTCAGGACCATTTAACCATATTTCTACATGATATAAGTGTGTTTAACAAACTCACCGTAAAAAAATCGTTATCATCTTCCTCACATCGAAGACCTTTTTTTATCAACTCCAAGAAGCAACGCGTTTCTCCAAGATCGATCTTCGTTCCGGTTATCATCAACTCCAAGTCCTTGAAGTGGACATTCCAAAAACCACCTTTCGTACTAGGTACGGTCACTACGAGTTCATGGCCATCCCCTTCGGGTTGACCAACGCACCCGCAGTCTTCATTGGTTTGATGAACCGTGTGTGTAAACTTTACTTGGACCGTTTCGTGATAGTACTCATAGATGATATTCCTATCTAATCCAAAACCCAAGCCGAACATGAGCGACATCTGCATTTAATCCTAGAACTCCTACGTGCTGAGAAACTATATGCCAAATTCTCTAAGTGTGAATTTTGGCTAAAAGAAGTTCAATTTCTCGGTCACGTCATGAACGAGAAAGGCATTCACGTGGATCCCGCTAAAATCGAAGCCGTCAAGAATTGGATTGAACCAAAGTCACCTTCCGAAATTTGTTCGTTCCTTGGATTGGCTGGTTACTACCGCCGATTCATCTCTAACTTCTCAAAAATCACTGTTCCACTCACCTTGTTAACCCAAAAAGATAAACCTTTTATTTGCGGTACAAAACAAGAGGATTCTTTTCAAACACTCAAGAACTTGCTTTGCAACGCTCCTATTCTCACTCTTCCCGATGGTAACAACGCTTTCGTTGTGTATTGCGGTACGTCTAACCAAGGTCTCAGTTGTGTTCTTATGCAACGAGATAAGGTTATCGCCTACACTTCGAGACAACTCAAAGTACATGAGAAGAACTACACTACCCACGACCTTGAACTTGGTGTAGTTGTTTTTGCGTTAAAGATTTGGCGACACTTCTTTATGGTACTAACTGTGTGGTCTTCACCAACCATAAGAGCCTCCAACACATCTTCAACCAAAATGAACTCAACATGCGTCAAAGACGATGGGGGAGTTGGTCAACGACTATGATTGCGAGATTTGCTACCACCCTGGTAAGGCGAATGTTGTGGCCGATGCCTTTAGTCGAAAAACTCATGTAAAAAGTATTCGTTGCTTCCAAATCCAAACCGATATTCAAAACCGTATTAGCGAGGCACAATACTCATTCATCAATGAGGATAACTTGTATGATGAGATGAAGTATGGTACCGAAAGCGAACTCGTATCAAAATATAACGGAATCCTCTACTACCTAGATCGAATTTGGGTTCCAAACTGCAACAACATTCGTGACTCTTGTTGAAAGAGGCACACAAATCTCGTTACTCTATTCACCCCGGTGACAACAAGATGTACCAAGATCTTGGTATATCTTATTGGTGGCCTAGTATGAAGAAAGAAATCGCAACTTATGTGTCCAAATGTGTCACGTGTTCCAAGGTGAAAGCCGAACATCAATGTCCTTCAGGCATACTCGAACAACCAGAAATTCCGGTCTAGAAATGAAGGACTACAGCGATGGACTACATCACTAAACTCCCTCAAACTTCATCCGATCATGATAGCATTTGGGTGATCATTGATCATCTAACCAAATCCGGTCACTTCCTCCCCATTCGTGTATGTCGAGAAATTGGCTCATATCTACACTAAAGAGATCATTTACCGCCATGGTATTCCCGTTGACATCATTTCTGACCGTGATGGTCGTTCCACTTCGCGTCTTTCGCAAACCTTTCAAACTGCTCTTAGCACTAAGCTCAATCTTAGTACGGCTTTCATCCGCAATCGGATGGTTAAACCGAGCGTACTATCCAAACTCTCAAAGATTATCGAGTCGATAACAATATTTGCAATGAGCCTTTTGTAGACTCGTCATCATCTCACACAAATCAAAGTGTTGCCAAATATCATGGTTTCACTTCGTAGGAATGACGTGAACCACCTTGTTGCTTGAATAAACACCAACGTTAACCGAAAACTGACCACTCGTGGTTGCCATTTTATAGTTGTTTTCAAACATGAAAAGATTAGTGAACCTTTTTTAGAATTTAAAGAGTAGAGAGTGTTCTAGAGTGGGATATTTGAACCAAAAGAAACACAAAATTTTTATAGGTGTTTGGCATGGAAAAATGTTGAAAAACCGGGAGGGGGGGTCCTAAATGCCTCCCAACGGTAATATACCGTTGTATAACGTTCAGAGAAGAAAAATGGATAAACCGGTTATATTTTGCGAACTAGTATATTATTAACGGGTTATAAAATCGGTATTAAAACTGGTGGTTCGGGTCGGGCTCCACCCAGATTATTTTCAAACCCGTTTTAAAAATTAAAACAGTTTAGTTTTTTTTTTCCAACCGGTTCTTTTGCCCACCTATAGTTCGGCCTACCTCTTGCTTTCTATGCCAAACTTAATTTATTTGGATAGTATTTTTGGGATCCTTTGAAAAGATAAAAATTATATATTATCAATCAAATCTATATCTATAATAAAAGAAACCACCGGGTACACATGTCACCCCCCGGTTTCACCTCATATTGATTTTCCCGCCTAAACCAAACACTAACATGGATTGTCAGATGCTAAATGAATAGTCTGAATTATTCATTAATCAGTTGCCTAAAATACAGAACCTTACACCGTAAACCTCATTCGAACCCAGATATTCCCTTTCTCTCTCTCCCTCTCTCTCTATGGCAAACACGGCGACAAACTCCATCCAAGATTTTCGATCAACATTCATCGGATTTCAAGACTCTAAATCGACGGTAATCTCTATTTAGTGGTTCGATTATTCTATTTTGTTGTTTGATTAGTCTGATTTCGTCAATGGTTTAATGTTAGTTAGGTTTTTAATCGAAGATTTGATGATCGATTATGGATTTGCACGATATGTCTGGGACAACTAAAAGAAGTCTAAGGTGAGTATTCAAGTTATTTGTCATATTAAACCATGTCGATAACTTTACTTTGAATCGTTTATTATTGTTGAGATTGGTCGTGTATAACTTTGATCTTCCTTTTATGTGAACATTGGTTGTTTTGCTATGTTTTGAACGTGGTATGATTATTTGGCCGATTCGTGTGTTGAGATTCAAAACAAATGTGTTTAGGTTTTATAATAATAACTTTGTGTTTGTAATTTATAAATCTTTGTTGAACGTCATAATTTATTTTCTTGAATGTGATCCATTATTTTTAGAGTAGGGTCTAATGTAGTTTTACTAGCGTTTTGACCCATACTTCTTGGATCTAGCAAATGGTCGGTTAAAGAACAGAAGAGTGGAAATAACAGGAACACTTTGGGTGATGTTAATTTTAGAGGAGGAACTCATACTCACTTTGTCAACAAGAGAGCTTTATCACTGTATGTAAAAGTTTACTTTTTTAATGATTTTTTTTCTTTTTTATAGATAGAATGTAGCTTATATACATACATATATATATATATATGTATATATATTTGATCTTTAGAATGAGTTATAACAGTATAACAAGGAGGTCTACCCACAAAAATGTACAGAAGCAAGCTATGAAAATGTGTCTAAGAAGGTAATTCATTTTTTTATTTTGTCAATTTTCATGATTTTGTATTGTTTATATAAATTTTACAACGATAATTAAATGATTCAGGGTTCACGTACACTTATATAAAAGGTTCAAGATACAAATAGAAACGGGCTTACATGCATGAAGTTTGAATATTAATTGAACGGTAATCGGTTAAAACGCCTAGATCTTTGCACATGTATGCTTATTATTTATTAGGATCACATAGTATTTCATTTCAATATATTTGTCATGTATTTCATTGAGGTACTCATTGGCCAGCATAATAAATAGGTGGGTCGAGTAACGGGTCAAAACTTACAAGCATGTAAAGGCTCTTGCATCATTCATCTAGATACCAACTTTACAAAAATAGATGAATAGGTCTATTTCTACTATAAAGCTTATTTTGTATTATATATAACTAGCCTAGCAATATGGTTTTATAATTTTTGACTGTGATGCCAAACAATTCGTTTTTCTATCATAATTTGGTCCTTTTTAAATTACTAAAGGAAAAATTAGCTTTAGTGTAGATTATGTGCTTTAATGCTTACAATGTGGTTCTAATTTATGTTTACTTTTTCTACTTCTAGGGCTGAGCTTCCCCTTTTGGTGGCAAGAAAATATTATATAGAAAGGGTATTAGGTTCATTCGATCTAACCCGAAGGTATAACATTCTTGCTTGATGCATTTGGGTTTGTAATTTGCTTACATTTCGTCTTTGTTTCTAATTGCTTTTAACTCCTAGCCTTCAATTATTAATGGATTAGGGCAGGTATTCCATTGTTTTGGACAATACTTCTGCCATCACTTTGACGTATTTCAGCTGGGAAGGGCACATGTCTACATGGCTTTTCTTCGGTGAATGTGAAGAAGTAATGTGAAGAAGTTCTAGGCAATGAAAACCATGAGAAGAACCAGAAACACTACTAGAGGGTTAAGGTAAACCACCTAGAGTACTTAAGCTTTTAAATATTGTAAATTGTAACCTTTTCATCATGAGGTTGTTATTAACTTTTTCATTAAGAGTGTTTCTACACAGTTTACGTAATATACAGGTCTATAAATTTAACTTCTTGACTTTTTGGTTTTAGTGGCTTCCATTTGAACCCTAATGCATCTTTTTTGCTGTTTTTGCTATGTTCTATGAGTGAATAAGATTAAATTCCGATAATAACATATCTGAGCCCCCTATTTATGAGCTCATTACTCGATGTATTTATTTATTTATTTTTATTTTGGCTGTTGAATCAGTTGTGGGTTTGCTTTTAGGAATGAGGTTCCAGCGAGAGAATATGAGCCCATGAGTTCGTCGTATTAAACATCTCTCTCCTTTTATGGGAATGTACATGACGATTATGATGATGCTGTTGTTCCTTTGAAAAGGTTGTGACAATGGAAATTATTTTGAGCAAAATCGGAATTTACCCATTGGATTCGTATTTTGGCTAGGCAACTGTGATTGCAGCCATGGCGGATTTCGACATTAAATTCCGATAATAACATATCTAAGCGTAAAAAAACCATTATCCTTGGAGATATAAAGAACATCTATCTATCTAGAGGTGCACATTTTGGGTTTTTACTCAAACCGGCAACGGTTCATATCGTTTCAGTTTGGGTCAATAACGGTTGAAACTGTTGGTTACAGGGCCCAAACTCTCACAACACAAACTCACTGAATGTGAAAATGTAATATGAAAGAAGCTTGTTGTTCGATATATCAAAAGAAAGGTTCTGTATTCGAATAAAAATTGGGGTGTACATTACTAAATAAACTATCACTATTTATAATAAAACAATAACATCACATGCAAATAACTTCGTCCACGTCTCAATAAAATCTCCATGAAATCAGTAACAAATTGGAAACATTCACATCCATGATCTCCAACGTAAACATGCATGAAACTCAGTCAAACTCCTAACCAATCTTTTCACGTGCAAATTATTGATGAAACATGACCCATTAAACTTCAGCCCATAATCCGTTAAACCGCGACCCGATAATGCATCGACCCGTGACCCGTAAACAAACCCGAATAATCCAACAATCACCCCCTTAATTGGTGTTTGTTTACGCCTTCACCGCAGCACCGAGTCACCTCGGTTTTGAACCACTATGACATCTAACGGACACCCGATCTTCACCTCGATCACGTCCAATGTCTCGGTTCAACCCGAATAAAAAAACACCACGCCCGTAACATTTAACATGGCATAACGTTGGAACCATTCACTAACAATCTTGACTCATCACGGGTTGACGACCTCTCCCCGGCCAAATCCAAAGCCACCCTACTTGAACTCCAACGCCATAATGTCACACTGTGTTCTTCTCCAATATCTTCCTTTTTACGACCACCTTTGTTCAAGAGGCCACTCCACCGATAAAGAAACAAAGCTACACAGCCTTATACCATTTTCTTTCAACCCGCTAAATGAACCAAATCCAAAGCCACCTGATTTGACGGATCTTTTACGCCCGTTTTTCACCTAACTACGTCGGTCTCCTCTTATCACGAACAACCCGGTCAAGGATTATAAAACTTGTGATAAAACATCACAGGTTTCCTTTTCTTTTTCACGACTAACAGCCCACGGAACACACCAGTGTTCACCCGTCATCCCCGTCGTCCCCTTCGTCCGAACCAGTACTCTCCGCCTCTTCCCCGCGACAACGCCTGACTGGAACACCCTCCCGGTCTCCGTCGTCTGCTGTATAACAGTCTTAAACAGCCACCTGCTGTCCCGAACAACCCGTTTTCCTGCTGCGTTTGCCCCATAGCGACGGGCTACACCCCTTTCTCGAAACCGACTCTCAAACCGCCCTTCTCCGTCTTCACGAGCACTAGGCTCTGATACCAAATGTTGGTTACAGGGCCCAAACTCTCACAACACAAACTCACTGTATGTGAAAATGTAATATGAAAGAAGCTTGTTGTTCGATATATCAAAAGAAAGGTTCTGTATTCGAATGAAAATTGGGGTGTACATTACTAAATAAACTGTCACTATTTATAATAAAACAATAACATCACATGCAAATAACTTCGTCCACATCTCAATAAAGGGTAAGTTTGGCAAAAGTAGCTGATAGCTGGTGGCTGGAGGCTGGTAGCTGGTGGCTGGTAGCTGGTAGCTGTAGCTGTAGTTAGTAGCTGTAGCTTTTTAGATATATTTGGTGTTTGGCAGAGTAGCTGCAACTTTTAATAAAATGCATAAAATGACCAAAATGGACATAACTAAAAATTTAAAAAGTTTGTGCATTGAAAAATTTATTATCTTTAGAGGTTAAAATAATCATTTTTCCCTAAAAGCTTGTAGCTCCCTTTAAACGCTACTAGTAGGAGCGTTCAACCAAAAGCTTCAAGCTGCTAACCTAAAAGCTTCAAGCTCCTTCAACCAAACAAGACTTTTTACTGAGTATGAACTTTTTCTTAAAAGCTTAAAGCTTGAAACTCCTAAAAGCCCCTAAAAGCTCCATGCCAAACATACCCAAAATCTCCATGAAATCAGCAACAAATTGGAAACATTCAGATCCATGATCTCCAACGTAAACATGCATGAAACTTGGTCAAACTCCTGACCAATCTTTTCAGGTGCAAATTATTGTTGAAACGTGAGCCATTAAACTTCGACCTGTAATCCGTTAAACCGCGACCCGATAACGCATCGACCCGTGACCCGTAAACAAACTCGAATAATCCAACAAAAACTAGTATTTGGTGAAATCGATTTACAAGTGGAAAGGGATTGGTTTCGATTCTGGTCATAAACCGGTTCTGGTTCACAAACCAGGTTTTTTGTTCACCTCTACATTTACCTATAACCAAATGTTGAGCAAACTTGGAATTTGCAGATTGGATCCGTCCGTATCTTGGCTAGGCAACTCGGTCGGTATGTACTTGATACATTCAACTGTATTGTAGCCATGGCGGATTTACATAGTAAATTCCGATGATAATATATCTGAGCCTCAAAACCTTTATCCTTGGAGATAAAAAAACATTTATCCTTACAGCCATGGCGGATTTACACTGTAACTTCCCTCTTGGCATTTCATCTTTTGATCAACTCTGAGTTAGTGATTTTGTTCTATCTTTTTTCTGTTGGTGGTGGGGCTAATTGTTTGAAAGTACGAGGCAATAATAATAAACGTAGCCTGAGCAAAATCGGAGTTTGTGGTGTTGATCGGTTCTGTTTAAACATAAGGGAAAACATGAATAAATAACATACCTTTGATTGCATCAATACAGGCCAGCAGAGAATCCAGATGGAGACGCAGCAACAGTGTTTGACATGATTGTCAGCTTGATCTGGTTCCTCCTTAGGGTGCAATCTAATGATGGTGATGATGAGAAACCGACAAGGGAATCGGTTATGGAGAAGAGGTCGATTGATGTTATGAGAGTAATTAGGTTGTCTAACCTTGAAACCTCTACATTAGTCTCCTTATATATGCATCCAGGAGGAAACCCTAATTAGTTAATAAGGGTAATTAGGCCCATCAACAATTACCAACTAATTATTTAATAGGATTGTTATATATTTTGATCCATATAATGTAAATGATTATAATGGCTACTAGATTAAATATAACATAAAATATATTTAATCTTACATTCTCCCACTTAGCCGAGTAATCATTTACTATGAGTATTAGATAAGCCTGATCAGGAGTTAACACTCATTTTAGCCTTAAACAAGTACTATAGCAGAGAAATACAGCCTTTGAATCATTATGCGACTCAGGACCCCCATTAGTCATACTATAGCCATAATTTAAAACCTAATCGTCATGATCAAAATATGCATAAGCCCTTTGTTTGATTTGTAATTTTATTTGTCTATATGCCATTATGTCGACTTGACATATTCTTAGAGACATACAAAATCAAACTGATGAGTAAAATTAGCTAATATTTAGTCATTCATAGTACGATATGCAATTGCGCACGACCATTAATTAATACCCGTCTATGAGCTCTCTTAATAAGACTTATGGGTAATAGCCCTTCAGTTATAGGATCCTTAAGCATATCATGAATGTATTCGATACAAAACTTAGTTTCCTCAATTCGTTCATAAACGAATAATTAATTACGTATCGAAATTTAATGCACCACCTCTTGAACTGTTACTGTTCAAGGAGTCATGGTAGCTGACTTTATCACACTAAGTCTTCAAAACATTAATTATATGGAGTTAATAAACTTATGAGTCCACTGATAAATTTCCAACAACATTTAGTGACTATATTATGTCGTTATAACTTAGGTTGTTGATATCAGTGCATTATGACTCCTCCATGAGATAGGTTTTGTCTGCTGACATACGGATATACCCGAAATTATATTTTATCATCTTTGAATATCACAAAGTTAAAGTAATAAACCGGTTTGAGTTCTCACTTCTTCAAATTATAGCCTCTTGTTTCCTTTAAAGATATCGTAATACTCTATTAGATGCTTCACATTAATCTAGACATATCTAGTGTGTTGCAATGTGAGTAATATCTAAACGAGTATAGACTTGAATTTACATAAGGCTTCTAATTAATGAAGCGAAAAGAAATAATCTCATTTATCCTATTACCCTCTAAAGGAGAGCAGTATTGTTTGTTACATATGTATGGACCCATTTAAGGTTAAACTTATGGAACGAAACCAATGTCCCATTGGGTCTATCTCGGGATGTTATGATATCAATCACGTAGGAGATATCTCTGAGATCTATTATATCAAAGTTTGTGTTAACAATGCTTCGACTTATGTAACATATACTTGTCAAAAGAATATCATCTATATAGACAAGTTTAATTTAGTTGCTCCCACTCATTTTGAGGTAGGTACATTAATTGTTGGTGCACTTAGTGTCTGTTAACTTTGTCTTATACAAGTCTTTTGTCAAGATAGGTTGAATGAACACACAACAGGGTCGAAATTAGGATTAGATTGAATATTGTATAAGGATTTCGCTTGAAAGGAGAGCTTGGACAGTTCAAGCGAAACCATGTCAATAGAGTTCGCTTGAACTGAACTCAAGCGAAACCCCATGGTTTGACACTCTCAAGCGAAACCCTGTAGGTCTATAAATAGGAGAGTGTGTTGTTCATTTGAAGCGGTCATGTATGTGTGTGTGAGCGAAGGTGCTGCCGGATTTTTGTCAGAATACATTGTAAAAGCTCACAATCAGTAATAGAAAGAAAGTTAAAAGGATATAAGCTGTTTTTGACTTCGTTTACGTTGATTCCGCCTTCGTATTTGAAGATGAACTGCCTTAACTGACTTTAGGGTCACTGAACACGATCCAACAAGTGGTATCAGAGCTCAGGACGAGGAGTTCATACCATAGCAGCTTGATTCTACCGGATTTTCTACTTTCTACTCACTTCTTTTCTTACTTTTCTGATTTGAACGAGTTCTAACTGTTGAAATGGACTGATTTTTACATATGTTGTGTAAAACATAGTTTTAACAAAGCCTACAAAGAATCATATTAAAATTCGGATTAAAACTGGCAAAAACTGGACTAAAACAACCTTTCGCTTGAAAGTGTTCTTCGTAGTTTTGCTTGAATATCATCGGTTTCGCTTGAAAGTTGCTGTTAATAATATCATTCGCTTGAAAAATCAGACCCCTTCGCTTGAAAAGTTCAAGCGAACTAGGATTATTGCTTTTCGCTTGAACTGTCTAGAACCTGTTTAGGCGTTTCGCTTGACAAGTTCAAGCGAACTAGGTTACTTGCATCTCGCTTGAACTGGTCTTTTCAGATTAATCCATTTCGCTTGAAAGTACAAGCGAAATAGGGGGTTTCGCTTCAGACTGGTCTGTTTCGCTTGAATTTCATAAACTTGTTTACCAAATCGCTTGAATAGTGTTGATTCTTGCTTGTTTCGCTTGAATTGTTACTATTTCGCTTCAAGTGATTTTGTTTGAACTTGTTATTTTTCAAAAATTTAAAAATTCTAAGTGTTTTGCTGATTGTTTTCAGGAACATTCAAGATGGATGATTTCAATCCGTTCTATGATGTTTTCGCATTTGCTGGAGACGGTGGAAATGATACTTCTTCGAGTAACATCAATGAGAACATGCCGAATCCAAAGAAAAAGTTATCGGATGCATTGGAGGTTGAAAGTGCTTTTGGAACTTACAACAAACCCCCGAAGTTGATGGCTATAGAAGATTACAGTCGGTGGGCAAAGAAATTTGAAGATTGGTTGATGGCCTTTGCTTTTCCCAGCTGGAAAAGTCTGAAAAATGGTTACAATAATGGAGGCAAAAGTGGCGAAACCTTAATAACACCTGATGAAATAGAATCGTTTGTTGCTGAGCAAAAATGTATTGCGTTGCTGTTTCAATCCGTCAAAGAAGATATCATATCTTTGATCGAATATTCTAGTGCTACAGATCTCTGGAACAAATTGAAAAACAAATGTATAGGAAGCGAAGAAATTGTGAAAAACAAAAAGAAACTACTTAGAAAAGAGTTTGATTTGTTTGGGTGTTTAAAGAATGAATCAGTTTGTAAAATGATTGAGAGGTTTGGGCATTTGAAGCTGGAATTGGCGAGACATAAAATTTCCTATTCTCGAGAAGAGCTAGTCGACAAACTATTTGACGCATTGCCAGATGAGATGGATTGGCAATATTATGCTTTGATGCTAAAGAATACTATCAAGCCACCAGAAGCGTTGACAGTCGACCTGCTGATTGAAAGATTAGAGAGTCACGAGTTGGAATTAAAGAAGACGTACAAAGTCAATCACTCATCATACCAACAAAACTTGGATTTGTATTATCCAAAGAGCATGATGCCAAATAATACATCACCCAAGACTGCGTTTTCTGCTGAGAATGTTTCCACAACAAGCAAAGAAAGTCAAAGCAGTGGATATCACAGTGGGTCTTCATCAAATTCAAACCAGTCTGATGCAAAGAACTTATTTCAATGCAACATTGCTGTAGACTTAAAGAACGCTCAGAATTTCAGTGAGGAGTCGGCAAAGCAACAGATGGTTTTCTTAGCATCTGTGCTAGAATCTTATGAAAGTCTTGTAGCAGGGAAGATAGGCAACACTAATCTGACAAAAGAAGACTATGATCAGATTGATCCTGAGGAGATGGAGCTGATCGACATAAGGTGGTGTATGGCCAGTGCAGTTCGTCGAGCACAGCGTTTCATGGAGATAACAGGGAGGAAGTCAATTGGTGGACCATTTACCAAGTTGGGCTTTGATTAATCCAAGGTGACATGTTTCAAGTGCAAACAGAAAGGTCACTTTAAGCGTGAATTCAGAAACGCATATGCTGATGAGTCAGAGAACCCATTCAGAGAAGATTACTACAAGAAAGCGATTTATCATCAGAATAAATCGGAGCCACCAAGAATGAAACAGATTGAAGATAATAAAGAAAAATCTAGAGCTCTTGCGGTGATTCACGACGATGAAGGTTTCGACTGGAGCGAGTTGTTACCTGAGGAGGATGCGGTTGGATATGCATTCATGGCAAATTATGAACCTAAACCTTGGAAAGATAACATAACTGAAGAACAGAAGTATAATTACAGGAGGATGTTAGCCACGAACAAATTGATCAGAATATCTGGTATTTTTTCTGAGGCAAAAAGAGCAAAGAGATGGGATCCAGACAGGGAGTGTTATCTTGACCCCTATGGAAACATTGCTGTAGATCATAACACTCTTGATGTGGAAACCATAATTCAAGAATATAAAATTGAAGATGATTATTGGCAGAAGAAATGGTGGGGAAGCGGAGAAGATGAAGAGAAAGAGAAGAAGGAGAAAGAAGAGAAAGAGAAGTCAAAGAAGATTGACACTGGGATCATTGATACCACACAGGAATTGAATGCTGAAAACATGGGAAAGATGGCTGGCAAGGTGCTGGCTGCTAAGGCACTTGTGGTAGATTCTAAATCTGATTCTGAGTCTAAAAGCCAAGTCAGTTCAAACGCGTCAACGACTGAGTCAGGTAAAAAGGTCAGTGTTGATGTTGACTGCAAAAATTGCATCAAAGAGTGCAAGATTTGTAGTTAAACACTTATCTCAAAGGTAAGAAGATTGAGGATCTGACTGCTAAAGTCAAAAGTGTTGAGGATCAAATTCTTGATCGTGATAAATCGGTGAAAGCTTCAACTGAACGATTAAAAGAATTAACTAACAAAATTGAAACTGATAAAATTGATCAGGAAAGAGTTAGGAAAGAAAATGAGAAGTTAGTTCTTGAAAATCGTCAGATCACTGAAAAATTTGAGAAGCTTAAAAGCATGGTTAAAGATAATGATGACAGAAATGGTAAAACATACAAAGAAAATTGCCAATTGCAATGTGTTTTGAGATTAAAAGAAGAATTAATCAACCAACAACTGGATGAAATCGCTAAATTGAAACTTAAAGTTCAAGAAGCTGAAATTGAAAATGAGCGAATCCAGTTGAAGCTTAAGAGTTACAACTCCGCAAGCTTTGTTTTCCAACACATTATTCCCAAACCCATCGGGAAAGACAAAGCAGGCGAAGATGTGTACTCTGATGGAACCGGGGTGGGTTTTCATCAAGTTTCACCACCAGTTCTTGATAATTACTCGAAAAAACAATCTCGGTTGGTTGAAATTGAGGAAGAAAATGAAGTGAAACTTCCTGATTCAATTGATGTGACATTTTCTTCATCATCATCTGATGATAGTGTTCAAACTGAGATAGTTAAAAGCACAGCTGAAAGTGTTTTGCTGTCTGATTCAGCTGAAGATGATGAATGTTTCTTGAACAAATACATTCCGAAACAAAAATCCAAAAACTACTTAGGTGATGAACCGGATCTTGTGATGTACAAGATGGCTGGATCTGATAAGTTGTATTCGGATTATGAGTTTCCCATTGAGAATGTTAATGTAAACAAGTTGACAAATGTTTTCAAATTGGTTGAAGTTGAGATGTCAGAAGTGAACAGTTTGAGTCAAACAAAGAGACAAATGAATTTTGAGAAAGATAAAGCTTACTACAAAAAGCCTGTTGTTCCACCACGTTTTTATAACAACAATCGAAACAATTGGTCAGGTGGATATCAGGGTGGTAAGAGTTATCAGAAAAGGAGTTTTCAAAACAAAAGGTTTGCTGAAAAGAAGGTGTTTGTGAACAGTTCAAGTTCACTTTCTGATGAGGAAAATGCATTTTTTTTTAAATCAAATGAAGAATTTTTTGAGAAGAGGGTCTCACAACCTCAGTCTGAAGGCACAGGTCGGGTAGTTGATACTCGTACATGTTTTAGATGAAACAAAGTTGGTCACATTGCAAGAAATTGCACCAACTCCAAGCCTAAGACTGAAGTTGTTGAAAATCGAAAGAAGAAGGTTGATGCTAAAGGAAAAGCTCCAATGGTTGTTGAGAAAATTTTGAAAAATGAGAAAACAAAAGTCAAAATTGAACCTGTTAAGAATGTGGTAACTAAAAGTGACAAATTCTACAAACGAGTTGCATCATCTCAACAAACATGGAAGCCAAAAGTTGTTGATAAACCAAAGGTTTCAGAGTCAGAAAAACAATCGTCTTCTACCACACCGGTAAAGATGAATGTTCCTTTGGATTATTATGAAAAGTTGGAGAAACAATCTTCTACTCCACATGAGAAGAAGAATGTTCAAAATAGAAATCAACCAACTGGTCAACTTAAGATAGACGAATTTTTCTTATACAAAAAGGTTGAGGTTGCATCAAATGAAAGTTTGAAAATGAATGATAAAAATTTTCCGCCACTTTACACTTCTAAAACTCACATTAAAGTCAAGTTACCCGAGTCAAAAGAGGCTTGGGTAGCATCAAAATCTCATTAAAGATTTTGGAATTGCCGGAGCTTCCTAGTTGGTAATTGTGAAGCAGGAATCGGCATCTTTATTGAATTGTTTGCAATATGTGCAGGATCTTCCGAGAGCTATTTCAAGATGGATTATGGATAGTGGAGCATCTCGACATATGACAGGGAAGACTGCATTGTTGTATGATGTTAAAAATATCAATGGTGGTTATGTGGGATTTGCTGGTCATGAAGGTGGTAGAATTATTGGTGAAGGAACGTTATCCAATGGGATTGTTACGTTTGAAAGAGTTAACTACATTGCTGAGCTGGAGAATAATCTGCTGAGCATCTCGCAGATTTGTGACAATATGTATACAACTCACCTAGAGTGAATGATTTATATGTGTTGGATATGAGTGTAGCGACTACAACTACTGGTCAAGCACATTGTTTTGTGTCTAGAGCAACAGAGAAAGAATCGAAGTTGTGGCATCGGAAGATGGGGCATATACATCTTAGAAAAATGAATCGCTTGGTGCACAATGATTTGGTTCTGGGTGTTAATATCAAAGGTTTTCATCTGGAAGGGGAGTGCATTAGTTGTATCAAAGGCAAGCAAAAGAAAAAGTCACACCCTAAAAAACAAGTCAATTCAGTTTCCAGACAGTTAGAGAGACTACATATGGATTTGTTTGGTCCAGTAAACGTCAAAAGTATTACAGGGGATCTCTATTGTATTGTGGTTACTGATGATTATTCCATATTTTCGTGGGTATCATTCTTGAAGTCGAAAGATGAAATGTTTGACAGTTTGATGGCGTTGTTCAGAAAGATTGAGAATTTGTACCAAAGGCGTATCAGAAGAATTAGAAGTGATAATGGTACTGAGTTCAAGAACAACAAGATGAAAGAATTTTGTGATGAAAGAGGCATATTGCATGAGTTTAGTGCTCCGTACACTCCGCAGCAGAATGGTGTCGCAGAACGCAAGAACAGGACGCTAATCGAAACGGCTGGAACAATGCTTGCTGATTCAAAGCTACCGATAAATTTTTGGGCAGAAGCAGTTTCCGCCGCATGCTATACGCTCAACCGGGTTCTCACTGTAAAGAAATTCAACAAAACATGCTTTGAGTTAATCAATAACCGCAAACCGAATCTGAAGTATCTTGAACCGTTCGGGTCACCCTGTACTATTCTAGAGCCTTTTGGAAAGTTTGGTCCGAAGAGTATTGAAGGGATATTCATAGGTTATGCAAGTCCATTACGACGAGTCTTCGTTCCAAGTCTGAAGCGGATTATTGAAGCTCCTAATGTTGAGTGTCAGGGGTATACTATGCTGCCTCAGAACCCCGGTGACTCATGGCGTTTTAATTACGATAAATTGTGGGATTTGTTTGACATGGAAGAAGAAAAGGAAGAAGAAGAAGATTTCTTTGATGAGTTGGATATTCTAAGAGAGTATGAAGAATCGCAGAAAAGGTTTCCAGCTGAGTATTCAAGAAGACCACAAAGAGCTTCAAATGATGATGAAGCAGGACCAAGCAATGCTGGTGAACATGATGATGGCAAACAGGATGAAGTTGCTCAAGATAATCAGACGACACAGAATGATAATCAAGAATCTGAGAACATGCCAGTATTTGATCGTGGTGATTCAGATTCTGAGGGGGAGCAAATTCAGATCTCAAGTCAAACAAATCCAGTCAGTGAACAAGGTGCAAATCAGAATGTTACTAATCTGGAAGGCGATGTAGATGTTTCAGGCGAAGTAATGCCACGAACTCTTTCATATTATCCAGAGGAATTGATCATTGGAGAACTGCAGACAGGCGTTCGCACTCGAAGACAGATTGATAAAGGGCTTACATGTTTTTATACAACAGTTGCTCCTTTGCAAACTGAATTCTCATTGAGTTGTTTTATCTCGCAGGTTGAACCAAGAACTTACAAAGAGGCGCTTACTGAAGATTCTTGGGTCAATGCAATGCAGGAGGAACTGAGCCAATTCGAAAAGTTGGGAGTGTGGAAGTTAGTGGATTTACCGGATGGTCAGAGGAAGATAAACACCAAGTGGGTGTTCAAGTGTAAGAGAGACGATAGAGGAGTTGTGGTTCGTAACAAAGCTCGACTCGTTGTCCAGGGTTTTTGTCAGCAGGAGGGTATAGATTTCACTGAAGTGTATGCTCCAGTTGCTCGACTAGAAGTGATCAGAATCTTCCTAGCATTTGCATCTTGGAAAAATTTCAAAGTATATTAGTTAGATGTAAAATCGGCTTTTCTCTACGGGAAGGTAAAAGAGGAGGTATATGTCGGTCAGCCACCGGTCTTTACCGATCCACATCACAAAGACAAGGTCTACTTGCTAGACAAAGCGTTGTATGGTTTACACCAGGCCCCGAGAGCTTGGTACGAGACATTGTCTCAACACCTACTAGCCAACAGCTTTATCCGTGGAAAAGTGGATGCCACTCTCTTCACCAAAGAGGTCGATGGACATCTTCTGATTGTTCAGATATACGTGGACGACATTATATTTGGGTCAACAAATGAGGATCTATGCAAAGATTTTGAACGAGTCATGAAGCAGAAATTCGAAATGTCATCGATGGGGGAGATGAAATTCTTTTTGGGATTGCAGGTTGATCAGCTACCCAAAGGAATTTTCATACATCAAACGAAGTACGTTAATGATATCTTGGAGAAATTCGGGATGTCAGGTTCTACTCCAGCAGCCACCCCATTAGCAACGAATCATGGGATAAACCCTGATCTCACCGGAGAGAAGGTAGACGAAACGATGTATCGTTCCTTGATCGGTTCGCTGATGTATTTGACAGCTTCAAGACCCGATATTATGTACCCAACCTGCCTTGCAGCAAGATTTCAATCTAACCTGAGAGCTTCGCACATGATTATTGTGAAAAGGATATTACGCTACCTGAAAGGAACTCCATCATTGGGGTTGTGGTATCCAAGAGAAGGCGATTTCACGCTCGAAGGGTATTCCGATTCCGATTTCGGATGCTGCAAAGTTAATGCTAAATCAACAACAGCAGGGTGTCAATTCTTTGGATCACGATTGATTACTTGGCAATGCAAAAAGCAAACCTCTGTGGCTTTATCCACATGTGAAGCGGAGTATGTATTTTGTGACAACCCGAACTTCCGAGGTCAGTGTTGTTTAATCCCATGATTCTAATTTCTTACTAGTCATCCCTCTTAATTGTGTTTGAACGCGTTGTGCTAGTATTATAACTGGTTCTTTTGAAAACTCGTATTCCTTGTGTTTGGGCTAAACATGTTGGGCCGCGTCTTGACACGCACTTGGTTTATTATTAGGCCGTGTTTATAACAATCAAGATCGGCCCATACACACAAGCCACCCCAGATTGCATTACTCGAGCCCAACAACAACTAAAGCCCAAACCGGACACACTTTATACACTAGATATATGATTGGGCTTAGTGGGCTTGGTAGAGCCCAAGTGGGTCGTGAATTAGGGGGGCCGGCCTTTGGTTTACTTTATTTACACATGATATACGTATTATTATAACACAATCGTATCCCCAAACCCTAGACCTCTCTATTCGCTCATGCCTGTGGTAGACCTCACCTCCTGTTCGAGATAGTACCCTGATTCGTCAAAGTTTTGGTTAGTAGATCTTACTTGTTGACTTTTGTATTTGTATGAGATTGTTTATAGGTGCATGTGTTGTGTAAATAATAATGATAATGGACCTGATGTGTTCGGCTATTTTGTTTATGATTGAGGCATGGCTAATATACATAATAATAGGCAAACTTTTGAGATTTATTAGTTTGTGTAATGATTATGATGTGAGAATATTATGTGGAATTGAGAATTCATTATTACAATGATTGGTATAGGTATATGTGATAGTGATTATGTTGCACCGTAATATGTTATGAATATATAGATTTTGCCATGTGATGTAATCGTAATATTATCAAACAAAGTGGAGAAACATAGTGGAGATGCAATCAAAATGGCGGCCCATGTGGAGCTAATCAACGTTGTCAGTGATATTTATTAGTACCATGTGGTAAACTTATGTTGATGATAATGATTAGCTGATAGAATAGTCTTGTTGGTTGTATCATATAGTCTTGAAGTTATCAAACATAGTGGAGGTAATAATCAAATGGCAGCCATGTGACTCTATATAAATGTTCAGTGATGGTTACTTGTACTAGATTAATTAATTAGATGTGATGTTAATGATTTTGTATAAGGATGTAGTGCATGATATGTTTTGTCTCATTATGTAATGATTAGGGTCTTCATAAATAAACAACAGCAGATTGCATGTTTGTGTCAATTGAAATCGTGTTAATTGGTTATATGAATTATGGTGGGCCGAGTTTGATGGGGGCCTTATATGGTTTGAGATATTAATAATGTGTGTATGATTCTTTGAGTTAAGAGTGAACTGTTAATGTGTGGTGTTTTGATGAATGAGTTAGTAATGTGCAAAATACATGTGATCCGAAATTTCATGTTAGCTTGTGTGATAATATGTGTCATGCTTGTTCAAACTTACATGATAGGAATATGTGAATTAAGTGTGTAAGTAACTGACTGGCATTAAAACTATACTAGGATTGGATTGATCAAACTGTGAACACATACTTTAATCTTGCCGAGCAAACCAAGGTGAGTTCACACTTTCCACAAGGCATGGGATTCCCAAGGGTTGGGAATGGGTAAAGGATTTAAATTGAAACTGCGTGATCTCCTAGCTTGGAACACGTACACACCCTCTTTATTGAAGGGTGACAACACGTACTAAGAACTTAATCGAAACTTGCGTAGTCTCCTGGTTTGGGGATTACGTACACACCCTCTTTATTGAAGGGTGACAACACTGATGCTAGACCAAAACTCTCTATCATGAAGTCCCTCCTTTTTATATCGACTTAATCGCCGGGCCAATGGCGAGCGGGTCATTAGTTAGATAGCGCTATTTAGGTTTGACAAGCCTCACACCGTGCCGCAGAGGACGGGCGTGAACTAATGGATCTGGACACGTCAATGATGATAGACATTGACGCTAGGGCACCAACTTACTTTAGTCAGTGGTTGATATGGTTAAAGGGTCTAGTGGTTAACATGGGGAAGCCCCCACCAACTATGGATATGTTTGGGAAACAGGGTAAACTGATTAACTTACAACTTACAAACGAACTCCTGGTTTTTGAAACAACTTAACAATGAACATCAACTGTGAACTCGCTCAACTTTGTTGTTGACTCATTGTTACATGCCTTGCAGGTCGTTAGGTATCTATGGAGCTTGCACGAGCAAGAGGAGTCGTTGTGGGACATAGACCGTTGTGTGCCATGTTAACATTTAAACTTATTGAACTTATGTTTTGGTTTTACCTTTATTGCTTCCGCTGTTTAAATTGAACTTGGTTAACTTGTTTTTGAACACCAATTATATTGCGTGGTTGGATTTTATTTATTTTAAATACATTGTTCAATATGATTGGTGGCTTGATCCTGGTCAGTCACGCCTCCAAGCGGCGGTACTCCGCATGTGGATTTTTGGGGGTGTGACAGATTGGTATCAGAGCCATTGGTTATAGTGAACTTGGTTTTAAAAAGGGGAAAAGCTTTTTGATAAAACCAGACTATAACCTGTACAGTGCTTAACGATCCACAATGACACGTCGCTGCACGTGCAAGACTCCACACTATAGGTGATATGATTTATGTTTATATTGCCTACTTGCTAGTTACATAGAACTTTGCTCGTGATATGCTTAGATAAACGTAACAACTATTGTTTGAAAACACTTGTGTGCTTACTCTCTTCTGTCATCGCACTTTCGCGAACCTCTCTCACCCATGTTTCCTTTGATGTGACAGTACACATTTGTTTATGACGAAACACACGAACACACACTCGTCACTATAGCAAGATGGCATGGATTGCTTGCTCACCTTATGATGCGTTGATAGTATGCCATAGTCCTTAGGTTTTTGTGATCTTATTACATTGACAACCTCCGTTTGACATCTGAGTTTGAGGAACCATTTGACATGAGTTAGGAGGAACTGAGATGAGCATGCAAATCGCAATATTATTGTGGGTGCACACATAATAATAATGTGGGGTGCATGCGAGTCCCAGTGAGCCTTGACAAGTGGAAAAGGGGTTCCGTTCCGTTATTTGACCGATGTGAAACATAACAAACCTATAGGGGTCATAGCAGTGATTGTCCACTACTCGAATGTGAACTTTTCATTCATCTCTGGATCCTTTCGAATCTCGAAGCTATCGAGTATTACCTGAACACCCATCTGAACACCTAGCGAACCGTGTAGAATGTTAGGTGCTTATACGAACATCTCTGAGTAGGATGTCGCAGCGTCGAATGATCGATCGATACCTTTCTTTTTTTTTTCCTCTTCGTTTGTTGGTACTCATGTATTGACGCCTCAGATTCTGAAGTGCGATCACTTCTGCAACACTCCCGCAACATACTGAGTATTACTCGAACCACTTGCAACATCGATGGACAGGAGGATGAGCGTAGCACTTTACCGACCTCAGTACTTTGACGACCCTGATTACCGGCAATGAACACCAGCGAATTCGCTTAAATTGAATCCTTAACCCCAGCCAGCGACTCAAGGGAGTCAACTTTTACGAATTAATCAGGCCATAAACGATGACAATCGACCATGGCAATGGAACATGAAACTGCCAGCACAAGGGGTAGCGCCTTAGGACGTGGCACGTAATATGAAGAGATGTACCCTGTGAAGAGAAGATACTATGCATTCCTCTCCTAGAGGAGGATTGTTATCTGTTCTAATGCGTCAGAGTGGTGCAAAGGTTAGCACCAATTCAGTAGTAAAGGCCAGAAGTGTCCACGGAAGGATTATCCCGCTATGATTGCACTCGTTACTGATGTCAAGGCAAAGGAAAAGAGGATCAAGGATCCACTAATTGTTCATGATTCCACTCAGCATGCTACGAGAGGAACTGCACGACACAACCGGTGGTGGAAACCGTGGTCTTTGGATTTACTTGGAGGCATTACTTGTACGGTACCAAATGTGTTACCTAGACTGATCACAAGGGCCTCCCGTGTATCGATGTTCGAAAAAGCTAAAGCATGCAATGACATCACTGGATGGAACTTCCGAACGAGTACGACTGTGAAACCTATACATACATGAGCTTTGCAGCTCGCTATCGACTCTAACTTACCTGATCAGACTCGCTCTATTCAAACTGGAGGGCTAAAGGAAGAGGATGTTCAAGTGGAACCCATGCGGGGCATGGAGAAGCAACCTGTGACCGGTCAGACGATACCCATTACCTCATGGAACGAATGTGGGTCTCATTATACGGCTACTGAAGGGAACTCGTGTTGAGCAAAGCACACCGGCCTCGATATTCTAGTCATCTGGGTTTTGATGAGAGGCATTAGGATTTATAAACCTTGTACTGGTAATCGGGCATGAAGGCCCACCTAGCTAGGTATGGGAATGATGTTTGATTTGTAGGAAAGTCAAGGTGAAGTGTTAGCAACCAGAAACACTTATATGGAAGGCGAAAACAGACTGCCATGGATTTGGTCGCTAGTCTACTTACAACTCGAAACGAAACAATATCACCTGGATTATCGTTGATTGTCTCACGTAACCAGCACACTTTCTAGCCATCAAGAAAACGGATAAGCTTTTCTACACTTGCAGTCATCTACCTGAAAGAAGTGGTTGCTAGGCAAAGGGTGCCAACCTCCATTATCTCTGATCGCGACCCACGAATTTGCACCTAATTTATGGCAAGCGATGTACAAATCTTTTGGCTCACGTCTAGACATGAGCACAGCATATCATCCGCAGACGGATGGACAGACTGAACGCATCATCCAAACTCTTAAAGACATGCTTCGGGCATGTGTAATCGACTCTGGTAACGGCCGGGAGCGGCACCTACTTTTGGTGGAATTTTCGTATGACAACAGCTACCACATCAGCATCTAGGCTGCTCTGTTCGAAGCATTGTACGGGCAGAAGTGCCGACCACCTCTATGCGGGCAGAAGTTGGAGACAACCAAGTCACTGGCCCAGAACTCGTCGTAGACACAACAGGGAAGATTGCTCAGATACGAAAACAAATGGCGGCAACTCGTGACTGCCAAAAAAGTTATGCTGATAAGCACAGGAAACCACTAGAGTCCCAGGTTGGGGATCAGGTACAACTTAAAGTCACACCATTGGAAAGGTGTAGCTCGTTTTGGTAAGCAAGGCAAATTCAACCCGTGATATGTTGGACCTCTTGAAATCACATAGAAAATAGGCAAGGTGGCCTACAAACTGAATCTACCTGAAGAACTCAGCGGAGTTCACAACGTATTTCAAGTGTCGAATCCGAAAAGGTGTTTGTCAGATGAAACCCTCATAGTTCCTTTCAAGGAGCTCACCATCGATGATCAGTTGCGATTTGTCGAAGCACCAGTGGAAATCTTGGACCGGTAGGTCAAGATTCTCAAACGCACCAGGATATCCATTGTTCGAGTTCGTTGGAACTCCTGTTGTGGCCCAGAGTTTACCTGGGAATGAGAAGACCAAATGAAACACAATTATCCCCAGTTGTTCGAAAACAATGAAACCACTACTAAGGCTGAAGCTACTGCTGAATTTCGGGACGAAATTTCCAAACCAACGGGGGGATGATGTGACACCCCAGAAACCAGGAAAACCACGGAACTTAACTAGCTTCCTCAGTAACTACATGCTAAATTTCGGGACGAAATTTCTTTCAAGTTGGGGATGATGTGACAACCCGAACTTCCGAGGTCAGTGTTGTTTAATCCCATGATTCTAATTTCTTACTAGTCATCCCTCTTAATTGTGTTTGAACGCGTTGTGCTAGTATTATCACTGGTTCTTTTGAAAACTCGTATTCCTTGTGTTTGGGCTAAACATGTTGGGCCGTGTCTTGACACGCACTTGGTTTATTATTAGGTCGTGTTTATTACAATCATGATCGGCCCATACACACAAGCCACCCCAGATTGCATTACTCGAGCCCAACAACAACTAAAGCCCAAACCGGACACACTTTATACACTAGATATATGATTGGGCTTAGTGGGCTTGGTAGAGCCCAAGTGGGTCGTGAATTAGGGGGGCCGGCCTTTGGTTTACTTTATTTACACATGATATACGTATTATTATAACACAATCATATCCCCAAACCCTAGACCTCTCTATTCGCTCATGGCTGTGGTAGACCCCCCCCCTCCTGTTCGAGATAGTACCCTGATTCGTCAAAGTTTTGGTTAGTGGATCTTACTTGTTGACTTTTGTATTTGTATGAGATTGTTTATAGGTGCATGTGTTGTGTAAATAATAATGATAATGGACCTGATGTGTTCGGCTATTTTGTTTATGATTGAGGCATGGCTAATATACATAATAATAGGCAAACTTTTGAGATTTATTAGTTTGTGTAATGATTATGATGTGAGAATATTATGTGGAATTGAGAATTCATTATTACAATGATTGGTATAGGTATATGTGATAGTGATTATGTTGCACCGTAATATGTTATGAATATATAGATTTTGCCATGTGATGTAATCGTAATATTATCAAACAAAGTGGAGAAACATAGTGGAGATGCAATCAAAATGGCGGCCCATGTGGAGCTAATCAACGTTGTCAGTGATATTTATTAGTACCATGTGGTAAACTTATGTTGATGATAATGATTAGCTGATAGAATAGTCTTGTTGGTTGTATCATATAGTCTTGAAGTTATCAAACATAGTGGAGGTAATAATCAAATGGCAGCCATGTGACTCTATATAAATGTTCAGTGATGGTTACTTGTACTAGATTAATTAATTAGATGGGATGTTAATGATTTTGTATACGGATGTAGTGCATGATATGTTTTGTCTCATTATGTAATGATTAGGGTCTTCATAAATAAACAACAGCAGATTGCATGTTTGTGTCAATTGAAATCGTGTTAATTGGTTATATGAATTATGGTGGGCCGAGTTTGATGGGGGCCTTATATGGTTTGAGATATTAATAATGTGTGTATGATTCTTTGAGTTAAGAGTGAACTGTTAATGTGTGGTGTTTTGATGAATGAGTTAGTAATGTGCAAAATACATGTGATCCGAAATTTCATGTTAGCTTGTGTAATAATATGTGTCATGCTTGTTCAAACTTACATGATAGGAATATGTGAATTAAGTGTGTAAGTAACTGATTGGCATTAAAACTATACTAGGATTGGATTGATCAAACTGTGAACACATACTTTAATCTTGCCGAGCAAACCAAGGTGAGTTCACACTTTCCACAAGGCATGGGATTCCCAAGGGTTGGGAATGGGTAAAGGATTTAAACTGAAACTGCGTGATCTCCTAGTTTGGAACACGTACACATCCTCTTTATTGAAGGGTGACAACACGTACTAAGAACTTAATCGAAACTTGCGTAGTCTCCTGGTTTGGGGATTACGTACACACCCTCTTTATTGAAGGGTGACAACACTGATGCTAGACCAAAACTCTCTATCATGAAGTCCCTCCTTTTTATATCGACTTAATCGTCGGGCCAATGGCGAGCGGGTCATTAGTTAGATAGCGCTATTTAGGTTTGACAAGCCTCACACCGTGCCGCAGAGGACGGGCATGAACTAATGGATCTGGGCACGTCAATGATGATAGACATTGACGCTAGGGCACCAACTTACTTTAGTCAGTGGTCAATATGGTTAACGGGTCTAGTGGTTAACATGGGGAAGCCCCCACCAACTATGGATATGTTTGGGAAACAGGGTAAACTGATTAACTTACAACTTACAAATGAACTCCTAGTTTTTGAAACAACTTAACAATGAACATCAACTGTGAACTCGCTCAACTTTGTTGTTGAGTCGTTGTTACATGCCTTGCAGGTCGTTAGGTATCTATGGAGCTTGCACGAGCAAGAGGAGTCGTTGTGGGACATGGACCATTGTGTGCCATGTTAACATTTAAACTTATTGAACTTGTGTTTTGGTTTTACCTTTATTACTTCCGCTGTTTAAATTGAACTTGGTTAACTTGTTTTTGAACACCAATTATATTGCGTGGTTGGATTTTATTTATTTTAAATACATTGTTCAATATGATTGGTGGCTTGATCCTGGTCAGTCACGCCTCCAAGCGGCGGTACTCCGCATGTGGATTTTTGGGGGTGTGACATATTTGCTAGCAGTTGCTGCTCACAGATCTTGTGGATCCAGCAACAGATGCGCGACTACGGTTTGCAATTTCTAAACACCCCTATCTTTGTTGATAATGAGGCAACGATTAACATTACTAAAAATCCTGTTCATCACGCTAAAACCAAACATATTGAGATTCGTCATCACTTCATTCGCGATTGTTTCGAGAACAAGTTGATACGTATTGAGAAAATCCACACTGACGATCAAAAGGCTGATTTACATACCAAAGCATTTGACAAAACACGTTTTCAGTATTTGCTAAAACTTAATGGTATGAAGCTTTTATCGGTGTTGGAGGAGATCATTGGCGTTGTTGAAGGAGACATTGTAGATGATGTTGAGAAGCAATCTGCAATGGTTTGTCGATTTTTTACCTGTTTTGGTATTTAGGGGGAGGTATAGGATAAATATTTTCAGAAAATACAAAAACAATAAAAAATGTCAAAAATACAAAAACATGAGATATTTTCAAAATCCAAAAACAATAGAAAACCTGAAAAGAGTTTGTGTAAAAAGGGAGAATGATAGTACATCAGCTTGACAGTCACGGTATGCTAAGGAGATGTAATGTTTTAAATGGTTAAACAGTCTCGCTGATGATGTGTCAATAGGTTTTTGCACATTTAGTAGGTTTGTTCGGGATATAAACCTAAATCTTTACTTACTTATTTCGTGGGGAACACTACTTGGATATATAGGTAACCCCTGAAATCTCGTTTGAAAGATTCTTTTTTCTGATATACTAGATTTTTATACTCAGTGATATCTGGGGTATTATTCCGGGACTTCTGCTGAATGGAAGTTCTGACCTAGTCCTCGAATAATACTTTTTGCAATCCTTGAAACATAGCATCACCCTCAGCATATATGATAAGACAATAAAATTGCTTAGCAATGTTGTTGTAAAAAAGATCCTCTAAAGGGGACATACCCACAAGTTGAGTCATGATCTCTCTGCTGAACGGTAGTTCTGACCTGAGCTCTCATGATTCTTCATAATTTATTAACCCTTACAGATATAATTTGTGTTATAACTTCCTGTAAGACTGAATATTGGGATCTAGATACGGGAGTATATTCAAGAGGTGGGACATACGTATAAGTTTAAGTCTCTAAAACATTAAATCCGTATCCTGGACAGATTGAAATTTGTGTGAGAATTTAAAATGGATCAGTATATCGACAATCTACGCGAATTGTTTAATTCTGCGTATGTAATTGAAGCTTAATGGTACTTGTGTTTTGTCGAATAGCTGATATGATTCCCTAACACGCTCACCAAAAATATGTTTGTAAATAGTTTACTTTCATTTACTGCATTATAGTTCTGTATTTCATTCCTAGTTTAGAAGCTTTTTTAAAATTCAAAAAGATTTTACATTTCTGCTTTATTTTGACAAACCAAAGTGGAGAGTTGATCTTCGGATTCGAGTTCTGAAAGATGAAAGCAGATGCAGGAAGGTTTCTGGACTGGATGATGAGTTATGAGCTAATCTTGATAAGTTGAGAAGTTGAAACATTGAAGCAAGTTCATTAATTTGAGACTTGTAATTTTTAGAAAAACAAATTGTACTGAATGTCAGTGTGAATTGTCTTTGATCAACCAAGGTCATTAAGTTGGACTTGGTAGATTAATTGAGTAATCAGGGTTATTAATTTTAACCTGAGTACTTAAGTGGATTTTTAATACTGAAAGTTGAATAGTAAGTTTGGATTGTAACTGTTATTATCATATATCTTATATTTGGGTAGAGTTTATACAGGAATCTCCATGGTGATGAATTTCAAAGTTTGAACCAGAATTTGAGCCCTAGCTTATTGAGAGGGGGAGTCTGTGAAAGGGGGAATCAGAATTCTGGATTAACAGTCAAAGTGGAGATTGAAGATTAAAGTTTGAAGATCAAGATTGAAGAGAACTTTACAATGATTGGAGATTGAAAAAGACAAAGACTTGAAGCCAAAGACTTCGTCAACATCCAAGGGGGAGTCTGTTGGTGCACTTAGTGTCTGTTAACTTTGTCTTATACAAGTCTTTTGTCTAGATAGGTTGAATGAACACACAACAGGGTCGACATTAGGATTAGATTGAATATTCTATAAGGATTTCGCTTGAAAGGAGAGCTTGGACAGTTCAAGCGAAACCATGTCAATAGAGTTCGCTTGAACTGAACTCAAGTGAAACCCCATGGTTTGACACTCTCAAGCGAAACCCTGTAGGTCTATAAATAGGAGAGAGTGTTGTTCATTTGAAGCGGTCATGTATGTGTGTGTGAGCGAATGTGCTGCCGGATTTTTGTCAGAATACATTTTAAAAGCTCACAATCAGTAATAGAAAGAAAGTTAAAAGGATATAAGCTGTTTTTTACTTCGTTTACGTTGATTCCGCCTTCGTATTTGAAGATGTACTGCCTTAACTGACTTTAGGGTCACTGAACACGATCCAACTTAATCCACTTGATTGTTGATGAAAATAATTACGTTAAGATTTCATCACATTATGATGTTTGCATTGACCCATACATGGATTTTATTGGCTTACAAACAAAGTGTTCTTTAACCTTCGGTTTGGAACTTTCAGGTTTCTTTATGAACATGTAAATATGTCAGCCATTTGTTAAAGAAAATTGTTTTTAATGTTCATCTAATGTAGCTTTAAACTATTATAAGCTACTAGAAGAGTGATGATCCTCAAAGAAATCTTTTGATAATTTATCTCTTCCTAAGTATAACCTTTGACAATCAATCATGCCTCTTCGTGTCTTAACGCTTATTTCAGGATTTTGTTCAGTTATGAACACTCTTAGGTAATTCAATCAAATCCCAAACGTTATATGAACACATAAAATCAGTTTTACTAGAAGATTAATTGACACTAATGGCTTAATTTGAAGAGATAGGATCAGTAAACATTTCCAAAATCCATTTCAACTTCAGTTAGGGAGGTTATGTAATCATCAAAGTTAGTAGATTTTTAAATCTAGATGACCTCCTGAGTTGATTATTGGGTTCATTAGAAGTTTCAGTTTTATGGATTAGCTCTTGGTTAGGTTGCTATCATTTTCAGGATTCTAAGTCTATAAGAGTTGGTGCAGTATGGTGTACAAGAGGTATAATCGGAGTTAAATTCGGAGTGAAATTTAATGACACTCTTCCCCTGCCTCTTGTATTCCTTGCAATTCATGATAAGGACTTTGACTGCTCCCACTGACCTTAGAAATCTTTATGAACTCAGCATGCTTAGGGTCAATATTTAACGACCAACAAATTCTAATAGAGAAACAAGTTAATGACGTTAGTCGTTGTGATTTCTCTTGTTGAGGATTATGTTAGTTTAGGTAAGAATTCTAAGTGTACCCACAATTAAGCAACAATGAAACTTTTGTAAGAGTAGCATTAGATTTTAAGGAGACAAGTTTTTGATGGAACAGTGTCGTGATGGAGCGGTGTATTCTACAAGAGGTGTAAATTAAAGTAATATAAAGTTTTCACTCCCCACCTCTTGCAACTATTGCAAGTTATTATTAAGACACTTAATGCTCCCACTGATCTTTAATATCTCTAGAATGCTACAAGAGAAGTTTCAATGAGCTACGTGACGTGGGAACCTATCACATATACGTTAGACTTTATTTGATTTCTTTAATGTCCAGATATCATAAGAAACTTTAGGGACATATTTAATAGAAATCTTATTAAGTATATATATATATGAATAGATTTCTTCTAAGACCGTGAGCCATATGCGACAAAATTTAGATACAAGTTGATAGTCTGTTAAATGATAAATGAATTATGTCTGAGTATTCCATTTGGAATAAGTTCCACGAATGTCAATGAATGACTTATGATGGACCCATACTTATTCCTTAAGCCAAGTAATATTTAGGGCTATAACGTCATGATTTAAAATCACTTAGAATGAGATTATATAAAAAAATCATCCTCATTAACCATGTCATGATTTCTCATGAATTTCGGTTATAATGGATGAAATTTATAAGTCTCGTTTTCCTTTTGTCAAATTCTCATTTGCATGATGACAAAAGTTGTGAAAGTGTAAGGTATCATCTAGTTTTATCTTAGTAATGTTTCAATCCAGATATTTAGAACAAATAAGATGAGAGTTTAAGGTAAGTATGACTTTATGTTGAGTATGCAAACCTCACAACCTTCATAACATTGCTTAATTATGATACTATATTCTGATTAATCTTCAGAATATATAAGGTATCTAAAGGCGTTGTTAGAAGACTGCTTATTATGGTTCCTATAGCCTTATCATTTAATTTTGTCACTAACTCTTATGTTAGTTATTTGTTGACTTCTGGTAAGGAAAAGTTTAGAACTAGAGTAAACTAATCATGTGTTAATTGGAATATTAAAATTAGCAGACTTAAATATCATTAGTAGGTGGCTATCTAATTAATTTATCCAACTGTTCTTTTGAATAATGAATAGTCTCGTTGCTTATGCCTAGTCTAATGGCATAATTATGCAGTGAGATTTTCCCTTGAAGAACCTTAGAGGTGGAATTAACACTTGTAATTTGTCTATGGACCTTAGAACAATCCTCTTTTAAAGTTTAAGTGGTTGTAAGGTGAGTAACAACTTATTTTCCAGCTTCAAACATTTATTTCTTTGTACATATGTTGCTTATCAACACACTCATTATACTTTGGTACTTTTGAGTGTTATAGTTGATTTACAAGGCATCAAATTGTACAAGTGAAAATCTTAGTATGTAATTGTTATGGGTCATTTTCTGAACATATATCCTGACTAATATTCTGCTTTTGATTGTTTATTTGTGATCAGGATACCGGGTCAGGATATTGGTAACATCCTGGTGCGATATCCTGGTATTAACTGAATTAACCACGTGCAGATTAGAAGGTGCGGGTCCCTAACGGTCAAGTGGACCTCTTCTCCTTAAGACTCGGGCAAACCAGTTATATAAGAGACATTGAACCCGAAAGACCAGGACTGCAACGTTAACTAGAGGAATATTCGAAGCATCCCGGTTTAATAGGATAGTTAGTTGATTTCGTTTAACTATATAGTATCATCGGATCAAGTTAAGGCACTCACTTTCTTTCGCACGCTTTACTCTCAAGCTTCTAGCAATCACTACACACAAACACTTGTACTCAGATTACATTGTAACACCTAGTTGATCCGCATCATATCCTGCACTGTATCCTGATATTTGAAGCAATAGAAAAACAAGGCAGCTGCGATTGTCAGCTCCCGAGGTTTTATGCTGGCGATATAGATTGATCAAGGGCTTTCCTCGTACATCCTGTGTCACCCTTTACATTTTTGCTCATTGTTTGATCACAGATACAGCTCTATATCCTGAGCCGTATCCTGAAACTGTTTTTGCAAATAACTTGAATAACATATTTTCGACACACATTTCTAGCACACTACCTCACTTAACTAATTTGATCACTTAATTGCTTCGGTAATTTTTGACCAAAACAATTTGGCGCCCACCGTGGGGCAAGTGGTGCTATCTTTACTAAAAACTTTTGTAAAATCATTACTTGGTTTACAATGGCCTCGAGATCAAACATGAGCTCTTCCACCGTGTCTGCTACAACCTCTGCAACAGTTGGTTCCGTGCTTCCACCACCTCCTCCGAGAATGCAAGCCTCTTCGCAAGGAACTGAAAGTCATGTGGCTCGGGATGTTATCCCTGCTCGCAGTGTCCAGGGATCCGCTCCTGTTTTAGCTTCTAATGAAGAAATTTTAAATTTGTTTGGTAGTATACAGGAACAGATGAGGCAGCAACAGGAGACCAACCAGATGCTGATGAGGGAAATACAACTCTTGAAGTCTGGCCAGAGTCTGCCTGCTGAGGAGATTGTCACTCATTTACAACCCAAAACTTTGAACTTCAGTTCAGCTGTATACACTGAGGATAACAGGGGAAATATTGTGCCTAGCCATTCCCAGAATCATACTCCTGAAATACCCTCCTCGCTCAGGATATCAACCGTGAGGAGCTCAGGATATGCTTCGGGATATGGCCAGAATCCTCAGACTGGTAACGTGTCAAATAATAATAATACTCTTGCTACTAACAATAGTGGAACTTTGCAGGATGCAGGTATGACATCAGCATTTACCAGGGAGCTCCAGAAATTGAAGGGCATGATATCCAGTGTACCTGGGGTGGTCCAACCAATTCCGGAAGAGTCCCAAGACAGCCACAGGATATATCGGTTTTCACATCCTATTTGTGACGCTGAAATCCCAAAATGATTTCAAATTCCTAATATAAAACTCTATGACGGAACTATGGATCCTAAAGAGCATATTGCCCAGTATAGGGAAAGGATGGAGATTAACCCTATCCCTCTGGAGCTCAAGGAGGCATGCCTATGCAAGGTTTTCGGTTCTACCTTAACTGGATCATCCTTGAAATGGCTGTTAAACGTTCCTCCTCACTCGATTACTTCTTTCGCTCATTTAGTAAATTTATTTAACAGTCAATTTTCTTGCAGCCGGAGTTTTAAGAAATTAACCAGTGACCTTTACAGGATAACTCAAGGATCTCAGGAATCCTTGAGGGATTATGTGAACAAGTTTAGTCGAGAATCCTTGGATATCCCACATCTTGATGTTGCAACGGCCATGCAAGTGTTCAAGATAGGGTTGCAGAAAAATTCTCAATTTTATCAGGATCTTGTAATGAATCCCTGCAGGAATCTCGACGAGGCTCGTAACAGGGCCTAGTAATGAATTCATCCACAATCTACGAGTCAACCAACAGGAAATCAGAATCCTCGTATAAACCGTATCGCTCAAAGCCATATGGCAGGAGTGACAGCAAGAAAGTGAATGCTGTTGAAGATGAGGTGCTGAAGAGTATCCTGAATTATCTGAATATTGCTTTTCTGTTAACATACCTGAACTAATGTATGCTATGCAGGGTTTAGGAGACAAAGCCAGGTGGCCTCAGAAGAATCAACAAAAAGCTGATTGGAAGGATAAGTCCAAATGGTGTGCCTTCCATGAAGATTTCGGACATGTAACTGAAGATTGTATCGCTTTGAGAAAGGAAATAAGCTATCTCATGAGTAAGGGATACTTGAAGGACCTCTTGGGAAGGAAGAAGAATAAGGGCCATGATCCTGAGAAGGATCCTGAACGAGCAGCATCACCTCCTGCGGATGCAAAAATAATTAATTTTATTTCAGGAGGATCCGACATTTGTGGCACATAGTATTCTGCGGCAAAGAGACACGCGAAGGAAGCTAAGGCAGAGAGGGGGGATAAGCCGACGAGAGTGTCAACCCTCACGACTGAAAAAGTCATCACCTTTGACAATGATGACAGGGATACTGTCCAGGATCCCCATCATGATGCTTTAGTGATAACCTAATATGTTGCTAACCATTTTGTACGCAGGATATTGGTGGATAATGGCAGCTCAGTCAACATAATTCAGCTGGAAACATTAAAGAGGATGAATGTATCTCCGGTGGATATCACTTCAAAGTCCACTGTGCTTGTTGGTTTCAGCGAAGAAGCTAGGAATACCGTGGGAGAAATAAAGTTGCCCGTGTATGTTCAAGGGGTCAACTCAATGCAGCGCTTTTGTGCCATGGACTCTCTATCCTGCTACAATATTATACTGGGTAGGCCTTGGATCCATGATATGAAGGCTGTTCCATCAACCTACCATCAATGCATCAAGATCCCTACTCCTTGGGGGGTTGTCAAGGTGGAAAGTGATCAACAGGAAGCAAAGGAGTGCTATTCCTCTTCGATGAAATCCTCAACAAAACCTAGTGCAGCATAGGAATTAAAGATGCGAGGCCAGGATATTATGGAGGCTTTAGAGCAGGATGTAAAGAAAGTGATCCTGGATCAGAATAATCCGGATATCTCTGTGCTCGTGGGAACCAATATCCCTCAGGATATTGAAGATCAATTAACTAATTTTTTGAAATGCAGGATGTCAATGTTCGCGTGGAAGCACGAGGATATGACAGGTATTTCCAAGGATATTATATCATATAAGCTCGGTATTGACAGGTCATTCAAGCCTGTCCAACAAAAGAGAAGGAAATTTGCTCCGGAACGAAATATGATCATCCAAGAGGAAGTTGAAAGGCTACTAAAGAGCAAGATGATTAGGGAAGTGAAGTTTCCCAAATGGCTGGCTAATGTGGTTGTGGTGCAAAAGAAAAATGGGAAATGGAGAGTATGTGTGGATTACACCGACTTGAATAAAGCTTGTCCCAAAGACCCGTTTCCTCTACCTCATATTGATTCAATGGTGGATGCTACCGCTGGCCACGAGATGTTAACCTTCATGGATGCCTCTTCAGGATTTCAGCAAATCCAAATGGAACCCTCTGATCAGGAGGATACTGCTTTCATGACACCCACAGGTATTTATTGTTATACTGCTATGCCCTTTGGTTTGAAAAATGCAGGTGCAACATATCAGAGATTGGTGAACATGATGTTTAAAGACAAGCCGGGGGACACTATGGAGGTATACATCGACGATATGGTAGTAAAGTCTAAAAAGGCTGAGGATCACCTCCAGGATATCAAGGGAGCATTTGATATCCTGGATCAGTATAACATGAAGCTAAATCCTGCTAAGTGCCATTTCGGAGTGGGGGCAGGAAAGTTTCTAGGATATATGGTGACTAAAAGAGGGATAGAGGCAAGCCCAGAGCAGATTAACGCTATCTTGGATATTAAGTCACCTTCAAATATGAAGGATGTTCAACGGTTAACAGGCCGAGTAGCAGCATTGAACAGATTTATTTCAAGATCCTCGGAAAAGTGCAAGGAATTTTATGATATCCTCAAGAAGAATAAGAAGTTCAAATGGGGAGCAAAGCATGAAGCAGCCTTGCAGGATTTAAAGCAGTTTCTTTCAACCGCACCCTTATTGATGAAGCCTGAGGATGGCGAACCATTATCCCTGTATCCTGCAGTATCAGGGAATGCGGTAAGTGTTGTCCTTGTAAAGGATCATGAAGGTCAGTAGTATCCTGTTTATTATGTTAGTAAAAGTTTATTAGATGCTGAAACTAGATATTCCAACTTAGAGAAACTGATTTTAGCCCTAGTTATGGCGTCAACAAAACTTAGACATTATTTTGAAACACATAGAATTCATGTTAAAACCAACTATCCTTTTAAAAACGTGCTTAGGAGACCCGAGATGTCAGGTAGGATGGCTAAATGGTCAGTGAAATTAAGTGCCTTTGATCTAGTATATGAACCTAGAAATGCCATAAAGTCTCATGCTTAAGCTGACTTTGTGGCTTATTTCAGTAGTGATATTCAAAATGAAGTAGACCTGGAAGTACAACAGCTAGGAGAGAACTTAGAATCCTGGACCTTATATACTGATGGTGCATCTAATGTAAGAGGTGTAGGTTTGGGTATACTACTAAAATCGTCACAGGGGGACATATTACCCCAGGCTATTAGATGTGAGTTTCCTGCCACTAATAATGAGGCAGAATACGAAGCTTTAATTGCAGGATTAGAATTGGCTAAAACTATGAATACCAGGAGTTTGCAAGTATATGTTCATTCTTTGTTAATTACTAATCATTTTAATGGAACCTATGCAGTTAAAGGTGAGAAGTTAATCGAGTACCTCGAAATTCTCAAAAAATTAGCAGGATATTTCGATTTTTTTACACTTGAACAGTTACCAAGACAGGATAATGCTGAAGCTGATGCCTTGGCAAATCTGGGATCATCAGTCAGGATACCGGAAGGAACCCGAATACCAATAATACATATCCTATATCCTGCGACAGATCCTCATGATAAGAAAGTACTAAGTGTCCAGGATCCTGATGAGTATCCAGAGAAAGATCCTAAGTCTTGGATGGCTCCAATCATAAGATATCTCAAGAAAGGACACATCCCAAAGGATGAAAATCCTAAGGCCTTTAGAATGAAGGCATCACGATTCACTATTATAAATAATGTCTTGTATAAGAAATCTCTTGCAGGACCGTATCTGAGGTGCTTAGAAGATCCCGAAACCAAAGAAGTGCTTCAGGATATACATGAAGGGGATTGTGGTAACCATTCTGGGGGCAGGTCGTTGTTTTCAAAGGCATTAAGAACAGGATATTATTGGCCAGCCATGAGAAAAGATGCTGCAGAATATGCTCGAAGATGCGATGCATGTCAAAGGCACAGTAATATATTACATCAGCCGGCCGAGCCACTTTATCCTATAGCTTCCCCTTGGCCATTCATGAAGTAGGGAATGGATATAGTAGGAAAATTGCCAAAGGATCCAGGAGGAAAGGTCTTCATGTTGGCAATGACTGATTATTTTTCTAAGTGGGTTGAAGCTGAAGCATTCGTTAAAGTTAGAGATCAAGAAGTGGTATCTTTCATAAAAAGGAATATCCTGACTAGGTTCGGAGTACCAGCTGAAATTATTTGTGATAATGGGTCTCAGTTTATAAGTAAGAGAACAACTAACTTTTGTAAGAATTGGGGAATCAAAATGATCACTTCCACCCCAGTACATCCTCAAGCAAATGGACAAGCAGAATCCTCAAACAAGATAATTGTCAACAACCTGAAAAAGAGATTAGGGGCTAAAAAAGGAAGATGGGCAGAAGAGCTACCCTTTGTTTTGTGGGCTGATAGGACGACGGTGAAAAATGCAACATGCCAAACCCCGTTTTCCTTGGTATTTGGAGCAGAAATGGTAATACCTGCAGCAAGATCCAACCTCTGGGATCCTGAGCAGAATCCTGAAATCCTATGCCATGAATTGGATACTATTGATGAGACAAGAGATGCAGCAAGGCTAAGGATGGCAGCATATCAACAAAGGATATCCAAGGCATATAACAAGAATATAAGGACTAGAAGGTTCCAGGTTGGAGATTGGGTAATAAGAAAAGCCTTTCAGAATACTACTAATCCTGCTGATGGAAAGTTGGCCCCAAAATGGGAAGGACCCTGTGAGATTGAATCAGAATCAGGGAAAGGAACATACCGACTCAAGAATACGGAGGGGGATATGCTACCAAGATCCTGGAATGCTATACATCTGAAGCTCTATTTCAAGTGAGTTAGGAATTTAATTTCTAACTCAGGATGGTATGAATTTTATCTCTTTTAGTATGTTTAATATTATTTATTATTTTGAACCCATTACTGACTTAAGCATCGGAGGGGTGTTAGCCAGGCTAACTCCCACCTTAGCTTATGATCGTTTTGCAGTATATGCTTCGAGATATAGCTCCAGGATGCACACTCAGGATACTTTGAAAGATTAGAGGATTGCCTCCTCTCTCACGTTTAAGGGATCCTGATCCCTTCAAAGGTTTAAAGGTATTCACCTTTCTCACGAATTGGGTTTGAACACCCCGCCTGGAGCGCAAGTTATCCAGGAATAGTTCAAGGTGGCGGGACCAGTTCATGTAAAAGTGGCTGACAATTTCGTCACTGTTGGCTATATCCTGGATTCTCAAGGTATATGAGGATTGATCACCCTCTCTCACGGAAGGGTATTTTCATACTCTCTAAGGTTTAAAGGTTATCACCTTTCTAAGTCTTGGAGTTTATACACTCCCGTCTGCAGCTCGTGAAAATTTGGGATTTTCCCCAGGATACCTATGGGATTTTCCCCAAGATACTAAGGATTTATCTCAAGTATGTTTTTGGGGTTTACCCCAGTAACACAAGAACTGTCCAAACAGTTAGAAGTTGATTTCAAAAAATTAACTAAGTGTTTGAAGGCTTTATGCACAGGGGACATTCCTCCCAAGAAGATTGTGTAAGGCTCGAAGAATCAAACTCAATGCACTAAGTATTTCGGACTGGGGACATCTTAGTTCAAGAAGTTGCAAAAGGATTAAAGTTTGATACTAGGGTTACACTCTATTCCTGGTATGGTCTTTCCTTTGTGAACCTTACCTAAGTTGTTTAAAATTTTGAAACTATGTTTAAGGCTCGAATATCCTGATGAGAATATGTCTTTAGGATATGTTCTCACAATGTGTTTTCGGGATACGTTACGGGATATTTGATCGGGAGATAATACTTGGGTTGAAAATAAGTACTCTTGTCAAACAAGTGATATAAAAATGGATTTTGAAAAATAAACTATCTTTTATTCTTTAGAGACTTTGTCTAGATTGCTTAGATTATGAGAAGTTCTATTTGACAAAAGTCTTCATAGGATACCACTGAGTATATTGATCAGGATATTTTCAAAAGATAATTGCACAAATTTTGCAAAGCTAAAGTTTAAACTAAGTAATGCATGATGAAAAATTAAATAGAACAGCAAGAAGGTTAAAAGGTGGTTATATTATTAACAAGTCAAAAGTTGTGCTTTTGGTTTCACCTCAAACCGAGGCCCAACCGCCAAAAGCATGATTAGTTTTTTACCATATTTACGCAACGGTTGAAGGTTTCATCTCAAAAGGAGACCCATCCGCCTCCAACCGTTGCATCATTCAAAACAAGTTATACTAAGTGATGACCAAGGGCTTCATCCTGAAACCCAGGACCCATCCACCTTTGGTCATCGTATTGTTCTAGTGCAGGAAATATAAATTTTTCAAAGACAGGAAATGTAAATTGTTTAAACAGACCACAACCATGAGATTTAAAAAAGTGGGCTCCGGCCTTGGCACGTATATCCATCATCGCCCACTTCGCTGCTTAAGGAGCAGCACCATCTTGACCAACAACGTCTTCCCCAGCGCCTGCACCAGCATCACCTTCGGGATTCTTCTCAGCATCACCACCAGCATTGGCCACCTTCTCTGCCACCTTAGAAGGCTCCTCACCCACATGCTTTCCGGGATGTTCCACAGGATTGCCTCCAAGATCCTGTAATTTTGCTTCCCAAGCCTTGACATTCCAGGAGGGGCATTCGAAGCCCAAGGCTTTGGCCTCATAGGCCATCCTTAATCTGGCTTGGAGAAGGGAAATAACAACGGATCCTTTGAGACCATCCCGATAGGAACTCATATCCTGTTGGTATTGAAGAAGAGCAGCATCCAACTTGGCTTGAGCATCCTCATTAGCTTTGTGAAGGGCAGCTTGATATTCTTGGGTCATCGCCTTGAATTTATCTTCGTAATGCTGAGACTTGGCAGCGGCGATTATCCCTTGGTCAGTGATGGTGTCTTCAGCCTTCTTGAGTTTAACCTCCAGCATCTTGTTAAGCCCGCATGCGTCTTCATACAAGTGCATGAGGCGTTCCAGGCCCTGCAGTCAAGGATACATGTATCAACAGATGTAGGATGTGCAGGATAATGATTAACATACATGTTCAGGATATCGGATGGAAGTTTTTACCTGATTAAGGAATGAAGTCATGAACCCACTGGTTTCATTAAATCCATGGATCTCGAAAGGAAAAGTCTCGGAGGTAGCTGGGGAATCCGTTTCCTTTCTCTTCCGGGCACTGGTAGCACGAGTCCTAGTGGCTGGAGGAAGCTTGGGAGTAACGGTAGCCTTTGAACAGCTAGATTTTGAAGACATCATGGCCTTGGGGCTTGGTTCCTCGTTCACTGGAAGGGGAGCGGGATAGCTGTCCAATTCGTCGAGATGAAAGATCTCTGGAGCTCTAACTGGTGCTGTATAAAGGGAAGAAATATTTAACCCTTGAGTATTTTTAAACTAAGACATACACTTTGTACTAATATACTTACTAGACATCTTGGAGCTGGATCTCAGACTTGAGCTTGCAGATGATAGGGAAAAAGTTCTTTCACTATTTGGAAGTTGGTAAATGCTTTTAATCCTCTGTTCAGACTCAGCGCTTGGAGGGGCTAGTTCTTTGAGATTTGCTGCACAAAAGATAAAGATGTCAATTCAAGATACAACTTCAGGATACGATTGGGGATATTCCCAAAATCATAAATCCTACCAGAAGTTAACCACTTCACCGGAAGGTTGAAACCTCCAATAATAGAATCCCTTTTTACAAAAAAGAACTTTTGTTTCCATTTCTCCTCATTTTTTGTGGCTCTAAGAACAAGAGGGTTTTTGGAGGTAGAGAAAAGGAGAAAACGACTGTTGCCATGAGAGCGAAGGCGATAGGCCATCGAGAGATCTTTGACACAAAGATCAGTGGTAAAACGGGATCTGATTTGGTCCAAGGTCACTAGCACCCGCCAAACCATAGGCATGGTTTGGGCATAGCTGAGACCGGTAAGCTCAAAGAAACGGGATATAAAGGTCGGAAACGGATAGCGGAGTCCAATAGAAAAAGGGTAAGCCATGAAGCAGACCCATTCGGTGGAAGAGAAATCTGATCGGACTTCCCTATCGAAAGGACGAATGATTGTGCCGACGGGGAAGGCACCGGAAGCTTGCAGGGAAGCTATGTCAACATTGTCAAACGAGCAGATTTCTTTTTCGGGTTCTTTAAGAAGGTTTTGGGCTTCGAAGGATGGAGACGAGTCGAGTCGCCTGTATGTGATCTTGTTCGGCTAGCCATGAAAAACTTTGATGAAGGATGACAAAGGAAAAAAAAAAAGAGAAGAAAAGTACCTGAGAAATCGCTTGGAATATGGTGATAATGATGCGGGATAAATCGTTTAAATATAGGCTGGATATAGGGGCGAAGAGTAAAAGTAGCATGGGAAGTTGAACAATGTCATCTCAAACGTCACCTCGTTTTAAATGCCTCGGTTTGCGAGATAAAGTTTTAAAATATATCCGTTGGACTGGTATACCAACAGATATATTTTGGGGACAATTGTTATAGGTCATTTTCTGAACATATATCCTGACTAATATTCTGCTTTTGATTGTTTATTTGTGATCAGGATACCGGGTCAGGATATTGGTAATATCCTGGTGCGATATCCTGGTATTAACTGAATTAACCACGTGCAGATTAGAAGGTGCGGGTCCCTAACGGTCAAGTGGACCTCTTCTCCTTAAGACTCGGGCAAACCAGTTATATAAGAGACGTTGAACCCGAAAGACCAGGACTGCAACGTTAACTAGAGGAATATTCGAAGCATCCCGGTTTAATAGGATAGTTAGTTGATTTCGTTTAACTATAAATAGTATGATCGGATCAAGTTAAGGCACTCACTTTCTTTCGCACGCTTTACTCTCTAGCTTCTAGCAATCACTACACATAAACACTTGTACTCAGATTACATTGTAACACCTAGTTGATCCGCATCATATCATGCACTGTATCCTGATATTTGAAGCAATAGAAGAACAAGGCACCTGCGATTGTCAGCTCCCGAGGTTTTATGCCGGCGATCTAGATTGATCAAGGGCTTTCCTCGTACATCCTGTGTCACCCTTTACATTTTTGCTCATTGTTTGATCACAGATACAGCTCTATATCCTGAGCCGTATCCTGAAAATGTTTTTGCAAATAACTTGAATAACATATTTTCGACACACATTTCTAGCACACTACCTCACTTAACTAATTTGATCACTTAATTGCTTCGGTAATTTTTGACCAAAACAGTAATGTACTGGAAAAATGTACTTATTTCCATGCGTAAACCCTTAACTTTATGGGTCATGGTATTATACATTATAATGTATTCACATATACCACTTAACTTTATAGTTTAGAATTTTAAATGAAGGCATGCACCTTAGGAGTTCTTGTGATTATTCCACAATAATAGATTAGTCTTAGGAAAGACTTAATCTGGAATAACTTTAGTGATAGCAATTATGTTAGAGAGTTCTTGATTATCATAAGAGACATCATGTTCGATTTATCCTAATCATCATGCTCTACTTTTCTTCTGTAGTGCTTTATCAGAAGAGAGCAGTAGGATTATCGTGTCTTAAGAGATAATCAAGGATTTAATTTAAGAGCTAATTCTTATAGAAACTTTAAATAAAGCAAAACATTTTAGGCTTAAGAATTAGAGTGGATGAGATATAGATTTTTAGATGAAAATTATAGTGAGTAAAATTATGGGTACTAAGAAATAAGGCAGACGAAATGATCATAAAATAAAAATAAAGGATCATTAATCTAAGGATCATTATGTGAAGAGGTTGTGATATGTCTATTACTAACATCAAAATAATAGACATATTTAGAGTTCTACTTAAACGAAGACAAATCAGCTTTGGCCAGAAGTGTAATCATTTAAGCATGTGTGCAAAGTATTTGTGACAAATCAGCTTTGGCCAGAATTAAAACAATCACTTTAGTTATGCACTCGTTAAGTATGCCATCTATGAAGGAATTAAATCAACTATTGCCAGATATTAAGACATTCATGTTTGTGATGCACACTTAACATAGCTTTCGTAATACTTGAACGATAAGTAGATGCATCAAATCAGCTTTGGCCAGAAGTGATACATCAGAAGCTCATTCAAGTTAAGCCATTTTGGTTTTGTGAAACATTACTTGATCCTTATTAATTAGCTAAGTATTTACAAAACCAATCATTTAATAGCAAACCACCTGTTAGCGCTAAATCTTAGTTCACATTAAACAGCCTAAAATAATGAGGTTTCAGGTGAGATCTCGACTCAATTATGAGGTCTCGAGTGAGGTCTCGAGTCAAGTCTCAACTCATCTTGCAACATTATGAGGTCTCGACACATTAATGGTCTCGAGTCGCAACCTCAGTGTCTCGAGTCGTAATCATGGTCTCGACTACTGTTTTTTATGAGATCTCGAGTGCTTGATGAGATCTCGAGTCGCAACCATGGTCTCGAGTTGTGAAGATTGAAGCCCTTAGTCGAAACCTCAGTGATCTCGAGTCGATACCTTATGGTCTCGAGTCGAAATCATTGTCTTGATTTGTAAACATTTGAGAACACTTATGATTTCGAGTTGAGGCCTTGTGGTCTCGAGTCGAGATCTTGGTCTCGAGTCGAAACCTGATGGTCTCGAGTCCACTGCTACAGCTGTTAATGTAAAAGCATAACTAAAAATTCGAATTCTAAAGGATTTTGAGATATGGTTTCCTGTTTTAATGATGATCTAATTTTGTCAAATATTTCGAAAATTTTATCTGATTATCAATTAACAGTTTCCGAATAAACTTAAAAGATAAAATTGGATCAAACAGGAAAAACACTCATCAATCCTAATTACATTCCAAAACATAAAGAAATTTTCGAATTTTCCTAAGAACATATTATGAGCCCTAACAATAAAACATAAATTTTGGAAACTCGAAACCAGAATTTTAAGGGTTTTCTAAACAGATTTCGGTAATAAGCTTACACGTTTTGATTTCGAGATATTTAAAACTGTTGGTGCATGCGTATGTCGACTTTGTCTTGTATCGAGTCTTGTACTAAGAATGTTAGATCAGGGCACGTAGTTCGAGAATATAAGTAATTCCGCTTAAGAGGGTAATTCCGTTTGAATTGAACATGCTTGTAATTCAGTACGGAATTAGATTCCGCTTGGAATCTAATTTCGTTTGGAACCTGTTCAAGCGGAATTAGAACCCTATATATACCCCTTCAAGCGAAATCATTTGTAACTTTTCCGGTCAGAGCAACGAAGTGCTGCCGAAGTGTCGTCTCGCAGTAAATTGTTATTAAATCAATCATACGACAGTTTAAAGTGATAAATCTTGCTGAATTGACCTCAGTACGACTGTTTCCGCCTTTCGTACTAAGCATAAACTCTTCTGATCGACTCGTTCGGGTCTGAAAACGATCCTACAAGTGGTATCAGAGCTCAGGAAGAAGAGTTCTTACCAATTCAGCTGAAAATTCTGATTTCTACACCTTCTTTTTCAAAATTAACAATTTTTCACGGTTAAAATCGGCTAAAATTATCACAGAATGTGAGCAATACTCTTTTAACAAAGCCTTGAGAGTTTCAGACTTAAAATCGATCTAAAATTGATAAAACTTGTAATTTCGTTTCAAAATCAGCGCGAGTATGATGACATCAGCAGCATTTCAAACGGAATTAGCTCTTAATTCCGCTTGAAACTGGTATTCCGCTTGAAATATTATCACGGCCCCAGCCCCGGTTTGACCCGGTCAGGAGCCGCGGGACAGGAACCCGTGGTATTTGATTAATGCGACAGCGGAAGATTTTAACAGGATCTTTTAAAAACTTGAAATGCCCGATTATTTTATTTCATAATTCGGGATAAACCCCGTAATTTACAATAGAGGAATTTTACTAGGAAACTCCCTGATTTATTAAAACATGTTTATTCAGTTTAACTGAGCCACCTCTTCAAGCTTGTTAGTGCTCCGTAGCACGTTTTCCTTGATTTACAGCAGGTCGCCTGAAACATGTTTTAAAAATATTTTGTCAGCGGGGAAATACTGGTGAATCATTCATTTTGGAAAAATGACACATAGTTATGAATTACAGCATAAGAGCGATTACAATGGCTTTTATCTTATTTTTATCTGGTGCCGTGTCACCTGGTGACGATGGTCATACCACTATTGGGTCTTTCCCCAAGTAGTGGCGTTTATCACTGTTAGGATTTATTAGCCTAACCCGTGAGAAATTAGTAATGTGCACAATACCCCACTAGCTAGTGATTTAAGATAACCACGACTTAATCCCTGTAATTATAACCTTTAAAAATGGAGTATTGTAAAATATTTGATAAAAAGAGAATGACTCACATTGCAGATTTATACGGGCTGAGTTTAGCCTACTGATTAGCCTGATAACCTAATTTAAATAACAATGCACATGAACGAGGTCAGTAACTAATACAACATTTACGATAACTCACGAGATTAAACCCTCATGACAAATGACAAAGTGCAATACTTAAACATCCATCGAATTCACGACGAATGACAAAGTATAAACCCAATTTGAGCATCACTTAAACATTCATCGGATAGTTTCAATCGATCGGACATTGAATCGTAGCAGCGATCGAGTTAATACCAGGTATCGTAGCAGCGCCTCGCTATAATAATTGAAATTTCGACTTTGGAGCAGTAATAATTCGTTTTCGAATTGAAATTTTGACACAGAATGATAGCTCGAGACGAAAGCTATTTATAGGTGAAAAATAGGCCTGTCGCGGCCCGCGTGAGCCTCTGTCCGATCTTTACGCGGCCCGCGTAACCACCTAGTCTACGCGTAGGTTGGATTGGTCACGAGTAGGCTTGCCAGCTGGTCAACACGTGGCTCGGGAATGCTTATCCAGTCAACCTACATATTGACGCGTCCAGTGGTGTTTCAGGGGTTCGGGTTTTCACTTATGGGTCAAATTGGGACATTTTTGAGAGTCCTTACATCCTCCCCACCTTATTTAAAATCTCGTCCTCGAGATTTACTGGAACAAGTGAGTATGCTTTCGCTTCATCTCTGATTCTAGTTCCCAAGTGTATTCGGGTCCTCTTTTTGAATCCCATTTGACTTTGACTAGCACTAATCGTTTATGCTTGAGAAACTTGATCTTTCGATCTTCTATTTACAGTGGCTTCTCTACGAACTTTAACTTTTCATTTACCTCTACATCTTGAAGAGGTACTACCAATGATTCGTCGGATAGACATTTCTTGAGATTGGATACATGAAATACATCATGTACTCCAGCTAACTCTTCTGGTAGTTGTAAGCGATAGGCAACTGGTCCTATATGTTGGATCACTGAAAATGGTCCTACGTACCTTGGACTTAGCTTTCCTTTCTTACCGAACCGTACTACTCCTTTCCAAGGAGAAACTTTCAAAAGTACCTTATCTCCGACTTGAAATTCTAGTGGCTTACGTCGATTATAGGCATAACTCTTCTAACGATCTCGAGAAGTCTTTAGTCTTTCCTTGATTTGAGTAATCTTGTCGGTAGTTTCTTGTACTATTTCAGGACCTGATAATTGACTTTCTCCTATTTTTTCCCAGCAAACTGGAGTTCTGCACTTTCGTCCATACAGTGCTTCGAATGGGGCAGCTTCAATGCTTGTATGATAACTATTGTTATAGGAGAATTCAATTAAGGGTAGGTGATTATCCCAGTTTCCACCAAAATCTATTATTCATGCTCGAAGCATGTCTTCCAGGGTTTGTATCGTCCTTTCACTTTGCCCGTCTGTTTGAGGATGATATGACGTGCTCAAGTTCAGTTTAGTCCCCATGGCTTCTTGGAAACTTGTCCGGAAATGGGAAGTGAAACGACTATCTCTATCCGATACAATGGAGAGTGGAACTCCATGTAAGGATACTACTTTGTCTACATACAACTTGGCTAACCTTTCCATGCTAAAGGTTTCTTTCATGGGTAGAAAATGAGCTGACTTGGTTAATCGATCCACAATTACCCAAATCGCATCATTCCCTTTTCTAGTTTTGGGTAACTTTGTAACAAAGTCCATTGTTATGAGCTCCCATTTCCATACAGGCATTTCTAATTGTTGAAGTAGACCCGAAAGTTTCTGGTGTTCTGCCTTAACTTGTGAACAAGTAAGACACTTAGAAACATATCTAGCTATATCCTTTTTCATACCTATCCACCAGAAATTATTCTTTAAATCTTGGTACATTTTATTGTTACCAGGATGCATGGTATACCTAGATTTATGAGCTTCTTCTAAAATCTTATCTCTTAATTCCCCTTGTTTAGGTACCCAAATCCTTTTCTTATGGAATTTCCAAATTCCATCATTTCCTTGCTCTAATTCTTTTATTCGTCCTTTCATTCCTTCAGCATCGTCCTTGATTGCTATTTCTTGAACCTTCTTTAGTTTTTCCATTAAATCTAACTGTAGATTTAATCTGAGAGCATGAACCCGTCGTTGTTTCTCATGATACTTACGACTTAAGGCATCTGCAACTACATTTGCCTTTCCTTCATGATACTGAATATCACAGTTGTAGTCGCTTAGTATTTCCATCCATCTCCTTTGTCTCATGTTTAATTCTTTTTGCCCAAATATGTACCTTAAACTTTTATGATCCGTATAGACAGTAAACTTACTTCCATACAGATAATGTATCCAAATTTTAAGGGCAAAAATTATGGCTCCTAATTCTAAGTCATGAGTCGTATAGTTTTCCTCGTGCTTTTTCAATTGTCTTGAAGCATACGCAATTACCTTCTTGCGTTGCATTAGCACACATCCTAATCCTAGCTTAGAAACATCACAGTATACTTCAAAATCTTCAGTTCCTTCTGGTTAGGCTAGAATTGGGGCATTAGTTAACTTTTGCTTTAAAATCTTAAAGGCTTCTTCTTGCCTAGGTCCCCATTCAAACTTAACTGCTTTACAGGTTAGCTTAGTTAATGGTACAGCTATCTTGGAAAAATCCTTAATAAACCGTCTATATTATCCGGCTAACCCTAGAAAACTTCTAATTTCCATAGCTGACTGCGGGACCTTCCGTTTGGTAATTGCTTCTATTTTAGCAGGGTCTACGCGAATACCTTTGTGATTCACCATGTGTCCTAGAAATTGCACTTCCTGTAACCAAAATTCACACTTCGAGAATTTGGCGTAAAGCTTTTCCTTTCTTAACAAGGTCAAAAGTGCATGCAGGTGCTGATAGTGTTCATCTTGGCTTTTGGAATAAATAAGTATATCGTCGATAAAGTCAATTACAAATTTATCCAAATACGGTTTACAGATCCTATTCATCATGTCTATAAATGCTGCAGGTGCATTTGTTAATCCGAAGGGCATGACTGTAAACTCGTAATGACCATACCTAGTTCTGAAAGCAGTTTTAGGTATGTCTTCTTCTTGTACCTTCAATTGATGATATCCAGAGCGTAAATCTATTTTAGAAAAATATCTAGCTCCTTGCAATTGATCGAAAATATCATCAATCCTAGGTAATGGGTATCGATTCTTAATTGTAACCTTATTTAGTTCTCTATAATCGATACACATTCACATCGAACCATCTTTCTTTTTCACAAACAACACTGGCGCTCCCCACGGGGATGAACTAGGTTGTATGAATCCTTTACTTAGTAATTCATCTAATTGTTTCTTCAATTCTAGCATTTCTGTGGGTACTAACCGATAAGGTGCTTTGGCTATTGGTGTAATTCCAGGAATTAGATGAATCCTAAATTCTACTTCCCTATCGGGTGGTAATCCCGGGAGTTCTTCTGGGAATACATCTGGGTATTCTGACACTACTGGAATTTCCTTAAGTTCCTTTCCCTTTGTGTTAATGATTACTGAAATCATATACACTGTTTCCTGCTTTCTTGAATAACTGGCCAATTTCATTACTGAAATAAATTTCAGTGGCTTTCGGGGCTTATCTCCTGTAATCACTACTAATTCTCCTGTGGGGGTATGAATTTCTACCGAATTTCTATCACAAAGGATTCGAGCATGGTTGGCTACTAACCAATCCATTCCTAACACGACATCGAATCCGGCTAATTTCATAGGTAACAAGTTTGCGGAAAATTTATGACCTAAGAGTTCTATCTTTTCTTCTCGTAAAATCTTATCTATGTGAACAGAATTCCCATTTGCTGTTTCGACTGTAAAAATCTGTCTAAGGTTAGTTAAGGGTAAATTAAGATCTTGGGAGAATGAAGTATTGATAAAACTTTGGTTTGCACCAGAGTCAGATAATACTTTTGCGTAAACGTTGTGGACCAGGAACGTACCAGCTATCACATCTGGAATGAGTTCTGCTTCTTGAGTGGTTAGTTGGAATGCTCTTACGTTCTTCTTTGTAGCTCCTTCTGCAGGTTTAGCTTTGTTGTCAGCTGGTTTAACTAATTTCAGGCAATTTGGCCTGAAATGTCCAGCTTCTCCACAGTTGTAGCAAACCGTTGATTTCTTCTTCCTGCAGTCTTCCTCTTGGTGTCCTGGAATTTTGCAAAAATTGCAATTATCCCTTGCATCTTCCAAAATGCTTTCTTTTGCAGGAATTGCAAAATGGAACAGTGGAAGATTGTCCAGCTCCTTTTCTCTTGAAACTACTACGGTTACCCACACAGAATCCTTGGGTAATCTTTTGGGCTACTTCCTTTTTCCGGTTTTCTTCACTTGTGCGTACCAGTTCATCAGTTAGGGTGTTAGCTAATTCTACCGCATCGTCAATAGTGCGAGGTCTCGCAGCTTTAACGATATTACGGATTTCGCTAATCAATCCCCAAATATAGCGGGAAATAAGCACCGGTTCTGGCGAAGCCAGTGTTGGTACCACTCTAGCATATTCGAAGAATGTCGAAGTATACCCTCGACAATCTACACCCATCATTCGATGGTTCAGGAACTTATTTGCCATTTGTTCCTTTTCATATTCGGGACAAAATTTTCTTTCCATTAGCTGTTTAAATTCTTCCCAACTCATGGCATAGGCCATTTTTCTTCCTTTTGCTTGAAGTACCGTATTCCACCATTCTAGTGCCCCTTCTTTGAAAAGATGCGACGCATACATGACTTTGTCTTCCTCAGCACATTTACTTATCATAAGTACTGCTTCGGTTTTCTCCAACCAACGCAGTGCTGTAGTTGCCCCTTCATTTCCTGCAAATTCAGCTGGTTTACAAGCAAGAAATTCTTTGTAAGTGCAACTAGGTGTTGCAGCTTTCATTTTCTTAGGGAGTGGGGCCTGTCATGTATCATTATCGTGATTAGTATGATTACTGCCTCCATTTACGCTATTACTGAAGCTATCTTCATGAGTACGTTTGCTAGGAATAATTTGTTGAGGTTCAACAGGTTTCTGGGCAGCAGCAAGGATTGCTGGAATAGCATTGGCTATTCCTTGAGCAACGATATTTTCTATATCTTGCCTAGTCATGAATTGATTCTCCTGGTGTTGCTCAGATTGGTTAACCTCGATAACTGGTTCATTATTAGCGTTTTCCATCTGATAATTAATATATATAATTTATCAGTATAGAATAAATAACAATTATACACAAAATAATCATACAAATTTCACAACACACATATATTTCCAAAATTATCGATTTCTCGATTTCCCTTTTTATATATTATATTATGCATCATTACACACCGTTTATCTTACAAAGGTTTTATTCGTAGGTTATTTTACAGACTTATTTTATTATTACTATTACTATTATACAATCACAGTTTCACCACCATCCTATCCCTGGGTACTTTAGAAGCGATGTTCCCTCTCGTCGTACTTCCAGGAGATCTGTTCTCCTACCTCCCAAATCCTATTTCATGCACCTATCAGTTTCTCGCCAAAATGGCGGAGTTCAGCTAAATTTCATTACTCATTGGTGGGTTTGGTATAGGTTCTGGGTCAAACTGAGGGAAAAATGTATAAGGGTTATTTAGGAGGTTTTGAAACTGCCAGTCGTTGGCCCACCACTCGTCCATTTCTCCTAAAGGTTGGGTATGGATTAAAGGTTCTGGGATGGCTGGTTCCAAATTTATTGGAAGTTGAGTTTCAGCAGGATAAGGGTAGAGGTTGGTGTTGACAGGTCTAATGATATCACAGCTTGCCAATATGCGATCTAATTCTTCATGTGATGGCAACTCCTCGACTTGCTTAGAAATTTCCCCAATTTCCATTTTCGTTGGTCTAGAACCTTCCCACATCTCGATCCCTTTTCCTTTATCCATGGAATTCTCTATTTTGGGAATTTTCCTAGTCGCTGGTTTTCTCCTGCGTACACGTCTCCGACCTACAAATCTTCTTCTTTTCTTAGGCTTTGGTTTCTCCGGAGGTGGAGCTTGAAATTCCATAGGTTCTTCTACATTGGCTATGTAACCGGTGAAGTCATTGGAAACTTCTATTTTCACCGGATAAAGATTGAGATTCTGAAGGGCTTCAGATAACTCATTCATGTTGTTTAGCATATAAAAATGCATAAAATGCTAAGTTAAAATTTTAAAATAAAATTTCACAGAAAATATTCAAGTATTTATTGCATATCGTGTGACTTAATTTAATACAAAGGACAACTGAAAATTAAAACATACTAGGGTTTATTGTAAACTTATTTATTTACTGGGTAAAATTTTCTTTTGGAGTTTCTGGCTTGTAGATGATATGGGTGCTAATACTGGGTCAGGGTATTTAAATGTTAGCATTTACTGCTACAGTTTCTAACATATAGAGATCTGCCCATTTTTCATCTAATTTGTCTTCCCATGGTGGATTACAGCCTAATTCCTGGGTTTCTTGATTAACCCTCACTTCTTTTGGTTGTGATTTCTTTATTTTCTCTTGACTTTTCCTAATAATCAAAGTTCTTTTATTGGGAGAAAGTGGTTCTTCATAATGTGCTTTACGAACAAATATTCCTTCCTCAATATCTGTTGAGTATTTTGAGGAATTTGATTGGGATGAACTTCCCTTATCTTTTGTTGAACTATCTAATTTAAGATAGATGTTTGAAAGCTTTTGCTTACCCATAATGTAACTAACAATTAGTCAGTTAACAAAACACATAATCATAATAAGGAAATCAGGAAAAATTAAGTATATTTGAATACTTAATAGGCTTAAATCAGTGGCTCTGATACCACCTTTTCCTGTCACGGACCCAGCCCCGGTTTGACCCGGTCAGGAGCCGTGGGACAGGAACCCGTGGTATTTGATTGATGCAACAGCGGAAGATTTTAACAGGATCTTTTAAAAACTTGAAATGCCTGATTAATTTATTTCATAATTCTGGATAAACCCCGTAATTTACAATAGAGGAATTTTACTAGGAAATTCCCTGATTTATTAAAACATGTTTATTCATTTTAACTGAGCCACCTCTTCAAGCTTGTTAGTGCACCGTAGCACGTTTTCCTTGATTTACAGCAGGTCGCCTGAAACATGTTTTACAAATATTTTGTCAGCGGGGAAATACTGGTGAATCATTCATTTTGGCAAAATGACACATAGTTATGAATTACAGCATAAGAGCGATTACAATGGCTTTTATCTTATTTTTATCTGGCGTCGTGTCATCTGGTGACGATGGTCATACCACTATTGGGTCTTTCCCCAAGTAGTGACGTTTATCACTGTTAGGATTTATTAGCCTAACCCGTGAGAAATTAGTAATGTGCACAATACCCCACTAGCCTGTGATTTAAGATAACCACGACTTAATCCTTGTAATTATAACCTTTGAAAATGGAGTATTGTAAAATATTTGATAAAAAGATAATGACTCACATTGCAAATTTATACGGGCAGAGTTTAGCCTACTGATTAGCCTGATAACCTAATTTAAATAACAACGCACACTAACGAGGTCAGTAACTAATACAGCATTTACGATAACTCACGAGATTAAACCCTCACGACAAATGACAAAGTGCAATACTTAAACATCCATCGAATTCACGATGAATGACAAAGTATAAACCCAATTTGAGCAGCACTTAAACATTCATCAGATAGTTTCAATCGATCGGACATTGAATCGTAGCAGCGATCGAGTTAATACCCGGTATCGTAGCAGCGCCTCGCTATAATAATTGAAATTTCGACTTTGGAGCAGTAAGAATTCGTTTTCGAATTGAAATTTTGACACAGAATGATAGCTCGAGACCAAAGCTATTTATAGGTGAAAAATAGGTCTGTCGCGGCCCGCGTGAGCCTCTGGCCGATCTTTACGCGGCCCGCGTAACCACCTAGTCTACGCGTAGGTTGGATTGGTCACGAGTAGGCTTGCCAGCTGGTCAACACGTGGCTCGGGAATGCTTATCCAATCAACCCACATATTGACGCGGCCCGCGTAAGGCTAAGCTAACCCTTACGCGGCCCGCCTGAAACCCACTAATTCCAATTTCTTAGTCTTTCATGTACAGTGGTGTTTCAGGGGTTCGGGTTTTCACTTATGGGTCAAATTGGGACAATTTTGAGAGTCCTTACAAATATCATCCTGATTCCGCTTGAAACTTGCTTTTCCGCATCAAAGGTGTAATCCCGTTTGAGTGATTCCATTTGAATCATTAATTCCGCTTCAAAATCCTTATTCCGTTTGAAAAAGTGCAACCTCAAACGAAATTAGGGTAATTTCGTTCCAAAGTTAATTCCGTTTGAAAGGAATCTCGTTTGAAAGATAATTTCGTTTGAACAGGACTGCTTTGTGAACTTTGAAAATCCGAAACATGGAAAAGGAATTTTACAATGCATTTGCTACACCGGTTACCCCGATTACTCCTGCACAGAACACAATGTTGGAAAACGAAACAGGGACTATGCAAAAACCGCCTAAGCTCATGAACATTGAGGAGTATAAAGGTTGGGAAGGACGTTTTGAAAACTGGGTACAAGCAAATTTTTTGGATGCTTAGGAATGTGTTAAAACGAAATTTGTTAGGCCGATGACTGATGATGAGGAGGTTATTTCAATAAAAGACCTTAGTGTTGTAGATAGAAAGAAATACAAAGATGAGAAAATGATGTTAAGTCTACTACAACAAGCTGTGAAAGAAGATATCTTGGTTTTATTGCAACACAATGGAACTTCTTATTCAATATGGAAAGCATTAAGATCGAAGTTTGTTGGAAGCCAAGAGATGGTCAAGAACAAAAAATCACTTTTGAAGAAAGAATTTGATCTATTTTGTGGTTTGAGAACTGAGAGTACCAAGCAGATCATTGAAAGATACTGTAATTTGTTAGCCAACATGAAGAGATTGAGCATCGACAAAGATAATGAAGAGTTGATCGAAAAATTGGCTGATGCATTGCCACACGAGACTTGGGGCACATATCTCATGATGCTAAGGAACAAGAAAGGTTTTAGCAGTCTGACATTGAGCAAGTTCATAGAAAAGATTGAGGCTCAAGAGATGGAACAGAGAAAGATCTCAAGAATGAAAGATTTTGATGGTGAACAAGACATTGGGCTTTATTACAAAGCAGGGTTGAATGACAAAACTACCAACATGTCACCAAAGGTTGAGACTGCATTCAATGTAAAGAGTTCATCAAGAAGTTCATCCAAAGGATCAAATAGCAACACAAGTTTTTCATCATATCCATCTTTTGATCCGAACATTTCAACAACAAAGAATGGCAAGAAGTTACAATGCAACATTGTATTGAATCTTGAGAATGATCAGGATTATTCTGAAGAAGTTGCAAAAAGTCATATGTCTTTGTTGGGAACCGTGTTAGAATCCTATGGAAGTTTAGTAGCAGGTCGGATCGGGAATCCAATGCTTACAAAAGAGGATTTCGATCAGATTGACGCTGAAGAGATGGAATTGATGGATATAAAATGGTGTTTGGCTAGTGTGTTGAGGCGAGCTGAGAAATTCAAACAGATCACAGGAAGAGATGACTTCCGTGATGCATGTGTTTCTAATTTAGGTTTTGATAAATCTAAAGTCACTTGTTTTCGTTGCAGGGGAAAAGGACACTTCAAGAGAGAGTGCAAAAAAAGCGAAGCAAGTGGAGCTCAAAATCCGTTCATCAACAACAATGATTACTATCGGAAATCGATTTATCATCAAGTTGCTCAACAACAACAAGAACCATAAGCGGCACATGGTAGGAAAGTAATCGAGGAATCATCAAAGAGAGATGGTATGGTGAATCAAGAAGATCAGAAATCATCGAAAGGATTCAGTTGGGACAAGTATATTTCAGCTGATAATAAAGCATGCCTGATAAATCAAGATGATGAAAAGTTACCAGAAGGATTTAACTGGGAAGGTTTTAGTTGGGATGATTATGATCCAAAAAAAATTTCACATCACAAAGCTTTTGTCGCTCGAGTTGAAGAAGATAGTGATGATGATAAAGAGTATTATGCAAGAAGAATGGCAGCTCATTTGAAAATGATGGCAGAAAGTGATAGTGAAGACGAAAAAGCTAAAAAGAAAAAGAAAAAGGTCAAAACACCAGTCAGCAGTGATGATGAAGAGGTTCGTGTGATAAGGAAAAAGGTGAAAGACATTCCAGAGTTCAAAGTTGAAGAAGAAGCTAATGCACAAAAAGTTGTTGTGATATGTGAAAACTGTGAAACAGTAAAGAAGCAGAACAGTACTTTGATTCACAACATGAACCGATTGAAAGAGTCTTTTGATGTTCTGAACAAAGCCATGAATCAATACAATCTAACAAGCGACAGCCATGAAAACACTTCAAGGAGCTCTTATGATAAAGCAGAAAAGTGTTAACAGTTACATTGAAAAATGTGCTGTGCTTGAGCAGAAACTGGAAACACAAAGGATTGAAACAGAAAGAGTTAATCATTTGTTAAAAAGTTACTCATGTACTTCTTATGCCATTGATAGGATTTATCCTACTGTGGAAGGCATGAAGGCTTTTGAAGATGTTGAAGTAACTGAAGAACAGAAGGTATCTGAAGAACAGAAGGTATCTGAAGAAAAGACTTCTAAAAAGAAGAAAGAAAAGAAGAAGGATACTGAAGTGAAAGATTCTGGTAAGAAACACAGTGCCAGTTACAACAAGTGTCCACCTCCGCTTGAAAATGGATATTCGCCAAGAAATCCAAATTCAGAAAGAGTCAAAAAGGCAACCAACTTACAGTGGGAGTCGGAGTCTTCAGTTAACCTGCAAGAAAATATTGATGTTACGTTTACATCGTCTAACACTGATCAACAATCTCAATTGATGAAGAAAGTCGTGGATCATGTGTTAGATAACGATGAAACTGAGGAGTCAAAGTCGGAGTCTTTGTCAGAGTCAAAGTCTGAGTCCAGCACTCCGAGTCAAACCGTCAAACAGGGCAAAAAAGTTTACAATAAAGAATTCCTGCTATCAAAATCTAATTTGAATGATGAAACATTTAAAGTGGCTTATACTTTGAATGATTCTGACAAATTATATTCTGATGAGGAATTTCCAATAAGAGGTGTTAAAACTGAAATGATTAAAAAGGTTTTCAAACTAACAGAAATTAATATTTCTGAAATAAAAGATGTAAATCTTAATGATAAACCTAAAAAGTACACCTCAAGAGTTCAACAACGCTTAAACAAGAAAAAAGGTTATAGTTCTGGTTCTGGTTTTCAAAAGAAATCAAACCATAACGGTAATTTCAAAAAGAAAGGACTTGGTTTTATTCCACCAGAAAATCATAAAAATGAAAAATATGTTCGAGACTTTAAATAAAAAATGGTATTTGTTTCAGGTACATCTTCTGAAGAAGAGAAAGAAAATCTTTTCAGAAATCAGTCAAACAGAGAATTCCTTGTGAAGAAGCAAGAAGAGATGAAGAATGCTGGTCAGAAGAAGGAAACTCGAACCTGTTTTAAATGTGGAAAAAGTGGTCATATTGCCATGAACTGTTCACAGGCAAAACAAATCAAACAGGGAGTTTCTAAACTGAAAGATAAAGAGGTTGTGTTTGAACCACCAATTGAGAGAACTAAACTTTTCAAAAATTCAACTTTTGAGATTGGTGAATGTTCAAACAGGTTTTACAAGAAAAGAGCAAACCTTGACAACCAGAAATGGGTTGTTAAGAAGTCTGATGATAGTTCTAGCAATGATTCTGATTCGTCAAAATCAGAGGAGCTATTGTCTGGCAATGAATCTGATTCCACAAAGTTAGAGGAGCCACAAATTGGGGTTAAAAGTGAGAATTCAGTTCCTTCAATGGATGATGCAAATCTTCCACCATTGAGGGCTGAAAATTTTAAACAAAAAGTTGGTAAAGTTAAAATTTCTAATCAATTTTTCTCTGAAAAGAAAGAATTTGATGTTGAAAATGCTTTTAATTCCAAAGTGAAACATATTTTTGGAAAAATGGTTGAAGGGAAGGTAAAGGGAGTAAAAGAATTTTATGAGAAGAAAATGAAGAAACCAGGTAAGGTTGTTTCATCTCAGGTTTGTGACTGGGATGGAACCTATTATGAACAGTAAAAATCTGACTTGCCGGAGCTTCCAAGTTGGTAATCGTGGAGCATGAATCTGCATCATTCTTATATTGTTTTTGAAAAAGTGAAAATTGTTCATTAGTATGACTTGCCGGAACTCCCATGTTGGTAAGTGAGGAGTAGGAATCGGCATCTTAAGAATTCAACCTACAAGTGGTATTGGTGGGTAAGCAATGTGGTTGAAAAAGAGGTTGTGATTTTATAAGTAGGTTAATCAAGGTCATTAGGTTGAACTTGATTGGACCAATATTACAAGTGGTATTTTGAAAAACAATGTGATGAACCCCTAATCTACAAAGTGGTTTATAAAATCAACAAAACTAATTTTCCGAAAAAAACATTTGATTAAAACAAACTTAAGTGTTTTGAAATCATAATGGGAAAATAGTTTGTTGTGAGGGGGAGTTCTGATTGTTTATGCAAAGTGGATGGCGAATTGAAGCGATTCGATATCAGTTGTCATTTTATCTGTATAGTTTGAATTTTAGGGGAAGTAAGAATTTTTAGAAAATCCAAAAACATTAGAAAATTTTGAAAATGTCAAAAACATGATAAAAATAAAAAATGAGTTTTGTTGTAGAAAAGAGGAAATGATAGTACATCAGTGGACTATCACAATATGCTAAAGAATTGGAAAGTTAAATGTGATAAACGGTCTCACTGATGATGTGCCAGTAGGTTTTTGCATATTTAGTAGATTGTGACGAGATATAAACCTAAATTCAAACTTGCGTATATCGTGGGGAACATCTCTCGGATATATGGGTAACCCCCGAAATCTTGTTTGAAAGGTCCCTCTTTCTGAGATACTAGGTCTTTATACTCAGTGATATCTGGGGTATTATCCCGGGACTTCTGATTTTGAGGAAGCAATGGCCTAGTCCCCGGAGAATACTTTACGCTTGCTTGAAATATAGCCTACCCTCAGCATAAAAAATGATAAAACATTGCAAAATGCAAATCATGTGCTGTTGAAGAAAAGATCCTCTAAAGGGGACACACCAAAAGTCGAAGCCGTCATCTCTCTGCTGAACGGAAGTTCTGACCTGAGCTCTCACGGCCTTCGCAATTTAACCCCTTACAGATATCATCTGTGGTATACTCACCTGTAAGACTGAATATTGGGATCTGGATACGGGAGTATATTCTGAGGTGGGACACGCGAATAAGTTTAAGTGCTTAAGACATTAATCTCGTATCTCGAAACAATTGAACTTTGTGTGAAAATTTAAATGGATCAGTATACTGACAATTTAAGTGAATTGTTTAGAACTTAAAATGTTTAAAGCTTAACGGTGTTGGTGATTTGTCTCAAAAACTGATATGATCCTCTTACACAAACTCACAAATATATTGTCTGTAAATATTTTTTTCTCTGCATTGCATTTCATATTCAAATTCAAAAAGATTTTCAGTGTGTTTTAGCATAAATTTTTGAAAATACAAAAAGATTTTCGACAACTGATGTTGGAGAGCTGATTTTCAAAATTCCAAGTGCTAGACATGATGAACAATTGGTTTGGGAAGTGTGTTTTTAAAGAAAAATGATATTTTTCAAGCGGTTCATCAAAGTTTATCATTGTAAAATCATTCATTGATTGAATAATTCCTGCAAGTGGTTCATCAAAGTTTATAAATGTTAAATCATTTTTAGAATTATATTTACAAGTGATTAGCAGAGTGTAAATTTGTCAAATTTAAAAATTTGTCAAATTTATTTTTAGGTAGAGATTGAGCAGGTAAGCCAGATTTCGATCCTGAGCAGGATTTGAGCCAGGTTACAATCTTGGAACTGCTGATACTGATGAACTTAAGGAATCAAGAGATCTGATCAAGAGAATTAGAAGATTCAAGAGCCAGATTGTGATTCTGGAATTGAAGATTAGATCAACATTCGAGGGGGAGATTTGCTAATAGAGAAAGGAGAGAGAATTGAGGATGATTTACATTGTAAGATACTTCAAAAGAGGAGCCCGAAGACGGATAAAGACTGAAGATGCGAAGACTCGACACTTAAGACTCGTCAACATTCGAGGGGGAGTCTGTTGGTGCATGCGTCTGTCGACTTCGTCTTGTATCAAGTCTTGTACTAAGAATGTTAGATCAGGGCACGTAGTTCGAGATATATGTAATTCCGTTTGAAGGATGTAATTCCGCTTGAAAGTTCAGCATGTAATTCCGTGCGGAATTAGATTCCGCTTGGAATTCTAATTCCGCTTGGAACACTTTCAAACGGAATTAGAACCCTATATATACCCCTTCAAGCGAAATCAGTTGTAATCTTTCCGGTTTGAGCCACGAAGTGCTGCCGAAGTGTTGTCTCGTTGTAAATCGTTTTCATATCAATCATACGGCTGTTTAAAGTGTATATCTTGCTGAATTCAGCTCAGTACGACTGTTTCCGCCTTTCGTATTGAGAAAAACTCTTCTGGTCGACTTGTTCGGGTCTGAAAACGATCCTACAAAAACAAATTCTTTTCCTTGAAACAGTGATCCTGAGTGGATCTTTATGACTCGAAACCGGCTGTTAGGTTTATTAAGTTATCAAAATTCCGTTTTCCAGATTTCTATCCCATAATTGATGGATACGAAAACAGAACTGACTAATCAACATATGCTCTGATACCACATGTTGATCGGTTCGGTTTAAACATAAGGGAAAACATGAATAAATAACATACATTTGATTGCATCAATACAGGCCAGCAGAGAATCCAGATGGAGAAGCAGCAACAGTGTTTGACATGATTGTCAGCTTGATCTGGTTCCTCCTTAGGGTGCAATCTAATGATGGTGATGATGAGAAACCGACAAGGGAATCGGTTATGGAGAGGAGGTCGATTGATGTTATGAGAGTAATTAGGTTGTCTAACCTTGAAACCTCTACATTAGTCTCCTTATATATGCACCCAGGAGGAAACCCTAATTAGTTAATAAGGGTAATTAGGCCCATCAACAATTACCAACTAATTATTTAATAGGATTGTTATATATTTTGATCCATATATTGTAAATGATTATAATGGCTACTAGATTAAATATAACATAAAATATATTTATCTTACATGTGGAACCGATCTGTATCTTGGCTGGGCAATCCAGATGACAATTGTCGTGTTTGGAGATTCTCTCTGAAGTTTGATGAATACTTTGCAAGTGCGATTGTAGCCATGGTGGATTTGGGCAAAAAAACAAGTTCTATTGCAACATATCTGAGCCTTTGTTCCATAACAGATGCAAAATTATACTTGATCATGTGGATTTCGGGAAAGCATAACGTTTTTAATTACGATTGTGGAGTGTTTCATTAACATACTAATTATATAACTTAATTTACTGCAGTTTGGTCAGGTTGGTGCAAGCATGGTCCATGGGATAAGTTGTTTAAATTTTTCATGGTCCAAGTGTTGCAGCTTGGCTTCGGCAATTTTTCTAAACTATAGTTTGGTGTCAGTCCACATTCTGTATTTGTTTCTTGCTTTTTTTTCCCTTGTATTTTGTTTTCCTTCAGCTCCCTGCATTAACTTTTTTCGCATGGTTTTCAATAATAAGGTTGTTTAAAAAAATAATACGTAATTATACTAAACAAGGTTTAACTTTCCTATGTCTAAATATTGAGCTTGGCTTTACATGGTTTAAAATAATACGTATATAATACTAGGTTATTAGCCCATGTAGTACAGGAGGTGAATAAATTAACACAAGTGTAACAATATTTAATGAATTAAATTATAGAGTAAATTACTTTTTGAGTCCTTGTGTTTTAGTGGTTTTAACCATTTGAGTCCAAAATCAAAATATTTAACGTCCTGAGTCCCTAGACGTTTTTTATAACCATTTGAGTCCTTTTGAGTCCAAATTTTAACCTTTTGAGTCCAATTTTTTTTTAACAAAAGTGGACTCAAACCGTTATAAAATGAACAAACTTGGACTCAAAAAGTTATAAAATAAATGGATAGGTACTCAGAGCGTTAAACTTTTTGATTTTAGACTTAAGTAATTAAAACCACTAAAACACAGGGATGTAAAAAGTAATTTACTCTAAATTATATATTGTTAAATAAGAAGAAAACTTAACTAGATAGATGCATTCAGATGAACTATGGAATTCAAGCCCCAAGACAATGTCATGTATAAAAAAAATATACATACCAACAACATTATATAACCTTACAAAAAGCAACTTGTGTTGTCTCTCTAGAATGAAAAGTTGTGACTTTTAAAAAACCACACATATATCCAATGATTTGGATGTAGACACAATGGTTTAGATGTAGACACAATGGTTTGGATGAAAGGTTTTAAATATATCACACCCCTTCATAAAAGTCACAACCTTTCAAACTACTTTTAAATATATCACACCACTTACAAAAAAGTCACAAGTTTTAAATATATCACAACCGTTACAAAAAGTCACAACTTTTAAATATATCACACCTTTTCAAAAAGTCACACCCCTTTAAACTACTTTTAAATATATCACGTCTCTTACAATAAAAAAACCCCTCTTATATATACATATGAAAAGTCACAACACTTCAAATTAATTTTAAATATATCACACCTCTTACAAAAAGTCACAACTCTTAAATATATCACACTCCTTCAAAAAGGCTCAAACATTTAAACTACTTTTAAATATATTACGCCCGTTACAAAACTCGCAATCGTTCATATATATATACACACACACAAATGCAATAAAATTTCCTATGAAATGAGTGACTATGTATATATAAATTATCGTGCATTAAGTAATTTACTCTAAATATTAATTAAATATGATACATTATAATATTATAACTAAAATTCAAATACATAATTTAATACACCACATTCTTATTTTTGTTGATGCATCCAATTAATCAAAAGCTGAGAATTTTTTTTTCAACCGACATGCACAATAAATGATGTAACAATATTTTCTTCAAACGGTGCATAACTTTTTTGCAACTAACATATTTAGAATGAAAAAATGTATATAGTAATTAAATTACCAACACTTTCGTTAAATGGTGCATCACTTATTGTTATATTTTTTGCAACCGACATGCATATCAAATGATGTATATGATAATTAATTCACCAACACTTGCTTCAAACGGTGCGTCACTTTTTTTTTTGGTTTTTTTGCAATTGACTAACATAATTCGCGACTATTTAGAATGAAAGTCGCAACTCTGATCTAAACCACAGATGGCATCGTCTTCAAATACCATCTTGCTTAGAGAACAAAATCAAAGAATTTTCTCTTCCATCTGACATAGTAATAATAAACATTCATGATCAACATCCCGTCGCGCGCACGAGTAGTGTCAACTTGTTAAAACAAAACTTAATTAGATGCATTCAAATGAACCCATACGATGAGTCCCATTTATTAAACGTATATTTCACGAATCAGTTTGACACCATCAGATAAAAGAATTCCTATCAAGTTTCAACGACGACAGTTCCCCTTATCTGTATGTCTCGCAATAACTATAAACAAAAGTCATTGTATCTCAAATATCCACTTTTCTCACATGGTCAACTTTATGTTGCATTATCAAGAGTTAAAAGCAGAGTCGGTGTGAAGTTGCTTATACTAGATAAAGATGAGAATGTGACAAATAAAACAACTAATGTGGTTTACAAAGAAGTTTTTTCTGGGATTTAAATAATTTTGTTTTTTTTTTGTCTTCTAATGTATGTGTTTTTACATAATATTAAATTTGAACATAAATAATTGATTTTTGATTGAAGCCACGTTTAACGCGGACATTAGCCTAATTATAGATATGAAATAAGAAGAAATATTGGTTAAAAGCAACTTCCTAATCACATGGAAAAGGAAATATTGGTTAAAAGCAACTTCCTAATCACATGGACATGAATACCTTGAAAAATGATAGGTACTAAAGAACAATGTTCCATACCTAATTGGGTTGAGCAATATGACAAGTAAAATGTAAAACGAGATTAAAGTTATATATGTTGTTTTTATGTTGGGACTGGGAATTCCAATGAAGGTTGGCGTGACACATTTATGACGGTAGATTTCATGTATTTACATATTATATGCAATTTAAATATTTTTTGGCTCATCTTATTTTGATATCCTAAAAATCTTATTTGTATCTTTTTCACTCTATCTATATATATATATATATAATAGGTTAGAACCTCGTGTATTACACGGGTCAAATAAATGTAATTTTATATACTAAATATAAAAGAAGTTATATCTTTAAAACCCCTCGTGTATTGTATTTGTTGAATAAATCTTATTTTATATACCAAATAATTAAAAACTTATATATCTTTAAAAACTTTGTGTGTTGTATGGGTTAAGTAAATGTAATTGTGTATAGTTAGTAATAAAAAAGTTATACCCTTAAAAAACCACGTGTAATACACGTGGTTGAACAAATCTAATTTTATATACTAAATAATAAAAATGTTATATCTTTAAAAATACTAACGGATATACTCGATGGATATGGTGATAATTAACTTTCATGTAGTGTTTACTTATTATAACCATGGTTGTAAAAGTCCCGCCTAGGCCCCGATTACTCTCCGAGTACTCGCTACAAGGTCGGTTGCCGAGGCCCGAGTATTGTTCGCCTAGACCAATTACTCCCCGAGTAATCTCCGCCTAAACCGAGTACTTCCTGAGTACTCCTGAGTACTCTCAAATCCGACTAGGGAGCGCCTAGCGACTTTTGCAACCATGATTATAACATTTTACTTTGTTTTGTTGTTTATTATTAGATTAGAAACTTGTGTGTATTACACAAGTTATAATATTTTACTCTATTTTTATATATTTATTAACAGGTTAGAAACTTATGTGTTACACGTGGTTGAATCAATGAAATATAATGATGATAATATTGTAAGTGTTTTTAAGAAATAAATTATAAGACAAATCTAATTTTATATACTACATAATAAAAGAAAGTTATACCTTTAAAAGTACTAACAGATGTATTTGATATGCGATGAATATGGTGATAATTAACTTTCATGTATTGTTTACTTATTCAAACATTTTACTTTTTTTTTGTTATTATTAGCTTATAAGCTTATGTATTACACAGATTATAATATTTTACTTTACTTTTATTTATCTACTAAATGTTAGAAACTTATGTGTTACTCGTGGTTGAATCAGTGAAATAGAATGACGATAATATTGTAGGTGTTTTTAAGAAATAAATTATAAGTTAGTGATGTTGTGGCTAAATAATTATAAGAGTAAATTTTCAAATCGTCATTGAGGTTTGGGCATTTTTGCAATTTTCATCCAAAACAACTTTTTTAATACCCCATAGTACTTTACTTTTGTGATTTTTTGCCATTTTCATCCAAACGTCTATTTTGTTTTATTTTTTCTATCAAACATTTGGATGAAAATGGCAACACATCCCAAATCTCAGGGATGATTTCGGCAAAAAAAGTCAGACGTTTAGATTAAAATAACAAAAAAATCCCAAAAGTAAAGGACTATATGATATAAAAAAGTTATTTTGGATGAAAATGACAAACATACCCAAAACTCAGAGACGATTTTGACAATTTACTCTAATTATAAATACTATGTATATTAATGATATAATAAATACTTTGATATAAATATTATATTAGAAAATAGGAAAAAATCATCATAGTATAAAGAATATATTTTTTTTTTTTGGTAAAGGGTTACCCCGGTGAAGTATAAAGAATATTAGATATCCTAAAAAAACATATAATATATATATAAGTATAAATTTATATGGTTAACTGTTGTTATATATCGAAGGATCTATATCTATATTAGTATTAACTTTAACTATTATATATCCAAGGATCTATAGTGTTGTTATATATCGAAGGATCTATATCTATATTAGTATTAACTTTAACTATTATATATCCAAGGATCTATAGTATTAACTTTCACTATATACGATAATAAACGGATTTAATTTTATTATAATCAGTGTTGTAAAAGTCGCTAGGCGGTCCCTAGTCGGCCGACTAGGGAGTAATCGGAGTACTCGGAGAGTACTCGGGGAGTACGCGGACATGGTAAATATAAAGAAAATTAATTGTTATATATTATTTATGTGTTAAAATAAGCGTAATTCATGTCAACTGAGTATAATTTAAAATGAAACATGTTTAAAGTTCAAATATTCTGAATACAAGTCCGACTAGTCAGAGTACAAGGCCGAGTAGTCCGAGTACAAGGCCGAGTAGTCCGAGTACAAGGCCGAATAGGCCGATTTTGACCGAGTTTGACCGATTAAAAGTCAACAAACCACGTTGACCGCCTAGACCGACTAGGCCGACTACGTCCGACTAGGCGCCGACTAGGCCGACTAGGCACCGAGTACTCCCGAATAATCCCGAGGCCGAATAATTGTGACCGTCTAGGAGGAAGTCGCCTCGGAGGGGGTCCGAGGACCGAGTACTCGCCGAATACTCGGCCGAGTAATCCGACTTTTACAACACTGATTATAATAAAGCAAAGACATGATAAATAAATTTGAAAAATAAAATGGTAAAAAATAAAATATAATTCAACTAACTAATGGATGACTTTAACTTAATTAATCGTCATAATATCTTTTTATTTAGCCGGAAAAAAAATTGAGATTATCTCGTAGAGTGCCATGTGTCCTTTATATGGATTCTTTTAACTACAGAGACTGTTTGTGTAATAAATAAAACTTAAAAACTAACTTCAGTTAAAAAAAATTAACAGAAGTTCATTGAGTACCAACATGTTGATAGGTATGATTATTAGGGTGAGAGGGACACTCCACTCTTAGGGGAGTCCCCTCTCTTACGCACACCCAATCAGGTTATGCCACGTCAACTCCCCTCTTAAACTCACCTCACACCCCAATTTGATGGCGGCACTCCCCTCTTAGGTGACTTGTTTTTTTATTAAAAAAAAGGAAAATAATTGATTGGTTGAAAATGAGGGTGGCCCACCATCTCCTCTCTCCTTCATGCGGTGAAACAATACCGAAACCCTTCCCCGATTTGGGTCCCCGCGGTGACGGCGGCGGTGTTCCCGATCGGGGACTGGGGTCACCGATCCCCCTCCCCGCTTGTGCCCCGTACACCCTTATATACCAATTCTGTAGGTTGGATTATTATTTACCAACTGGTTAAAGGTTGGTTTATTAAATACCAATTTTCCTTGTTTTTTTTTAACTTTTTATTATTAATTACATTATATAGATGGTTGAATAAAGAATATGGATTAAATTAAGACTAATGGGTTCAATATGTTATAAGACTCGGTTAAAACCCCGTGTATTACACGGGTTTCATCAATAAATTACTAAATAGATCAAACATAACTCAAATAGATATGTCTATAAAAAAATGGTTGAAGTTGTCAAATGAGGCATACTTAGTCGACCCATACGAGCCATGAATGTAGATAAGATTAGGAGAACGATGTATGCGGGTATGATATTGCACAACATGATTCTTAAGGACGTCGGGCATACATTCTCACCAGTCCACATAAGGGATCCTTTAGTTCAACCCGTTTTGGACAATGATGCCCTTGGTGAGATTATGGATCCACATACGCATTTCCGACTTCGCATGATCTTGTGGCACATATTTCAATTCAAGATCTATCGTATCTTGAAGATTTAGACGAGGAATAGCTTATTTTTATTTTGTATTATGTTCTATAATTTATTTTTTTAGTTGGATTTTTTTTTATTTTGTAATCTATTTTATTTATCTGAATTTGATTTATGTTTATTTGGTATTTAATTATTTAATTTATTTAATGTTAAAAAAATTTGAGGATACTTTAGGCTATGTTTCTCCAGTGTTTGTGGTTTTAAGGTGTATCTTCCCCAACTATAATAGAAAAAAATATAATAAAATATGTTAGAACATATGATAAAAACTATGCTATTAATTAACCTACATGTATATAAACTAAATATGTGTGAATTTGTTTTTCTAACTAATTTAAATTAATTAATATCGACACATGCCAAGACTTGTTTTTAGATATATCTTTTTGTTTTTAGATATATCATTAATCTTAAAATTCGTTTTAAAAGATTATCTTCTCACTATTGATATACGTAACATTTTCTTTATTTTAATATCATTGGAGATAAAGTTAAAAATTATTATTTGTTATTAATAAAGAGGTGTTTTTTAAATAATGGCAAGGGGCATGAGAAAGTGACATGTGTCCCAAAAGATTTTTGTTTATTAGTATAGGAAGATAGATAGATATAAAATAAAGATAGAGGAGAGGGTGTGTTAATATTAACACCCTATTTCTTTTTTTTTTTTTTTTTTGTTTATAAAGAAAATATCATAATTGAATCAAGTACAAACAAAATAAATTATCATTAATGATCAAGTCACAAATATTAAATATAGTACTATTGTTGTCTAACAACCTAATATCCAATATCTTGTATAGATTCGTGAAAGAGTTGTCAAACACTCAGTTAATGAGAGGGGAACGGGAACCGGAACCAAGTTAATTTTGTATTTTATCATGTTATCGGATTATTTAGATCCTCCCAACAGTAATGTTATCGGTGTATGACGTTCAGTGAAGAAAAACCTATTTAAAACCGGTTTTTTTTTCGAACTAGTTACAAACTGATATTTTTAACGGGCGATACGAACCGGTATTCAAGCTAGAGGTTTGGGTCGGGCTCCACCCGGCTAAAAAAAGGGTCCGGTTTTTTTCGCACCTCTAGTTCGGCCTACCTCTAGATGCCAAAATTAATTTATCTGGATAGTATTTTTCGGATCTCATTGATAGGATAAGAATTATACATTATCAACCGAATTATTGAGATGAAATAGAGCAAGCTACTAAAATCATCCTTTGGGTTTGAACACTTTTGCCAGATCCATCTGAAAAAGGGTTTTTTTTTTTCTCGACTTCAGGCTTCACAATAGTTGTTAGATTCATCCATTTTTTCTAACACCATTAAAAATTAACGTTAAATGATGGGTATTCTAGATGATATGGCAAATTCCTAAACCTCATTGACAATTTTGGCTGTTGTCTTTTAAATTCTTTTATTAACATTTTCTTATAACTTATTTAAAAAAATTGTTTTCAATACAAATGTTTTATTTTTATTTTTTTTTTAATATTTTCTTATCACCAAACTAGATTTTTTATTAATGACAAAACGATATTATTACCAATAATTATAATTTATCTTTACTTTTAAGAATAAAATTTTATAACAAAGAAAACTTAAATTAAATTTAACTTACCTTCAATGTGACTTACGAGAATTAAAGTTTGAAATGAGAATATTGTAGGTAAACTTGAAGTCAGGAGATGAAATGTATAGTGTGGTTTTAACTGACTTATTTACCGACTTCCATACGACGGTTTTTTTTTTTACTTTAAATATGTAGTTTTTAAAGATGAAACTTGAATTCTTTCTTTATTTCAACTAGGATTTCTTCATTGCGTGTTGCGGCATGGAATTCACATAAGAACAAAACGGTAAAGACTATCATAAAGTTGTAAATTATGAATCTTGGTAACATCGTTTTGTCAATAACAAAAATTACAGTTTGGTACTTTGCTGACAAGAAATTATTTTAAGGAAAATAAAAGAGTAAATTGCCATTTTAGTCCTGAGTTTTGTTCAAATTTGCCATTTTGATCCAAATAGTTTTATTTTCCCCCCTGGGTCCCTGACTTTTACATTTGTTGCCATTTTGATCACTTTGCCTAACTCCATCCAAAAACCCAGTTACTCTTTTCAATTTAAACCTTTTCAGTTGCCATTTTGATCCAATTCCAAAAAATAAAAAAAATTCCAAAAAATCAAAAAAATTCCAAAAAATCTAAAAAATTCAAAAAAATCTAAAAAAATTCAAAAAAATCTAAAAAATTCTAAAAAATCATAAAAATTCTAAAAAATCATAAAAAGTCTAAAAAATTCAAAAAAAATATAAAAATAAAAAAAATTCAAAAAAACCATAAAAATTCTAAAAAATCCAAATAATTCTAAACGGTTCGCGTCGAAACGGTTCGGTACGGTACGGGTCGAAACGGTTCGGTTCGAAACGGTTCGCGTCGAAACGGTTCGGTTCGAAAGGGTTCGCGTCGAAACGGTACGGTTCGAAACGGTTCGGCTCGAAACGGTTCGGGTTCGAAACGGTACGGTTCGAAACGGTTCGGGTTCGAAACGGTTCGCGTCGAAACGGTTCGGTTCGATACGGTACGGGTCGAAACGGTTCGGTTCGAAACGGTTCGCGTCGAAACGATACGGCTCGAAACGGTTCGGCTCGAAACGGTTCGGGTTCGAAACGGTACGGGTCGAAACGGTTCGGGTTCGAAACGGTACGGTTCGAAACGGTACGGTTCGAAACGGTACGGGTCGAAACGCTTCGCGTCGAAACGGTTCGGCTCGAAACGGTCCGGGCTCGAAACGGTCCGGGTTCGAAACGGTACGGGTCGAAACGGTTCGTGTCGAAACGGTTCGGGTTCGAAACGGTTCGCGTCGAAACGGTACGGGTCGAAACGGTTTGGTTCGAAACGGTTCGCGTCGAAACGGTTCGGTTCGAAACGGTACGGGTCGAAACGGTACGGGTCGAAACGCTTCGCGTCGAAACGGTTCGGCTCGAAACGGTTCGGGTTCGAAACGGTACGGGTCGAAACGGTTCATGTCGAAACGGTTCGGCTCGAAACGGTTCGCGTCGAAACGGTTCGGTTCGATACGGTACGGGTCGAAACGGTACGGTTCGAAACGGTTCGCGTCGAAACGGTACGGTTCGATACGGTACGGGTTCGAAACGGTACGGGTCGAAACGGTTCGGTTCGATACAGTACGGGTCGAAACGGTTCGGTTCGAAACGGTACGGGTCGAAACGGTTCGTGCCGAAACATTTAATGATTTTTGGATTTTTTAGAATTTTTTTGATTTTTTAGAATTTTTATGATTTTTAGAATTTTTTATATTTTTTTGAATTTTTTAGAATTTTTTTGATTTTTTTGAATTTTTTGAATTTTTTAGATTTTTTTGATTTTTTTGATTTTTTAGATTTTTTTGAATTTTTTAGAATTTTTTTTTATTTTTTGGATTTTTTTTGATTTTTTTGGAATTTTTTTGATTTTTTGGAATTGGATCAAAATGGCAACTGAAAACATTTTTTAAGAAAATCCCCAAAATACCCCTGTTACAAACTGGGTTTTTGGATGGAGTTAGGCAAAGTGATCAAAATGGCAACAAAATGTAAAAGTTAAGGACCTAAGGGGGAAAATAAAACTATTTGGATCAAAATGGCAAATTTAGACAAAACTCAGGGACTAAAATGGCAATTTACTCAAAATAAAAATAAAACATTTATTTTAAAAAAATGGGTTTTTAGAAAACCTTATAAGAAAATGTTAATAAAAACTTTGAAAAACATTAAAAAGAGTAAACTGCCAAATTTGTCTCTAAGGTTTGGGTATTTGTCAGATCCACATCCAAAATATCATATTATTTAACATTAGTTTTTAATGGTGTTTGAGAAATGAATAGATAGCAACTTTGTAAAACATGAGTTCTTCGGTTGAGAAAAAAAAAAAAACTTTTTGAGCAGATCTGATAAAAGTATTCAAACTTTAAGAACGATTTTGAAAATTTACTCGATGAGATAAATATTTGTTAAAAACACCTTACGAACCACGTAGACATGACTACCTAGAAAAATGATAGGGACTAAAGAACAACGTTTCATACCTAATTGGTTTCATTGATACGACAAATAATATGTAAAACGAGATTAAAGTTATATGTTGTGTTATGTTGGACTGGGCATGGCGTGACACATTTATGACAATAGATTTCATATATTTACATATTATACGTGATTTAAATATTTTTGTTTATAACAAAAAAATCATAATTGAATCAAGTACAAAAAAAAAAAAAAAAATTCCATTCCATATTCCATATCTATTAATTTGTAAAAAGCTTTGTGAGAGCTTTTCACTATTCTTTTTATTTTTACAAATCGTTGAAGATATCTATTAATTGGTAAAAAGCTTTGTGATAGCTTTTCACTATTACTTTTATTTTTACAAATCTTGATTCTTGACCTTTCAACGTTATTTTTTTACGTATCATACCCTTAAAAAAGTACAAGATGGCCCATCCATTTTCATTAACCTTATTATTTAAACCTTCAACTTTTTATTTTTGCTTTTTTAGTTTTTCTACTTTGATTTTTTATCATTTCAACTTAACTTAGTTATTATTTTTTTTGTGATCATTTTTATGTTTCGGTCTAAGTTATACGAGTTAACACATTATGCGCATGTGTGGTTCAACGTTTTTACGTTTAATTTGTTGTTTCACGAATATGTCGCAACCTGCGGGTCCTAGGTCGACCTAGTTATTAAGTTATTATTTTCTTTGTTTTATGATTCGGTTTATTTTTGCAAATTAACTCACGTTTTTTACCATAATGTTTTACGTTTTCATCTAATTTTTGCGAGTTAACACGTCATGCACGTGTGTGATTCAACGGTTTACGTCTATTTTTTTGGTTTAATAATCCCGTCGCAACACTTTGTTTCTAAGTCAACTTGGTTATTTTTTATGAGTTTTACGTTTTGGTCTAATTTTTGCGAGTTAATCGCCACAATGTGCGTACATGGTTCAACGTTGTTATGTATACTTTTTGTTCGCTTAATATTCCCGCCGCAAAGCGCGGGTTCTAAATACTAGTTAACATTAAATATGATCAAGTCAAAAATATTAAATTTAGTGTTATTGTTGTCTAAGAACCTAATATCTCGTACAGTTTCTTGAAAGGGTTGTCAAACACCCACTTAATGAGACGGGACCAGGAGCCAAGTTAATTTTGTATTTTATCATGTGACCGGATTATTTGAAGCATCTCGTACTTGGTTTTTGGGTGTTTTGAGGAATGGGAGTATGTTGTAAATGCAAGCAATGACGGAGTTTGAATGAAAACTCACTAGGGGTCGGACTCTTAAAATCCAAATATCTAGGGACCGGACTCTTAACAACAAATATTTTAGACAAAAAAAAAATCGGAAATTATCGATAAATTACACTACGAGTGAAGAATCGGTGTGGGGGTGGACGGTCAAAAAGGCCCCCAACGGTAATATTACCGTTGTATAACGTTCAGCAAGAAAAAATGGAAAACCAGTTTTCTTTTCCGAACCGGTTTCAAACTGATATTGTTAACGGGCTATACAAACCGGTATTCAAACTGGAGGTTCGGGTAGGGCTCCATTCGTTATTTTTTTCAAACCGCTTTTTTTTAAATAAAAAAAAAGCACTCTAGTTTTTTTTCCCAACCATGCCCATCTGTAGTTCAACCTACCTCTGGCCTTCTATGCCTAAATGAATTTATTTGTATAGTATTTTTTGGATCCCTACTATATGAGTTATACATATTAAAACAAACTTCCCATAAACAGTATTCAAATATTTTTATGATATTATTAATACTTTTAATTATTTTATTACTTAATTGATTTCTATGATTTTTATTATATATACTTAAATTATTATTTTTAAACTCTACAAAAATAATTAGATTTTGGAACCAAATATATATCTAATATAACTTAAAGCGTTAAGTTTATAGGGGTAAAGTGGTGGTGAGTCGACAACGGTGATTTAAGTAAACAGTGGTGGTGAGAAGAAACTCCATGTGCTGTGGAGACATAAACGGTGTAACGATATAACATTGGTACATGTACCGATACTCATTTTTAATAGTTGTTTATGGATATAAAACACGTGTTGATATATATGTCTTTCCATTGCTATACCGTCTGTCGGTACCGTAACACACTGAATAGATACTGACTGAAAACCCAATGAATTGAATCGATACTAAAGGAACCCAACCAATACCGACCGAGTTCCCACCGCTTAGCAAAACGATACAGATCGAATACTTGCCGCATCGCGCAGGGAGAATCACACTAGTTATAGATTATCAACCAAATTATTGAGATGAAATAACAAGAAATATTGATTAAAAGAACCAAATTTATTTGTATAGTTTAATGCTTATTCTCCAAGTTTGTTTTTTATTTTTCTAATTTGTTCTCTTTTTTCTTCCTTCCATTTCCTAATTTTGTTTTCTAACTAGTAGTGTATTTGTGAACCGAGTTAATTAATCCTGACCATTGATTTACATCATCAAATCGTAAAAGACACTAGTGTATTTTCATAATCAAATCCTGGTCTGATTTACACTTGTGTATTAATAATCAAGGTCTATGATTAGTTCACTAGTATTCACAATCAAGGGAGTTGTTGTGAGGACCGTTTCGGCCTCTATGTACGCTCCGAACGGCTTGCTATATCCTAGTATCACTTGCGGAATCCGTGTAATAGGTGAACAAAGACATAGAGATACCGTTGAATGATCTTTTCATTAAGTAAACAGCTTTACAATGCCAGGAAAAGATTTTGACAGAGTTTCCCCACTCAAGTCAAAAGTTGTACAAATGAAGACCCCAACACCTATATTTATAGACCTAGTAGGTCCGCGCAAACCTAGGTGCTGATCTAGTTGATCCGTACGAAACAAGACTATTGGTTCATCCGTACGGATGGACTCCATCCGTGCGAATGGACTCTTACATCAAACTACCATTTGGTTCGTAACAGAATACATACAATTACATACAATAAATTATAAACTAAGACTCGATACATGACGAAAGTTACAGACATATGCATTCACAGTTGTTCACTAATAAACCTAACCGATTGTTTTATTACTTAACTATATAGTTGTCACACCCCGATATTTCCACGTGTTATCGGTGGGCCAGGTGGGGAGTATCGTGACGTAGTTGATATCATCATAGTCAATTAATCACAGTTCAATGCACAGCGGAAGTCTAAAAGTGATAATATTACAAACCTATTCGAAAGTACAATAAAATATTATACAACGGGTTGTAAAGGGATCCACAGGTGGATCTAAAACATAAGGAAATATTGTTCAACAGATTTAAGCATCAAAAGCTTGCAAGACTCTTTATTTGACACTCGGAGTAGCCAGCCCATTACGTGTAGTACCTGCACTTAATCTTTTTGAAAAATACGTCAGTTTACACTGGTAAATACAATTAACTGACTCTTTTTGAAAAGTGTTTATAAAAATTGATTTAAATGCACAAGGCATAAATATTCTTTATAACTTGGGACAATTATTTAAAAATAATCTTGTATACAGTTTTACATGTTTGTCGTCCATTTAGTACCCGGTTAGAAGAGCTGGTTAAGATTAATAGACACACCACTTGGTATAATACCCACAAGAAGTTTCCTTACGAGTAGGGTACCTTTTTACATACGCAACTGTCAGGTGTATGCCTACACCCCTTGCTTAAGTCGTGGCCATTTCTAATGAATGAGCTGAGGATATCCAGGACATGGTCATTAACCCCCCCCCCCAAAGGCATTGCATCAAACAAGACAGATTAAAACGGGTTATGCATCTTTTTAATCACATTCCGATTGTACGACTTCATACCCGACCAAGCGGTATTATTATAATACCGTATCCCAAGCCCGTATAACGGAAAATAAGTTAAAAATATTTACCTGAGCAAAATTATAAATTTTATCCCAGCCGTATCTCAATCGGCAAGTACAAATAGCTTTTACTGGGCTCCTAATCTGGAACGAAGGTTTTTAATAACCTATTAGATTCCTAACGGGTCTTATTTAAGTTATAACTTAGACCGGTTAGTTTTAATGAAAGGTTTACGGTTCAAAACGCAAGATTAAGCGAAGACCGGATTAGAATGTGATTTAGACCCGACAAGTATGAATACTTGTATAATATAGGTAAACTAAACACATTCTGGATTTTGAAGTAAAAATGATAAGGTTTGACCCGTTTCGGTTAATTTATGCAAACTAGTTACATAAACCGTACCGAACACGAAAAATGCATAACGGGTAACCAAATGAATCATGTACATGTTCCACAAGTTAATATGCTTTAAATATGTTGTGATATCAGTGGGATACCTTTCATTATGCCCAAAACAAATTTAAAAACAATTTATGCCCCGTAGGTAGGGCTGTAAACGAACCGAACGAACATGAACAAGGCCTTGTTCGTGTTCGTTCGTTAAGGAAATAAATGTGTTCACGAACGGTTCATGAACACTTACCGAAAGAGATGTTATGTTCGTGTTCGTTCATTAAAGAAATGAGCGTGTTCGCGAACGGTTCACGAACACAAATAAATTTGGCGAACGCGACGAAGGATAAAGGTAGATGGCCCAGAGAGTAGCACTGGAACTTGAATCCTTTATTGTGGAATAGAGGTCAATCCTATTCGCCGATTTAAATAATGACAAAAGAAAGGGAAATGGTGTATAAACAATGTGAAAGAGGGTTTCCTAGTTTAATTGTTAGGGTAATAAAATAAATAAAAATTTAATAATATAAAAAGTAAGATAAAATATATGAAAGTACAAAAATCTTTAATTAAAACACAAACATACGAACATAAACGAACACATATGAACGAATGTTCACGAACATCTTACCGAACGTTCACGAACACAATCGAACGAACGAGACCGCTGTTCATGTTCGTTCGTTTAACTAATCGAACGGAATTTCTTGTTCATATTCGTTCGTTTATTAAACGAATGAACATAAACGAACTTCCCGCCGAACGGTTCACGAACTGTTCGCTGAACGTTCGGTTCGTTTACAACCCTACCCGTAAGGGTATTTTGGTCATTTTAAAATTCATAAAAGAGGTTCAATAGTAATATGAGTTTCTGGTCTAAAATGATCACTAAAAATATTTATTTTAATAAGTTATATCAGTAAGATATCTTACATAGGTGATATTTATTATTAATGGCCAAACTATGCACCGTAGGGGCATTTTGGTCATTTCACATATGCTTTAAGGGTTAAATTTGGAAATCTGAGTTCAAAACTTTTACTTACTGTTAAAGTATAAAAATTTACTCATAACATCAGTAGGTAATATTTCTTAGGTGCCAAGTATGGTTTTAAACCATACTTTGCGCCTAAATCGCATAAAAGTCGGTATTTGACGTTATTCGGGTTGATTAAGGAAATCTGAGATTTTGATCAGCCTTTACTGTTTAAAATAACTTATTTAATATATAAAATCAGTAGAAAAAGGTTTGACATGTAAAGGATGTGTAAAACTCATTTTATTAGCAAAAAGGGCATTATCGTCAATTACCGAGCCTATGCAAGAACTCTATGTTATGATCAGTTTAAAATTTAATAAAAATTTCCAAAAATATCTAAATATTATATTACATCAGTGGGTAAAAGGTTTGGTGTCAAAATTTGAGTTTAAATAGGATTTATATCAAAAATGCCATTTAATTAATAAAAAAGCTTTCATTTAAGATATTGTGCATAACTCTCATTTCAGACCATAAACTGATGTCAAATTGTTAGGACATACCTAAATAGCAGTAATAAAGATTTTTGTCCACTCACATTTTAAGAAATCTCGTTTTAACAAAAAAGGGCATAATGGTCAACATTTAAGCATTTAACGGAAACATGCAAATGAATCGGATTTCAAAGGAACCATATAGTATAATCTCAGAGGGTTATACTAACATGTAATATGGTCCTAAAGGAACCTTAAGGCATATCTAAAACAAGCTAAATCGGGCCAGAACTGAAAGTCAAAGTAGAAGTCTACTTTTGCGACTTTCGGTTGCGAACCGAGCCTAAACTCAGAATTGTCGGGCTGAACATGCCTAAACATGTTCTTATATTATTTACCAAGTTATCTTAGTGTTAAAACATGTTTCATAACCTCTGCATTATCAGTTATGAATTTATTTGTAAAAATTGCTTCTGTTGACTTTTTATTAATAAGTTTGACCCGACAATTAACTAAGTTAGTGTAACACCCCGAAAACGGGTTTGGTAATCAAACTCCGTTAATACTAGATGATGGGTAAAGTACCGTTAGAGGTAAAAGCAAGCCGGTGAGTATTAGGATTTTAAATAAATAAACCTAATATTAAATAAAATTAGTATAAAGGCTTTGAGGAAATAAAGTTTATAGAAGGCCCGGTCTAACGGGACTTAAAATAAACTTAGTTATAAATTCCCCCAAACCCACTAATTTAACTAGGAATGTTTAACCTAGTTAATAGATGGGAATATTGTTAGGAATAAGTAGGTTGTGGCCTACTTAATAACGAACCAAACACGAGGGGTTAAAATGGGATAACTTAACAAAGTTATTTAATAAAAGAAAATCAAAATAAAACACTGTGTGTTCTGGATCGACATTAGGGAGCTCCCCATGGAGCCAAACCCTAACCTTCAACAAATCCAGCAAATTGAAGGTCAAAATGAAGCCCAAATTCACAACCAAACATGAATAAACGATTACCAAGTCAAGGGGATCGCAAGGTATGTCGAATTTCTAACATTCATGAAGTTGTGAAAATTAGTTAATCTTGCATGATACGATCTATGCATGAATCATAAAAGTTATGGCTGAATTTGAGATATAGGATTGCTTAGGAACAAACCCTAAGTGAAGATTTAGAATAAATTGCTATGATTTAGGTGTTTGGTTGAATCACCACACCTAGCTAAGTGGGTTTTATTGTTATGATGAAATTGATGATAAGACTATGTTTAGAATCATCATGCATGAGAATGAATGGAAGGTGTTTGATTAAACCATGAAATTTGGGTACATGATCATACTTTCATGAAAGGGGTTTAGTATATTATGATGAAATTAGTGATTTAGGTTCATATAAATAGGGTTTGGAATCATGATGTCTACTAATTAATATGTAGAACTTGATTATATTGATGTTCGGATGAATGTCTAATGCTATGATGAAACGAGTTTTTACATGGAGATGGAAACCTTTAGTTCTTGCTTAACAAATGAATAATTAACTTTGATAATCAAGAGCTAAGTTAAATTGGTATTAATAATAGCATGAACTTATATTTGAAAAGTAGTTAAAACGGTGGCGTAAGAATAATGCCAAACGGATACTTGACAAAGTGCTTAAATGAATTGTCGGGGTTTATGATATAATCACTTATGTTAATAGGCAGTTTGACCTTTAAAAGTCAAACTGACCAAAATGAAATCAAATGGTGAATTTTGATGTAAAACCCGTAAGATGGAATAGTCATAATTAATGATGGCTAATCTAACCGTCTTACGAATTATGATGATAGTTTGACGCTTGACAAGCTAGGTGGAGGCTTGGAAAGGAAGCGGGTCAAACAAAGCAAGAATGAAGGAAAAGCGTAATTCGGATGCAAGGTAAGTATATCTTACATTAGTCATATATTTCAGAATATCCTTTTGTCGTATTACGAAAAAGATAATTTATGACGTAAGCCATAGTAGGCCAAAAAGTGTTAAGAAATGGAATTATAAGTAAGTGACCGCACGGTGTAAATCGGAGCGAGTCATATATATACGAGGTGGTAATAAATATCATCTCGCTAATATAATCGGTCAATTCGGCCAAACGGGTCAAAAAGGTGTAGACATCACCCTTTTGACTATATCGACTAATGATTCTTTTATCGAGTTATATGCTTACAGGAATAGATAACCAATGGATACTCGCATCGTTCTTAATTAGCGATTATAAAGCAAGGTGTTAAAACCGGGTTAATAAGTTGATTCGGGCCAGGTATGAATAATAGATTAACTCCTCATTTAGAACTTGGAGATCTATGAGAGTTAGGCAAAGAAAAAGGGACATTTGGTTACCTTAAAAGGGTAAACCGAAGGATTTAAATTATAGACAGTGTGTTTTGAAAACAAGATTCGGTTAAAAATGAGAGTTTGGGCGCGCATGGCTTAAGCAAGCCCTTCGTCGTAAAAAAAGGGTTAAAAGTGACCAAAACGCCCTTGTAAGTAAAAGTAAGCAAACAACCCTTAGAAGTCGCTTGAAAACGAGTTTTATAATCAAGTCAATACTTAGAATAAGTATAAAAGCAAAAGATGTAAAATATTGGTCAAATGACTCTATAAAAAGTCCTTGCCGTAAAATAACGTTTTGAAGGGTAAAATTTGTTATATATAAATCACCACATTGAATCCACCACAAATATAGTTGTGGTGGAAGATCCTTTGATAAGAAATGTGGACATATGTATTTGGAAATGAATGAAAGCAATTGGTGCTTAAAATATGCTTAAATACCTCAAACGGGTCAAAATAAACATATGAGTGGAAAATGGCTTAAAGAAGGTATATGATTCTGTAATTGGAACCTATTATGTTAGTCATCATTGAATTTAATAGGTTTATGAGAAATAAGGGTCAAACAAACTTGTCTGTTTGATAAAATCACGAACGGGTCAAATTTGGTAAAAAGGGTAATAAGCCGAAGACTTAAAAGTCTTAAATTTTGTTAATCCGGGTGTTGGATTTTAACTCCATATGATGGAAGATCAAATTACAATCATGTAGGAAGAAACGGTGGGTCAAACGGATAAGTGGTTTGAAAGATACGAAAGTTTTCGTGTCAATAAACGGCAATATGGAAAGCTGGAATGCAGGGGCCACCGTAACTTACGGTGCCACCGTAAGTTACGGTGGAGCTGAAGGCTTTACGGCAGCCCCCTACTGATTTACGGTAGGGGCATGTCACACCAGAGGCCACCGTAACTTACGGTGCCACCGTAAGTTACGGTGGAGGCCAGTTGGAAATCCATGTTTTGAGATCAAGAGTTTAACGTTGGGATTCTTTTCCTTCCATTATCATTACCGGATTTGTTTAGACACATTTTAATCTCCATATGACTAAAACATTTCATGTTTATGAAATGTAGGTACATTTTGGATGCCGAAAGACGATCAAGCTCAATGAAGAACCGAACACAATAAAGACTCATGCTTCCGCACATTGCCTTGTCGTAAATCTATACGACGAATCTGATTACGTTATGTCAAATAACTTATGATTTGTAAAAGTTTTAATAAACTCGTGTTTTTATAATATGTGCAGTCTTAACTACACAACTAATTGTTGGTATTTACATGTAAAACCGTTAAATAAAAACTAGGGTGTTACAAGTTGGTATCAGAGCCTTGGTTTAAGAGATTCGAGTATGGTGGGGAGGAACCATGCTTGGACTTAAACCTTATGCTCTTGACAAAGAATAGTGTTCGGTTCGTGGCTTGATCGCAAATCCGGTAAGTACATGTATGTTAATGGTTTAGCATGCTAAAGTGTTGGAAACAACACATAGGGCTACCGTGTGTTACACGTTACCCCAATTGAAATGATTGATATAGTTGACGAAAATACGTGCATTGACGCGTATAGTAGAAAAAGCCTTGTATTAGAATACGGGCGATTATTGAAGTAGATGTTATTAACTTTTGTGAATGTTTTAATTGAAGGACACTCGCGTTTGAAGATGACGAGAGTCAAACAAATTATGGATAAGATGATGGAATGGTCCGAGATATAACAAGAAGAGCATGCTCATTAAGGACCTAAATCGCGTAATGGTCGCGAACAAGGCTAATGGCAAGAAAAGCCCGTTAGGGCAAGCATTTACCAGGTGCACGTTTAAATTATTGCATGAATATAAACATGCAACCAATACGTAGAAATTGAAAGTTGCATATGTAGATAAAAAAAACGAATAGAAAATGTATTCGGGATATTGTTTCCAAGAGAAACAAATAGAGGCGTTACTTACATAGGGCGTGATGTGAAAACTATAAAAAGGTCATGTGTGTCACGTGTTAATCGCTTACTCTGGCCAAGTAAGTAGTGGCATATGATACCATGAACTTCTTATGGCGGACACGTTTACATCCGATGTAGTAAGGGCGGGGTGAATGGGACTAATTAAAAAGTACCCAAATGAATCAGATAAGCAGAATATTTGATAATAATGTAAACGCACAACCGAGTGACGGAAGCGTATTACATCAGGATAATGAGCCCGAGTGAAGGGACAAAGAAGCATGTAAAGTGATTTAGACAAGTATTGGGAGGGAGTGTACTTACACTCGAACCCAGAAAACGCAAGCATGTAAAATGATTTAGACAAGTATTGGGAGGGAGTGTACTTACACTCGAACCCAGAAAACGCAAGCATGTAAAATGATTTAGACAAGCATTGGGAGGGAGTGTACTTACACTCGAACCCGGAAAATGCAAATATGTTCCTTAACGGGTCGTTTTTGTAAAACGTCAAACTTAAAGACAAAGTCAGAATATAAAAATGAAGCAAGGTCTTAATGCACTGGGAGGGTTGCAATAATAACGACTTCGGTAAAACACCCGGTTGATGGGTAAGAATTAAACACATGCGTAAACCAAGAGACGTGAACGCGGATTGAAAAAAAAAATCAAAGGACTTGGATTACGGGTTATGACTATAAAATCTCGTATATAGAAATTGTGAGTAAATATGTTCAACTATTCGAAGTCGAATGGGTTGAATAAAGAATAAAGTTGATTGTTTATAAGTGATGGATTTCACATTAATAGGTCAAACATGTTGAATACAATATAACGCCGAATGGCACAAATGAGCGCTAGCCAGATAAAGGTAGCGTTAAATGCAAGAGAATAATGAGCCCGGTAATGGGATATAACCAAATAAGAATAAATTATGGACTGTCAACATACTGGTATGGATAAGTGACAAAAGTTAAAGAGAAGATCCTAAAACAAAAACTTCGGTTTTAGTAAGAAATAATGTTTTTACAAACATAAATTCTGATAGGAATTTAAATAGTAAGCATGAAAGATACAAGTCTTGACACTGATAGGCGCAAGACGATATATTCGAAAAGTGATATTTTCGAAAATGAAATTTTGATATAAATTAAACATGATGTAACACAATCACGGTCAAGAAATGTAATGTGAAGTAGATTCACATTATAACCAAGCAAGCGGTAAAAAGTAACTGGACTAATAAGTCTAATTAGTGAGACCCGTCAAGGTCATTTAAATAAATTTGGTTGCTTGTAAGCGGTGGATTCGGTATAACTGAACCGGATAAATAAATTTGAAAACAAAGAAATTTGTTGCTAAAAGTGAAAGATTTCACTAAAGACCCTTAAAACGGGTCAAAATCACGGATTCATAAAGAATTTGATAGTATATGAAAGCGATGGAAATCGCTAAGTTAACTAAACTAGTTAAAAAAATATATATATAACGGAATTACGTTATTTCAAGTTACATTATGTCATATGAGGTACGTAGAGGTTCTATAACCAAAAAGACATTACCATAATTTTTCTGGAAATGCTAACAATTGGTTAAAGTATGAGTAATGCTTAAGAGATTACTCAAGTCAAACGCATTGAGTTTAGAAACTCAATGAACTATGTAAGCAAGGTTTCGAGGACGAAACCTCTTTAAGGGGGGTAGACTTGTAACACCCCGAAAACGGGTTTGGTAATCAAACTCCGTTAATACTAGATGGTGGGTAAAGTACCGTTAGAGGTAAAAGCAAGCCGGTGAGTATTAGGATTTTAAATAAATAAACCTAATATTAAATAAAATTAGTATAAAGGCTTTGAGGAAATAAAGTTTATAGAAGGCCCGGTCTAACGGGACTTAAAATAAACTTAGTTATAAATTCCCCCAAACCCACTAATTTAACTAGGAATGTTTAACCTAGTTAATAGATGGGAATATTGTAGGAATAAGTAGGTTGTGGCCTACTTAATAACGAACCAAACACGAGGGGTTAAAATAGGATAACTTAACAAAGTTATTTAATAAAAGAAAATCAAAATAAAACACACACTTCAAGTGTGTGTTCTGGATCGACATCAGGGAGCTCCCCATGGAGCCAAACCCTAACCTTCAACAAATCCAGCAAATTGAAGGTCAAAATGAAGCTCAAATTCACAACCAAACATGAATAAATGATTACCAAGTCAAGGGGATCGTAAGGTATGTCGAATTTCTAACATTCATGAAGTTGTGAAAATTAGTTAATCTTGCATGATACGATCTATGCATGAATCATAGAAGTTATGGCTGAATTTGAGATATAGGATTGCTTAGGAACAAACCCTAAGTGAAGATTTAGAATAAATTGCTATGATTTAGGTGTTTGGTTGAATCACCACACCTAGCTAAGTGGGTTTTATTGTTATGATGAAATTGATGATAAGACTATGTTTAGAATCATCATGCATGAGAATGAATGGAAGGTGTTTGATTAAACCATGAAATTTGGGTACATGATCATACTTTCATGAAAGGGGTTTAGTATATTATGATGAAATTCGTGATTTGGGTTCATATAAATAGGGTTTGGAATCATGATGTCTACTAGTTAATATGTAGAACTTGATTATATTGATGTTCGGATGAATGTCTAATGCTATGATGAAACGGGTTTTTACATGGAGATGGAAACCTTTAGTTCTTGCTTAACAAATGAATAATTAACTTTGATAATCAAGAGCTAAGTTAAATTGGTATTAATAATAGCATGAACTTATATTTGAAAAGTAGTTAAAACGGTGGCGTAAGAATAATGCCAATCGGATACTTGACAAAGTGCTTAAATGAATTGTCGGGGTTTATGATATAATCACTTATGTTAATAGGCAGTTTGACCTTTAAAAGTCAAACTGACCAAAATGAAATCAAATGGTGAATTTTGATGTAAAACCCGTAAGATGGAATAGTCATAATTAATGATGGCTAATCTAACCGTCTTACGAATTATGATGATAGTTTGACGCTTGACAAGCTAGGTGGAGGCTTGGAAAGGAAGCGGGTCAAACAAAGCTAGAATGAAGGAAAAGCGTAATTCGGATGCAAGGTAAGTATATCTTACACTTGTCATATATTTCAGAATATCCTTTTGTCGTATTACGAAAAAGATATTTTATGACGTAAGCCATAGTAGGCCAAAAAGTGTTAAGAAATGGAATTATAAGTAAGTGACCGCACGGTGTAAATCGGAGCGAGTCATATATATACGAGGTGGTAATAAATATCATCTCGCTAATATAAACGGTCAATTCGGCCAAACGGGTCAAAAAGGTGTAGACATCACCCTTTTGACTATATCGACTAATGATTCTTTTATCGAGTTATATGCTTACAGGAATAGATAACCAATGGATACTCGCATCGTTCTTAATTCGCGATTATAAAGCAAGGTGTTAAAACCGGGTTAATAAGTTGATTCGGGCCAGGTATGAATAATAGATTAACTCCTCATTTAGAACTTAGAGATCTATGAGAGTTAGGCAAAGAAAAAGGGACATTTGGTTACCTTAAAAGGGTAAACTGAAGGATTTAAATTATAGACAGTGTGTTTTGAAAACAAGATTCGGTTAAAAATGAGAGTTTGGGCGCGCATGGCTTAAGCAAGCCCTTCGTCGTAAAAGAAGGGTTAAAAGTGACCAAAACGCCCTTGTAAGTAAAAGTAAGCAAACAACCCTTAGAAGTCGCTTGAAAATGAGTTTTATAATCAAGTCAATACTTAGAATAAGTATAAAAGCAAAAGATGTAAAATATTGGTCAAATGACTCTATAAAAAGTCCTTGCCGTAAAATAACGTTTTGAAGGGTAAAATTTGTAATATATAAATCACCACATTGAATCCACCACAAATATTGTCACACCCCCAAAATCCACCTGCGGAATACCACCGCTTAGAGGCATGACTGACCATGATCCAGCCACCAATCATATTGAACAAGCATGCATGTAATTATAAAAGTTCTACCGATACAATTGGTGTCCAAACAAAACATAGTTTAAGTAGCAAGCGGAAGCATAACGTTTAAAATCAAAACATAAATTCAATTGTTTCAAAGTTTAACATGGCACACAGCTGTCCATGTCCCACAACGACCCTCCTCCATGCAAGCTCCAACTAAGTACCTAAAGACCTGCAAAGCATGTAGTAACGAGTCAACAACAAGTTGAGTGAGTTCACGGTTGGGTGTTCATTTTAAGTTGTTCCGAAAATAGTTTCCTTTATCTGACATCCTGCCGTGGGGGTTACCCCATAGTTGAAAACGTGACTTGTTTATTCAAGGTTACTCTGGCAATCCTGCCGTGGGGGCTACCCCTTGTTAGTTATCTGGCATTTCGGCCGTGGGGGCTACCCCATGTATACACTAGACTCGTTACCATATCGACTGCTGACTGTAGTCATGTTTATGTGCCCTGAACTGTCAATGTCTATCATCATTGACGTGCCCAGATCCATTAGTTCACGCCCGTCCTCTACGGCACGGTGTGAGGCTTGTCAGACCTAAATAGCGCTATCTAACTAATGACCCGCTCGCCATTGGCCCGGCGATTATGTCGATATAAAAAGGAGGGACTTCGTGATAGAGTTTTGGTCTAGTACGAGTTATCTGTCCATGAGGACGAGGAATTATATTCCTGAACCAACACTGTCCTACCCAAGAGAGGACGAGGAATCCATGTTCCTTAACCCCATTCCCAAACCCCTGGGAATCCCATGCTTTGTAGAGGGTGTGAACTCACCTTGGTTTGCTCGGCAGATACACAGAAACTCAAGTCTAGATGCTAGTGGTCAACCACGTCCTAGCATGGTTATCATACATGTCAGGTTCAAACCAAGAAATGCACGTATGTTTTACACATAGTCTAACACATAGCATGCATACAGTTATATGTTGAGTTATTGGGCCTGTTCTACTATTGGATCAGTCAACAGTAACAACTAACACATATTTCAGTTAAACAGGCAGCCCAAACAAATCACGTTGTGGCCCAATAACTGAAGTGAGCAGCCCAGTCGAGACAAGGTGATCCCGACTCGAGAACATGCGGTCTCGAGTCGCAACCGGACTCGCAGCCGTGGTCTCGAGTCGAGACTAAGAGTTCTCGACTCGCAACCGCTGATCTCGAGCTGGCTTCTAGATGGTCTCGAGTCGAAACCAGGGGTCTCGACTCCCAGCACCTGCTGATTCTGCATAGTGTACTAACCAATAGAATTTCCATTTCATGCAACCTTATGTACTATCCATACAAACATGTTTTCTTGTCTAAAAACTAACCGAAATGGATCAAACACCTCAATTTCAAATATTTAAGGCACATTCATAGCATATTCATGTTGTTCATCATACATTCAAATAGTTCATCATTTTAGGGTTTTCATTTTAACAACATGCTTCATCAATAAAATCTATCCTATCATGAACTCAAGTTAATGACATCATCGGTTCCTACATCTAGCACATTCAATCAATGCAATAACATACTTAAACAAGATTTATCATCAACATATGCTAATCCGATTTCATGAACACCAACCTCCTCATTCAAACCTAAACATAACCAACCCATTCGGAATCAAACCCATATAGAGCCGATTACTAACATTTCATCATAACATCATCATGCATCATCAACCGATTATTCAAGAACATGTTTGCACATACTCATTCATTTTTACACAACTTATTTGTCAAAAGCATGAACATCCTTTGATAAATAAACATCATTTGATAACAATCAACTATTTTCTATCAAGCAAACATCTTTATCATAGATAAACAACAATCTCTCATGTATTTGTCATTAAACAATTAATGAGACACTAACCGGCTAAAGGGTATGAAGGGTGAACTTCCAAATGCCGATTCCAAGCTTGAACCGAAGGTCCTAGTGTTGCCGGTTTGAATCCGAGAGAATGAGAGAAGAAGGATGTCGAGACTTAGGGTTTTAGTGAGAGGAAGGGAGAGAGTGTGTGTAAGTTGTCCAAAGATGGTAATGTTGGCTAACAACAAGGTTATATACTAGCTTCAAGTTGATGCACCCTAATCGGTTTCGGATGGATTAAATGGCCCAACCGGCCCAAATAGTTACACTATTCACTCGAGACCGAGTGGTCTCGAGTCGGGTTCATGGTTCTCGGCTCACTTATACATATATACATACTATACATACAAGCACAACACATAATCACATAAATTTACTTATATCTTTCATTAAACCGACAAGTTAATTAGTCACATATGTTCAAGCATGTTACATCGAGGTACAATGAAGGGTTCTAAATTTCGAGTTGTCACATCATCCCCAAGTTGAAAGAAATTTCGTCCCAAAATTTGGTAAGCACTCACTGAGGAAGCTAGTTAAGTTGTATGGTTTTCCCGGTTTTCCTGGGGTGTCACATCCTCCCCCGTTGATCTGGAATTGCGTCCCGAAATTCCGTAGCTTCAGCCCCAGTAGTGGTTGTACTGTTTGCGAACAGTTGGGGATACTTTTGTTTCATCTGATCTTCGCGTTCCCAGGTGAACTCTGGGCCGCGACGTGAGTTCCAACGAACTCGAACGAGAGGTATTCTAGTGCTCTTGAGGACCTTAACATCCCGGTCCGTGATTTAAACTGGTTCCTCGACGAATCGTAACTGCTCGTCGATAGTGAGTTCCTTCAGAGGAACTACGTGGGTCTCATCTGACAGACACTTCTTCAGATTCGACACGTGGAAAACGTTGTGAACTGCACTGTGTTCTGCTGGTAAGTTCAGTCTGTAGGCCACCCTGCCTATTTTCTCGATGATTTCGAAAGGTCCGACGTATCGTGGGTTAAGTTTTCCTCGTTTACCAAAACGAACCACACCCTTCCAGGGTGAAACTTTGAGTAGTACCCGCTCCCCAACCTGGAGCTCAAGTGGTTTCCTGCCCTTATCGGCGTAGACTTTCTGACGGTCATGAGCTGCCGCCATGCGTCTTCGTATTTGAGCAATTTGTTCGGTTGTGTCTACCACATGTTCTGGACCAGTGATCTGACTATCTCCCACCTCTGCCCAACAAAGAGGTGACCGGCATTTACGTCCGTACAATGCCTCAAACGGAGCAGCTTTAATGCTGGTGTGGTAGCTGTTATTGTACGAGAATTCCACAAGTGGCAGATGCTTCTCCCAGCTGTTGCCAAAGTTGATTACACATGCACGAAGCATGTCTTCTAAGGTTTGAATAGTGCGCTCGGACTGCCCGTCCGTCTGAGGGTGATATGTTGTGCTCATGTCTAATCGTGAGCCAAAGGATTTGTGCATCGCCTGCCACAACTCTGAAGTAAAACGAGCATCTCGATCCGAGATAATGGAGGTGGGCACCCCGTGCCTCGAAACAACTTCCTTGAGGTATACTTCTGCTAGAGTGGAGAATTTATCCGTCTCCTTGATAGCCAGGAAGTGCACAGACTTTGTGAGTCGATCCACGATCACCCAAATAGTATCATTTCCGCGTTGGGATCTAGGCAGGCCAGTAACGAAATCCATGGAAATTTGCTCCCATTTCCATTGTGGTATCTCTGGTTGTTGGAGTAGGCCTGAGGGTTTCTGGTATTCCGTCTTGACTCTCGCACAAGTCAAACACTTGTTGACGTAAGTTGCTATGTGGGCCTTCATGCTAGGCCACCAATACGTAGTTTTGATATCGTGGTACATCTTATCCGAACCAGGGTGTACCGAGTAGCGAGACTTGTGTGCTTCATCCATCACAAGCTCTCGTAGGTTGCCATAGAGTGGGATCCAAATGCGTCCCGTTACGTAGTAAGCACCGTCTTCCTTTTATTCTAAGCGTTGCCTTGAGCCGCGTAGGGCTTCAGCCCTGACGTTTTCTGGTTTCAATGCTTCTATCTGAGCAGCTCGTATTTGGGAAGGAAGACTAGAATGTATAGTGAGTTGTAAAGCTCGCACGCACTTAGGCGCGGTGTCCTTTCGACTGAGGGCGTCGGCCACAACATTGGCCTTGCCCGGGTGATACCTGATCGAGCACTCGTAGTCATTCAGTAGTTCGACCCATCGTCGTTGTCGCATATTCAGCTCCTTCTGTTTGAAGATATGCTCGAGGCTCCTGTGGTCGGTGTAGATGGCGCACTTGGTACCATATAGGTAATGTCGCCATATCTTAAGTGCAAAAACAACAGCTCCCAGCTCTAGGTCGTGCGTAGTGTAGTTTCTTTCATGAACTTTGAGTTGGCGTGAGGCGTAGGCTATAACTTTATCTCGTTGCATCAATACGCAACCAAGACCCTGAATTGATGCGTCGCAGTAAACCACAAAGTCGTCTATGCCCTCTGGCAAGGAAAGGATAGGTGCGCTGCAAAGTCTATCCTTTAAATGCTGAAATGCTAACTCCTGTGCATTTCCCCATCGATAAACAACGCCTTTCTGCGTTAGTGAGGTGAGAGGCTGTGCAATCTTGGAAAAATCTTTAATGAACCTCCTGTAGTAACCTGCCAAGCCCAAGAATTGGCGAATTTCCTTTGGTGTACGAGGTGCAGGCCAGTTCTTAATCGAGTCCCCCTTGGATGGATCAACATGAATCCCATCCTTGTTTACCACATGGCCTAGGAAATGGACCTCACGAAGCCAGAAGTCGCATTTTGAGAACTTCGCGTAAAGTTGTTCCGTTCGAAGGAGTTCCAAAATAAGTCATAGATGCTGCTCGTGTTCCTCCTGACTCTTAGAATAGATCAGGATGTCGTCGATGAAGACTATAACGAACTTGTCCAGGTAAGGCTTGCACACTCGATTCATCAAGTCCATGAAAACCGCAGGTGCGTTTGTCAGCCCAAAAGGCATGACCAAAAACTCATAGTGTCCATAACGAGTTCTAAAAGCTGTTTTGGAGACGTCTCTTCTCGGACTCTCAGCTGGTGATATCCCGATCTCAAATCAATCTTTGAATAGTAGCTCGACCCTTGCAGCTGGTTGAACAAGTCATCAATGCGTGGCTGAGGATAACGATTCTTCACCGTCACCTTGTTGAGTTCCCGGTAGTCGATGCACATTCTGAAGGTACCGTCTTTCTTCTTCACAAATAGCACTGGAGCTCCCCAGGGCGATGAGCTAGGACGAATAAAACCCTTATCCAAGAGTTCTTGTAGTTGCGTAGAGAGTTCTTCCAACTCTGATGGAGCTAAACGATAAGGTGCACGAGCTATAGGCGCCACTCCAGGAGCTAGTTCAATCTGAAACTCGACTTGGCGATGAGGCGGAAGGCCGGGTAATTCCTCCGGAAATACCTCCGGATAGTCGCGCACAACTGGAAAATCTTCTATCTTCTTCTCTTTCTCCGAGGTGTCGGTAACGAGAGCCAAAATGGCAGTGTGGCCCTTTCGCAAGCACTTTTGGGCCTTAAGGAAAGAGATGACGTTCTCAACAGCACTCCTTTTGTCGCCACGAATCAAGAGAGGTTCACTACCGGAACCCGGAATACGGACGACCTTCTCGTTGCAAAGAATCTCTGCTCGGTGTTGGGATAACCAATCCATCCCAATGACAACATCGAAACTACCCAAGACGATATGAATAAGGTCGATAGAGAAGGTCTGGTCAGCGAGAGTAAGTTTACAACCTTTGACTACGTGTGCGGCCTCTAAACTCTTACCATTTGCTAGCTCTACAGTGTGCTTGTTGTTCAAAGGTGTTGGAATACGCTTAAGCATTCGACTAACTTCTAGTGACATGTAGCTAGTATCGGCACCCGAATCAAATAAAACTGTAACATAAAAGTCGTCGAGAAGGAACTTACCCGCCACAACATTGGGGTCATTCTTTGCTTCACCTTGGCCAATCACGAACGCCCGCCCCCTGACACCATTGTTGTTGTTGTTCCCATTGTTACCATTTCCCTGATTATTGTTGTTGTTGTTGTTCTGGTTCCTGTTCAGTTGGGGACAATCTTTCTTGAAGTGGCCTTCAGCTCCACACTGAAAGCACCCTTTGTTGTTACCCTGCTGCTGCTGCTGTCGCTGGTTCTGAGAGGCCTGTTGTTGACGATTCTGGTTTGCTGGGTATAAGCTTCTGCAATCCTTGGCGGCGTGACCTGGCTTGTTGCACTGATGACAGTTACCCCTGGTGCATGGCCCGCTGTGGTGTAGGTTGCAGCGATTGCACTTTGGGTGATTCCCTTTGTACCCACCATGACTTTGACCACCAGACGATTGCTGACTGGGGCTCTTGTAGTCATCAGTCTTTCTCTGCTGAGACTGAGATTGCACAGAGGTTGAACCATTGCTTGAAGCTCCATCCCATTTTCTCTTGTTGTCACTAGGAGTATCCGAAGTAGCTGTAGCACTTATGCGCTTGGGTAACCTGTTCTGCTCCACCGCCTGATCAGTAAGGCGGTGAGCCAACTGAACAACCTACTGGATAGTGGCGAGGTTTGCTGAAGTCACATGACTTTGGATCTCTGGCACCAAGCCCTTGAGAAAGAGTTCAATTCGCTTAATCGGAGGGTCCACCATAGTAGGACACAATAATGCAAGCTCATTCGATCTCTTGGTATACGCCTCAATTTCTGACCCCGTCATCTTGAGGTTGTAGAACTCGACTTCCAGCTTATGAATGTCATCACGACTGCAGTATTCCTCCTTGATCATCTCCTTAAAAGTTTCCCATGGGGTGGCGTTAGCAGCAACTAACCCCAGCATTTGAACCTGAGCATTCCACCATGTGAGAGCCAAACCCTCGAGAGTACCGGTAGCATACTTCACCCTGCGCGCCTCAGGGCATTCACACATTTCGAAAACTGACTCGAGCTTCTCAAACCAGTGGAGGAGACCTACTGCTCCTTCAGTGCCGCTAAAAGTAGTTGGTCGGCAGTCCATAAAGGTTTTGAAGGTGCACACAGGTGGCTGAGCATGTTGACCTATTGTGGGTGAAAGAAAAGACATAGTTTAACACAAAGGTTGGTTCGCGAGAGTAGGATCTAAAGATCCTAGAATGAGTTTGGACTGCAGGATATACCTCCTGCGTGTGCAGCTGCAAGCGCCGCAGCAACTCTTTCGTTAATCAGAGCCGTCAGCTGGGCTTGAGTCATGTTAACGCGTCCAGACATGATCTTCATATAAGAGGGAAACATGAGTGAGATAGGTTCATGAAAGTGCGATGGCAGAAGGGAGTAAGCACACACGTGTTCAAGCAACAGTAGTTTTACTAACCAAGCATACCATGAGCAATGTACTATGTAACTAGCAAGTAGGCAATATATACACAGATCATATCACCTAGAATGTTGAGCCTTGCATGTGGAGTGAAGCGTCGTTGTGGATCGTAGAGCACTGTACAGGTTATAGTCTGATTTTAATAAATCCTTTTCCCTTATTAAAACCAAGTTCACTATAACCAATGGCTCTGATACCAATCTGTCACACCCCCAAAATCCACCTGCGGAATACCACCGCTTAGAGGCGTGACTGACCTAGATCCAGCCACCAATCATATTGAACAAGCATGCATGTAATTATAAAAGTTCTACCGATACAATTGGTGTCCAAACAAAACATAGTTTAAGTAGCAAGCGGAAGCATAACATTTAAAATCAAAACATAAATTCAATTGTTTCAAAGTTTAACATGGCACACAGCTGTCCATGTCCCACAACGACCCTCCTCCATGCAAGCTCCAGCTAAGTACCTAAAGACCTCCAAAGCATGTAGTAACAAGTCAACAACAAGTTGAGTGAGTTCACGGTTGGGTGTTCATTTTAAGTTGTTCCGAAAACAGTTTCCTTTATCTGACATCCTGCCGTGGGGGTTACCCGATAGTTGAAAACGTGACTTGTTTATTCAAGGTTACTCTGGCAATCCTGCCGTGGGGGATACCCCTTGTTAGTTATCTGGCATTTCGGCCGTGGGGGCTACCCCATGTATACACTAGACTCGTTACCATATCGACTGCTGACAGTAGTCATGTTTATGTGCCCTGAACTATCAATGTCTATCATCATTGACGTGCCTAGATCCATTAGTTCACGCCCGTCCTCTGCGGCACGGTGTGAGGCTTGTCAGACCTAAATAGCGTTATCTAACTAATGACCCGCTCGCCATTGGCCCGGTGATTATGTCGATATAAAAAGGAGGGACTTCGTGATAGAGTTTTCGTCTAGTACGAGTTATCTGTCCAAGAGGACGAGGAATTATATTTCTGAACCAACACTGTCCTACCCAAGAGAGGACGAGGAATCCATGTTCCTTAACCCCATTCCCAAACCCCTGGGAATCCCATGCTTTGTGGAGGGTGTGAACTCACCTTGGTTTGCTCGGCAAATACACAGAAAGTCAAGTCTAGATGCTAGTGGTCAACCACGTCCTAGCATGGTTATCATACATGTCAGGTTCAAACCAAGAAATGCACGTATGTTTTACACATAGTCTAACACATAGCATGCATACAGTTATATGTTGAGTTATTGGGCCTGTTCTACTATTGGATCAGTCAACAGTAACAACTAACACATAGTTCAGTTAAACAGGCAACCCAAACAAATCACGTTGTGGCCCAATAACTGAAGTGAGCAGCCCAGTCGAGACAAGGTGATCCCGACTCGAGAACATGCGGTCTCGAGTCGCAACCGGACTCGCAGCCGTGGTCTCGAGTCATGTTGTTTTTGTGCTGATGTGGTGTGGTCTCGAGTCGAGACTAAGAGTTCTCGACTCGCAACCGCTGATCTCGAGCTGGCTTCTAGATGGTCTCGAGTCGAAACCAGGGGTCTCGACTCCCAGCACCTGCTGATTCTGCATAGTGTACTAACCAATAGAATTTCCATTCATGCAACCTTATGTACTATCCATACAAACATGTTTTCTTGTCTAAAAACTAACCGAAATGGATCAAACACCTCAATTTCAAATATTCAAGGCACATTCATAGCATATTCATGTTGTTCATCATACATTCAAATAGTTCATCATTTTAGGGTTTTCATTTTAACAACATGCTTCATCAATAAAATCTATCCTATCATGAACTCAAGTTAATGACATCATCAGTTCCTACATCTAGCACATTCAATCAATGCAATAACATACTTAAACAAGATTTATCATCAACATATGCTAATCCGATTTCATGAACACCAACCTCCTCATTCAAACCTAAACATAACTAACCCATTCGGATTCAAATCCATATAGAGCCGATTACTAACATTTCATCATAACATCATCATGCATCATCAACCGATTATTCAAGAACATGTTTACACATACTCATTCATTTTTACACAACTTAATTGTCAAAAGCATGAACATCCTTTGATAAATAAACATCATTTGATAACAAGCAACTATTTTCTATCAAGCAAACATCTTTATCATAGATAAACAACAATCTCTCATGTATTTGTCATTAAACAATTAATGAGACACTAACCGGCTAAAGGGTATGAAGGGTGAACTTCCGAATGCCGATTCCAAGCTTGAACCGAAGGTCCTAGTGTTGCCGGTTTGAATCCGAGAGAATGAGAGAAGAAGGATGTTGAGACTTAGGGTTTTAGTGAGAGGAAGGGAGAGTGTGTGTGTGTAGGAGAGTGTGTGTAAGTTGTCCAAAGATGGTAATGTTGGCTAATAACAAGGTTATATACTAGCTTCAAGTTGATGCACCCTAATGGGTTTCGGATGGATTAAATGGCCCAACTGGCCCAAATAGTTACACTATTCACTCGAGACCGAGTGGTCTCGAGTCGGGTTCATGGTTCTCGGCTCACTTATACATATATACATACTATACATACAAGCACAACACATAATCACATAAATTTACTTATATCTTTCATTCAACCGACAAGTTAATTAGTCACATATGTTCAAGCATGTTACATCGAGGTACAATGAAGGGTTCTAAATTTCGAGTTGTCACAAATATAGTTGTGGTGGAAGATCCTTTGATAAGAAATGTGGACATATGTATTTGGAAATGAATGAAAGCAATTGGTGCTTAAAATATGCTTAAATACCTCAAACGGGTCAAAATAAGCATATGAGTGGAAAATGGCTTAAATAAGGTATATGATTCTGTAATTGGAACCTATTATGTTAGTCATCATTGAATTTAATAGGTTTATGAGAAATAAGGGTCAAACAAACTTGTCTGTTTGATAAAATCACGAACGGGTCAAATTTGGTTAAAAGGGTAATAAGCCGAAGACTTAAAAGTCTTAAATTTTGTTAATCCGGGTGTTGGATTTTAACTCCATATGATGGAAGATCAAATTACAATCATGTAGGAAGAAACGGTGGGTCAAACGGATAAGTGGTTTGAAAGATACGAAAGTTTTCGTGTCAATAAACGGCAAAATGGAAAGCTGGAATGCAGGGGCCACCGTAACTTACGGTGCCACCGTAAGTTACGGTGGAGCTGAAGGCTTTACGGCATCCCCCTACTGATTTACGGTAGGGGCATGTCACACCAGAGGCCACCGTAACTTACGGTGCCACCGTAAGTTACGGTGGAGGCCAGTTGGAAATCCTTGTTTTGAGATCAAGAGTTTAACGTTGGGATTCTTTTCCATCCATTATCATTACCGGATTTGTTTAGACACATTTTAATCTCCATATGACTAAAACATTTCATGTTTATGAAATGTAGGTACATTTTGGATGCCGAAAGACGATCAAGCTCAACGAAGAACCGAACACAATAAAGACTCATGCTTCCGCACATTGCCTTGTCGTAAATCTATACGACGAATCTGATTACGTTATGTCAAATAACTTATGATTTGTAAAAGTTTTAATAAACTCGTGTTTTTATAATATGTGCAGTCTTAACTACACATCTAATTGTTGGTATTTACATGTAAAACCGTTAAATAAAAACTAGGGTGTTACAGTTAGAGTGATAATCAGTAGGTGTCCTCTTAAGGGTTTATTACCTACATAATTACCAACTCATAGCCACTTTCAATTCGAATGATGGCTGGACCATTAGTGATTAATCACTAAGTCAAAGCATAATTACGATGTCTTTGACTTTTGGTCATTAAACTAATAAAACTTGAACTAGAGAGGCTAAGAATGCTTACAAGAACACTTAGCACGAGATTAGAACAGAAGAAAGCTCCCTTGAACTCCAGGTAGCTCCAGAGAAAGATTTTTGAAGTGAAGTTGAAATGTACAAATGAACAAGTGCAACAATGAGGGCCTTATATAGGAATTTCTACTACATATGATCAATCCACATGTCCCTACATTGATTCCAGATGATTCCAGGTGTCCCTTGTGCATGAAAAACTATTTGCTCAGTCCCTGGTATCGAATTCAGGCATGCAAAGGCGGTGGAACAGGCTGAACATGCAGCTGCGCATTTTTTGTTTGTTGGTACTGCTCACGCAGGCCGCGTAAGACTCTTAGATAGTCTACGCGGGCCGCGAGGACCTCCTGATCCGGTAAAAAGTTTTGCAACTTTGCAATTTCAGCCCCTGATCCATTTTAACTTTATTTAACTTCCATTTATTGCACTTAGGACCCCCATAGTTAACTATTAAGGGCCTTGGGTCATATTTTAACTCTGTTAAGCTCCCGATTAGTTGTAAGATCACCCGAAAAGTCTTGTTTTCATCGAAACTCCACAAAATTACTATCCAATATTCTTGAGAGCGAAATATTAAATTATTACAATGTTCTTGGGACCGTTAAAAGGTCACTCAGAGGTAACTTTTAACATGTTGACACTTTTAACCCCTATGCTTCGTAAAATTTTAAATTTAAGCGCAAACGGCTTTCAATGTCTGATAATTTTATTCATCAAAGAATACGAACATCCTATGAGGTCATTCAGAGGCACTCGTTTGGCATGATGACACATTTGATCCTTTTACTTGCATATTTACATTGTTTGACAACTTTAGTCCCTCGGAATCAATTCATTACACGTTTAAGTCCATGACACGTGTCTTTATTATATTGGTCGTGATTTTATGAGGTGTTACAATAGTTTTACAATTCCTAAACTTAATAATTTAAGTAATTTCATTCTCTAGTTTGTTTAGTATAGTTTATAAATAATTGATTTGTTTAGAGTAGTTTAAAAATAATTGATGTGTAAATGCTTTCTTTCTTTAGTTAAAATTTTGTTTGTATAAATTTTGTTATTGGTACTATTGAAACCGTTAGCCCGTTATTGATATTCATTTTCGATCGATGTGAACCACGTATCGTCATCCTTTTGGGCATATCACGACTTTATTTTAAGTTTTCTTTTTCAGTTGAACTGATTCAATCGATGTAAACACATAACATCATCCTTTTGGGTATATCACGACTTTACTTTTGAGCTTTCTTTTTTAGTTGAACTGAACCGATACCGACTAAATTCCTGCAACAACGTGCGAAGCAATTTTCCTAGTTTTTATCAAGCATAATACCTACCTGCACTTTACAGAATTTGACTATCTACCTCTAGGATCGAGGTGAAGCACCTACAACCATACCATGTCTCTTGAAGAATGGGGTGGACCCACCCTTTGGCCAAGGTAGGCGGGTGCACCCCTTTAAAAAATCTAATGTTAATTTCATACAAAAATCCCAATCGCCCTGCTTGGAAATTTTCGACCGCCACCCTTAGAAAAAATATCTTATGAAATTATAAAAGAATTACATTATACTATGATGTTTATTAAAATACAACCTAAATTTCTAATTTATATAATTATTAACTAGTTTAAATTAACTCAATTAACAATCATTTAACCTTTACTCGTTTAGCCCAATAAAGAATAAATAACCAAATTACCTAAGCCCAATCCATTCTAATTTGAACATAAATAAAATAACCCAACCCATTGTCCTTTCCCTTTCTCTCTCGGCTCCCGCTCTCTGCGACCCCCAGACCCGCACGCAAACCACAGTGCGCAGGCGATCGATTTCTCTTGTTTTTCACCGGAGAAATGTGAAATCTGGCCACTCTTCCCAAGCAAACAGCAGGAACATCACGCAATTGGGTATGGTTCGATTATTTAAGTTGTTATGCTTGTTTTATTTGAATTTTAGGAGAAATAGAGTTGTAAAAGGTTTGGAACTTTTAGTTATTTTGATGTTATTTGAAACTTTAGTAGGGTGATTTTGTTAATTTAGTTTGTTTAAATGGTTAGTTACAAGGAATTAACAACTAGGGCTTGAAATTAAAATTGAAAAATTATGAAGTTTGGTGACGATTGTTTAAGACTTTAAGTGTTTAGTGTTGTTTTTAACGGAGTTGTTTTATATTTGATAGGAAGTTAGGAACCATGAGTAGGGAAGTTATGGCGTGATCTGAACAGATCCGATATGATGATTATATAATTTTAGCTTAATGTTCTTTTGTTTTACATATCTCGACCGAAACCGACCCGGTCCGACCCGATATGAATCGAATTTTTTTTTATATACATAGGGGTCTAAAATATTTAAAAATACTCTGCATTCATATGAAAAAAATAAAATTCTGAGTCCACCATTGTCCGAAGCAGGGGCGGACTTACCTCTTTACGAGCTCAACTTCGTTTCGGTAGTGTATTTTTTTCGGTTTTGTACAAAGGATACCTCTAAACAACTACGAGGATACCCTTGAAGAAAAATAAGTTCGTAAGCCCAAAAACTGTTTAGCGTTTATATCTAGCCCAACGAAAATTACAAAAGTCGAAATCAGTTTATAATTGATAGGAAACCCAATTCGTATTTAAGATTGTAAGCTGATGTGTGTAAAATGCAACATATAAATTACATTAAATAAGGCATAAAACTAACCCTTTTTAAGTACTAATATTGGAAAAAGAGTGTTTTTGTCTTCCTTTTGTATTTTCAGGATTAAATGAGCTCAAAAATGCAAAAGAAGCAAAAAGACAGCTAAATCCAACATAAATACAAGAAAAGGAACATTAGTGGACTGCCCGACCCCTCAACGGCACCTTCCAAAGCAAAATAGAGAAGTCAAAAGACTGAACACGCCCCGTGCTCAGCCAGCACGGGGCCGTGCCCAAGAAGCAGCAGAAAAGACAAACCTATAGAAGCTTCTATTGCCCACCACGGGCCGTGCCCAGCGGACACGGGGGCGTGTCGAAAGTACAGCAGGCGCATTTATTGTAATTGCGAATTACAATTAATGAGGAGAGAGAGTGTCAGACAGGCACGGGGCCGTGCCCAGCGGACACGGGGCCGTGCCCAGCTCTCTGTTCAGCCTATAAATAGGAGTGCTTGGATTCATTTCATCTCATCCCTTGGCACACCACCTCTTTCACACTTCATCCACCACCCACCACCATCACAACACCATCATCCACCACCATCATCCATTGTCCATCGTAGAGTGTGTGAGTCGTCTCGGGATCCAAGATTGATCGTAAGAGTTCTTGACAATCAAGGCCATGTTTGCCTAAGTCTCTTACATCACTTGGTGAAGACAAAGTGTCTAGTATAATACTTTTTATTTCTAATCTTTTGCACTTTTTATTTGGTTTTGTATTAATGACTTTAATAACTAGTTACTTATGTTGAAGGTGATCTTTCCTTATCGTTTGTCCGTGGTGTCTTGGCATTATTTTACTGTCTATATAAAATAAAGGATTTTCACCATTCATATCTCCACGGTCTATATGGAGGTATGTTGGCTACCTGGTCGGGGGTTAAGGGAACGGTTTGGTAAAGGTCTTGCCATTGTTCAGCGTTTAGAGGTCCTGCAATGGACCTGGGTCAAATTTAGTAGGACCTCCTTCAATACTTCACGGTATTGGATGGCGGGGGTCCAAACTCTTTGATCCCCTCATAAGTTAACTACTATTAATACTATAACCCGGCTATTTAGGACTGTATCCCTGCTGACTCAGACTACTGAGCCGAGGGTAACGTAACCGCCAAAAGCGGGGCCTACCACAATACTGCATTAATAACTTAATTCATTATCTTCCAATAATCCACCCTTTTAGGATTGTATCCTTGCTGACTCACACTACTGGGGTGAGGGTAACGTCACCTTCAAAAGAGGGGCCTACTACAATAACTAAGATAATCTCTTAATTATGTGCAAAAGTGCGGAAATAATCAAAGGTTATACTAGATACGAGTCGGAACCAAGTGATTCATCTTGTCTATCTGTTTTTATTTTATTTTTATTTTCAGCATTTTAGTTAGTTTTTATCTTTTCTTAGTTTAAAACATTTTTCTAAACTTTTATTTTGATTAGACGTTGAGGATAAACCGGTACTAAAAGCTCTTGTGTCCTTGGACGACCTCGGTATCTTACCAACGCTATACTACACTCAACGATGGGTGCACTTGCCCATATGTGTGTTTAGTGTTAGTGAAATATCGTGTTTTATAAATTTAAAACTTGGCTAAAATAAGTGTTAAAAAGGGCTTAAAATATACACCTAATATATACGACACTTAAACGCGCATCATAAGCCCAAAATAGTTTAATTGATAAGGCAACCCAATTCTATTGATTAATAACTAGACCAATAGTTCAATACGTAATAAACTAATAACCCATTGAATACGTAGTGGCTGTGGAGCGACATTTGTGGACGACTGAAAGATTAGGAAATGAAACGACAAAGACTCAAAGTCGAATAGGGAACACTCATCAGCACTGATTCATCATTCATCTTTAATCGAACAGGAGGCAAAACAAGAACAAGCAGCATCATCCATTGACTCATCTAATTCGAACAAGCAGAAATTGAAGTTTGTTTGTGAATTGTGAGTATTCTTTATTTATTTTCTTCTTGTGCTTTTCGTTGATTGTTTGATTACCAAGAAATCAAATTTTGATTCTTGGTAATTTTGTACTTTTTATATTTATACTTTTGTATTTTTCGTTGTTAAACTAGGGATTGTTGTTCAATCTTGAATTATTTGAAGTGATGATTAAACCACAATCTAAAAAAAACAATCTTTAATTGGGAACTTTTTCAAAAAGAAAATGCGAAGAAGTTAATGAAAATTGGGTTGGCGATGATTATACAATTCCGAATGAAACAACTCCTTAGAATGTTGATGATGATAATATCCAAGCAAATGATGATGTTGATGCAAGTCCGAATGATACGAATGATAATATGCAAGAAAATGTTGATATTGGTCCAAGTAATCCGACAACTTCAATTCCAACAACACAAGGTATTATTGATTTGAATGGTCTTCCTTCGGATCCATATGATAGGCCACATATTGCTAGTTATCACCCAAATCAAATAGATGACATAAGAAGAGCATATCTTGTTAAATGGGCTTTTCAACCGTGTAGTCATAAATTTCCTGTTAGAGACTTTTATGGAAAGAAAAAAAAAACGTTTTGTTATTAGTTAGTTTAATGATTGCAGTTGGTTAGAGTATGGTATCAAAGCAGACAAAGTATATTGTTTATATTGTTACTTGTTTAAAGATGTTTTTCGAAATCGAAGCTTGTCAAGACGGATTTACGCAATAGAATGGGCCCAGATTTTTGAACAATGCTATGGTTTGTACGGTCGAAAATGATTTTTTACATGAAGTAAAAGACGACGATGTGATGTAACGATTTCAAGCTATGAAAAAATGAAAAGGACATATCTATTAGGTATTTGCTTTACTTTATTTATTTATTGTCGTTTTTTTTTAATATTGCAGATTGCACGGTGAAATGTTTTTTGGGATACCTCTGAGTTAATGTTCTAGTTCCGCCACTGTTCCGAAGATATGTGAAATCGGTTATAAGACCCGCCTACCTCTTGAAAAAAGTGAATATCTTTTCTTCTTTTATGTTTATTCCTTTATATATAAATGGAACACAAGAGTGATAGACATGGTGTGTTCGAACGTAGTTAGAAAAGATGGAAGCGTTATATTATTACATCCCATTAATATTCTTAGCCATTTCTATCTTCACAGATTACTTCTTCCACAAACTCCAAAATCTTCCTCCAAGACCGTGGCTCCCTCCCCTACCTATAATCGGCCATCTCTACCTTCTCAACAAACCACTCCACCGGTCCCTCGCCAAACTCTCAGCAAAACACGGCCCAATCCAACTCTTGCAATTTGGTTCACGTCGAGTTCTTGTTGTCTCCTCTCCCTCCACCGCCGAAGAATGTCTCACCAAGAATGATATCGTGTTTGCAAACCGCCCTCAGCTGCTTGCAGGTATTATTTTTTTTATGACTAACTCACACACCCAGTATGCCTGTTTTTATTTATTTATTTATTTTAACACCTTTATTCCAGGCAAATATCTTGGCTACAATTACACCAGCCTAGTCTTTGCACCCTATGGCGACCACTGGCGGAACCTCCGCCGTATCTCCACTCTTGAAATCTTTTCATCTCATCGACTAACAGAGTTTGAACCAATTCGTGCGGATGAAGTGCGCCATATGATGCGTAAACTCTATCAATCATCGTTGAAACTGGACACTGTGGTGCATGTTAGGCCTATGTTGGTTGACCTAACGCTTAATGTTGTGATGCGCATGATTTCTGGTAAAAGATATTATTATAGTAAAGATGATGTGCTAATAGATGAGGAGAAGGAAAAGGCACATCGATTTCAAGAGATTGTGAATGAGATTTTGAAGCTTGTTGGAGCTACAAATGTAGGGGACTACGTACCAATGTTGAGGTGGTTAGGAGTGAGCAAATTGGAAAAAAGATTGATCTCTTTGCAAGCAAAGCGAGACTTGTTCATGCAGGAGCTATTGGAGGAGTTAAAAGAGAAGATGGAAAATTGTAGTAATGGGAAGCAGAGAAAGAATATGATTCAGAAGTTATTATCGCTTCAAAATTCTGAGCCTGAGCTCTACACCGATGAATTGATCCGTAGCATGACGCTGGTAAATAGTAACAAAAAATATATAATATTTTATTCTTGCATTTACACCAACAAACAAGCATAAACAAGTCGGGTCGGGCCTAGCTTGTTGATCAAGATGGATTCTTTAAATTATTTTGAAAGAAAACTACTTTTAATAAAATTCACATCTGAATGACGATAAAAAAATTAAACAAAAGTGTGTGTTTAGATTTTTTTAGAAAAGTTAAAATTGTACAAATTATATAATATATAATTGAGTTACTAGAAAAAGGAAAAGATAATATAAAATAAAATAAAATTGTACAAATTATATAATTGAGTCACAAGTAAGATTTCCCGACCAGTACAACCTAAAAAGCTCTACAAACCCAAAAACCATATAAACACTTTCATAATCCTAAACCACTTAATCCTCACAATAAAGGGTAAAGGTACTCTATAAACAAATTCTAAAAATAAGAAATGTACAAAGAAACAATGGATCGTCAAATATAATATGATAAAAAAATATAACATAATGTCAAAGAAAAAAGACACAATGAGTCATAAAAACACACGGTAACACAAATATAGAAAAGACACTATGATAAATAAAAAAACACAATAAACTAAACAAAAAGTCTAAAATCTACAAGCTAAGCATCTAAAAACAAAAACCTAAAATCTTATATCGTAGAATTCGATAAGACGGTTCCAATGCCGCTCGGATGAGGTCAATTAGAGTCCGTTTGGTACCCTTCTTGCGACTTTTTATTTTTAGAAGAATTTGTATTTAATCCTAAACCCTATAAAATCGTATAAAATATATGATAAACATCTTTTATTTTTATTTTGTCTTTGTTAAAAACATGATTATGATTTATTAAAATTCTATATATTACATAAAATTATGTATAGTTTACTAAAATAGGGTAAAGATTAAATATAAATTGATCTTAACATATAACGTGAGAAGTGAAGGATGATCTTTTTTTAAGTTTTTTTTTCCATCCACATCTACTTAAGAATGATGTTTAGTTGAAAAATGTGCAACTACATTAGAGTGATTACATAATTACGGTACAAGTGTAAATACATAAAAAAAAATTCTTGGACTAAAATACGTATAATATAGGTCGAAAAAAGGTGTTAAAACATTTCTACTTAGAAAAATTACGTACAAAACTGTGTGTATATACAAATAAAACAAAAAATTACACATAAAATCTCAATTCAATTAATCCATATTGATCGTGATTAATTGTTAATTTGTGCCACCAATGGTCCACTAGCGTCTAGTAATATTTAAAACAAGGTCATGTCTATTCACACACCCCTTTGGTCTATCCACACACCCCCCAGTGTGGAACTGTGACCAGAGCGCGGCGTTTTGGTCCGGTCAACCAGACAAAGACTGACGGGTGTCTGACGGGTCTGTTGACCGCACCAAAACGCCGAGCTTTGGCAGCGTTTTGGTCCTGTCAACCAGACAAAAGACTGACACCCGGCCAGTCTTTTGTCTGGTTGACAGGACCAAAACGCGGCCAAAGCTCGGCGTTTTGGTCCGGTCAACAGACCCGTCAGACACCCGTCAGTCTTTTGTCTGGTTGACCGTACCAAAACGCCGCGCTCTGGCCACAGTTCCACACTGGGGGGTGTGTGAATAGACAAAGGGGTAGGTGAGAGTGTGTGAATAGCAAGACCCTTAAAACAATGGTTAAGACCTTTGTACACCTTACCCTACGAAAGCAAATATTATAATCATAAAATAGTAAAATACTATTATAATAGGGAGATTCAATTTATGTAACTTACCCTATAAAATACTATTGTAAAACTTACCCTACGAAAGTAAATATTATATTATAAAACTAGATTAGTTCCCCGTGTGTTAAACGGGTTGAACAATTTAAACTATATAATAAATATTTCTTGTAAATGAAAATCTTTGATGGAGACATTTATATACTAAATTGACATAAATGAGTTAATATAAAGAGAATGTATATTACTAATATAAATTCATCAAAGAAACATGTAATTAAATTGTCGTTGAAAATAATACAAAATAAATATATTATATTATATAATACTTATTATTGTATTTACGTATTACATTATATTTAATGAGGAATAGAAAGTTACACTTATAATTCGCACATTACCGAAAATAATTTGAATCCAAAAAATATTGACATAATTATTAGATTTTTAGCTTAATTTTAGCGACGTATTGCAACATTTTGTTTTATATATATTTAAAGTTAAATAGTAATAAATTATGAAAATATTATCTTGAGTAAAGTATACGGATGATCCCTGTGATTTATCAAAATTTTGAATTTAATCCCTAATTTTCCAAAAATAAACGAACACTATAGGTGATTAGTAATGACAGTCAAGTTATATATTTAGTTATAATAATATGACAAACAAATTAAGAACGTAAGTACGAACAATCAAGTTATATATTTAATTTAATTTAATAATGATAATATGACAAAACAAATATAGAACCTAACTATATACACAGTTTCTTAAAATAAACTAATATACAATAATTAAAATCCCCATAATAAATAAATGAGATATTTGAGTGTGTTCCCTTTTCATCAAACGAAATTTTAAAAGTTATCGTTTAGATATTTTAATAAACGAAATTTTAAAAGTTATCGAATGTTTCGTTAATAAATAATTATGATTTTTTTCTAGAAGAGATTAAATTAAAATTAAACTAAATAATAATTATCTATAAAAGATTAAACTAAATAAGATTTAATAGGAGGGTTATCTATAAGTAATTAGAAGAGATTAAAATAAATAATAATTATCTATAAGATACATGCCCTGCCCTAATATGATGACAAGTGTCCTAAAAATGGTTTATTTTATTATATAGTATAGATAGTAAAATACTATTGTAAAAACTGGAATCGATTTATGTAAAATTAATGGTTAAGTCCATTTTTACACCTTACCCTACTAAAGTTATAAAATAGTAAAATACTATTGTAGAAGCTGGATTCAATTTATGTAAATTTAATGGTTAAGACCATTTGTACACCTTACCCTACTAAAGTAAATATTATAATTATAAAATAGTAAAATACTATTGTAAAAGCAGGATTCAATTTATGTAAGATTAATCATTTAATTGTAAGAACAAATTTGTTGCTACTATTTGTCCTTTAAAATGAAGATATTTAAAAACACATGTAACATAACGATACAAGGATAAATATGTGTGTCTACTAATACAAGTAATATTTCTTATTGGCATATATTTTTAGGAAACACAAATAAGAAATGATCGCCATTCAGACATACAAAATGTGTTAAAGCTTTAAAGCAATCTAAAACACGCTTATATAACTTGATATTTCAAGAAAGGTTTGGACAAAACTCCAAGACATATATATTACCTTTCCTGATTATTTAGTGTTTGGAATCAAAACAATTATGCATAATTATAAACTCAGTGGTTTATCTATTTCACTTGCACGTACAGTTACAGTTGGTGAATTGTTATAAAAATACTTGATGGTATTAAGGTCTTTATAATACATCATTCTTTATGATGAAATGCACAGGTGATGTTAGCCGCAGGCACTGGCACATCCATATCCACCATGGAGTGGGCAATGTCACTTTTACTAAATAATCCAAGTGTTCTGAAGAAGGCACATGGTGAGATCGAAAAATATGTTGGTCACGATCGTTGTGTTGAGGAGTCAGACATGTGTAATCTACCTTATCTTGATTGCATAATAAAGGAAACTATGAGAATGCTTCCTCCAGGTCCTTTGTTGCCTCATGAGTCATCAAAGGATTGCATGGTCGGAGGATACCATGTTCCTAAAGGGACAATGCTATTAGTCAATGTGTGGGCAATACACAATGATCCAAACATATGGGGAGACCCCAAAAATTTCAGACCAGAGAGATTTGAAGGTCTAGAAGGTTATAGAGATGGTTTCAAGTTAATGCCGTTTGGGTTTGGAAGGAGAGGTTGTCCAGGGGTAGACATGGCAATGCGTTTGGTCAGGTTGGCGTTGGGATCTCTGATTCAGTGCTTTGAGTGGGAGCGAACAGGTGAGAGCGAGGTTGATATGAGCGAAGGGACCGATGTAGTAAACACGTCCAAGGCTATAAGCTTGGTGGCAATATGTCACCCTCGTCCTACAATGTTAAATCTACTATCACAACTTTGATTAGTTTGGCTTTCCATCAAGTATGATAGAAAACAAACGGTATTACATAGCCACTTTATGTTGAATCTATCACAACTTTAAGGTGTTGTTTCACCTTGATTGTATTGCATATATAAAATAAGTTTGGTCGTGTACTTTGAGATTAATACAATACAATAATACACTCTTTTATGTGCTAAAAGTAGTTTAATATTTATTAATTAAATTTCCCTAATCTAGACACAAAGTTAGACTCTACACTCTTTAAAACTAAACTAAACTAAACTACTAACCGTCAAGTGAACCGATCGACTCTAGTAAAGCTAAGTAAGTCCGGAAATCGAACTCACGAGACTCATTTGATTACGTAAACTTGACTCACTAGACTTAATGACTCACACGACTAGCTGTTTTTATATTTTGAGAGGGGGGTTTTCTAATATCCTAAAATTAAAATTAATTAAATATTAACCAAGAGGAACGAACTAAGACACAAATTGGACATTGGATTTTACTCAGATGATGATAAAACGACTACCTAGGCTAGAATCCAAATGCTATTAGTTTATCTTTTTAACAGACAGGAACTATTATGGAACCGGGATCGTTAAATACTAAACCTACCAATAAATCCAACAGTACCCTCGACCTTTCTCGAGAAGACACCTACGGAACTCTAATAGGTTGTTAAATTACCGGTTTACCTAAACTCCCTCATGGTTATCTAATTGTTCTAAAAATGTACCTTTAATCGACAATCTACCTCACGACGTGAAAGTCAACCGTAACTTGGTAACTTGACTCGACTCGATAAGGAAGAATTGGAAAGGCAACTAAGTTGGACTTCTCACAAGGCACCTAAACTTAGCAATTTACCAACCTAGACGTATCGACAATCTCTCACCTCACGATTATTAAGATTAGTAGAACACCTGGACCTACTTGATTTATGAATATTACTTCTATGGTGTATTGGCCAATTAACCATAAAAATCACAAACACAATGGTCAATGATCTAACACGAACCTATTATATGAAAGACATACAATTAGGCACATGTGAAGTAATAGACATTCATCAAACAGGTAAAAGCATGCATATACAACGAATCAAATAAACCAAGTCTTTTACTTTTATAGAAAAATCCCAAAATTAGTTCGTAAACCAGATAAAAACCAAAACTTTAACATATGTTCATCCTAACCTAGGTAGTTCATGTACAATTAGCCAATAATCATTGTCAAAATAATCAAAACACTAAGTTCAATCAAAGAATTGATAGTAGAAAGATGTAAAGTGTAAAAACTAAGAAAAGGGGAAGATGAAACCCGGCAATTCTTCGTTCTCGTGCTTTGAGTCTTCTACCGAGTGATTCCTATCTCCAAAATCTTCGGTTCTTGACTTTCTTTAGCTCCAAAATTCGTCCAAAGATGTCTAAATTCGTAGGGTTATGGGTTGTTTATAACACACCAGCTAAAATCAGAGTTGGCGTGATCTGACTGGCATCTTCATTGCACAACGGAAGCACATAATGCTAAGACTTCTAGAAAGTGAACGCCAACTAAGTACTCGAATTCCCATGGTTCTCATATTCCAACCGTGCCATAATTTGAAAGTGTAACATGAGAAATAAACATGCGAAAACTCAACATAAAGTTGGCGAGTTCATAGTTTATTTGAAAAAGATTTAGAATAAATCGTTTTTGAATAACTGATTTTTAAACTATTGTTGAGAAAACTAAATGAAAATCATTTTCTTCGTCATGTTATATGAAAACTTTGTATTTGTGAAACTTTGTATTTGTAACGCCTTATGTTCGTAAAACTTTGTATTTGTAAAATTTTGTGTTTGTAAAACTTGTGTAACCGTCAATGTCCGTGTATGACAATGACAACACTCCCGCATGAGCCTATGAGTGGTATTTGTAATAAGTTGCGCACTTGTAAAATGTAAGATGTATTTGTATGAAAAGTAGTATGTTATTGTACAAGTAAGATGTAAAATGTAAGGAAATCGAGGTCGCTAATGTTTAGCTAGAACATTAACATGTGTGACGACATAGGAAGCATCCAAACCTAGGCGATTTATACGTCGATTACCCTTCGATTGTGACTCAAAAGCACTCTTCCTTGTGGGTCAATGTGGCCCAAGTGTGAGGCTGCCAAAACCCGATAGTTCTAACCTTTTGCTCCTTGGTCTAAACTTAGATTAATGGTGATTACGTATCACCTATTCGCACATGATCTAATGTATCATTCCTTATTTTAACATACCATTTCTACATGTATTTTCCCAAAGTTTAGAAAACTAGAAAATGTTTAAAAGTGGGGACATGAACTCACTGGTTTGTCCCGTTGTTCGTATGCACGTTCCGAAAATACGCGTGTGTTTTGAAAAACCGGTATATTTAGCATAAATCTTTCGTAAACCATTTGAGTTTATTGGAATTCACAAACCATTTGTGTTAGTTAAAACTTGTTTGTAGCATGGTTTAGAAATATGTAATTTATGTTCATCGAAAACCTTGTATGCTTTTGCAAAACTTGCATGTCTTTCCACCCCGAAATCACTTATAAAAATGTAAAACCGTGAGGAGGGGTTATGAACTCACCTCGATATCCTTGTGCAAAGCTAGCTTAATATGACTCTGTGACGTCGCTTCCAAGACGTGACTCGCTAGCATGCAGTCTATAACATTCCTAACACGGAATATCTTATTAGTTTCTAATAAAATGATGTAAATAAACTACGTGTCACCAAGCTCTACCGAATCATTAACCGAACAATCCGATGGTATGTTGTTAACTTGAAAGAAACAAAAAAGATATACTTGTTAAGTTTCATTTAATGTCGGTGATAATTACTAAGTCTTGCAAATGCTTAGTTTCCGAGAGGTTTAGCGTATTTATATTTATATAATAATATAAAATATATTTATGGTATCGTATTAGTCGTCCCGAAAGGTCGTGCGTACACGTAACGAATATTTATATGTAAGTATTACATTGAAAATTCATATAATGCAATATGTAAATTTATAGATGTATATGTATGTAACCATCATGTAACCGAAATAGAAATCTCGCATCTTGAGGATAATTGTCAAAATGTATGTATATACGTCGTGTAGGTGTTTTAAATAAATATAAGGAGTTATATTTATTCTATAGAGTTTTTGAGTCGTGGACGTTTAAAATAAATATAAATAATTATATTTGTTCTATAAAAGATTTTCGCGTCTTTGATGTTTGAAATAAAGATAGATAATTATATTTACTTTATAAAAGGTTCCCGGGTTTTTAGACGTTTGAAATAAATATAAAGAATCATATTTATTTTATAGAAGGTTCCCGAGTTTTAGACGTTTGAAATAAATATAAATGATTATATTTATTTTTATAAAAGATTACCGACTTTTGTTATCTTGTAAACGCGCTCGTTGGAATGTTATCGACTCGTTTTTGTAAGTGTTATAATGTTCGTCAAAATCACTATACATTTGTATTCGTTTTTGTAGAAATTACTTGAATCCGATACACGTTTCGTTTACGGATTTTCATGAAAAACGGGCAGGGTTTCCTCTGTTTTTGGACGACCCCGACAACAAAAGTTGTCGATATAATTTTCAAAACACAATAACAATGCAATAACAACAATACACATATTCATATTAATTACGTTGCTACGTTTATGAACAAGTCCAAGTCACTTTTAGTATAATGATTTCATTAATTTGTTTGGTTTGAGCTCGATTTTGCGTAAGTAATGGAAATAACATAAATAACAATTGTGCTGTTGTAAAATTTTACCGCCTCTCGTGTCGAATAGTTGAATTGTTTGACTGAGTTGACCGATTTCGCGTAAGTAATGGAAATAACATAAATAACCCGGGTTTGACCCGGGTTGACCGAGTTGACCCGAACCGCATCTGATATTGACCGATCTGACCGAACCGGACTTGAACCGAAGCTGACCGGTTGACCGAATCTGACCACTATTGACCGTTGACCCAAGTAAGACGCTCACCCTAAAGCCTGAACTGAACCCGAGTTGACCCGTGTGAACAGAAACCCCGAACAAATCTATACCAGACGCGTACTAACCCAAGCAGAACCAACACAACCACCTCTCGCCGCCGCTGCCATTAACTCCGGTGCCCTTATGCCGTCGTCAGCCACCACCGTCATCACCTTGCCGCTGTCGTATTCCCCGACACCAACCACCATCGTTACTTCCCTGAAATATGCCGTAACGGCGAAACACCACCGCCACTGCCGCCGTTAACTCCGGCGGCTATATCGCCGTCGTCGACCACCATCCTCCTCCGACGCTGCATGTTGCGGCTGCTGCTGCTGTGTAACACCTATGCCTCCACGGCCATCAAACAAATACCGAACCAATGAAATATTATATTTCATACTTAGGATTTGTAAAAAATATGTGTATCATTTGCACATATCAATTTTTGTTCAATTCCAAACTCTAAATCGCTTTCTGGAAGGTTATACGCGCACCAATGCATAAATATAACCAGTTTAATGCAACAAACACTCCGGAATAGTGACATAGGCTTAACATACCTTAAATAACCTTTACATAACTTAGAAATAAGTTTTGAAGGCTTTGGTATGGCAAAAACAAGTTAATTCGCTTACAGGGACTAAACTTGACAAACTACGAAAGTATGCCAATTTGAACTGTAACAAACATTCCGGAACATGACCATAAGTTAAACATACCATAAATATCCTTTACATAGCTTATAAATAGGCTTTGAGGGGTTCGGTATGCTAAAATAAACTTTTGGGGTCATTCAGGGACAAAAAGCGTCAAAAAGTGCACAAGTTTGCATTTTCGTGCATAACTTACGTTCTGAATACATCCGGACATCCAAAAATTTATGTAAGCACTAAAATATTTTATTTTAGTGTTTGGCATAAGAAAAATCCATTCGTCACGCCATTTGGATCATTTTTCGTGCTTATGCGCATTCCGTCGTAATTAACCGAACAACGTAACCGTACGGCTGAACGAACTGACACCCGAGATATTTTTGAACACATTTTAAGTTCCCTATAATTTAACTTCATTTTAGAGCTTTGAAATGGGGTTAAAGGGGCTTAAAAGTGTCAAAAAAACGCATCGTAAACCAAGTTTTGAGGTTGCAGGGACTGAAACTGTAAATCTGCCAAACTAGGTCCCTAAGTAGGGGCTAGATGCAGCAAAATATCCTTTTTACAGCTGTTAACAGCTGTTAACCACTCCCTAACCCCTTGCCACATGTTGATCTCTTATGGTGAGTGGCCATTTTGGGTACCATAAGGTTCCGACACATGTACGGATGTGATTAAGGCACGATATTCGACAAACGATCCTAACGGTGGACCATTTACTATAAATACCCACCTCCACCCTTCACTTTTCCTCACAAGAATCTGATCCAAAAGACTCTAAGTTGGAACCATTGTTTCATACCTGAGTTATTTGGATCTAGATTAGCATTCGGGGACCCTTTGTAAGTGTTCCTTCGTTCTTTTATTGCTTTTCGAGTCCGAAAGCCAAACCTTGTTTGACTTTCTGCATTGACCAGTTTATGGTCAATGCGAAGTTCACTTCGCAACGTGATTGTAATCACGATGGTTATAGTCCTTGTGACTATGCCTACTGATTACCACGTTGTCTAGGGTCGTAAGGGTAAGCGACTTGATCAGTCGCTTATGCTTTCGAACCCGACCCATTTGGTCGATCATTAGGATCCGACCAAACATATTAGGTGACCATAGTATATAGGGAATAACCTTCCGAGGTTATACCTTATGGTCGCTTCGTTTAAGTAGTTGTATGATAGGTAGTTTATATGCCTTAGGTAAATTACCAAAATGCCCTTTTTTCGCCAAAATTCATTTTAAGCATATGTAACATAAATTTTGGTATCTAAACTGATATGGAAACAATATTAGACATGTTAAGGCATATTTTACTTATCATAGGACTAGTTATGCGTTCCGAACGCGTTTTACGCGAACGACGCGTTAAAGTAGCATAAGCTACCTAAACGGGTCGTAATGGGTCGTAAGCACTTAGGTTAGGTTTCATTTAGTATGTAGGCTTTGTTAAACCATGTTACATGAGTTCCTACACTCATTTGGTTTACAAACCCTCATGCTACCCGATCTTCCGATTATTGGTCCGGTTTATTAATATAGTTACCTATATTAGGTGCCGTTTGATTCCGTGATCTCTAGCATTGCTTGGTGGTTATCTTAGGACTTCTGAGCAATCTCAAGTGAGTACATAGACCCCTCTTTTACTGTTTTCCAAACTGTTTTGGGGTGAAACACATGTGCCTACTTGTTACTTTCATGCTTTCCTGTTTTCACATCATATACTGCTATGTTCGTTAGTACATTATAGTACATGATTTCATTACACTTCATGCTAGGTGTGCCCATTGTGTGCATTACTTAGTACATCGTTTTACATGACATTTCACGCTATGTATGTTCATTTGATTACATACTTAGTGCATTGTTTTCACATGCTTACATTTTGATATGACGTTGGGTTTGTTTAAATGAATTTTTCACAATACCGCATAGATGTTTATATCAGTATAACATGCATTTATTACACAAAACATAACCTTGATTTAAACCATGTTTTACTTCAATACCTTGTTTTTGTGCATTTTACATATGGTTTAGCTGATACATTCCACTTGCCATACATGACATTTGACAAAGACATTTGACAAAGACATTTGACATGGACATTTGACATAGACATTTTGACATGATTTACATTTGACACATAAACATGTTTGACATTTGTTTTACACTACATGATTTACATCTTGACATAAACACTTTGACATATTATCCAATACATTTGACAATTGGTCTAGACATAGACATCATACATTGTTGGTTTGGTTTGATTAAGTGATTAAGTAACGATGCGTGTGTAATATGATACAAGCATGGTGGATACGCCGCTGGTACTTCCTATATATAAATGTTTGTATGGTATTACATATCGTAGCGTTATTTGAATCATTTCAGTTTGATACATATAACATTTTATACAAATAACATACTTTTCACAAGACATTGATTTACAAACAACTTATCTTATACAAACTCATTTTTACATGGTTATTCATTTAACCATACATTATTCCCTTATTTATACATATCATCTGATCTTATTGTTTTTCAAATGATTTACAAGACAAAGCAAATTACAAGGTTCATGACTAAATATTTTCTCAAACATAAGTCATGAAACCTATTTTCACAAAACCTATGTATCTCACAGGCATTTTTATGCTGACGTACCTATTTTCACATGTGTTTTTCAGGAGCTGTTGCATAAGATGATCAAGATACACATAGGCAGACTTGGGCTTTAGTGACAATAAAAGATACAAGACTAGTTAATTATGTTGTATTTCTTTGTTTGATAAGACATTGTAACACTTTTAATTAATAAAACGAAACTTCAATTGCCATGGATTTGAAACATTAATTCTGTTACAACACTCCCCGACGTTTCCGCCACGTCTTGTTGTTTTTACGTGGTCGGGGTGTGACAGAAAAGATGGTATCAGAGCCAATGGTTATAGGGAATTAGGTTATTAGTAATGCTTTGGCCTAGTCTATAACCTTCTTAGGACCCTAACGCGAGTTTACTTGCGTTTAGTCATAAAACAATACCGTCACCTATCCTTAGGCGACGACCACAACAAGGACATAAATTTCAAAACCGCTTTGAAAACTAATCATCTGTTCTAGGATGATTAATTACTAGGTTTTGAACCCTCTATTGTAAGGTTTTGAACTCTCTATTATATGGTTTTGAACCCCTTTGAGTTTTCAAAATCTCGTCAAGGTTTTGGGTTTTAAATAATGTGAACACGTGCAAACTGGAAGGGTGAATGCCTGTATTCTGGGTTTTCTGTCTAGGCAAGCACTTCGTATATATCTCATCAGACGCGAGACCAGTTGTGCTTACCTGGGAATCCTTGGGATGAGTGTTCACTTATAGGCGAGCATGTCTTCGCGATACATTATTTTTGATCCATTTACTTTAATTCAGTCACTGTGTGTCGTTTGTTGCTTTGTAGTAACAAACAAATGACCACTATCCTGGCTTTCATCAGATTTGTTTCATCTCATTCTTTTCGTCTAATTCTCTCACTCGTTTCCTTTCATGTTTCCTCTTTTAGAATGCCTCCACGACGCGAAAATCCGATATCTATTGACGATCTGGCAGCTGTCATTACACATCAAATGACTGCTGCAATCCCGAACGTCGTTGCTCAATGTTACCAAGCTATCAACAACAATAATGCCCTCTGCAACTTCAAGACGTTCAACTCGGCTAAGCCATCAAAGTTTTCCGGGTCTCAAGGAGCGACTGCACTTCTACAATGGTTCGAGAGTTTAGAGAGCACCTTCAGGCATGTACAATGTCCAAACGAGCGAAAGGTAGATTTCGCATCTAGTGTCTTTGAGAAACGAGCTTTGACGTGGTGGAACGGTGTGGTGAGAGATAGGGGTGCCGAAGTGGCACTGGCCCAAACTTGGGAAGAACTTCGAGCACTGATGATGAAGGAATTTTGTCCTCGTCACGAGATCAGGGCATTGGAAAGGGAATTCGACGATCTTAAGCAAGACAGCGGTGAACATCGAGCATACACTGATCGATATGAGGAGCTGAGCCTGTTGTGCCCTACCATGGTTACGCCTTTGGATAAGGCGATCGAGAAATACATTGATGGTCTCCCTGACTCAGTCCAGGACATTGTTACTGGTAGTAACCCCACTACGGTTAGGCAGGCCATTGAGCTATCTGCAACCTTGACTGAATCTCAGATCAGAAAGCATAAACTTTTCCGGAAAGGTGACAAGAAACCGGTCGAGGAATCAAAACCAGTCGAGGAATCAAAGATCATGGATGAACAGACTGGATCCCATAAGGAGTCAAAGAAGCGTAAGGCTTCGCAGAATTTTGCGATTGCTGCTCAACCCAACCAAAACACCCGCAACCAACCAACTCAACCTCCTGCAAAGAAACCTTATGCCGGTACTGCACCGATATGCGACAAATGTAATGCACATCACTTAGCTCACCTACAGTGTCGTTTATGTGCATCATGTGGGCGACTCGGTCACCTGGCAAATGCTTGTCGATTTACCCCAAACCAAGGTGGTCCAAACCAACCTCAAGTAAATCCTGCTCAAGCTCGTCTTCCACCAGGTCCTTGCTTCAACTGTGGCGAGATGAGCCATTTCCGAAGGAATTGCCCAAGGTTTGCGAATGCGAATCCGGCTCAGGGATGAGCATCAGACCAACTAGAAGGCAATGCTGTTTAGAAATAATCAAGCCTTATGTATTATTTTCTTTTGTTGTCAAGGTCCATGAAACAGTTGTTATCAATGTTAATAAATAAATCTTTTTATTTACATTGCAATGTACAAATGTGATAGCTGGTATAAACAACGTATCCTCTACAATACCGACAATCAAGGAACCGTATTCCTTGAAGAACAGACTACCCCGTAATTTCTTCCATTTTATTATCTCTTGCGTTTTCCACGGAAATCCAAAATACCCGTTTCTTCCAAGGAAACGAAGTACAAGGCGCAAGTTACAACTCTGTACGAATACCCAAGGTACCATTATAAATTCTTAATAGGGTACCTAAGGGTATTTTCGTATATTCAGAAATAATTACACCTTAATTCGAATATTGCGTTTTCTTGAAAACGAAATCGAATTTTTGGAAGATCTTTCTATCTTCATAGTTAGATTCTCGCTAATGTTTAAAGTACCGAATGAAATCCATGAAATGGAATTCCTAGTGTGCTTTAAATGCATGTACGTAATTAACAAAACAAAACTTACAAATTAAAGATCTAGATAAACAATTTTGTGGTTATGTGACTATGTGTTTATGCATCTTGTCTTTCCATTTATGCATTTTGTGTTCGTGTATACTCTGGATATTCGCTATCCAAATCCTCGTAGAATCTTTCATACCTTCATATGAGGGATTCGTAGTAGGATATTCAAAAATGTACTATCTTAAATCCTTAATGGACTTCTACGTTGTAGATTAAGTCCCTTGGATTATAAAGTACTATTCCAAAGTTTAAGGACAACATGTGTTGATAGAGTTAAATAGATCCTACGTCGATCTAAAGTTAAATAGATCCTACGTCGATCTAAAGTTAAATACATCCTACGTCGGTGTAGTTAAATGTTTCTCTTAGGTAGTTGAGTTAAAGAGATCCTACGTCGATCTAAAGTTAAATACATCCTACGTCGGTGTAGTTAAATGTTTCTCTTAGGTAGTTGAGTTAAAGAGATCCTACGTCGATCTAAAGTTAAATACATCCTACGTCGGTGTAGTTAAATGTTTCTCTTAGGTAGTTGAGTTAAAGAGATCCTACGTCGATCTAAAGTTAAATACATCCTACGTCGGTGTAGTTAAATGTTTCTCTTAGGTAGTTGAGTTAAAGAAATCCTACGTCGATCTAAAGTTAAATACATCCTACGTCGGTGTAGTTAAATGTTTCTCTTAGATAGTTGAGTTAAAGAGATCCTACGTCGATCTAAAGTTAAATACATCCTACGTCGGTGTAGTTAAATATTTCTCTGGGGTAGTTTAGCTGAAGAGATTGTTCGTTTATCTAATCCTTTGGTGACCTAGTTAATGAGACTCTATTACAGTCAAGTTAAATCACCACAGGATTATTCGTTTGACTTTTCCCATACGCATTATGAAATGAACTGTGCGGACTGTGCAAGGAAGTACGTAATTATGGAGGCCTACATAATTATGGAATTCAGTGCACAGAAACCACAGGAAGTTTTGTCATGTGTAAAGACCAATAGTGGCAAGAGTAATGAGACGGGAGAAGTCTTGGACTTTGACCGATGTCGTTTTATCTTACACTTCCCAATCCTGAATTCAAGTTTCCTATGATGAGTCTTCATAAGAAACATTCTTCTGTCCGTAGTTCGAAACTCCATGTTTTGCTACTACAAGGACTTTACATTGATAGTCAATAATTTCGCTAAGAATCCTAACATGACCCAGAGTTTTACTTAAGGGTCAATGGATTTATTAGAAGGCGAAACTGTCACAGCTTTCTTCACAAGTTTCCTCTAGAAATTAATTTCGGGACGAAATTTCCAAAAGTAGGGGAGACTGTAACACCTATGCCTCCACGGCCATCAAACAAATACCGAACCAATGAAATATTATATTTCATACTTAGGATTTGTAAAAAATATGTGTATCATTTGCACATATCAATTTTTGTTCAATTCCAAACTCTAAATCGCTTTCTGGAAGGTTATACGCGCACCAATGCATAAATATAACCAGTTTAATGCAACAAACACTCCGGAATAGTGACATAGGCTTAACATACCTTAAATAACCTTTACATAACTTAGAAATAAGTTTTGAAGGCTTTGGTATGGCAAAAACAAGTTAATTCGCTTACAGGGACTAAACTTGACAAACTACGAAAGTATGCCAATTTGAACTGTAACAGACATTCCGGAACATGACCATAAGTTAAACATACCATAAATATCCTTTACATAGCTTATAAATAGGCTTTGAGGGGTTCGGTATGCTAAAATAAACTTTTGGGGTCATTCAGGGACAAAAAGCGTCAAAAAGTGCACAAGTTTGCATTTTCGCGCATAACTTACGTTCTGAATACATCCGGACATCCAAAAATTTATGTAAGCACTAAAATATTTTATTTTAGTGTTTGGCATAAGAAAAATCCATTCGTCATGCCATTTGGATCATTTTTCGTGCTTATGCGCATTCCGTCGTAATTAACCGAACAACGTAACCGTACGGCTGAACGAACCGACACCCGAGATATTTTTGAACACATTTTAAGTTCCCTATAATTTAACTTCATTTTAGAGCTTTGAAATGGGGTTAACGGGGCTTAAAAGTGTCAAAAAAACGCATCGTAAACCAAGTTTTGAGTTTGCAGGGACTGAAACTGTAAATCTGCCAAACTAGGTCCCTAAGTAGGGGCTAGATGCAGCAAAATATCCTTTTTACAGCTGTTAACAGCTGTTAACCACTCCCTAACCCCTTGCCACATGTTGATCTCTTATGGTGAGTGGCCATTTTGGGTACCATAAGGTTCCGACACATGTACGGATGTGATTAAGGCACGATATTCGACAAACGATCCTAACGGTGGACCATTTACTATAAATACCCACCTCCACCCTTCACTTTTCCTCACAAGAATCTGATCCAAAAGACTCTAAGTTGGAACCATTGTTTCATACCTGAGTTATTTGGATCTAGATTAGCATTCGGGGACCCTTTGTAAGTGTTCCTTCGTTCTTTTATTGCTTTTCGAGTCCGAAAGCCAAACCTTGTTTGACTTTCTGCATTGACCAGTTTATGGTCAATGCGAAGTTCGTTAGAACTTCGCAACGTGATTGTAATCACGATGGTTATAGTCCTTGTGACTATGCCTACTGATTACCACGTTGTCTAGGGTCGTAAGGGTAAGCGACTTGATCAGTCGCTTATGCTTTCGAACCCGACCCATTTGGTCGATCATTAGGATCCGACCAAACATATTAGGTGACCATAGTATATAGGGAATAACCTTCCGAGGTTATACCTTATGGTCGCTTCGTTTAAGTAGTTGTATGATAGGTAGTTTATATGCCTTAGGTAAATTACCAAAAGGCCCTTTTTACGCCAAAATTCATTTTAAGCATATGTAACATAAATTTTGGTATCTAAACTGATATGGAAACAATATTAGACATGTTAAGGCATATTTTACTTATCATAGGACTAGTTATGCGTTCCGAACGCGTTTTACGCGAACGACGCGTTAAAGTAGCATAAGCTACCTAAACGGGTCGTAATGGGTCGTAAGCACTTAGGTTAGGTTTCATTTAGTATGTAGGCTTTGTTAAACCATGTTACATGAGTTCCTACACTCATTTGGTTTACAAACCCTCATGCTACCCGATCTTCCGATTATAGGTCCGGTTTATTAATATAGTTACCTATATTAGGTGCCGTTTGATTCCGTGATCTCTAGCATTGCTTGGTGGTTATCTTAGGACTTCTGAGCAATCTCAAGTGAGTACATAGACCCCTCTTTTACTGTTTTCCAAACTGTTTTGGGGTGAAACACATGTGCCTACTTGTTACTTTCATGCTTTCCTGTTTTCACATCATATACTGCTATGTTCGTTAGTACATTATAGTACATGATTTCATTACACTTCATGCTAGGTGTGCCCATTGTGTGCATTACTTAGTACATCGTTTTACATGACATTTCACGCTATGTATGTTCATTTGATTACATACTTAGTGCATTGTTTTCACATGCTTACATTTTGATATGACGTTGGGTTTGTTTAAATGAATTTTTCACAATACCGCATAGATGTTTATATCAGTATAACATGCATTTATTACACAAAACATAACCTTGATTTAAACCATGTTTTACTTCAATACCTTGTTTTTGTGCATTTTACATATGGTTTAGCTGATACATTCCACTTGCCATACATGACATTTGACAAAGACATTTGACAAAGACATTTGACATGGACATTTGACATAGACATTTTGACATGATTTACATTTGACACATAAACATGTTTGACATTTGTTTTACACTACATGATTTACATCTTGACATAAACACTTTGACATATTATCCAATACATTTGACAATTGGTCTAGACATAGACATCATACATTGTTGGTTTGGTTTGATTAAGTGATTAAGTAACGATGCGTGTGTAATATGATACAAGCATGGTGGATACGCCGCTGGTACTTCCTATATATAAATGTTTGTATGGTATTACATATCGTAGCGTTATTTGAATCATTTCAGTTTGATACATATAACATTTTATACAAATAACATACTTTTCACAAGACATTGATTTACAAACAACTTATCTTATACAAACTCATTTTTACATGGTTATTCATTTAACCATACATTATTCCCTTATTTATACATATCATCTGATCTTATTGTTTTTCAAATGATTTACAAGACAAAGCAAATTACAAGGTTCATGACTAAATATTTTCTCAAACATAAGTCATGAAACCTATTTTCACAAAACCTATGTATCTCACAGGCATTTTTATGCTGACGTACCTATTTTCACATGTGTTTTTCAGGAGCTGTTGCATAAGATGATCAAGATACACATAGGCAGACTTGGGCTTTAGTGACAATAAAAGATACAAGACTAGTTAATTATGTTGTATTTCTTTGTTTGATAAGACATTGTAACACTTTTAATTAATAAAACGAAACTTCAATTGCCATGGATTTGAAACATTAATTCTGTTACAACACTCCCCGACGTTTCCGCCACGTCTTGTTGTTTTTACGTGGTCGGGGTGCGGCTGGGTTGTTCTTGGGTGCTAGGGTTTCACAAATGAAGAAGATAAGATAACTTGCTTATATAGTTAGGTTTTATTAGTGGGTTTGGGCCCAAGGCCCACAAGCTCGCTTTTAGTGTTTTGAGCGGCCCAGTTGCATCTTCAAGGCACGTCTTCGCACCCGATTGTCATAAAATGTTGTAGAATATTTTAGTGTCAAAATTACATAAAATGATGCTGGTAGTCGGTATTAATCACGTGCGTTAGTCGGTTGCGTTAAAACGCGTAAATTGCTTGGGTTGTCGTTTCTTGTCCATTTTTCGATCCGGTTTCAATAGTGAATATTAAAATTTGATTACGAAACTAAGCATATCATAATATTTTAGTTTTTAAGGTTATACACGAGTTTGATGCTTCCGTTTCGTTGTCGTTACGTTCCTGCAGTCGCGTTTTTCGTTCACGTTTGCGCTTTGTGGCGTTCGAAAGCATGATAATTTTGTAAAAATCAAACTCATATGTATAAAGTATATATAAAAATTAGTATTTGTGGCGCTGTCAGTATTTCGTCTGGTGTTAGTTCGTTATCGTTTAACGTTCAGCAGATTTCCCGCAAATCACCATCCGCGCACTATAAAGCCGGATGAACGTTCTTAGGCACTCCAGAAGCCTAATTAAGTTAATTTACTAGTTAAAACACTACTATTTATTGTCTTAATGCTCGTATTGCGCGTAATTATACATAAAAAATTGCCGGTTGTTACAGTGTAAGTTAACAGTGTTTATATACTAGTTTCCTAACATAACTCACAAAAAAACAAAACTTTATGTGAAAACAGGCTCCCCGCATCGCGCGGGGAGCACATGGATGGTGGACACGTGACGCGACCAAAGAAAGGTCAACGTTAGTCAAATATTCCCCCTCGTGTCATGCGGGGAGGACTGTCTTGCTGGTCGCGCGACGCGGGTAGGGTATTTTCCTCGAAATTTGTTCATTTTCAGCTCTTGTTCTTCCGAACGCATTCCTGCGCTTAGTTTTCTTCATTCTTGACTCGTTTTTAACCATTTTCAGCTCCTTTCAACCCCCGAGACCTGGAAATCATAAACGGATCAGTAGTGTACATATTCTAACTAAAAACGAAACGAAATCTAATGAAAACTGTACAAACTTTACACGGAAACATATGTATTTTGCAATACATCAGTATTCTTATATCATCATATCATCATCTATTTACATTAATCTTGTATATTGTTTTGAGAGTTAAATGCAATTTGCCTCCATGTGGTTTGGTTGCGGGAGCAATTTGCCTCCCACCAACTTTGTTTTTGTATTATGCCCCCTCATGTTTTCCATCTCTCGTACATTGCATCCCTGTGTCTAACGACCGTATACTTCTCCGTCCATGTGGAGGGGCAAAATGGTAAAATCACCACCCAAACCCTCTAAACCCTCCCTAAATGCATACTGTTTCATTTGGCCTCCCTGTGTATTCCCTTTAGGCACTTCAAACCAGCAAACCCACGTAGAATAACATTTTAATTCACACTACAAATCGACTAATGGCTAGTGGATATTGGAGAATTTGAGGCGTTAATGAGAAATTCGACCTATACTCCATATACTATAAGTATCGTCCTGGTTTTGTTGTTGAAGAACCAAGATGTGTGTTGACCAGGGGAATAATTGAACATTGTGTTATTCTTTTGCAACAGCTGACCAACCTAACAAGTTTACATTAAAGATATTCCATGGAGGTTTGTTCTCTCACCCCACCCTCTAGGAGACACCTGCATGGGCAGATATCATTCATAGATAGTGTTAATACAAATGACTTTGGAACTGATGTTTTTGAAGAGATGGTTAAGTGTGTTGGTTATGATTGTGATATGGTTTTTACTTCCATTATAAAGTTCCTAATATTTGTGTTTGAGTTTCGGTCTAAGATCTTTGATTGTTGATTGTTGATACTAATTTTGATAAGATGTTTGATCCTATACAAGATGGAGTTAAGTTCACTGAAATATATGTTGAACATTAGAGTTCACGTGTCTTTTTAAACTCCATCTCATCTGAACATGCTATAATTGGTCCATTGGTTCCAACTGAAAGTAGTGAACTAGCTCGTTAGTGTGATGACATAGAAATGGATATAGGGATTGAAAGTAATAATTATGGATCAGAAAAGGATAGTGAGGAGAAAAATCCTATGAGGGATGTAGAAGTGGACATGAGCCATTTTAAGGAATGGGTTCATCATGATGTAGTAGAATACGGTCTTTCTGATGAGCATCATGATGATTTATAGGATTAGATTTAAGTTGATATGGGTAACTTTGAAAGTAATAGTGAGGACGATGAGGTTGATGAGCCAATGTTAACACAGGCTGCAGGAAGAATTCGAAAGCAAAGTGAAAAATCAAGGAAATCAGGTGTTGACCCATTTAGTCCATGGTACAGTGGGCAGTTTATAGAAGATAATGACAAGTTGAAGCAGATGGTTAAAAACTATGTGCTTAAGTCAAAAAGAGATGTTTACAGTGCTAAAAATGAAACTTTAAGGTATAGTGATATGTTGCAAAACACCATTACTAGCCATGTGTTTTGTATATTATTTAGATAGTTTTTATGTCGTTTTGGTCTTTATAGGTTGGTATTTTATTATTTATTATTATTACAAGTCTTGGTGCGAAAAAGGATTAAATATGAGCTTAAATGATCAATAAACGAGAAGTTAGGAATTAATTAATAAAGTTCGAGGGACCATTATTGCCATAAGATGAAACTAGAAAATTCATTATGATATGTAATTAAAAATGGGGGACTGAATCTGCAAACAAGCTGAAAGTTGAATAAATGTTTTGTACATCACAACGATATAAAAGGATCTGATTCTTTTCTAACCGTTGACTGATCTGTGGTGTTGACCGCTATATATTTGCTACTTTGGGCCGAATGGAAAATTATAAGGCTATTGGGCTTGTGGGTTGTGTACTGCGTAGGCTGATTAGAGGTGTCATGAAGCATGGGCCACTTTATCTTCTTGATCTATTAAAAGCAGATTGCATGGAACAGTTGTGTTATAACTCAATTACAACATCGTATGGCCGGTATTTTATATTTATATATCATTAGACCTACTTTTTGAGGGGAATAAGATACATCGCATGATCTGAAGAGGAAGCAGAATACGAACCTGTTGAAGATGAATAAAAAGCTGATCGAGTCTTGAAGATTATTTGAAGATTTAATTGCAACCGGTTAGATATTAAACGTTAAGACTTTGTTTGTTTGTTTATTTGATTATCAAATATGATGTATTCGAAATTATTAAATTTTTTTATTGTGTTTTCAATCACCATGCTTGGCTAAAATCTTTGTTGCTACCTAGGCTATGGATATTTGTTAGTTTGTTTACGGTTTTTCGGTTTGGTTAACTATTATTTTGGCTTACATGGTTTGGTAAATGTGTTCTAATCTAGGTTCTAATGTATATGTGTATTTGATAATTGATGGTTTGTGTTTGTTCCACCTTGTCTTGGTTGAAAATTGATTGTGTATTGATTAAAGCTAGCTTAGGTGATTTCGTTAACTTAGTGTTTTCGATTATATCCCATGGTTGCTAGACGTAGTAAACCCTAGGAACAAACTAATAAACTATTCGGAAATTAAATATTCTACCATCTTTGAGACAGAGAGGAGATTTGATGTTTGGTTTTCTTAATCATTAGACAGGTTAGGTGTTAATTGCATGAGAGTGAATTACCCTAGGTTTTCTTGTGATTCTTAGCAAACCATGTTAGAACCTTATTAAAGTCACCACCCCGTACATCCCTTACACTTCCTGGATTTATCGTTTCCAGTGAGACCGAGAGGTAATCTAGACTTTGGGTACCATAACTTAGTTAGAGAGACCGAGATGTGAGCTGACATTAACCGGTGAGTTTATACACTTTTCTTGACCCTAGATTGTGTCTTGGTTGGAGAATGATCTGCCAACCAGTTTAGATCTTGTTTAGTGAACCTTAAGATCTCGGTAGCCAAACCTTAGTTATCCCATTCCAACAAACGTGAGTGAGTTGACATACATCTTGCCTAGGTAGCTACTTTTCCATCATTTGACTATACCCAAATCTTCTATTTGTGTTATGTTTTCATATTTTCTTGATTATTTGCTTTCTTAGTTGTTAAAATCTGAAATTCCATTAAATTAATTAGACTATGACTCGACAGAAGTTTTGTATCGAGAGTCATGTCATTGTGTCCACGGATTGATACTTGGTCTTACCGTCTTTACTATATAACGATCGGTACACTTGCAGGTTATGTGTAATTTAGTTAGTTTGACCATTTGATTTGGTGTTTTAGTTAACATATAAAGATTTTACCCATTAAGTTTTTGGCACCGTCCAGGGACACACAACACTTTTGAGGATGACCAATCACTTTACTGCTTTATTGGATTTTAGTTAGTTTTCTTCTTTTTTTTTTATTTTTGTTTTTGTTAACAAAATCATATATATATATATATATATATATATATATATATATATATATATATATAACCTTAGAAAATATTAGTCAAGTTAGCTTAGTTTCTTTTTCTATTTATACACACTAGATCTTAAGGCACACCCATAGATTCCCTATTTTCTGAGACCGAATCTGAATTCCACCATCGCCTATGTCAGCTTAATGTGGTTCCAAAAGTAGTTCAATCTAGAACCCAATTTAGAGATGCTCGTAGGACTGTTGCTCATATGATCCATGTCACACCTGCCTACTTCTGGTCTAGTATCACTCAACCCGCTGAGGCTGATAACTAGACTCTCTTACCCCCTCTGATTAACACCATAGCTCAGACTGTGCAGTTTCGTGGACAGCGTGATGAGGACCCGCACACTCACCTCAGTACTTTCTCTAGGGTCTGCGACACTTTCCAACTTACTAGTGTTACCGAAAACGCTATAAGTGTTGTCTTTCCCATTTCTCTGGCCGATCAGGCTAATGCTTAGTTGGAATCCTGCATATAGAGATCCATAGCCTCTCAGACTGACGTTCACACTAAGTTCCTTTAGAAATACTTCCCCCCAGCTAAGATAGCTCGCGTTAGGAACATGATCTATGTTTTTACCGAGCAGCCTGGGGAGTCCTTCTATGAGACATGGGATCGCTTCAAGCACTTCTCAATAAGTGTTCTCGCCGTATCATGGAGGATTAGAGGATTGTAGAGAAATTCTACAATAGAGTTTCTCTAGCAACCAAACACCTCCTTGACGCCATTGTTGGTGGTAATATGATTAAAACCAAAACCGCTGAGTAGTGTTTAGAGATGATAGAGGACTTGGTCACTAGCACATATATCGAGCCCAACTCTGGGGGCGTTATTGTTGCCTCCAGAGGGATCCATTTTGTTGATACCAATACTATTTTAGCGGCCCAGAGGGATCAATTAAAAGAGAGGGTGGGATCGAACTAATTTAGTCAATATGGGACTTGAGAGAAAAAATATATATAAGTTTTAGATAAAACTACGAAGCTGGCGTTAACCTTTTCGATTTTGATCTTAGAATGATGCATGGATGATACATATATAAATGAATCAGTAAATCGAAATTTGATGCATGGATGATGGATGATGGATGATACCTTGTACTAGTTCCCAAGGCAATAATTTAAAAGCAACATTGATGAATAAAAAATAAAAGATAAACAATAAATCTTAAAGCCATATTTCAAATATTAACGATGTTCGCCATGCAACTAAGGAACCGTACTAGAAGTGATCAGCGGCAAAACACGATTATTGAATGAATCGAGACCAGACTTTATTAAATAGAAAGAAACAAAAATACGGTGAATAAACTAAAGAAAAAAATATGAACGAGAATAGACAGGGCGGCCCCTGTCTAGGGTTTGAACCAAGCGGTGGCTAGGGTTTGTATGTGTGTTGCACAATAGGGTGGTAGAGAGCCTTGCTCTGATACCATGTAAGATAGTAAAACTGATTGATTTCATTTAATTCAATAGGGTTACAATATATAGAGATAAACTAGGCCCGTGGGCTCAATATCAAAACGTTAAATACCATATTCTAATAGTAAAGATGATGTACTAACAAATGAAGAGAAGGAAAAGTCACATCGATTTCAGGAGATTGTGAATGAGATTTTGAAGCTTATGGGAGCTACAAATTTAGGGGATTACGTGCCAATGTTGAGGTGGTTAGGAGTGAGCAAATTGGAAAAAAAGATTGATATGTTTGCAAGCAAAGCGAGACTTGTTCATGCAGTAGCTATTGGAGGAGTTAAAAGAGAACATGGAAATTTGTAGTAATGGGAAGCAGAGAAAGAATATGATTCAGATGTTATTATTGCTTCGACGCCCTGCTTGCGGTATGTATATATAATGTATATATGTGTGGTCACTCGGGGGTGGGGGTGGGGGGGAATGTAAAATTTGAACTCGAAACGCAGCGCTTTGGGCAAAGCGCAATGTTTAGCCCCTGCGTTTAACCCCAATGTTGTGGAGGTTTACTCATTTCACATTCAAACACAAAAACACAAACTAAAAGGTACTGATCACCGGAACCTGCAACTTCACCGGAACCTGCAACTTCACCGGAACGTTGAAGATGATCTTGTTTCGGAAGCTTTCGAATGGTGGTGGTGGTGGTGGCAGCGGAGATGAACGATGAATGAGAATGTGATCACACATAGTTACCTTATTCGAGCTCGATTCAACACCGTTTTCGACGAGACAAAAGCTATCGGGTAATATTTTCTTTCGCCAGCGCTCTACATTCATTAATTTTCATGATTCATATATTTATTTGATCAATTGGTGGGGTTAAAATCGTTGTTCGGTTTTTTTTTTTTAAAACAGAAGGGCCAAAGCGCATAGTTTAATCCAAAGTGCTGTGCTTTGCCCTTTTTTTGTAAAGAGTTAATTACTGTTTTCGTCTCTGTGGTTTGTCAAAAATCACTATTTCAGTCCATTAGTTTAAAAATTGCGATTTCAGTCCCTATGGTTTCACTTTCGTAACTATTTCAGTCCACCTCGTAACCATTTCAGTCCCGGTACTTACAGAATAAACGGATTGAAATGCTTACGAAAGTGAAACCACAGGGACTGGAATGGTTATGAAAGTGAAACCATAGGGATTGAAACCGCAATTTTTAAACTAATGGATTGAAATAGTGATTTTTGACAAACCACAGGGACGAAAACAGTAATTAACTCTTTTGTAAATTATAAAATGATTTTTAAAAATAAACATTGTTTTTAAAAATTAAAAATCAATTGTTTTTAAATTCGTTATAAAATTGTTTTTAAATTTGTTACTAAATTGTTTTTAAATTTGTATTTTTTAAACACACAGATATAGATATGGATATGGATATGGATTTCGACATGGATATGGGTTTAGAGCCTGAGCAGGATCAGGAGGAGCAGGTCGCAGTAGATCAACTAGACGGTCACGCGTATCTGACGTTCCCGTTGGCATCAGATAGGCATGAGAGGTGCGCAAAGTTGCGCACCATGGAGATAGGGGGACATGTCGGGATTGATTTGGAGCTTTTAGAAACCGTGGACTAGGCTGTGAGGGAGATAGTTGGGTTGGATACTTCGTTTGCGCGTTTGTTCCAGACTGCGATGGGGGACTCGTATCGTGAGATTACGGTCGAGTTTATATCGTCATTTATATACGCGCCGCATCTAGACCATTATGTGGAGGACCCGAACCATCCAGTGCATGAGATTACTTTTCGTCTGGCCAGCCAGGAGTTTGGGATGAGTCTGCGGGACTTTGCCGTCCATTTAGGTTTGTACACACAGGCCGAGCTTGATACAAATATTTACACACAGGGGGTTAGAGCCTTAGACAGCCAGACCCTTATTAGTTTTTAGATGGCTATTGCGCGGGTTCCCTTTGGGAAATCCTCGCAAAAGGCCACCGCCATTAGAAACCCCCTATATCGATACCTTCACCGCATCATTAGGTCATCGATCGTGCCCCAGTTTTACAGCCTTGACAAGGTAAACCTGAGTGACATTTTCTTTCTATAATGCATGTTGCGGCCCCAGCCGTGCACGCTCGCTGCGTGCCTGGCGGAATACTTTGCTGACGCTTATCATAGGCAGCAGAAAGGAGGCTCCTGACGTGATTGTCGTGGTCACGCAAATTTAATCCCAATAACAACTATAGATAGTGGTAAAAGGGTATCGAACTCAGGGAGTATGTGGAAAATATGTCGATTATATAGCTTTGCAATTAAACAACAATTAACCTAATTTGCAGAAAATAAAGATCAATAATTTGGATTGTTGTTTTAGAAAACTAAATTAATAACTAATGGCAAATCAAAATTGGTTGATTAACAGATTAGGAGAACAATGACCATCTTAGGATTCAGTTTCTTTTAACAATTGTGTGAAATTCCAACTAGAAAGAGTTACACAGACATAACTCGTGCATAAATAATCGAAGTGATAAAAGGGAACAAAGTACTCGGATTGATAAACGCGAGGTTGTTTCCCGATGATCAATTAATCAAAAACCAACCCTAACCCTTCCCGTGATATCTCGATTGCCAACGGCACCAAGAACGTACGATTGAGATTAGAAATTGCACTATCAATTAACAAGCTACAAACAATTATGCATACACCATAATAATCAAGCAACGCAAGTTATCATTCTAGAAATTCAGAAATAAACACACAAAAGTTCAAGAGAAACCTTCACCTAAGATGATCACCAAAAGTTTTAGCCACACATAGCTTGGTGAATCATCATAGCAACAAATTCAATGTTCATACGAATCGAAATCACAAACCGAATGTTAGAAATTGTTCAAAACCAAGCAAGAACAACCAAAATCGCCCCTAGTGTGTTCTCTAACCGACCAATCATGAGAATATATGAAAAGACACCATAAAACCGACTTAATGATGGCAGTTACGAGTCTGATGCAGGTTTCACCATAACTTACGGTACCACCGTAAGTTACGGTGGACATAATGTTGTTACGGTGAAAGTTGTCTGAGTTACGGTGAGAAAATGGCCAAAATCAGGTCCACCGTAAATTACGGTGGGACCGTAATTTACGGTGATAACCTGAGTTTTGTGCCTTGTTTCAACTTTTGTTCCACGCTCGACCCGTTCAACTTTTGTTCCTCTTTTACACGATTAAGTGAAGGATTAATTCGTCTTTTAACATGATTAAGGGTTGTCCTATGGACCACCCGTCACATCCCCACACTTAACCGTTGCTTGTCCCAAGCAACTCATTAAATCAATTTCTCAACAAGTGATCAATGTAAACCAAGCAAAACATGCAATCCTTTTACTAACCCCTTTTTAACACCCACAATAACGCACCCCTCACTATGTCTCTCCTCTCAGTTACAAGTAAGCACTAGCAATATGAGCTAGACACACAAAGGCTAACGGGCGGTTGCACAACTATAGGCTTGTACCTAAATTGGTCCTTCTCCTAACAAGTGCCAATCATGAATGCAAATCAAAGGGACTTTAAGGTTGTAACGTGGCTAGGTGTATGGGCAGGAAATGGAATTTATATGAAGTAGCGAAAATTTAACCCGGTCTTTTTATTACACAATAAAACAAACTAACAACTACCAATCTAAACTACTATGTATAAGACAACTAAACATCCTTTCTTTTTTCATTTTTCATTGCTTTTTCTCTTTTTTTTTTCTTTTCTGATTTTTCTGAATTTTTTCTTTTTTTTTTCTTTTTTTTTTCAATCAAAGCAAGCAACCATACAATAAAGCTTCAAACATATCTACATCATAGTACTAAAACTACTACTACTATTACTAACACTATAAGACCGGGTCAAATTTGGGTAAGTTTTTAGGTAAGTAGCTAGGGGGTAACAAATGATAGGCTTTTAGGCACAAAATTGGGCAACTAAATGTCCAAACCCCCACCCCTCTCGCAACCATGCTCATATATATAACTTATGAGGTCCAACCCCCCAAATCCCACACTCGCTCACACCAATGACGAGGCTACCTAAATGCCCTTATCCTTTCTACATTCATGTTCAACAAAGGCCTCGAACCGCATTCAAGCACAAGTTCTAATGCACCCCCACCCGTAGCCACTCTCATCAAAGATAAGCATTATTTATATACAAATGTGGCTTCAACTCTCACCAAGAATAAAAGGATATCAAGGGTTGCCGGTGCATTAATTTAGGGTTAATCTACGGTGTTCAAATTCTCACAATATTTTGTTTGACTCAAAATTTTTTCAAAATCTTCAAAAATTCCCCCCCATCCCCACACTTGGGATACATTGACCCTAATGTATGGTTTTAGGAGGCTTTGATCACTAAAATTCATTCAACATCAACAAAAAGCTTCTTCACTCAAACCACAAATTTCTTTTTGGATTTTTCATTTTATAATTTTTTATGTTTTTTTTTTCTTTTTAAAACATGACACCGCCAACTTTCGCCAACCCAAACACAACAAAACAACTAACACTACCCAACCACCCAACCATAAACAAACAAACTAACAAATATGCACAAAATATAATGTTGGTGCATTCATCTGTCGTCTTCGTCTTATGTCGAGTCCCGGGTATGTTGCAGTTCGGATCTAGTATGAGGTCATCATCATTGATGATGACATCACTTGGATGACATCACATAGTGACATCAGCACATGAAATATGGAATTTGAAGTCAACCGTTTGAAGATGCTAGTTTGTATTAGGTGACCGTTTGAATGTAATAGTTTGAAAGGGGTGACCGTTTGAAGAGTGATGTGTCTCCTTCAAACGGTCAGGGTTAGCCTATAAATACCTTCAAACTGTCATCATTTGAAAAACATTCTGATTTCCGACGCTGAGGTGCTGTCAAAGTGTCTCTGTATTGTAAAGTGTTCAAGATCAATAAACAAGACATTTATTAGTGAATCCAAGCTAAACGAAGACCGAATCAATGAATTCCGCCTCTGATTCAGTCTGAGCACTCTTCTGATCGACTCATTAGGTCGTTTCACGATCCTACATGTGGTATCAGAGCTCAGGAGGAAGAGTTCTTACTGTTTAGCTCGTTTTCGCTAGCAAATTCAGATTTTCTACACCTTCTTTCACAAAATTTCATACTTTTCACGGTTAAAATCGGCTAAAACTTTCACAATGTGTGCGTAATTGTATTTTAACAAACCCTTGAGAATATCAGATCAAAACTCGAAGTAAAAATGGCTTGAAAACTGGTGACCGTTTGAACGAGGCGTGCCTGACAGTTTGAAAATTGACCTGTCCGTTTGAAAACTGACCTGTCCGTTTGAAAACTGACCTGTCCGTTTGAAAATTGACCTGACCGTTTGAACAAGCACGTGACCGTTTGAACAATCACCTGACCGTTTGAAAGTTGCCAACATGACAGTTTGAAATATGATTCCAGTTTGAAAGTGTTTCAGTCTTCACGTGATTGTACATTGAGTAGTGTGAACCGCTTGAAAATGCTTCGAGTTGTATGAAACATTAAACGAGGTTGTCAGTGTGCATGTGAAGAGTTATTGTGTCTGGTTACTTTTGTCTAGAAAATCTCAGTGTTCACGTGATTATCATTGAACGGCACAATTGTGTTGAACAATTAAAAAGTGTCGGCTTATAGCATGTGAATAGATAAAGGTCATTGATAGTTAAAAAAGTGCATGTGACTGTGTCTGAAAGTGTCTGCTACTTTTATCATTGGTTTGTCAGTTCATTGAAGGATTCATATATTGACATAAAGATAAGTTCAAGTAGATACATTTGCAGCCCTCTACTTGTTGTCGGCCCAATGATATGAGCATTAATTGTTGGCCATTTTATACATTAATTCATTGATTGCATGTGACAGCCGCCCATATAATAAATAAAAAAAATTGTTTGAATCGAGATAAGCAGAATAAATCACGTGTGTCATAAAGTTGTTGATAATAAAGTCATATTGCATGTGATTTGTTCTAGATTTTATCGACCATTTGTGACTATAAGGGTTGATTTTGAGATTATTCAGTTTGTTTGAAGGTTTGAATAAACAGTTCGCACGAGGTATTTAGGTTGTTTGAAGGTTAACAAGTTGTTTGAAAGTGTTACTAGTTCGCACAAGGTGTTTGAACATGTTGTGTTTGAAATATGGTAATGATGTTTGATGAAAAAGAAAACGATTATCTTGAAAATTTAAATCGTTGGTATATGAGAACTGTGGATAGCAGTTATAGAAATGTAAGTGTGGACATTTGGGTTAAAAGTCTTGAACATTTCATGTGTCAAAAGGATGAAACGTTGGATGAGTTGGAAATACGGTTTAAAATTTTAATAGACAATTTGAGGAAAAAGGATATTAGAATATCAAATGATGAACAGATATCGAAATTGGCAAATGCATTACCTGCTAAATGGGATGAATTCTTGGTTGAGCTAAAAAGAAAAGATTTTTTTCAAGAACTTTATCCAAAACAGTTCTTTAATGAGGTTAATGCAGAGTTTCGTAAGGAATATAAGAAAAAGAAGGAATTTTTGAACGAAATGGAAAAGAATTTACAAAAATTGGAATTGGATGTAATTACTGAAATTGATAAAAGAATTCGTATGTGTCTTGCAACAAAGAGTATTCTGAAATATGATATTAAAAGGAAATGTTATATTGATGAAAGTATGAATCCTTTTGATTTCGTTAAATTCTTTTGTGCAGAAACATACAAGATGGAAACAAAGGATATTCCAAAGAATGAAGAATCTGTGAAAGAAGAATCCGGTTCTAAATCAATGTGCTCTAAATGTGATAAACTTAAAGCTGACAATGGCAAACTCTTGAAAGATGCGGAAAGTTTGACATTGGAAATCAAGAAATTGAAAGATGAGAAGCAATTTGATGATAAACAGATTCTTGTTTTACAAGAAAATTATGAGAAATTGAAATCTGAAAATGTCAAACTGTTAAATGATTTGGACAGTTTGACATTAGAAAACAAAATTTTGAAAGAAAACGAAAAAGATTTTGAAAATGAAAAATTAAAATTTGAGAAAGATTTTCAAAGTCAAATAAAAATTTTAGAAGATGAGAGAGATTTGTTTGGTAAAAACAATCTTGAAAAACAAATTGCAATCAATTCTCATCTTGAAAAGATTATTCGACTTGAAAAGGAAGCAGAATGTGCTCAAAAGAAAATCAATGAATGGGAAGAAAAGTTGAAGGTGTTTGTGAATACTTCAACTATTCCTTGTCCAAAATCTGTTAATTCAGTTTCAATAAGTGACAATGTCACAAACTTTGACAAAGTCAAAGTTGAAGATTGCGATGAGAAATCTGATGAAGAAAATGAAAAAATGAAGAAAAATAATTTATTTTTGAAGTTAAAAGAAAAATTTCAAGAAACTGTTCCACAATCAACTGAAAAGGGAGAATGCTCTAAGCAAAAACCTTTGAAGAAGAAAGTGGAACAAAAACAAAAAGAGAAAAATTTGAAAAATGTTCAAAAAGAGAATAACAGCTCATCAGATCGATCATCCAATCGCAATCAAAAACCACAAAAAGTAAAAAATGAAAACTCAAAAATTGTTGGTAATAAGTGGTGCAGGTTTGACCACAGTGCTTCAAAGTCAAATCCAGCTTTCAGGAGGAGTGAGGATTATCACCAAGCCAAACAGTGTTTTGATCTAAATGTTTGGACTAAAAATGGTGATTGGTATGATAACAGAGTGTGTTACAGATGCGGTTATCAAGGACACATTGCTGTTAACTGCCAGAGTTGGAGTTTTGAGACGAGGAGATGTTTTAATTGCAACATCAGAGGTCACATTGCCAGAGATTGCCCAAGGAGATCGAATGACAGATTGAGGGCTAATTCTCAAAAATTGGCAAAGATTCCAGTCAATGTCAAGCCCCATGAACAGAAGGTTCTAAAACCTAAAGTTCAAGAACAGACAATTCAAGAAAAGAAAGTTAAACTTTCACAGGGGCAGAAAGACAGACTGAGGAAGAAGAGGAAGAAAGCGAGAGAGTATCTCGAAAGGATTTTGTCTTCAGGTTCATCTGTTGGTAAAAATAAGAGTTCTGATGAATCGCTTTCCTCGACTGCAAAGTCAAGCAAGACGAGTTCATCAGATACAAATCTGAGGACAGAAGAGAGAAAGAAGAAGAAGAAAGTTGTTGGCGATGAATCTGACTCTTCAAAGTCAGACAAGCCAAGTTCAGGCAATGAATCTGGTGTGGTAAAGCCAGAAGAGCCAGTTGTTGAGGTAAAAACAGAGAGTTCTAGTCTAACAATGGATGAGGCAAACTTTCCACCATTGTTGAACAAGAATTCAAAATCACCCAAGGACCGTCAGGCTTGGGTGAATCTGTTTAAATGAAAAACCTGACTTGCCGGAGTTCCCAGGTTGTTAAGCGTGGAACAGGAATCGGCACATTTCTTGAGAAATTCACATTTGTGATATTTCGACTTACAAGTGGTAAATCAGGAACATTAAGTTGTACTTGATTTTCTACAAGTGATGTTTGTGGATTGATCTTATAAATGTTAGTTTTTACAAGTGGTTGAAGAAAACAAGGTGATGAAAGATCCCTGAATTTGTGAAAAGACACACAAAACTTATTTTCCGGAAAAACCATATTGATTAAAACAAACTTAAGTGTTTTGAAATCACTATGGGAAAATAGTTTGTTGTCAGGGGGAGTTCTGATTGTTCAAGCCAAGTGAATGGAGAATTGAAGTGATTCTCATCATGTTGTCACATTTCTTGTACAGTTTGTTTTCAAATTTTCTCAGAAAATCAAAATTGAGACATATTTTGATTTTAGGGGGAGTAAAAATTTAAAAAAAATTAGAAAATTTGAAAATGTCAAAAACATTGAAAAATGCAAAAATGAGTTTTGCTGAAACAAGAGGAAATGATAGTAGATCAGTTGGACTGTCACAGCATGCTAAAGAAATGGAGAGATAAAATGTGATAAGCGATCTCACTAAAGATGTGACGATAGGCTCAGCTAGACTAGTAGATTTGCGATAACGATACAAACCTAAATGAAAAAGCCTAGTTCTAGTGGGAAACATGGTTGAAAGCATAGTACTTAGTTTTGTCCTTCTTGATTGTGTACCTACTCAGTAATCGCTGATTGTCGAAAGACATAAAACTGGTTAAGTTTGTGAACTTTCACAACTTTGCTAAAAAGTCACTATGATTGTGCATTTCATTTTGCAAAGATTTAAACTTGTTTTATTTCTTTATTTTGTTTAAGCATCGGACATCCTCTGCGTATACGTGAGTATCGACCTGGATGTTGTTTCCTAAACGTTCTGCTTTATTTTCTTTGGTGTTTCGTTTAAGCTTTGGACCTCCTCTGCGTATACGGGAGTATCGACCTGGTGGTTAAAGCCTAAACAACTTCAACTTGTTTTATTTTTCTTATTTTGTTTAAACATTGGACTTTCTCTGCGTATACGGAAGTATCGACCTGATTGTTAATGTTTAAACATTCTGCTTTGTTTTCGCACAAATCACAGTTGATAAAAGTTTAAAGGCATTACTTGAGTCAGTGTATTGCATGATGAGGGGATATGCTGAGATTGTGGGGTCCATAAGAATTTTAGTGCTATCTTAATATACCTTAAAGTATCGGTAAGCAGATTGAAAGTTTTTAGTTTAAGTTTAAGTGGACAACAATATCGTCAATCAATGTGAATCGTTTAGAGCTTAAAATGAAATCAAGCTTAACGGTGTTAGTGATTTGTCTCATAAACTGATATGATCCTCTTACACAAGCTCACAAAAATATTGTTTGTAAATATTTCTTTATTGCATTCCTTTGTTATCAAAAATCCAAAAAGATTTTAGTGTGTTTTAGCATAAATTTTGAAAAATACAAAAAGATTTTCGACAACTGATGTTGAAGAACTGATTTTCAAAATTTTAAGTGCTGAACATGATGAACTGGTTTGGGAGTGTGCGTTTAAAAGAAGAAACTGTTTTTGAGAAAGAAAGTTAGATTAGTTAATCAAGGTCATTAATTTGAACTTGGTGTAACTATTACTAGTAAGTTTTTCTTATTGATTTAAGTAAAAACTTATGTTGTGATGAGAAAATGTGTGCAGGAAATGAGCTGATCAGAGATATAGCCAGGGATTGATCTCAAGGTGATAGCTAATTCCAGACAGCGATCCCATCATGATGAGAGGGGGAGTCTGACGAGGTTAGAGCCAAAGAGAAGATCCTGGTATATGCTAAAAAAGAAAAGAGACTGATAAAGACTGAAGATGCGAAGACTCGACACTTAAGACTCGTCAACATCTGAGGGGGAGTCTGTTGGTGCATTCATCTGTCGTCTTCGTCTTATGTCGAGTCTCAGGTATGTTGCAGTTCGGATCTAGTATGAGGTCATCATCATTGATGATGACATCACTTATATGACATCACATAGTGACATCAGCACATGAAATATGGAATTTGAAGTCAACCGTTTGAAGATGCTAGTTTGTATTAGGTGACCGTTTGAATGTAATAGTTTGAAAGGGGTGACCATTTGAAGAGTGATGTGTCTCCTTCAAACGGTCAGGGTTAGCCTATAAATACCTTCAAACTGTCATCATTTGAAAAACATTCTGATTTCCGACGCCGAGGTGCTGTCGAAGTGTCTCTGTATTGTAAAGTGTTCAAGATCAATAAACAAGACATTTATTAGTGAATCCAAGCTAAACGAAGACCGAATCAATGAATTCCTCCTCTGATTCAGTCTGAGCACTCTTCTGATCGACTCGTTAGATCGTTTCACGATCCTACATATACAAAGGAGAAACACAACCTGACTAATAATAGCGCGTCCCCGGAGGTCCAAAAATGGAAGACATCATGCCGTTCCATTCTCCAAACGCAAATGAGCCGCTACTACTTCCACTTTGTTGTTGTTGAACTCCCTCTTGTTGGCGCGGGTCAATCCATTGTGAATGATGGATCGGCGGGGTTGGATACGAAACACTACCATCATATGGTGGTAGAGACGCATAATCTACATGTTGTGGATCCACAACCACCGGCTGCCCGACATGCCAATCCGCGTGCATTCTCCTTTCTTGGTCGTCATGGTAGCGATTATTCATTTCTACTTCACGGGAATACGCATGTGTGCGATTCCATCCCTCTTGACGATCAAAGCTATGTTTCAACGACCGCTCCAAACTTGCACTCATCCTTGTATTTTGATCAAATAACGTCCGCTCCGACCCCGACCATGTCTCAAAAATGGATGCCGGAGGACGTTGATTTGCTATCACATCTTGCATAGTACCTTCATAAGCCCAACCCGGCTCATAGGATTGTGTCGTGTAATCGTAAAACATACCACCATAACCTCTACCATAACCCCCTTGACCTACATTTTCACCACCATGCGGTTCGTCCGCATAATCCTCGTCACCACTTGGAACTGCCTCCTCATCACTTTCTAGCTCATCCGGCTCACCCGGTAAAAGATCTCTTGCATCCACCTTTAGTGCTCTCCACCTTTGCCCTTCTGACTTGAGCTTATGATAACGCTCCGACTGTGTGTATGTCCAACCAATCCCCAACTTATCCAACGTGAAAGGCTGATGCCTTTTTGTTGCCCCTCGATCTTCTGACGTAAGAGCCTTTTGTTGCTTCATTAAACCCGTGATGATTCGGCAGTATGGAATAATATCTGTTCCCAACTTATTCCGGCAGATCCAGAGATGGTTCATTATCAAGTAGCGGATCGGAAAACGTGGTGACCCAGTGAGCAGCGAATAGAGAACGGGTACCTCGGGAAACCTCACTTGCTCTTTATCCCCCCTTCTCGGAATGACATTCAAGAGGCAAATAGCCAACAACAACTTTGCTTCGATTCTCAAATTCTTCCGATACAAGATTCCACTGTATGTACCGGGTAAAAACAGTGTCGCCAACATATCATTCCACCGGGGATGCTTTTCCGGCTTCACCAAAAGGTTATCAAGAGTGGGAATCATGTAGTCACGAGCTGGAAGACTATCATATTTCCCAAGCTTCTTCAACGTATCAAAAGACATTTCCACCGGAATCCCATGCACTATACCCGTTAGCTTCATTTGTGATGGCTTTTCATACGTGTTGCACTTAAGAGTTGCCATCCATTCTTGTATTTCAGTTATGAACAAGTTGTTTTTATCCTTATCATAGCAGCTCAGCGCCCCCTCCTATCCTAGAGCGCGAAATTTATCAAACACACCAAATGGGCCAAATTGAACCTCATTAACTTCTCTCTCGCATATAAATGCCGCTGCCTTATTTTTCAACTTATTCATACTGTCATGGTATAAAGTTGGCTACCAATGCTCTAGTTGCTCATCTAATGGACCCGAATCCCATTTTGGCTTATCAACCGGGTCCAACTCCATTTCCTCATCTTCACTTTCACTTTCGCTTACTCGACCCATGTATTGTCTCTTTTTCGGTTGTACTTCCACTTGTTTGCCCTTTCCTTTCGCCGAAGAGGATGAACTAGCTCCTGCTTTCTCTTTCGTTCGAACCATTTCCTACACACATTAGAGCAAACAACACAACCAAATACAAACATTAGTCTTCTCTCGCACATATATCCCCACACTTGCTTGTAACCATGGTTGTAAATGTTAGTGAACCAAAAATTTATTAAGAATTTTTCAAAAATCGGGCATGGTGTCTCTACAATGTAGAGCATCCCAAAAGTTCACTACTTTAATTACAAATCCCACATCTACAACCATAACCATGATCAAATACCCAATTTCATGACCATATCTAAGAACAAGCAAGTGGGCATGAACAAATAACCTTACTTTCCACAATGTAGAATCAAAATATAACAAATAAGCTTCCATACCTTGGTTTGAAGATGCTAGAATGCTTGTGAAACAAAAACTCCAAAAACCCCCAAAAATTTTCGGACTAGGGTTTTGAATTCGGACCCGAAAACTTCGTTTTTTCACCAATCTCTTCCCAAAATCAGAATGTGCGTGAAAAATTAGCCAAGTTAGACCTCAATTTCACTTGATTTGGACAAGAATTAGAGAGTTATGAGTGATTGAAGGTTGAAGAAACTATGGAGTTCTTGTGGGTCTTAGAGGAAAGTGATGGGTGATGATAGATAGAGAAAAGTGAAAAGGATATGAGTGGCTGGGGTTATGTCTCGAAAACTGATTGTTTATTATATATATATTTTTTTAATTAAATGCGGAATCCAAACGACCCATCTGAATCCCAAGTCTACTGTAATTTACGGTATCACCGTAAATTACGGTGAAACCTGGAAGTCAATTTTTCACCGTAAAACAGGAGCAAAATACCGTAATGACTGAAAACCTTTTACTTCCACCGTAACTTACGGCAATACCGTAAATTACGGTGATGTCTGGGCATTTCTGGTTTGCTCAAAATTGTGATTTCAAGTATTATTTTTTATATTTTTTTCAATTTTTTTCGATTTTTTTATGTTTTTAAATTTTTTCAAAAACGTGTAAAAATCACCCTAACCCCTCGAAAGTCCCGTGTTGTCCTCAACACAATGTAAGAGTAATTCGTGACCCGAATATCCCCACACTTGTTTCAAACACGGATTTCAAGGAAATACGGTAATTGTGCAAACTATACAAAATAAAACAAAATGAAATACTACTATTTACCCTACCAAACCTGGGCCTCTCACGGTTGTTCATCATCGACCGGGCGTAAGATGTAGCCCGCTTTATCAAGCTCCAAGTTGTTGATGTCGTTGCCCTCCAAGTATGGCTTCAACCGGTGACCGTTCACCGTTTGTTGTTTCAGTGTTTGCTCATCTTGGATGTCTACGTCACCAAACCTTCCAACTCGCCGAACAACATACGGGCCCATCCATTTGCTTTTAAGTTTGCCCGCGAACATCTTGAGTCTTGAGTTATACAACCAAACTTTTTGCCCAACTTCAAATGTTTTCTTTCTCAATTTTGCATCATGTACCTTCTTGAGTTTGTCTTTATAAGCCGATGCACATTCATACGCCTCATCTCGAATCTCTTCTATCTCGCTTAATTGTAACTTTCTCAACTTTCCCGCCTCGTCATAATCCGCGTTTACCGTCTTAATTGCCCAATGTGCCCGATGCGCTAGCTCCATTGGTAAGTGACAACCCTTTCCATACACCATCCGATAAGGCGTTGTGCCAATTGGAGTCTTGTAGGCCGTTCGGTATGCCCACAATGCATCATCTAACTTACTCGACCAATCCTTCCTATCCGTTCTAACCGTCTTCATGAGAATTTCTTTGATTTGACGGTTGGACACTTCGACTTGTCCACTCGTTTGCGGATGGTAAGGTGTGGCAATTCGGTGATTCACGCTATACCTCTTCAATAATTTCCCGAAGTTAAAGTTCTTGAAATGCGAACCACCATCACTTATAATAACACGCGGGATGCCAAAACGAGAGAAGATGTTGGATTGAACAAATTTACAAACGACCGAATGGTCGTTTGTTCGTGTTGCAATAGCTTCAATCCACTTCGAGACGTAATCCACCGCTACCAAAATGTATAGAAAGCCATTCGAATTCGGGAAGGGACCCATAAAGTCTATACCCCATACATCAAATATCTCTATAACCAAGATTGGTTGTAATGGCATCTCGTCCCTTTTCGATATGCTTCCCATCTTTTGACAATTTATGCAATTTCTAGCGAACTCACATGCATCCTTGAAAATTGTGGGCCAATAAAACCTACATGAGAGAACCCGGTAGCCTGTTTTGTGCCCACTAAAATGACCCCCACATGTGGACGAATGAGCATGGGTCAAAATTTCCATTACCTCCGTTTCGGGCATACACCTCCGTATAACTTGATCCGGTCCAATCTTGAAGAGATCCGGTTCATCCCAAATGTATTTCTTCACTTGGACCATAAATTGTTGTCTTCGCTTCTTGGTCCAATGACTTGGAATGGCACCCGTGGCTAAGTAATTAACGTAATGAGCATACCACGGTGCAACAAAGGTGGAAACGGCTAGAAGTTGCTCGTCGGGAACACTTTCATTGATTTCACTAACATCGTCGATCCCTTCCACCGGAATCCGAGACAAGTGATCCGCCACTACGTTCTCACTTCCCTTTTTGTCTCGGATTTCTAAATCGAACTCTTGTAACAATAATACCCACCGAATCAAACGAGGCTTCGCGTCCTTTTTCTCCATCAAATATCGGACCGCACTATGATCCGAATAAACCACCACTTTGCTCCCCCAAATATAAGCATGAAACTTATCCAAAGCATACACCACCGCTAATAACTCCTTTTCGGTTGTGGTGTAATTGAGTTGCGCTTCGGATAAAGTCTTGCTTGCATAGTAAATCACCACCGGCTTTCTATCAACCCGTTGACCCAAAACTGCACCGATAGTAGTGTCACTTGCATCACACATTATCTCGAACGGCTTTGACCAATCCGATGGTTGCAAAATAGGAGCTTTGACCAAGTGTTCCTTCAAAACAGTGAAAGCTTGCATACACTCATTAGTAAAACCAAATGGGACATCTTTTAATAACAAGTTACATAAAGGTTTGGTGATAACACTAAAACCTTTTATGAAACGTCTATAGAAACCCGCATATCCCAAAAATGACCTTACACCCTTAACATTTTTCGGAGGTGGCAAAGATGCTATTACCCGTATTTTTGCCTTATCCACCTCCATCCCCCTTTTAGAAATTACGTGACCCAACACAATGCCCTCTTGCACCATGAAATGACTTTTCTCCCTACTTAACACTAAATTTTTCTCAACGCACCTTTTTAAAACCTTTTGTAATTCGTTGAGACAAACATCAAAACTAGTGCCAAAAATGGAGAAATCATCCATAAAAACTTCAAGCGACTCTCCAACCATGTCCGAGAAGATACTCATCATACATCGTTGGAAAGTTGCCGGTGCATTGCACAAGCCAAATGGCATTCGCCAAAAGGCAAAGGTGCCATATGGACAAGTGAAGGTGGTCTTGTGTTGGTCATCCGGGTGTATTGCTATTTGATTGTAACCCGAATACCCGTCCAAAAAGCAGTAATATTTTTGACCCGATAATTTTTCAATAATTTGGTCAATGAAAGGTAGCGGAAAATGGTCCTTAGAAGTGGCGGCATTCAACTTTCGGTAGTCAATACATACACGCCACCCGCTAACCGGTCGGGTGGCAATTTGTTCACCACTTTCATCTTTGACTACTTGAATGCTGGCCTTCTTAGGCACAACTTGGGTGGGACTCACCCAAGCACTATCCGAAATCGGATAGATGATTCCCGCGTCCAACCATTTAATTGCCTCTTTTTTAACTACCTCCCTTAGGTTCGGATTCAATCGCCTTTGAGCTTCTCGTGTTGGTTTGGCATCTTCGGTGGTAATGATTTTGTGCATAACAATTGATGGACTAATTCCTTTGAGATCGGCAATCGTCCATCCTATAGCTCCCTTGTTCTCCTTTAAAACTTCCAACAATGCTTGCTCTTGTGCCAACTCTAAATTAGAGGCAATAATGACCGGTAAAGTGTCATCATCCCCTAAAAACGCATACTTCAAGTGGCTCGGCAAGTCTTTGAGCTCCAACTTCGGCGGTTCCTCTAACGATGGTTTAGTACCCGGATTTATTTCCGCCGGTAAACCTTCAAATTGATGAGTCCATGGTGGTCGACCTTCCTTCAAAGCCATGGCATCGTGTTTCTCCTCTTCAACCCGGAGTGCATAAGCATGTACCTGTTCAGAAAAATCACACAGGCAAACATCCAAACCATCCTCCTCATACTCATGCGGGTTGCATCCGTCAACTATATCTGCCATGAAACACTCATCAACACCATTAGCATTAGAATTGTTAGTAAAAACATTCAAACGCATTTTTTGATTTTCAAAAGTCATATCGACTGTACCAAATCTACAATCGATCACGGCATGTGCGGTGCTCAAAAATGGCCGACCCAAAATTACATTTTGTTGTTGCTTTGGGTCCGCCGATGAGTAGTCCAAGACTAAAAAGTCAACCGGGTAATAAAATTCATCAATTTTAACAATTACATTTTGAACCATACCCCGGGGTAGCTTATGAGACAAATCGGCTAAAACAACCGTTGTCTCCACCCTTGCTAACGGACCAAAATCATATTGGTCATATAAGCCCCCCGGTAAAATGCTAACCCCGGCTCCAAGATCTAGCAATGACTTAGCCATTTGAAAATTACCAACTTGTATGTTAATCAATGGCGTACCCGGATCTTGGAGCCTAGGAGGAAGCTCCCCATTTAAAACTGCACTTACTTGCCCGGTTAAGTCTACCCGCTTAGGCATTTTCTTCTTGTTTTGCCTTTTTTGTGTACATAACTCTTTTAAAAATTTTGCATAGACGGGTACTTGCTTTATTGCATCAAGTAATGGAAGGTTAATTTTAACTTGTTTAAACATGTCCCACAACTCTTCTTTTTGGGGACCTCTTGATGCAATAAAATTTTTCTTTCCCGGGTCAAGTAAAGCCGATGGAAACGGGACTTGACTCGGTTCACCCTCAACTTTTTCACTTTTTTCATTTTCACCCAAACCCGGTTTGTTAACATTTGATTCTTTTGGTTTAACCGGTGAAACTTCATCATCACTATCATTACCCGTGATGTCCTCAACTACCCCCTCAACCAATTCGGGTGACAAATTGGCTTTAAACTCTTTTCCACTTCTTAAAACACTAACATGATGAACATTAACATTACCTCTTGACGAACCGTGTGATGGATTTACCTTGGTATCACTAGGAAGTTGACCCTAGTTTTTCTTCAACTCCGCCACATCGGTTGCCAATTGACCCATTTGGGTTGTTAATGATTGGATGCTTTTGTCATGAACCTCATCCTTTTGCATTCGAACTTCATCAAGTTGGTTCCGTTTTTGCATCTCCGTTTGCATACTTTTTAGCATTTCCATCATCTCGTTTCCACCCGAAGACCCCCCTTGTTCTTGACCCGTTTGATATTGCTTTTGATAGCCTTGGTTGTTCCCGCCTCGATATCCACTTTGGTTGTTGTAAGGTTTGCGCGAACCAAAGTTACCTTGGCTACCTTGAAAGTTTGGGTTAGCTTGATTTGAGGGGTTCCCATACCGAAAATTTGGGTGGTTCCTCAACTCGGGGTGGTAGGTATTAGAATTCATGTTGTTGAAATTTCTACCACCCCCTCCTTGACCTTGAACCGCATGAACTTCTTCATATTGCCCTTCCACCATTCCGTGGTAATTTTCAGACGCATGACCTATTTCATTACACAACGCACAAACATCATAAATTTGGTTAGTAGTTTGAACATTACCATCATCTATTGCGTGCACTTGAGGTCGGGCAATGGCCGGTCGCGCTCTCCTTGATGCTTGAGCTTTTCTTTTTGATGTAATTGCCATGTTCTCTAAGAACTCCCAATCATCATTCTCATAGTTTGTGCCAAAAGTCCCACCGGTAATGGACATTAAATCACGAGCATCTTCGGCACTCAACCCCTCGTGGAAAGCATTCATCAACTCCCAAAGTTCAATCCCATGGTGAGGGCAATTTTTAATCATCATGTTAAACCTCTCAAATGCCTCATGGAACATTTCACCATGTTGTTGTTGAAAACTCCTCAACCCCTTCCTAGCATCATTAGTCTTTTGGGCGGTGTAAAATTCGTCTAGGAAAATTTGTTGCATTTCGGCCCAAGTATAAATAGATGCCGAGGGCAAAGTGTAGAACCACTTCTTTTCCTTGTCCTCTAAAGAAAACTGAAACAAAACTAACTTGACATCGTCAGCTGAAAAACCTTGACTCCTAAGAGTATTACAAATTGAGTGAAAGGCCTCCAAATGAAAATACGGTTCCTCCGTTGCTAGCCCTTTGTATTTCGGCAAACTTTGCAAAGAATTTGTTCTAACTTCAAAAGTCCTCCCTTGATCATTGTGAGGAATAACTACCGGTGAGGGATTTTGAGTGATTATCGGCCTAAAATTTGCTTCAATTCCCCTCGCATTTTCTCTAAAATGCCTTCTTGGCACCCCCAACCTAACCCTTGGTCGAATAGGACCCATTGGCCTTGGTATAGGCCCTTGTGGTACATATGGTTGTTGAAATTGTTGTGGTGGCATCGATTGGTGTTATATCGGCCTTTGGAATTGCGGTTGCACATTCTGCGGACGAACTTGTTGCAATGGTGTAGGGCGTTGCATTGGTGGCCCTTGTGGCCTTGGCCTAATGTGATGTGGTATAAGTTGTTGTTGTTGTGGCATTCCACCTACACTTGCCATCCCTTGAGATTAACTTTGCACATAACCGAAATCTCCTTGATCACCATAACCCCCATAAGCATACCCGTCTTCATCATAGCCCTCAAAATCTTCGTATCCTTCCTCATATCCATCTCCCCCTATACCCGAAGTTTGCCCAAATGGAATGGTCGAGTATTGAAAACCCGACTGGTTCGATGGTCTGAATGTTGAAGTAGCATGGACAATGGTTGTATTTGGTGGTATTGAATAATGGGAAGATGATTGACCGGAAACTGGGAAGAAATGAGTGAGTGGTGGAATTGTAGTGGAAGGGTTAAAGGAAAGATTGGGTTCACTTTGAGTAGTAATCGGTTGTGTGGTGTTAGATGGTGTAGTGTCATGAGGTGGAGTAGGAATTGTAGTGGAATTTGGTATGGTTGTGTTTGGTGACGGTTGTGTGGAAGTAGGTATAAATGATGAGGTCGTTTGACCCGTTGTGGGTGGTACTTGTGTTTCTTCCATGATGTTTCTTGGTGTAATGGGTGAAGTGGGTGAACCAATGATTCTGTTTTCCCTTAGTAAAACTCTGTTTTGCCTTAGCGTTCGTTCGATCTCTGGATCAAATGACAATGGTGACGCTTTGTGAGAGCCTCTAGTATGCATGCACCTGTAGAACCTGCACACTAAACACACCAGTGTAAACCCGAAAATAACAAAGCAAAACTAACAAACTGACACACGTTGCGCACTACTCCCCGGCAACGACGCCAAAATTTAACGTGATTGTCGTGGTCACGCAAATTTAATCCCAATAACAACTATAGATAGTGGTAAAAGGGTATCGAACTCAGGGAGTATGTGGAAAATATGTCGATTATATAGCTTTGCAATTAAACTACAATTAACCTAATTTGCAGAAAATAAAGATCAATAATTTGGATTGTTGTTTTAGAAAACTAAATTAATAACTAATGGCAAATCAAAATTGGTTGATTAACAGATTAGGAGAACAATGACCATCTTAGGATTCAGTTTCTTTTAACAATTGTGTGAAATTCCAACTAGAAAGAGTTACATAGACATAACTCGTGCATAAATAATCGAAGTGATAAAAGGGAACAAAGTACTCGGATTGATAAACGCGAGGTTGTTTCCCGATGATCAATTAATCAATAATCAACCCTAACCCTTCCCGTGATATCTCGATTGCCAACGGTACCAAGAACGTACGATTGAGATTAGAAATTGCACTATCAATTAACAAGCTACAAACAATTATGCATACACCATAATAATCAAGCAACGCAAGTTATCATTCTAGAAATTCAGAAATAAACACACAAAAGTTCAAGAGAAACCTTCACCTAAGATGATCACCGAGAGTTTTAGCCACACATAGCTTGGTGAATCATCATAGGAACAAATTCAATGTTCATACGAATCGAAATCACAAACCGAATGTTAGAAATTGTTCAAAACCAAGCAAGAACAGCCAAAATCACCCCTAGTGTGTTCTCTAACCGACCAATCATGAGAATATATGAAAAGACACCATAAAACCGACTTAATGATGGCAGTTACGAGTCTGATGCAGCTTTCACCGTAACTTACGGTACCACCGTAAGTTACGGTGGACATAATGTTGTTACGGTGAAAGTTGTCTGAGTTACGGTGAGAAAATGGCCAAAATCAGGTCCACCGTAAATTACGGTGGGACCGTAATTTACGGTGACAACCTGAGTTTTGTGCCTTGTTTCAACTTTTGTTCCACGCGCGACCCGTTCATCTCTAATCCTTCCTAAGCTGCGTTTTCTTCTCTTTTAGCTCCCGAACTGCACCTGAAACATAAGCAACCGTAGTTATCTAATTCAAGATAATTACATGATTAAGTGAAGGATTAATTCGTCTTTTAACATGATTAAGGGTTGTCCTATGGACCACCCGTCAGCTCCACGACGGGCCCTACGTTACCGCTATCGCGCGCTCCTATGGACCACCCGTCAGCTCCACGACAGGATTGGCCTGCAGTTTCGGATGCGCGATTACCAGGTTTTTTAGCCCAAGGTGTTACCGGAGGTGATCCTAGTTGTTATTCAGCTTAGGGACATAGTACTAGCGCCTCCGGCTGTTCAGGCTGCGGCTCGGCAGGCTCAGCTTGAGGCTCTGGGTCTGGCTCAGCCTGAGAATCAGGCTCAGCCTCCGCCTCCACCGCATTCGCCTCCATCTGATCATGTCATTGACGACGAGATCCTACTGCCACCGCCGTCACCTCCGCACCCGTCACAGCACCCACAGCACGTCTATGTAGACCTGCCTCATGCTGCGCAGGCGATGGCTCGGGACTTTGATCGGCGCCTCCGACGTTCTGAGCAATACCAGATGTCGATCATAGAGACGCTCATGGAGCTCCGGGCTCACGCGGGATTGCCGCCCCATCCAGTGACATCGTCCCCACCGCCAGAGGATCCGTAGCTTTAGTTTTTATTTTGTATTAGACATTCAGTTGTACTTTTGTATTAGACATTCAGTTGTACTTTTGGTTTGTATGTACAAACTAATTTTATATATATTTATGCAGTTGATCTTTTATTTTCATGATGTTTGTTTGGATTTTTTGCATTTATTTCAAATGTCTCTTTCGCAACTTATTGTACGATGTTTTAATTAAACATGTCCGTGTAATTTAACAAGATAAAATTGGTTAACATTTATAAAAACAATGGCATAATGAAACATATCTTATAAATGATTGTTATAAATCAACTATAACCGGTACACTAATGTTAAATGACTGTTATAAATCAACTTTAAATTATATATGTTTTATAAAAATAAAAAACTAATCTACAACTTTTCCACAAAAAAAACACAAAAAGTCTTAACTCAAAATAAACACACCTTTATTAACATGCAAGCCTCATGTGTTGTATGATATTTTACAAAATAATCCAAAAACTCATATAATAACTCGCGGAGTAGCCCTAAAACAACAAAATGTAGCAAATATTAAATAACGTCACGAAATCTTATCTTAATATTGGCATAACGTCGAGGTAGCAAATAGTTAAGGTTAAATGCGTCATTGCCGCTAGACGCCTTCTCATCCTCTTTACCAGGCCTATCGTCTTCGTCGGCCATTCCTAATTTGCCCTTATCCACCATATTTGCTCAATGAATTTTCAGAGACACACAGGATACTGTAGAGGCTCTTGGTAGTGGTGTATTTAATAGCTAAAATTCTGAGGCTCATGCATTGATTATTGAGCTGTCGTTCCATTTGGAAAGAGAAACTGCTTTTTAAGGCTTTGGCTAATCCACGGCACTCCTAAAAGAGGCATCTCTCTATATTACAGTGCATTTTAGGTTTTCAACTGTGTTTTGCTTTTCAACAACAAATTTTGTGTTTATCAAACCCTAACGCCTAATTTCAGGATTCCATCTACTCTTGTTCGAATTTTGGATCTGGTTGTCGTTACGGTTAGTGGATACCATGGATCAGAGAGATTTAAGCTTATAAAAACAATGACATAAAGAAACGTATCTTATAAACGACAGCTATAAATCAACTATAACTGGTACACTCATGTTAAACGACCATTATAAATCAACTTTAAATTATATATGTTTTATAATAATAATAAAACACAAATCTACAACTCTTTAACAAAAAAAAAAAGAAAAAGAAAAAGAAAAAAAACACAACCAAATACAACCAAAACCCTGCTTTTTCCACCAAAACTCCACTTTTTCCACCCAAAAACAAACAGAGTGAAATACCCGTATTGTTAGTGTCAATTGTTTTGAAACAGTAATTTCGAGGATGTAATTTTTTTTAAGAGAGGTAGAATTGTAATATTCAAAAACGTTAAAACCGAAATATTCCAAAACCCCACTTTTCCACCAAAACTCCACTTTTTTCCACCCAAACCTATCGTCTTCGTCGGCCATTCCTAATTTTCCCTTAACCGGTGTTTTGCTGTGCAAGTACATGACCCATCCGACGTTGCCAGATATTATACTCCGATCTGACAAGCATCAGTGGTTTATACAGGGTACTAGTGTTATACGGATCTTGTGTGTTTTGAGACATTTTGATTGTTTTACATAGTTTTTGTTTAAACTACTTTGAACGTGAATAAACTTTTTACTCTGTTTTTCAATCCCTACGAACAAACATATCAGTGAAATGAGCTGATCTTTTATATCAAATTCATTGTTAAATCGAATTTGATTGACCAAAGCTCTGATACCAATTGTTAGGATTTTGAATTGTTTGTGAATGTTTAAATTGAATGATGTAAGAAGATAACAAAAGTGGAAATAATGCAGCGGAATCATAATAAACTTTAAATCATAAACAATGGAAGATTTGCTTTCATCATGACACTTCGATAGAAAGATTGTAAAATACAATAGTTCACGTATGCATGAGTTACAAACTCCTCCTCAGCCTAAGATCGCTCTGATTTGCTCATACAAAATGTCAAGGTGAAGTGACGAATAGAACAGTACATGCACTGTTCTATTTATAGTACAATGAAACCATTGAGGAATCTAATGCTGACGTCACCTAGGCAATGACATTTAACAACTTCTAACAAACTCTAACATCTGCTATAACTAATACACTGTTACATTGTAAACTCTGATATACATCATCTGTTGAGTCTTATCATCTGTTGAGCCTCAGCAGACCTTTCTTCATTAGACTTGGGTCTTCTTCAAACAGAGGGTGATCAGACCTTTGCTATCAGTAGACTTTAGTCTTCATCAGAGGTTTACTTTGGCAGACCTTTTGAATCAACAGACTTTTGTTCTTCAACAGACTTTAGCTACTGCGACCTTTGGTTGTAGCAGATGTTGATGCCTTTTCCATTGGGAGGAGTATGTCTTCAAGCACTGTTATTGATGATCAGATGTTCGCAGATTATTTTGTCTTTCTATCATCTGTTTTTTTAGCGGGGTCCACATGAGCCAACAATCTCCCCCTAGAACAGATGATGCCAAAACCTATCTTTATTGCTGATCTTTATTTCTCATCAACATCTCATTGATTTGCCCTTTGAATTGTAGTTCAAAGTTCAAGGAGTACATGTCTTCAAAGTCCCTTTCAAGTTCAAGGTTCAACAGATCTTGGAGATCATATGTGTGGCACCCGCGGAAAATCCACAGTCATCCTGATCCGACACTTCGCCGCTTTTGGGTTACTTATCAAATTTCGGGACGAAATTTCTTTTAAGTTGGGGATGATGTGACAACCCGAGTTTTCAAGGTCCTTTACTTGACATGTTACTCGTTTCTCAAAGTGTTTTCATAATCCGTTTGCATTATAACTTGTTCATGGTTGATATATGTTTGGTGTATTGTATTATAGTTTGGTCAAGTAATAAACTTATGAACTATTTGAGTTATAAACTTAACACATGCATTCTCATCCTTACGACCACGAAACATAGAAGTTTCGCCACACCCCTCACTCGACGAAACCTAGGTGTTTCGTCATACACATCACGACGAAACCTAGGAGTTTCGTCGGCCCAGGTTACTTCGAAGCCCTGTAAGGGCCCATTACACTTATGTGAGTATATTACGTAGAACTGTTATAATTCACCACACAACTGACCGATTAAAAACCCTAAAATGCATCCCCTGTTCTGTGCGGCGACAACCTTGGATTCACGAGGCTCTACATCTCGATCGGACTTATCATCTCGTAGTCGTCAGTTAGTATTCATTGTGTTAATCGTTGGTGTAGTTGTGTGATAACCGTACGTGAGGTTAGGGTTTGTCTATGACGTCAAACAGTTAGATGATTAAATGTTTAGGTTGTTGCTAGAGATTAGGAAACCCTATGGTTGATGATTGCTTGAATGTGATTTTGGTGTCGTATCTGATTGATGAATTGTTATGGTTACAATGATAGTTTCATGCTAATTGTAGGGTTCCGTATGAATGATGCGTGGTAGTGTTTCGATGTTACCATCTATGATGATTGATAGTGTTATTGGTAGACTGTTAATTAGTGATAACGATGATGTGTTTGCATAATAAAAACTAGAAACCGATGGGACTGTGATCTGCGAAATCTAATTGTAAACATTAGGGTTTGGGGAAACGTTGAAACTGTCAAAGACAGTCGACAAATCTGAGGTTGATGAATAATGATATTTCGTCGACAAGCTTCGTGACGAAACACAGGGACTTTCGTCGCACCACATCTCGACGAAATATGGGGGTTTTATTCGTCGTGCATCCCGACGAAAGATGTATCTTTCGTCTCAAGGGTGTTTCACCGTGCTAGTCATTGAAATGAACAGTAGGTATCTGTGATGATAATGATGGTTGAAACTTGTGTGTGTACACTATCCATGCTTCATGTCAATGATAATAAGAAACTTGGTGTGATTAATTGGTATAACAAACCCACCTGCTACGTTATGTGCTAATTATGACCTTCACATGAGATGTGAACTTGTATTAGAAAGTTGTACTGGTTAAATGATATACTGTGAACTGGTGTGTGTGATGCAACCTGTGTGAAAAGCTACACCGATAAGCATAGAAAACCTATGGCAACTGACCGTGATGTGGGTGAAGTGTGAGAGAGGTAGTTTGCCAAGGGATGCCTTTGAAGTGAACCAAGCACTTCTATTTATAGCCTGCACAGAAGCCCGGACACGGCCCCATGTCCATCCACTTTCTCTTTCTTCATTAATTGCAATTTGTCTGCATTAGCTCCACATGCCCCCGTGTCCGCTGGGCACGGCCACCTTTGGAGTTCGCAGTTAATGATCGTGTTATGTTGAATGTCTCACCCTGGAATGGTGTGGTGCGTTTTGGGAAACTCGGCAAGCTTAATCCACGTTATGTTGGGCCATTCAAAATTCTGGAATGAATTGGTAAAGTGGCCTACAAGTTAGAGTAACATGCGGAATTGGGTAACGTTCATGATGTTTTCCACGTGTCGCAGTTGAAGAAGTGTTTGTCCGATGAGACTCTTGTGGTACCATTTCAAGAGCTGAAAATCGACGACAAGTTTCAGTTTGTCGAAGAACCAATAGAAATTATGGACCGGGAGGTCAAGGTCCGTAAGCATAGCCGAATTCCGATCATGAGGGTTCGTTGGGACTCAAGGCGTGGACCGGAGTTCACATGGGAACGCGAGGATCAAATGAAGCTCAAGTACCCACATTTATTCCCAGATGACAAGTCCAAGCCTGGCAAATCTAAACCTGATGCAACTAGTGAATTTCGGGATGAAATTCCCATTCAAGTTGGGGATGATGTGGCACCCGCGGAAAATCCACAGTCATCCTGATTCGACACTTCACCGCTTTTGGGTTACTTATCAAATTTCGGGACAAATTTCTTTCAAGTTAGGGATGATGTGACAACCTGAGTTTTCAAGGTCCTTTACTTGACACGTTACTCGTTTCAGAAAGTGTTTTCATAGTCCGTTTGCATTGTAACTTGTTCATGGTTGATATATGTTTGGTGTATTGTATTATAGTTTGGTCAAGTAATAAACTTATGAACTTAGGAACTCTTTGAGTTGTAAACTTAACACATGCATTCTCATCCTTATGACCATGAAACATAGAAGTTTCGCCACACCCGTCACTTGACGAAACCTAGGTGTTTCGTCATACACATCACGATGAAACCTAGGTGTTTCGTCGGCCCAGGTTACTTTGAAGCCTAGTACACTTATGTGAGTATATTACGTAGAACTGTTATAATTCGCCACACAACTGACCGATTGAAAACCATAAAACGCATCCACTGTTCTGTGCGGCGACAACCTTGGATTCACGAGGCTCTACATGTCGATCAGACTTATCATCTCGTAGTCATCGGTTAGTATTAATTGTGTTAATCGTTGGTGTAGTTGTGTGATAACCGTACGTGAGGTTAGGGTTTGTCTATGACGTCAAACAGTTAGATGATTAAATGTTTAGGTTGTTGCTAGAGATTAGGAAACCCTATGGTTGAGGATTACTCTAATGTGATTTTGGTGTCGTATCTGATTGATAAAATGTTATGGTTACAATGATAGTTTCATGCTAATTGTAGGGTTCCGTATGAATGATGCGTGGTAGTGTTTCGATGTTACCATCTATGATGATTGATAGTGTTATTGGTAGACTGTTAATTAGTGATAACGATGATGTGTTTGCATAATAAAAACTAGAAACCGATGGGACTGTGATCTGCGAAATCTAATTGTAAACATTAGGGTTTGGGGAAACGTTGAAACTGTCAAAGACAGTCGACGAATCTGAGGTTGATGAATATTGATCTTTCGTCGACAAGCTTCGTGACGAAACACAGGGACTTTCGTCGCACCACATCTCGACGAAATACGGGGTGTTTTATTCGTCGTGCATCCCGACGAAAGATGTATCTTTCGTCACAAGGGTGTTTCGTCGTGCTAGTCATTGAAATGAACAGTAGGTATCTGTGATGATAATGATGGTTGAAACTTGTGTGTGTACACTATCCATGCTACATGTCAATGATAATAAGAAACTTGGTGTGATTAATTGGTATAACAAACCCACCTGCTACGTTATGTGCTAATTATGACCTTCGCATGAGATGTGAACTTGTATTAGAAAGTTGTACTGGTTAAATGATATACTGTGAACTGGTGTGTGTGATGCAACCTGTGTGAAAACAATAACTTGTTTAAATCGTGAAACTGATATTCATTGGTAACCACGGTAGGGTTGGTTGATTAACTTGGAAACAGGTAACTTAACAAACCGAGCAAACCAAGGTGAGTTCACTGCTTTTTCTCCAAGCATGTGTCCCAGGGAGGGACATCTGGTAATCGTTCCGGGGAGGAACGTCGGGTTATTGGGGTGTTGGCTATTACACTCATTTCTATCATTAAGTCCCCTTACATATACCGAATAGTTTCCGGGGAGGCAACGGGGTTATTAGTTGATAGCGCTATTAGGTTTGGCACCCTCACACCGTACCGGGGAGGACGGTCGTGAACTAATAACCCTAACCACTTGACCAATGTGTGATAGAGCATTGGGGTTTAGGCAAATAAATCTAGAGCCATCTGCGGTAATCGAGTTAATAACAACATCAAATCATTGAATCGTCTTTCACTCATATCTGGTTACTAAAACGTGTTAACAAACTTTGAACACACCAGCGTCATCTGACACACTTGTCTGCATGCTTGCAGGTCGTTAGATTCTTGGACATGGAACTTGCTATATGGGAGTGCTGGAGTGGTCATGGGTCACAACTCTTGGATATTTATTCTTGGTTTAGTACATTGTTTTGAAATAATTGAACAACGAATTATCTTATGCTTCCGCTGAATGTTTACTTTGGTTTTAACTTATGACTTGGATTTTTATTAAGAAATGAATCGAATGTTTTTATTTAATTATATATTATGGTTCAATGTGATTGGAGGCTTGGATCCTGGTACGTCACACGTCCCGCGGTGTTTCCGCATGTGGTATTTTGGGGGTGTGACAATATGCATCCAGACCATATGCACTCTCCATTTTAAGCTTTTGAACACTACCACCTGATCTGAGCAGAGTTAATTTGTGGGTGTCTAAGGATGACTTCCATTTTAGAATTTTTGGATCAGTTGGTTTTCCTGGGACAAGAGTTATTGAAGATGAGTTTGGTGATTGTGGCCTACTGACAAGCTTTGCAAGTGTTTCTCTTAGTTGAGCAGCAAGTAGGTCCAGCAGCAGGATCTATGTGAAAATAAAGCTGGTATCTTATTCCCTCTTTTCTAATGTTTTCAAACTTCTGCTCATCTTTCTCATCAATCTACTTTTGCCTTTTTATATGTCTTAAGGCAGCTGTGGATAAAGCAGATGTTGAGGGCAACTTTTTGGAAGTTTGGGTATGTTGAGGGATGGCAACTGTTGGAGGATATGCTGGCTTTTGAGGAACTGTGGGATCTTTGGCTCTTAGCTGTTCCAGCCTTTTATAGATCTCAACTATCTTGGCTTCTGACCATCTGGCAATGGATCTAGCTGAACCATAACTTGCAGCCACAAGCTCCACTCTCATTCTTTTAAGCTTCAATGCCTTATCTGGATTAACTTGTTTGCCTTTCTTCCAATCAGGTGGAGTAGGATTCACTGAAGGATCATTGAGCATTTTAGTGATTATTTCAATCTCTTCCCTGAGAGCATCAGATGACCAGTCTTTAAATTGAGCTCTGGTTACCTTGTATGGTTTGTGAGCTATGATGTGTTAAATATAGTCATCCCTTAGTTCCTTCTCAAGCTCAACAGTGATTGGCTTCTCAGACATGGATTTGCTTAGGTCCTTAGCATAGTCTTCAAGTTTGCTAACTTTGCTAAGCTCATGTAACAAGACACCCGGAAACTTCCTGTCATCCATCCCTTTGTTGTTCTCTTTTGCTATGTACTCAGCCTGTTTTGCTTTCAACTTTAGATATTCATCTAAGTTTCTAGTCTTTCTATAACTATAAAGAGATGGGAAGGATCTTTGTGATGCATCCTCTGTTGTGAAAAAGGATTCAATTTCACCTTTCACAGTGTGCACTTCTAGATGATACTGAGTCGCCAAGGGAATGATTATAGGTTGTGTAGCATGTGGAAGGGATGTAGTGGATTTAGATGGAAATCATTAGGGTGGTGCGGTTTGAATGGGGATAGATGATAAGGAGATTGGTGATTTAATCTCCTCATCATCTTCTAACACAACATGAGTTTTTCTCTTGCGTGTGAACTTGAGTTTTGGTAATAGTGGACGTTTTGGTGGTGAAGGTGGATGTGGGGGAAATCTTTGTGGTGTTGGAGGTGGTTGGGTTTTTGATGGTGTAGAGAAAATAATCATGGCAGAGGTTTGGCTAACAGCTGCTGAAACAACTGGTGTATCTGCAATTGTTTAGCTAACATCTGCTGATACATTTGTTGTATCAACATCTGTTGGGTGAGTTGATGATGGTGGTGGTGAAGCTTTCTTTTGCTTCTTTAGTAGTGGTTATTATGGTGAGGGTTTTTGTGGTGAAGGTTTGGCTTTAGGTTAAGAGGTTTTGGGTTCAACAACGGTTTTGGGTTTAGCAAAGGATACATTTTTGGTAGGTTCAACAGAGGTTTAGGAGGAATGGTGATTGGCAATCTCACTTTTCTTGTAGACTTCCTTCTTTGTGAATTGCCAACATTCTCCTTTTTCTTCTGCTCATCCTATTCTTGCTTTATCAAACTGAAAGCTTTGGCTTCTTTTGTATCTTGCTTCTTCTGCTTTTCCAAAGCAACCTCTTTAGCCTTCTTGTTAAGGGTCTCATCAATCCCTTTTTCTTTTCCAGCCTCTGATGCTTTTGCAAAAGATTTTGGTTGGGCAGACTCTGGCTTTTGTTGCACCTTTGGTTTTGCTTTTTAATCAGGCTGCAACTCTCTCAATGAATCTTTCTCCCCCTTTTTCGCATCATCCTCAATATCATCATGAAGGACTGTTGCAGGGGCAGAGCCAGTTGTTTTGACCAAATGTTCCCCGATGGCCTTTATGTCTGCTTGTGTGACTTTGTACCTAGCCTCAACCATATTTCTGATGAGTTCCATGTGGGTGTTATGGTTGATGTCAGCCAAATTCCTTTGAGTTTGGAAGATAGGTTGCACATATTTCCACAGCTCATTGGCAATTCGCTGAGTGCTAGGCTGACTTTGAGAATGTTCCATCATCTGTCTCATCATGTCTTTCATTTCATTCATAGATGTTCCATGGAAGTCATTCTATCCGTCAATTCTTTGTATCTCAATTCATCACATAATTTAATAGGATCATTTGAATCCCTACCTTTGGTAGTCATAAACATTTTGATAATAGGAGAAGTCTCAAAATCATCATAAACAAATGCCTGTTTTTCTTAGGTCTGGGGACTTCCAATTGGAGCAGAGGTTACAGTTGTAGCCTCAATAGTTGTTGCCTTCAAGGGAATCTTAATGATGTAACCACGTTTTGGGTTTGGCTGGTATGGGTTTCATAACACCGGTTGTGGTGTCATGATCACCAGGAGCAGTGAAGAAGCGAAGTAGACTTTGTCTTGAACGAACGATTCTTCCTTTGTTGAGAACAACCATTGGAGTGCAGTGACCGTACCCGAGATGGATCTGAACCGACGGTTGCGGAGAATAGGTGCAATGAGGAATCATGGGAATAACGAGAGGGTACGTAGGGAAGCTCAACAACAGAGGTTTGAGCAATAGATGTGGACGCATCTAAAGCAGGCTCAACCCCCTTTTTTTGTGTTTTGGAAACTTTTGACTCTTTATCCATAAGTCTGGTAAAAGTTTCACTTGTAAGACTATTAATTTGAAAAGCTACACCTTTTTGAAAATCTTTTTGTGACACTTGTTCTTCTAGGTAATAGCTTAAAAGTCTTGGGTACATGAGAAAAGCATTATTAGCCCCCTTTTTAACATTCTTCACATTTGTGACCAAATCATAAAACAGTGCTTAGGATAAATTGTAGTCAAATTTTGATAGAATTGCATATCCTAAGTACTGGATTTTTAAAGGTATCTCATTAAATGCAATGGTCTTAGCAGAGAGACAAATTAAAAAGTATGGAAAAAGAATTTCATTGGAGCAAGGAAGTTTGGTTTTAAAATAGTAACTCCCTTTAATTGACCTTCATACCCTCTTTCAATGAATTCTGCGTGAAGTTCTTGTTTTTTAAAGGTGGTATTCCCTGCCAGATCGTTTAATGCAAACGTTGTGGATATGGAGGATGGATAAATTTGAACAACTGTATCTTTCTTTTGTTATTGTATTTCAGCATTAGCCCAGAAATCTCGGAGTGTTTCTTGATAGATTGGAGCATTGGCAGTAAGAATTGCTTTGTATTTTGATGTTGTTAGAACATCAATTATTAAATGAAAGGAAGTTTTTTTGTTTGTTTTCTCAAAGATGGGAAGATAGTTGTGGGGATTTTTGATCGACAGAGCCATGATCAGAGAAGAAAGTGAGTAGGGATTGAAGAAGAAGATAATGGAAACCGCTTTTGAGAATTTTGAATTCGAGACGGCAGTAATGCTCTGTTTGGGGATGAAACGTGGTTTATATAGGTGGAAAAAGTGAATGCTGACATGGCAGCAGTTACAAAGATCTGATTGTTAACATCTGTCCACGTGGCAACCTCTGTTGTGATAATGGATGACAGTTGTTTGGAAACCACTATTGGGCAACAACAGAGATTAGGAATAGTGAAATGAACAGTGACTGATTTTAGTCTATCAGTGGATAGACATCAAAGGTTAGGACCAAAAGGTATTTGATCAACAGTGGCCATGAAACAGCGGTAAATGGAAACAGAGGATACCTTTCAGCAGTGGATGAATTTTTATCCAATCAGAGTTTTGAAAACAGTGGGTTGTGGACAGACTTTTAAGTATTCTTGAAAAAATTTCAATCAAATCTATTTTTAAGGATGGATTTTTGATTTTCTAAAAACATTTTAATTCTTTTTATTCATGTAAAACAAAATTTTGCCTTTTAATCCATGTTTAGCATGCCAACCCTAGAGATCAAGCTTGCAAAGGTAGATGTGTCTAAAGCTTTTGTCAACACATCTGCCAGCTGATCCTTAGTTGGAACATGATGCAAAGAAATCAAACCTTTTTCATAGTTATCCATCACATAGTGATGTCTGATGTTAATGTGTTTGGTGGTTGAATGGGAGTCTGGATTTTTAATGATGTTTTCAGCCGCTTGACTCTCCAACATGAGAGGAGTCTTTAGAGCAGTTGTGACAACCGGTAATTTACGGCTCCTAATTACGCGCAAAAAAAACATTAATATGATTAAAGTAGTGAAATTAGACGCAAATTAACTTAATTAGGCCTTTAGTATACCAAGGAACGTCTAACGGGCTTTACAGTGCGCGAAAGGTGATTTGCGGAAAACATGCGAAACGTTAAACGGTAACAAACTAAAACCGAACAAAATACTGACAACGCCGAATATGAAATTTTAAGATATATTTTAGCTTTGTAATTAAAATTTTATATCCATAGTCGAAATCGAATCGAAAAACGGATTAAAACGACGAACGACGGCTTTTACGCGCTTTTTACGCAACCGACGACAAAACGCGACAAAAACGATGATAACCGGCGACATAGTGACAAAATCAGAGAGTGTCAGCGAGGAGAGAGAAGAGTCGAAGAGAAAGGAAGTGCCGGCCACCTAACGCATCGGCGGCCGGTGGTAGTGGGGGAGGTTGTGGGTTTGGTTCAGTTCAGTCGACAAGTCAACAGGTATATTCTTCTCAGATACATGCTCGGATTTCTCAGGTCAGTTCGTGTCACACCCCAAAAATGTCGCAGCGGAATATAAAACATAGTGGAGATGGAAGTTGGTGCCCATTTATATCTTGTCGATCGATGCATTTAATTGTTGGACATTTTAGTATGTTTTAAATGTAAGTTATTTAAACCTTACGTTTTAAGACATGACACGACCATGACATAGTTAAGTTGTTTATGATCCTCATGGATCTTATTACATTCGTCCCAGAAGTTTTAAAAGTTAGTCCAACATTATTAAGGGACAAAACATGCATCAACATCCACAAGATACGCCATAATTCACAAAGCCGAACTCTAATACCTGTAGAACACGTTAAAAATCAAGTGTCAACACAAAGGAAGGTGAGTTAACTTATTCATTTACTAACATATTTTATTCCAAGAAAAACCTTCTGTTTAGGTGTTTATTTAAAACATCCATTTAACTCTTAGAAAGTCCATTTTACTTTCTTATTAAAAATCCATGGGCCTTCCGTCGGTTCATTACTCCGACAACAGTAATACTGCCCAGGTTTTGTATATTAAATTATTGCGTCAATTTTCAGACTCGTATGTTAGCTAGACGATACGAACTATATATTAACCATGCAGGGATAATCAATGCTAGACAATAAACAGAAAAATAATTCATCGTTTGACATTGACACAGGGCGACCGGTCACGACGGGGTTGTCAACCCGATAGATCTACCAACAATTCCTCGCGTACCATACTTAACTGATTAAACGACATCATGGGCGCATGGTTCTTTCTCGAAGAACAATATGATGTCTACCTCACGTAGAATATATATATCCTACTAATATGACAATTTAATATACTACGATTTACGAATTCCCCTGTCACTCAAATGTTGAGACTCAGTCCGGAATTCATCCCCAATTTGTACGGTCTCGTTTCACTTAAGAAATACCGCACTTATAATATTCATTCTTCAAAATAGTTTTACTTCAAAACGTGTAACTTATCAAATTCATATATTTTCAGCGAAAATATATATTTTATATTAAAAGGTATGTTTTATTTTGAAAACATTATTAAACCCTTTTAACGACGTGTTACACCCCTAAAGAGCGCAATCCCAGTGATTGGTTTCTACATGTCCTAATATAGGAACAATTCTAAATCAATATATATATTTAACACAAAAATCCTAAGTTTCTCTGTTTCTTAGAATTATCACATAACTTTGAGATTTTCTCGAAAAGTTGCCATTTCTGATTATGTTGGCACGTTAATATATATATATATATATATATATATATATATGAGTCTATATACATATATATATATATATATATTTATGATTTTGCGCTTTGGACGATTTTATTGGTGACCATTATTGTGTAAATCCGTTGACTCCCCCGCTTATACGCAATATATCTATGGTTTGCGCGTCGTAATATAGATACATAAACGTTCACATAACTTAACACCGAAACACGTGAAATCTCGTTAACTTATCTATTTTGTCATTTTTAAAGCAAATATACATAAAACATCTCCTATGTACCAAATTTCATGCTCGACAAATAAGTTACACTTTTAATGCAATTTTTACCGTTTCTACCACACAAAACGCACAAGTATACACGCATAGTCTAAATTTACCACTATCAAGTTAACACTTAACATATTATCACATTTACATGTTTAAATCACTTAACACATTTTATCACATAAGGTTCACTCAAAATTTACTCATACTAGTGTTCATCGAAAAATGCGTATTTTAGCGATTCGGTAACGATTTCGGGTGTCGGAAGTCACGTATGACCAACCAAACACCAAGTAAACTTAAAATTAGTTAAAATATTTATTTTTAAACTAAAAAATATCAGTTTATTTACTGATTTAAATCAGTTTTATAAATATCACTCAAAAAGCCGATTTTTGACCGTTTTAACGCATAGTTTTGCGTTAACGTTACCATAACCATCCCAACTCGAAACGACTTGATATTTTAACACAATACATGTTATTTACTGATTAAAATCGTGGTTATAATCAGATTAGTGCATATTTTGCATAAGTCATATAAAACATACGATTTCACGTATTTTACAACTCCTAATGCACCAAGTACATCATGTAACGTTAGTAAACATTATCACAAGTTTACATATCATTTAAACACTTCAAAATAATCTCATTTTAGTGTTTATATTCTGATCATAATTTATTTTTATCAAATCATGCTTAGATCATCATTTCATGCTTTCATAGCATCATGCATGATCATGTATGTGCATCTAATGCACTCATATCATAACTTTATCATCTAACATGACCTCAATATGCATCAAAACTTCACTAACATCATTTTCTTTCAAATATTTTACATAACACTTAAATCCTTCTAATCATTCATGCTCATTCATACTTAGATCTTTCACATTTAAGATTATACAACACTTTTACATGCATGCATACATATATACATAAATATATACGAATTACATATACACACATACTTCCAAGAAATTACTTTTTCAATATATCACTTTAAAATCTCTAATCATTTTGGAATCATCTTGCATGATAACCAAGAATTCCCTCAATCATTATATTTTTCAAGAAAGCAAACAAATCAAGAACTTTTCATCAAAAACCAAAATATAACTTACACACATATATACACACACAATCGGCCATGTGCACACACATATACACCCGTTTTTACTTTGATTAAAACATCATTCTTTGTTTGATTCAAGTTTGTGATTCATTCCAAGTTCAAGAGAAACTATCTAATATCTCTATCATTACTAAAAATTATGAATGTGATCTTTTAAAAATAAGTTTATACCTTCAAGATTATTAGTGGGTTTTAACAAGATTCTTGATGGTTAGAAGCTTGTTTCACCAAGAAAACACTTTCGGATACTCAAACCACCTTAAAACCTTCTTGGAATGAACTTTGATCTTCATGAACAAGTGAAAAATTTCGAAATTATTGTGATATGGGAGGGGGTTTCGGCTGAATTTAGGTGAGAGAGAGAGAGATGAGTGTTTTTGAAAATGGTTTCTTGGATAATGAAGCATGTAGGAGATCTTGGATGAAGCATCATCATCACCACCTCCTTTGAGGTCCAATGAATGGAGGAGAGAGAGAGAGAACATTACTTGCATGGCTGGCATCAAACATTCTCTCTCATATATACACACATACATACGAATATATACATATATATATATACTTTTTAAACCTTAAACTGGTATTTTACTGGATACCGGGTATTTTATCTAGCGTTTTAATCCCGTTTTAGTGCGTTTTAATTTATTTTTAACACTCTATAAAAATAAACACACCAAAATATTATTGAACAATATTTTGTTTGCCTGGACTGGCTACGTTGTCGGTTTTTATGCGTTTTTATTTATTTTATCATTCTAAAGTAATAAACTCATCAAAATATTACTAAAATGATTATCAGTTGCTTTGACAGGCTGTGTTGACTGTATTTTGTCGGTACACGCGCTGCATCGCTCGGTACGCGCTTAAACTCGAAAAATAGAGTTTCCTAGCGTTTTAAATTATTTTTCCACACGGATATGATTAAAATAATTATTCTAATCATAACAAACTATTTTTAGGATTTTAACACTGATCGGGTGGTCACCGACGTTCGTTTCGCATTTTAACCGTTACGCGATAAGCGTTTATTTTATCGTAGCCAACATAATTTTTATAAATGTTTGGATTCACCAACACATTAAATTTCACATATAAACATCATAATCAGTCAAATATGGCCCTGTTACCTATTTACAATACGTGCTACAATTGTACGGTACGGCCTGAAAAGCCGGGTGTCACAGTCTCCCACTGTTTAGGAAATTTCGTCCCCGAAATTTTTACTCTACAGGTTTTGTTTTCACACTGGGTGAAAACAGCACAAACAGGTTTAATGAATATAGTCTTATAGTTTCTGCGGGGAAACTTTGATTCTTACAAAGAATCTTCGTAGACCCATATTACACACATCCTTAATTCCTAATCTCACGTCTCAACGCTCTCCACCCTTTCCAAGGTTCAACATTTACAAGCACTTTAATCAAGAAGATTAAGTCAAGATTCCACCAATTCGGGTTCTACATACGTATATTTACATATACATTACCTCGTACCTAAGATAGCCTGAGTTTACACCTGATTGATCCAACTCGGGATGGGCTCTCGAAAGAATCAAATCTCATAAACTCGTCTTCCTTCCTTCTTGCATTCATTTCAGGTATCCACAAATTGCCAAATCTATAAATCGTATACATGACTAGAATGCTGTAATCGCCTGTCCGGTTATTAGCATAACTCTTCTAGCTATACGTAATTCTTCTATGGTACTTCGATAAACTTTCGTTTATATTCCAAACAAATCTCTATAATGAACAAAATCAGTGTATTATCCATTATACACTTTCTCAACTGAACTCAAACATTACATCCTGTCCTACTCCATCCTTATGGTAGCTTGAGCCTGTAAACGACTGATCTTACTCAAGATGGGCTCTTGAAAGGACCAAGTCAATGTGGCTCAGCTTTTCTTTCCTCTGCTAAACCTAATAACACCTCTGCAAGATAACTCCTTTATCAGAACCAAATCTTCAATCTGGAATTGCAATAGTTCCTTCAATTGTCCATGTAATCCTACTGTTGATCAATCGGCGACTTTTAACCTTCCCTCGATCCAGGAAAATCATGTCACTAGTTTCCTAGATAAACTAAGGTCTGGTTAATTATCCTTTGTCATGTTAGCTCAACAAAATGGTGACCAACACTTCCATCCATGCAAGGCTTCAAACTGAGCAACCTAGATACTAGCGTGTTAATTATTATTGTAAGATAACTCTGCCAAGGGCATGTGAGTATCTTAATTTCCTTCGGAGTCCATCATACACGCTCCCAACTTTTCTTTCAACGGTCCGAAAAGCTTCCCACTATCTTGCTGTCCAATCAATTTCCCTTTTCCTTTTAGGGTTATTAGTGTCGAAGGCTGCACTAATTTAGGGAAATTCTTTATAAATCTCCGGTAGTTCCCAGCTAGTCTCATGAATTGTCATACTCCTGATGGGGTCTTTGGTGCTCCTCATCATTCACCAACTCCATAGTTAACTTCAAACGTTACTCATGATTCTCCTTGGTTCGCACATAGGCATGTATGTCGTCGATGAATATTATCGCGAATTCATCTGATTAGGGTTCCCATACCCTGTTCATGAGATCCACGAATATATAAATGGCGCATTAATTTGGTCAAAAGGCATGACTAATAACTCGTAATGGCCATATCGTGTTCAAAAAGCAGTCCTCAAAATATTTTCGTCAACAACCTTCAACTAATGATACCCTAAACGTAGATCGATCTTCGTGTAGCGGCTGGATCCCTGTGGCTTGATTGAAAAAATCGTCAATTCTCGGTAAAGGGTACCGATTCTTGACTGTCAACTCGTCCAGCTTTCTGAAATCATCACATATCCTAAAGGATCCATCCTTCTTTCTCTCAACAAAACAGATGCGCCTCAAAGCGAAAAGCTTGATCGAATGAAACCCTTGTCCAGTAGCTCTTGAAACTGACTCAACATTTCTATCATCTCAAGCGGTGCTTAATCTATAAGGAGATTGTGCAATTGGTTGTAGAACCGTGAGCCAGATCGATTCAAAATTTGATCCGTCTCGCAGGGGAGATCCAGGTAAGTCTTTTTAGGAAGACTTCCGGATAGTTACGATTGATAGAAATCTCCCTGGCGTTCCTACATTTGGCCTTCATATCCACCACGTTAACAAAGAACGCAGGATAGCCTTTTCGCAACAACTTGAGCATCCACACACAACTAACGACTCTCAACCATCAACACTTGACACTCGACTCGGTCGGTCCTTGCAAACAACTACCACCTCTTTACCGTCATCAGGATGAGATACCCTAGCTAGCTTCTTCAGGCGATAGTCCCCACTTCGTTCCTGGATAATCAAACCATTCTCACATCTGCGTCAAAGCTTCCCAGCCCCACTGGAAATAAGCCAACACTAGAACTACGATCACCTAACTAAATACTACAACTGCGAACGACCTCGCTAGTTTCTATCAGTTTACCAATTACTAGTTCTATCGGGCACTTTATACTCAGCTTACTTGTTGGTGAACACAAAAATGGTTCAAAGTTTTTCGAACAAAACTCAAGTCAGCTTTGGTATTAAAAGTATGAACATAGATTGGTTTTTGATTCGAAACATACCGGTAACAACAATAAGATCATCTCGTGCCTTCCCAGCGTTTAGCTCAAACGCTCTACCCCTGGCATCCTGACCCTTCATTCTCAGACAATCTCTCTCGAAATGTCCTTGCTCACCACACTCGTAGCATCCCTTGAGCGTGCCTCCCTCCGATGTACTCTTAGCATAACACTCACGAGTCATATGTCCAGTCCGACACCATCTGGCGCACTTTCTCCGCTCACCCTCGTGAGTCTTTTCCTCAAAACTACTCCTGCCATCCCTGGCATGTCACACCCCAATTTTCCACGTGTCACCGGTGGGCCTGGTGGGGAGTATAGTGACGTAGTTGATATCATCATAGTCAAACAGCACAATATTTAAATGCACAGCGGAAGCAAAAGATAAATATATTACAAACCGATATAAAGTAATATCAAGTATTACAAACGGAATGTAAAGGATCCACAGGCGGATAAAAAAAATGAATCATTTGTTCAACAGACTTTAAGGCATCCAAGCTTGCGAGACTTATTGTGGACGCTAGAAAACAGCCAGCCTATTACGCGTAGTACCTGCACTTAACCTTTTGGAAAATACGTCAGTTTACACTGGTAAATACAATTTAACTGACTCATTTTGAAAAGGGTTGAAAATTGATTTGAATGCACGTGGCACAAAACATTTTATAACTTGGGATAATTATTTAATATTATAATCTTGTGAACGAATTACATGTTACTTGTGCGTTCAGTAGCCCGGATCTTGTCCGGGTTAAAGATAAATAGATCCACCACATTATTGAGTAATACACTGACAGGTGTACGCCTACACCCCGTGCTCAGGTCGTGGCCATCTCGTAAGATGATGCCAAGGATATCCGGGACATGGTCATTAACCCCCCAAAGGCTTTAAGTGAACAAGACTGTTTAAACGAGCCGATCAAATTATTCAATTAACCATTCAAAGATGTAAGATTTGATGCTCGATCAAGCGGTATTCTATATACCGTAACCCAAGCCCGTATAGGGAAAATAAGTTAAAAGTATTTACCTGAGCTAAATATAAATTCAATCTCAGCCGTATACCACCAAGCAAGTACAAATAGCTTTTACTGGTTCTTCTATTCTGGAACAAAGGTTTTTAATAACCTATTAGATTTCTAACGGATCTTTATTTAAGCATAAGCCTAGACCGGTTAGTTTTAAGGATGATACGGTTCAAACGCACGATTAAGCGAAGACCAGATAGAATGTGATTTAGGCCTGACAAGTTTGAAGACTTGTATAATATGGGTATACTAAATACATTTTGGATTTTGCGACAAAAATGATAATGCTTGACCCGTTTCGGTCAATTTATGCAAACTAGTTACATAAACCGAACCGAACGCGAAAAGGGCGTTACGGGTAACCATAAGAGTCACATGCAAGTTCCCTGATTTAATATGCCTTAATTATGTTATAATATCAGTAAGATATTTTCTATTATGCCCAAATCGGATATAAACTCAAATTATGCCTCGTAAGGGCATTTTGGTCATTTAAAAGATTATTAAAAGAGTTTATTTGTAATCTGAGCTACAGGTCTGATTTCTACAGTAAATACACTTAATTTAACATGTTATAACAGTAGGGTATGACCCATATGTGAAACTTATCATGTAAAACCAAACTATGCACCTTAGGGGTATTTTGGTAATTTCACAAGGGCTAAAAAGGTCAAAACTGGAAACCTGAGTTCAAAAACTTATACTTACTGTTATTATATAAAATATGCTAAAAACATCAGTAGGTATCAACCTTATATGTTTAATATGGTTATAGTACATACTATGCGTTAAAAACGCTTAAAAAGGCGATTTAGGGCCGTTTCCGGGTTTTTAAAAGAAAGCTGATATTTTTTTATATTTCAGAATGCTCAAAATATTATATTTATCAAATAAAATCAGTAGAAAAAGGTTTGGGGTCAAAAGGATTTGTAAAACTCATTTTATGGCTTAAAAGGGCAAAATCGGTATTTACCGAATTAAACTTAGAGACCTATGATATGATCAGCCAAAAATTAAATAAAAATCTTTAAAAATCCCAAAATATTATATTATAACAGTGGGTAAAAAGTTTGATATCAAAAAGTGGGTTTAAATTGGTTATATGCTAATTACGCCGTTTAAGTAACAAAAGGCTTTCAATTTACGATAATGAGCATAACTCTTAATCTAGACCACAAACTGATATCAAATTTTAGGTGCAAGTTTATAAATCAGTAAAAATTGTTTTTACTCTTTCACTTTTTCAAAAAATCACGTTTTATAGTCAAAAGGGCATAATAGTCAACTTTTAAGCATTAATCGAAAACATGCATATGGACCGGGTAAGTATTGAATCAAGTTGCAAAAACTCAGGGAGTTATACTTATGTGAAAATTGGTCCAAAATAAGCTCTAATACAGATCTCAAACATGCATGAACGGATCAGAACTGAAAGTCAAAGAAAAAGTCAATTTATGCGACTTTCAGTTCCGATTCGGGTTTAAACTGAAAATTGTCGAGATGAACATGTTGAGACATGTTCTTACATTAATTACCAAGTTATTTTAATGATCAAACAGGTTGCATGTACCCTACATTGTTAATCATGCTTAAATTTGCAATTACACATTCTGTTGACTTTTTGAAATAAGCTTTGACTCGACAATTATCATACTTAGAGTGGAAATCTGAAAATACCCTTTTGAGGGTTTGTTACCCACATAAATACCAACTTGTAGGTACCTTCAATTCGAGAAATGACTGAGCAAATTTCATTTAATCGCGAAGTCAAACTTAAATTACGATGGTTTGACTTTTGCTTAATTAACTAAGCTAGAACGATTTAGAAGGGGTTAGGAACACTTACAATAGTCCTAAAAAAGCTTAGAGAGCACTAGGAAACCAGAGGTTGATCAGAGAACATCAGAATTTAGAATGCAAGTGAAGTATCAAATGAATTCATCACCCATTTATACTTTTTGGGACTTCGTAAGATCGCGACAAGTGTCGGGGATATGTAATCAGATTAGGACAGGTGTTAAACCACCTTTTAAAACCAGTGGGCAGCCCCTAGAGTCGATTATGAGAGCTAGAAACCGGTTTTGAACAATGTCCAGCATCAACCAGGCTGTTTGCAGCTGTTTTCCACGACTGGGCAGGTCTCGCGGCCCGCGTATGGGACTCAGCACTCTTACGCGGCCCGCCTGCAGGTCCACAACAGCAACACAACTTTCTGAATTGGCAGATTCGGTCCCTGTTTGCATATAAACGTGTTTCTGACACTTCCACGGTCCGTTAACCTCATTTTAAGGCTCCATCATGAATTTTAAACATAGGGGACATGAAACATGTTCAAAAACATGTCGGATGTCGGTTCGTTTGGCCGTACGGTCACGTTGTTTATCTATTTACGACGAAACACGAACGAACGCTAAAAACGAACCAAACGACGCGACGAAAGGAATTTTATCAAGGCGATCACTAAAATAAAATATTTTAGTGCTTACATAAATTTTTGGGTGTCCGTAGATATTCAGAATGCGAGATACGCGCGGAAATGCAAACTTGTGCACTTTTTGACACTTTTAGCCCCTGCATGACATAAAAGTTTATTTTTGCGCACCGAACACTTCTAAGCCTATACATAAGCTATACAATGGATAATTAGGGTATATTTAACTCATGGACATATTCTGGAATGTCCGTTACCATACGAATCGGCATGCTTTTGCCGTTTGACGCAATTAGTCCTTAATTGCGCAAAGTAGCGAAAAATGTTGTTTAATGATATCCAAGCTTTCCAAGGCCCATAATGGGCATTCCCAAGCATAAAATTAAATAGTACTATGCTCTCGTTCGCTTAAATGGTCACCGAAAGGCGTAGATTTAAAAGTTGACGTTTTAGGCCCCTCTATTGCGCAAACTTGCACATCTCATCATTTATTAGCATTGAAGCCTCATCAAATCCATATTAGGCATTCTTGGAAATATTATTAATTATCACGATGCTTCGGGTTCGCTAAAAGGTCATTCAGAGGTATAATTAAACATATTGACACTTTTATCCCATCTAACTTGCAAAGTTGCGCGTAACTTTACTTTTAGGCATAAAAACCTTAGATGGCCATTATTTGGCATTCCCGAGAGTATAATTAAATATTATTAAGCTCCCGGTTTGTTAGAAGGTCACTCAGGGGTAAGAATTAACATGTTGACGCTTTTAACCCTTTATTGCGCAAACTTTCAATTAATTTTGCAAACGGCTATACTTAATCATCAAGTGGCACATTTGTGAATATAAACATCGTAAGAAACTTATTTTAGGTATGTTAACACTTCCAGTCCTTTCATAATCAAAGTTTTCGATTTTTCGAAAAATTAGTCCCTCAAATTTACTATTTGACTTCATTAGGGTTTATTACACGTGTCAATACATCATTGGGCGTGATTTTACGAGGTGTTACATCCTCACCCCCTTAAAATAAATCTCGACCTCGAGATTTGCTAAGATGCTGGAAGTACTTTTCGTCGCATAATGGACTTAACTTCCTTAGCATATCTGGAACTTCTCCAAGCTCCCAAAGTGACCTTTATATTTGGTACATGTATCCTTTTGGAGCTTTTTAACCTGTCGATCCTTAATCGATATAGGTTGCTCATCATATCATAAATCTGCATATCAATATGTGTTAATGCTTCTTGACTTATTGGCGAAACACATCCTTAAATCCTTAGTGTGTAATACATTGCGTACTCCGTCAAGCTCCTTAAATAGGTTTTAGCTCATAAGCTATTTGATCTTTAATACATTCGATTCTTCAAATGATTTTATATATTCAGAGCTTAACTAGCCTGATAATTAACAAATTGGCACACCCTTCCAGGGTGATTTCTTTGTTGAACCTTATTCCTTAATCAAGGACTTAGGAGGGTTGCTATTCTCATTAATCTTTGATGTTCTGCCCAAACTGACAATTTACAGATGATCATGGATTTGTATGATCCTATTCGTTGTTTCCAAGGCATCTTTCAGATCCTGATGATTGGACGTACCGATCTTCTACTTAACAATAGATATCCAACATTCCATCTAAGCAAGGTCTCCAAAGGAGCAGCCTTGATACTTATACATCAACTATTATAGAAAAGCTTACCTCAATGTGAAATGGTTATTCCAACCATTATTTAAAACTAATCTTAAGGGATAGTTAATACTCACAGTTAGTCGAACAAATCGACGATCCTGGGCAGCTGATGAAAATTCTTAATTGTTGCCTAATTTGGGTTGCGGTAATCAATGCATAAGCAAAATGAACCGTCTCTCTTAATTAACAATACCGAATTCTTAGAATATAGGGTTAGGCTATATGACTTCTTTATTTCAAAACTTATATAATCGGGGTTTTGATTTCCCCCAATGATGATACTAGCCGTGTTGGGGATTTCATAAAAAATACAACCTTTCAGGAGGTGAACAGGGAAATTCTAGGAAAAGGTAATCAAGACACCAGGAGGTTATAGAGATTTTTCATATCTCAGACTCCAGTTTATCCATTATTGCTTGTGTCAAATAAATGACACATTTATGTTACAAGTCCACGAATTCCTTGATCGGGAACATTTACTTGGACAATTTCCATCATGGATATCTTCTTTGAATACCATTAGTTGACTGTAGTACCATATGACTATTAGAATATCCTTGCGGTTCCGTGCATTAAACCTCCATGCTGATCAGGCATGGAAGCAATCTATGGAACTTATTAAGATACATCAATCCTCATATGGCGCTTTTATCATACTGTCTGGTTTTCGCAATCTATAGAGATCAAAGAGATATCAACTATATATGCTAACGCACTTCTTCTAGAGAGAGGATACTTCTAGAATTCCATAATTAGAGATTTCTAACAGGAACAGAAAAAAATGGTTCTTATGATTTCGCCTGTAAGTTTTACCTTACACTTAATATCTGGGGTTCTTATGGGAAAATTTCTAACAGTTTGCTAAGCTTATGGTCTTATGAGAGACTTAGCGGTATCTGAACCCAAACATGACTCTTAGCAATAAAATCACAACAAAGGATTTATCTAGTGTCATTATTAATGTGAACTACCTCTATTCATTCATCAGGAGGGCTAAACGCCTCCATTCTTAAACCTTTTAAACTTAGCTACAATATCTTTAACAATTTGTAGGGCAGTTTCGACCTTGACTGGTTATTTCTTAATCTATAAAACGTGAGTAGCTGAGGTGGATCCATAATGGATTCATAGTAAGCAGGCTTTGAAACCTTAATGTGCCCTCTTATTGCTGATGCTAAAACATACTATATATATAGTGCATTATGCTTAAATTCTAGGTTAACCGAATAAGAACACCATTTCAACCAATGAACCAGGGTTTGCAACCTACTGCCGATAGTTTATGGCTCTTATGGGGGAGTCGGAAAAATTCTTATTCTATCTTTTCCATTTCGCAAAGCGGATACCAGGTTTTTCTAATAAGGTCCTTAAAATTTGGACCATCCCATACTGTATAAGGGGATCTTTCTTGTGGACTCCATTAGTGTCCTCACTAATCAAGGGTATTACCACCGAATGATTGTGACGCACTCCTTACCGTGTGCTTTCCAGCATAACCACTGATATACCTAATAGTTTCTACTTCTCTCAACAATTCCTTGCAATCAATGGTCCCTTTTTAACCATTGTAGTCTCTTGACTTCCAAGAGACGAAGTACTTTTTAAGTACATCCTAAAAAGAATGGGCTCCTTGCCACATATGATTTCATTTGGGTTATTCTTCGCATATGGAATATGAATAAAGCTCTTCTCATGAGCAGTGCCATGTGTTTTAGAGCGAGCAGCGTTTGGCTCTTCATGGCTTTTCTCATAGCCCTTCTCAGCAGTGATAATTATAGTTTTGGAGATTAACTCTGTTAACATTGAGGTTCACACTTGATTCACTATTAAAATTGGTCGCATCTCTTAGCATCGCGACTGTTGTTTGTCTCTTCTGAGTTTTCCATACTCAAATCTTTTGGTATTAAATACCAATTTAACAATTAATTGAGTGCATTTCCCAGCTAGTCATCATCCCGACGACTTATCATACACCGATCATGCTATTATTAAACCATATGAACATTCCTAAGGAGTGTTATTTGATTGTACATGTGCTTATATTTAATCAAAATGGAAATTTCACAAACTAGGCACCTAGCTCGGTTGGCTAGGCGCGCGAAAGGGTGTGGCCTAGACCCAGGTTCGATTCCGGGGACGGCCGGTTCCACCATTTTTTTTAATGTTAATTAAACGTACTGATACATGTAATTATGAGGGTTGTCTCATAAGGAGTCTTGATAACTACTTGCTTCTTATCACACATAACATGGACTTGGTTACAAGCCAACCAATCCATTCCTATGATTATAATGAGTCCTTCTTATTTTTTAACGGAAACAAGGACAGCGGGTCTTTATGTGCCCCTTCTTGCCATAACCATAGCAGGTGGCTTCCTTAAAGTCCTTGCATTCATGGGTCTTGTGATCCATCTCTGTCACATCCCCTGGTTTGTTCATAGAACATTTTCCGAAGTGCTTCTTCCCGCAGGTTTTATATTTGGGTTTCGCCTCCTTTGGCTTGGACTGGTTATAGTTTGAACCGGTCTTACCCTTTTTTGAAATCTTTATTTGGGGTATCATCGCACTTTCGCTTATGATCCTTCAACACACGGTCCACAGCGTCGTTTACGGCTGTATCTATCATAGCCTGTAACTCAGTGCTTGTTAATGTTCAGTCTTGCATCATCATTCTGATCAACTAGACGATTGTAAGCTTTAGAGGAGTCAGCCATGGTGAAGCTTTGAAGGCTACAGACCATGTAGTAATAATTTGCTGATTTGTCGAACTTGATGATTAAATAGCCATGGTGTAAATCAACCATCTAGGCGAATAGTTAGTATAAAATTTATTTGATTATGTTTTGCCTAAGTTTTTAAATAAACCATCTTTGGCGTTTAAACGGAATATAATCCTTCATATTTATTAGACAGGGGACATAAGTCACGACTGTTAATGTCGTACCGACATTTTATATAGCACAAGTGCTTATTCCCAAGGACTTTTTTTTTTGATGGCACAGAGGCCTTGTCACTAAAGAAATTTTAAAACATAATCAATGATTCCTTTGGATCGGAAAATTTCATAGTTCATTGTCTTGACAAGAAGTTATGAAAAAAAACAATCTTTTTCATGTATACATCTTTGCCCGTAGGTATACATCCCAGATGGATGTTTAGATGTGTACATCATGTTCGACGTTTATTAGCCATGATTCCTATTGATCATATAGGCTAAATAAAGGGTTTGGAAGTTCCTAATATAAAGATGACAAGCGTGATTTTATCGCATCACTGTTGTCGGGAGTGTTAACACGTTTTCAAGTGTTAATAAGGATCTGAATCTCTTTTAAACAGGTTTTACCATCTTAGCAGGGTCTTCAATGATATTCTAGCTAGGTCAAACCTTTTAAGATTCTCTTTTAATACATATACTTAACAGAAAAGGAATAATATTTATTTTATTCAGGATTTTTATCATAAATCCTAATTTATAAGTTAGTAATAGCACAAATGGCCTAGTCGAGTAGACAAGTTTAATTTATAAGTCATGATTTCTGAGAATCGAGGCATTATAATTTATCCTAGTTATAAAACATTACGGATATTAAGGTGGCACAAAGGCCTAGTCACATGGACACTTTTAAATTATAAGCTATGATTTCTGAGAATCAAATCATGAAGGTGTTCTGGCATAATAGGCCTAGTCACGAGGACATTTATAAATTATAAGCTAGGATTTCAGAGAATCAATGCCTTGAGGTTTGAACCTAGTTCATTACCTTTTTCTGACAGAGAGTCATAGCTACCACTGTATTTTGGCTCATGTAGAAATGAGCAAGGCCCGTAGGCACTATATTACCACGTATGGTTAAAATATGATCATCTTAATTGATGATGTAAACCCAGGATTCAGAGATCATTAAACTGGGTTAGGAATCTTTCGAAGAATCCTTAATAACGTGTGTGATTTCCAACGAATCACATCTGCCGGGAGTGTTAACATGTTTTCAGATGTTAACTGGGATACGAATCTTTTAAACAGGTCTTACCATCTTGGCCAGGTCTTTATAATGACACTCAGGCTAGGTTTCACTCTTAAGATTCTTTTAATATTTATCGCAGAAAAATTTCTAAATTGAACTGTTAATAGGGATCTGAATCTAAATTGAGGAACTGCCATCTTGGCCGGTCTTAATATGACCCGAAGCTAGGTCTTGTCCTTTTTGATTTTGCCATTTTATTATAATGGTAGATCTTACAAAAAGAATGTTATTTTTTTCATTTCTTTCTTATTTCATGTTTAGAATGAAAGTTTAAACTTAATCATTCCACTATAAAAATAAAGGTATAAAGTTGCCCTAAGCGGGACTTGAAAGGAATAAGGTTGTCCTCGAAGGGACTGAAAAGATAAATATGTCCTTATAAGGACTATTGAGGAAACGATCTTCAGCAAAGGAGTTTCTTCTTCATTTAATTCCTGAATGCTTTCTCCTTGGTTGCACGTTTCATCCTGGTCGCGGTACGAAGCTTAGCATTTCAAGGCTCCAGACGTGGAGAATTCCTATTACGGCTTCTTCGCTTGGCGACGTATCCAATAAAAATTTGGAAGCAAAAATTCTAGATTAGGATTGAGAATATTCCTAAGTTAAGTCTAGACTCAGAAGGTCAAGGAATGTGTTACTGTGTCATTGAGATTAAACACTAAGGGCTAGTGTTTAATTCACTCAATGTTGGCTCTGATACCAACCTGTCACACCCCAATTTTCCACGTGTCACCGGTGGGCCCGGTGGGGAGTATAGTGACGTAGTTGATATCATCATAGTCAAACAGCACAATATTTAAATGCACAGCGGAAGCAAAAGATAAATATATTACAAACCGATATAAAGTAATATCAAGTATTACAAACGGAATGTAAAGGATCCACAGGCGGATCAAAAAAAAATGAATCATTTGTTCAACAGACTTTAAGGCATCCAAGCTTGCGAGACTTATTGTGGACACTAGAAGACAGCCAGCCTATTACTCGTAGTACCTGCACTTAACCTTTTGGAAAATACGTCAGTTTACACTGGTAAATACAATTTAACTGACTCATTTTGAAAAGGGTTGAAAATTGATTTGAATGCACGTGGCACAAAACATTTTATAACTTGGGATAATTATTTAATATTATATTATAATCTTGTGAACGAATTACATGTTACTTGTGCATTCAGTAGCCCAGATCTTGTCCGGGTTAAAGATCAATAGACCCACCACATTATTGAGTTATACACTGACAGGTGTACGCCTACACCCCGTGCTCAGGTCGTGGCCATCTCGTAAGATGGTGCCAAGGATATCCGGGACATGGTCATTAACCCCCCAAAGGCTTTAAGTGAACAAGACTATTTAAACGAGCCGATCAAATTATTCAATTAACCATTCAAATATTTAAGATTTGATGCTCGATCAAGCGGTATTCTATATACCGTAACCCAAGCTCGTATAGGGCAAATAAGTTAAAAGTATTTACCTGAGCTAAATATAAATTCAATCTCAGCCATATACCACCAAGCAAGTACAGATAGCTTTTACTGGTTCTTCTATTCTGGAACAAAGGTTTTTAATAACCTATTAGATTTCTAACGGATCTTTATTTAAGCCTAAGCCTAGACCGGTTAGTTTTAAGGATGATACGGTTCAAACGCACGATTAAGCGAAGACCGGATAGAATGTGATTTAGCCCCGACAAGTTTGAAGAATTGTATAATATGGGTATACTAAATACATTCTGGATTTTGAGACAAAAATGATAATGCTTGACCCGTTTCGGTCAATTTATGCAAACTAGTTACATAAACCGAACCGAACGCGAAAAGGGCGTTACGGGTAACCATAAGAGTCACATGCAACTTCCCTGATTTAATATGCCTTAATTATGTTATAATATCAGTAAGATATTTTCTATTATGCCCAAATCGGATATAAACTCAAATTATGCCTCGTAAGGGCATTTTGGTCATTTAAAAGATTATTAAAAGAGTTTATTTGTAATCTGAGCTACAGGTCTGATTTCTACAGTAAATACACTTAATTTAACATGTTATAACAGTAGGGTATGACCCATATGTGAAACTTATCATGTAAATCCAAACTATGCACCTTAGGGGTATTTTGGTAATTTCACAAGGGCTAAAAAGGTCAAAACTGGAAACCTGAGTTCAAAAACTTATACTTACTGTTATTATATAAAATATGCTAAAAACATCAGTAGGTATCAACCTTATATGTTTAATATGGTTATAGTACATACTATGCGTTAAAAACGCTTAAAAAGGCGATTTAGAGCCGTTTCCGGGTTTTTAAAAGAAAGCTGATATTTTTTTATATTTCTAGAATGCTCAAAATATTATATTTATCAAATAAAATCAGTAGAAAAAGGTTTGGGGTCAAAAGGATTTGTAAAACTCATTTTATGGCTTAAAAGGGCAAAATCGGTATTTACCGAATTAAACTTAGAGACCTATGATATGATCAGCCAAAAATTAAATAAAAATCTTTAAAAATCCCAAAATATTATATTATAATAGTGGGTAAAAAGTTTGATATCAAAAAGTGGGTTTAAATAGGTTATATGCTAATTACGCCGTTTAAGTAACATAAGGCTTTCAATTTACGATAATGAGCATAACTCTTAATCTAGACCACAAACTGATATCAAATTTTAGGTGCAAGTTTATAAATCAGTAAAAATTGTTTTTACTCTTTCACTTTTTCAAAAAATCACGTTTTATAGTCAAAAGGGCATAATAGTCAACTTTTAAGCATTAATCGAAAACATGCATATGGACCGGGTAAGTATTGAATCAAGTTGCAAAAACTCAGAGAGTTATACTTATGTGAAAATTGGTTGAAAATAAGCTCTAATGCAGATCTCAAACATGCATGAAAGGATCAGAACTGAAAGTCAAAGAAAAAGTCAATTTATGCGACTTTCAGTTCCGATTCGGGTTTAAACTGAAAATTGTCGAGATGAACATGTTGAGACATGTTCTTACATTAATTACCAAGTTATTTTAATGATCAAACAGGTTGCATGTACCCTACATTGCTAATCATGCTTAAATTTGCAATTACACATTCTGTTGACTTTTTGAAATATGCTTTGACTCGACAATTATCATACTTAGAGTGGGAATCTGAAAATACCCTTTTGAGGGTTTGTTACCCACATTAATACCAACTTGTAGGTACCTTCAATTCGAGAAATGACTGAGCAAATTTCATTTAATCGCGAAGTCAAACTTAAATTACGATGGTTTGACTTTTGCTTAATTAACTAAGCTAGAACGATTTAGAAGGGGTTAGGAATACTTACAATAGTCCTAAAAAAGCTTAGAGAGCACTAGGAAACCAGAGGTTGATCAGAGAACATCAGAATTTAGAATGCAAGTGAAGTATCAAATGAATTCATCACCCATTTATACTTTTTGGGACTTCGTAAGATCGCGACAAGTGTCGGGGACATGTAATCAGATTAGGACAGGTGTTAAACCACCTTTTAAAACCAGTGGGCAGCCCCTAGAGTCGATTATGAGAGCTAGAAACCGGTTTTGAACAATGTCCAGCATTAACCAGGCTATTTGCAGCTGTTTTCCACGACTGGGCAGGTCTCGCGGCCCGCGTATGGGACTCAGCACTCTTATGCGGCCCGCCTGCAGGTCCACAACAGCAACACAACTTTCTGAATTGGCAGATTCGGTCCCTGTTTGCATATAAACATGTTTCTGACACTTCCACGGTCCGTTAACCTCATTTTAAGGCTCCATCATGAAGTTTAAACATAGGGGACATGAAACATGTTCAAAAACATGTCGGATGTCGGTTCGTTTGGCCGTACGGTCACGTTGTTTATCTATTTACGACGAAACACGAACGGACGCTAAAAACGAACCAAACGACGCGACGAAAGGAATTTTATCAAGGAGATCACTAAAATAAAATATTTTAGTGCTTAAATAAATTTTTGGGTGTCCGTAGATATTCAGAATGCGAGATACGCGCGAAAATGCAAACTTGTGCACTTTTTGACACTTTTAGCCCCTGCTTGACATAAAAGTTTATTTTTGCGCACCGAACACTTCTAAGCCTATACATAAGCTATACAATGGATAATTAGGGTATATTTAACTCATGGACATATTTCGGAATGTCCGTTACCATACGAATCGGCATGCTTTTGCCGTTTGACGCAATTAGTCCTTAATTGCGCAAAGTAGCGAAAAATGTTGTTTAATGATATCCAACCTTTCCAAGGCCCATAATGGGCATTCCCAATCATAAAATTAAATAGTACTACGCTCTCGTTCGCTTAAATGGTCACCGAAAGGCGTAGATTTAAAAGTTGACGTTTTAGGCCCCTCTATTGCGCAAACTTGCACATCTCATCATTTATTAGCATTGAAGCCTCATCAAATCCATATTAGGCATTCTTGGAAATATTATTAATTATCACGATGCTTCGGGTTCGCTAAAAGGTCATTCAGAGGTATAATTAAATATATTGACACTTTTAGCCCCTCTAACTTGCAAAGTTGCGCGTAACTTTACTTATAGGCATAAAAACCTTAGATGGCCATTATTTGGCATTCCCGAGAGTATAATTAAATATTATTAAGCTCCCGGTTTGTTAGAAGGTCACTCAGAGGTAAGAATTAACATGTTGACGCTTTTAACCCTTTATTGCGCAAACTTTCAATTAATTTTGCAAACGGCTATACTTAATCATCAAGTGGCACATTTGTGAATATAAACATCGTAAGAAACTTATTTTTGGTATGTTAACACTTCCAGTCCTTTCATAATCAAAGTTTTCGACTTTTCGAAAAATTAGTCCCTCAAATTTACTATTTGACTTCATTAGGGTTTATTACACGTGTCAATACATCATTGGCCGTGATTTTACGAGGTGTTACATGGCATTATCCTTTCATGACTCTCTAGGATTAGCTACACACGCTTTCTCCGAACTGCGTTCCTACCACGCTTCTCATCGGAATCTTTCCTCGAACTCTCAGACTTTCGGTTTTGCGAATCCCCAGATCTAGGATCGGTATGCGGAATTATTTGAATGGTCGACCTGCTGTGACGGCTTGACATCACGCATACCGTTGCCATGTCATTATATAGGGTATCAGTAAATGATCTTGGGTCACAACCCTGGATTGTTTTAGGTGTACATCTATGTACTGTTCACAAAGTTAATGAAAAATCAGATTTACACTCCAATTATATCATAACACAGGAACTACTAAAACTTTCCGATCATTATATCACCTGAAAGGTTTCCGATTCTATATCCTACCAAAACCATGCCCAAGAGCATCACATCCACGTTCTTGGCCATTATTTTGGTTAGCATCGCGCTGTTCCATGGCAGTATTAACGTGTTGGGCTATGAGTTGTGCCAACTCTTTCGGGGTAATAGGTAGTCCAGAACCCTGTCTCGCTTTTGGCGGCATTTCGTCGTTTCTATTATTACAACATAATATCAACATAAGACGATATCCAAAATAGTTCAATCATTAAATGCTAGTGGACCATACATTGTGCATGTATAATATCCATGTATTAATGAGAACAATTTTTAAACCAAAAGGAACTCATTTGATTTATATCAGAAATTTACAAAACTTGTTTTTAGTACAAAGACTAATTAGGATTCAGGGTGTCTACATTAACACCCGCAACAAGTCTATATGAAATTTCCTCCTAAATATCTGAAAATTTGGCATGCAAGCCATAAAATAGGATTCATCAAATGAGACATACAAAACAAATAACATAAACAACGAACAACGAACAACTAACGCTTCAATCCCTGGAAGTCCAACATCTTCCTAACAAGCTCTTCTAGCTCATAATAACAATCCATCTGTCCCTCTAAGTCCTTCATCGTCTCCATGCCTCCGCGTAACGTGGCGAACTGACGATCACAGTGAGAGCGATTGACCCTAATCTCCTTCTACTTCTTCAAAGCGGACGCTGTCTCAGCTCTCGAAGTCGAATGCGATCTCTCCAACGGGTCGAGTCCTCTTCCTACGACGAGTGTAGACTAAAAGAGGTGTAGCAAAACACGTGACTCGAATAGCAGAATAAACGATTCTGTAACGACGGGCGAAAGAATCTCAAGTGTAGGCTCGACAATATTAGTGAGCGGAACTACTAATGGCTCTATAGGCCGAGACGTGACATATCGTAACCGTACAAAGTAAGTGTGTGATCAATGTGAATAGTAACACATAAGGCCTAAGTAAATAGAAAATCACGTATGCATATAAACACATAAGGGTTTTCATATATGATAAAATTTTCCATGTTTATTTAAAAACCTTGGCTTCGAGAATTTTGGACTTTAGATCTCAAAATTCTTCGGTTGAAGTCTAGTGTTTTCCTCTGAAAACATCTAGTTCGCTAACAACCAATGGCACTAATACCAACTTCCGTCACACCCCAAAAATGTCGCAGCGGAATATAAAACGTAGTGGAGACGGAAGTTGGTGCCCATTTTAGTATGTTTTAAATGTAAGTTATTTAAACCTTACGTTTTATGACATGACACGACCATGACATAGTTAAGTTGTTTATGATCCTCATGGATCTTATTACATTTGTCCCAGAAGTTTTAAAAGTTAGTCCAACATTATTAAGTGACAAAACATGCATCAACATCCATAAGATACGCCATAATTCCCGAAGCCGAACTCTAGTACCTGTAGAACACGTTAAAAATCAAGTGTCAACACAAAGGAATGTGAGTTCACTTATTCATTTACTAACAGATTTTATTCCAAGAAAAACCTTCTGTTTAGGTGTTTATTTAAAACATCCATTTAACTCTTAGAAAGTCCATTTTACTTTCTTATTAAAAATCCATGGGCCTTCCGTCGGTTCATTACTCCGACAACAGTAATACTGCCCAGGTTTTGTATATTAAATTATTGCGTCAATTTTCAGACTCGTATGTTAGCTAGACGATACGAACTATATATTAACCATGCTGGGATAATCAGTGCTAGACAATAAACAGAATAATAATTCGTCGTTTGACATTGACACGGGGCGACCGGTCACGACGGGGATGTCAACCCGATAGATATACCAACAATTCCTCGAGTACCATACTTAACTGATTAAACAACATCATGGGCGCAGGGTTCTTTCTCGAAGAACAATATGATGTCTGCCTCACGTACAATATATATATATATATATATATATATATATATATATATATATATATATATATATATATATATATATATATATATATATATATATATATCCTACTTATAAAATTCATATATTTTCAGCGAAAATATATATTTTATATTAAAAGGTATGTTTTATTTCGAAAACATTATTAAACCCTTTTAACGACGTGTTCCACCCCTAAAATATATATAAAGCAGTAAAAAGAGGGGTTTAGTGACACTCACCTTTGGGTGCGTATTTTTAAATAGCGCAATCCTAGTGATTGGTTTCTACATGTCCTAATATAGGAAAAATTCTAAATCAATATATATATTTAACACAAAAATCCTAAGTTTCTCCGTTTTTTAGAATTATCACATAACTTTGAGATTTTCTCGAAAAGTTGCCATTTTTAATTATATTGGCACGTTAATATATATATATATATATATATATATATATATATATATTATGATTTTGCGATTTAAACGATTTTATTGGTGACCATTATTGTGTAAATCCGTTGACTCTCCCGCTTATACGCAATATATCTATGGTTTGCGCGTCGTAATATATATACATAAACGTTCACATAACTTAACACCGAAACACGCGAAATCTCGTTAACTTATCTATTTTGTCATTTTTAAAGAAAATATACATAAAACATCTCATATGTACCAAATTTCATGCTCGACAAATAAGTTACACTTTTAATGCAGTTTTTACCGTTTCTACCACACAAAACGCACAAGTATACACGCATAGTCTAAATTTCCCACTATCAAGTTAACACTTAACATATTATCACATTTACATGTTTAAATCACTTAACATATTTTATCACATAAGGTTCACTCAAAATTTACTCATACTAGTGTTCATCAAAAAATGCGTATTTTAGCGATTCGGTAACGATTTCGGGTGTCGGAAGTCACGTATGACCAACCAAACACCAAGTAAACTTAAAATTAGTTAAAATATCTATTTTCAAACTAAAAAATATTAGTTTATTTACTGATTTAAATCAGTTTTATAAATATCACTCAAAAAGCCGATTTTTGACCGTTTTAACGCATAGTTTTGCGTTAACGTTACCATAACCATCCCAACTCGAAACGACTTGATATTTTAACACAATACATGTTATTTACTGATTAAAATCGTGGTTATAATCAGATTAGTGGAGATTTTGTATGAGTCATATAAAACATACGATTTCACGTATTTTACAACTCCTAATGCACCAAGTACAACATGTAACGTTAGTAAACATTATCACAAGTTTACATATCATTTAAACACTTCAAAATAATCTTATTTTAGTGTTTATATTCTGATCATAATTTATTTTTACCAAATCATGCTTAGATCATCATTTCAAGCTTTCATATCATCATGCATAATCATGTATGTGCATCTAATGCACTCATATCATAACTTTATCATCTAACATGACCTCAATATGCATCAAAACTTCACTAACATCATTTTCTTTAAAATATTTTACATAACACTTAAATCCTTCAAATCATTCATGCTCATTCATACTTAGATCTTTCACATTTAAGATTATACAACACTTTTACATGCATGCATACATATATACATACATATATACGAATTACATACACACACATACTTCCAAGAAATTACTTTTTCAATATATCACTTTAAAATCTCTAATCATTTTGGAATCTTCTTGCATGATAACCAAGAATTCCCTCAATCATTATATTTTTCAAGAAAGCAAACAAATCAAGAACTTTTCATCAAAAACCAAAATATAACTTACACACATATATACACACACAATCGGCCATGTGCACACACTTATACACCCGTTTTTACTTTGATTAAAACATCATTCTTTGTTTGATTCAAGTTTGTGATTCATTCCAAGTTCAAGAGAAACTATCTAATATCTCTATCATCACTAAAAATTATGAATGTGATCTTTTAAAAATAAGTTTATACCTTCAAGATTATTAGTGGGTTTAAACAAGATTCTTGATGGTTAGAAGCTTGTTTCACCAAGAAAACACTTTCGGATATTCAAACCACCTTAAAACCTTCTTGGAATGAACTTTGATCTTCATGAACAAGTGAAAATTTTTGAGATTATTGTGATATGGGAGGGGGTTTCGGCTGAATTTAGGTGAGAGAGAGAGTGATGAGTGTTTTTGAAAATGGTTTCTTGGATAATGAAGTATGTACGAGATCTTGGATGAAGCATCATCATCACCACCTCCCTTAAGGTCCAATGAATGGAGGAGAGAGAGAGAGAGAGAACATTACTTTCATGGCTGCCATCAAACATTCTCTCTCATATATACACACATACATACGAATATATACATACATATATACTTTTTAAACCTTAAACTGGTATTTTACTGGATATCTGGTATTTTATCTAACGTTTTAATCCCGTTTTAGTGCGTTTTAATTTATTTTTAACACTCTATAAAAATAAACTCACCAAAATATTATTGAACAATATTTTGTTTGCATGGACTGGCTACGTTGTCGGTTTTTGGCAGTATGCGTGATGTGCTGCGCGGTACGCGCTTTAAATCTCAAAAATAGGGATTTATGCGTTTTTATTTATTTTTATCATTCTAAAGTAATAAAATCATCAAAATATTACTAAAATGATTATCAGTTGCTTTGACAGGCTGTGTTGACAGTATTTTGTCGGTACACGCGCTGCATCGCGCGGTACGCGCTTAAACTCGAAAAATAGAGTTTCCTAGCGTTTTAAATTATTTTTCCACACGGATATGATTAAAATAATTATTCTAATCATAACAAATTAATTTTAGGATTTTAACACTGATCGGGTGGTCACCGACGTTCGTTTCGCATTTTAACCGTTACGCGATAAGCGTTTATTTTATCATAGCCAACATATTTTTTATAAATGTTTGGATTCACCAACACATTAAATTTCACATATAAACATCATAATCAGTCAAATATGGCCCTGTTACCTATTTACAATACGTGCTACAATTGTATAGTACGACCTGAAAAGCCGGGTGTCACAGTTCGGGTCAGATTTAAGGAATGGTCGGGTCAGATTCACGTTCAACATCAGATACATCCTGTTCAGGTGTTTGTTTCGACTCAGTTCACTTGGTTTCGAGGAAAATTATGTTCGGTATACAAGAGAAAATCTGTGTGGTTTCAGGTCCGGATTTGGGTTGGTTATATATGTTTCAGTTCAAGTTTGGGTTTTTGGTTCGGTTTCGTTTGGATCAGTTTGAAGCAACAAAGTTTCAGTTTCAGTGCATGTCGAGTCAAAAGTGGTCAACATCAGTTTTGTTTTGGGTCTTGGTTTAGGAGCGGTTCGGTTGTAGTTCGAGTCAAGGTTTCGGGTCTGGTAAACCTGGTAAAAAATGGTCAATTGGTTCGGTTCGGTCAACATAAGTTAGCGGCGGTTCGCGGTTCGAGGTTCGGGTCGACTCGGTCAAACCTGGTCAACACAGTTAGTTGACTCGGTCAACTCCACCGGTCAACTCAGTTGACCCGGTCAACTCAGTCAACATTTCCGCATTTCGACATGAAGATTTGGTAAAGAATTAACATAGAGATTAATATTTACGTTTTAATATAGTTTTTAATGGATTACGTGAAATACGAGCTCTCGAACCGAACAACTTAGTAAATTTTTAGTTAAAAATTTACTTGGAATTACTTATTGTCATGCTTATATAAATTGAATATACGTATACATTGTTGCAAATTGATTGAATTTTGAAAACTAACGACAACTTGTGTTGTCGGGGGCTTCCAAAAACAGAGGAAACTCTGCCCGTTTTTCGAGAAAATACGAAACCAAAACGCGTTTTATTATAAGACGAAACTTTTTGGATCCGAGGAACTTTTATAAAGACTAATACAAGTATAAAACTTCTTTCGACGGCACTTTACAACATACGAAAACAACGATTCTATTATAAAAATAAACATAGTTTATATATATTTATTTCGAACATCAAATAACTCAGATTTCCGCTATAAAATTAAATATAGTTATATACTTATTTCAAATATCAAACAACACGATTTCGTTTTACAAAATAAATATAGTTTATATATTTATTTCAGATATCGAACAAATGAACTTTCTTTATAAAAATAAATATAGTTTATATATATATTTCGGATATCGAACAAGCGAAATCCTCTTTATAAAAATAAATATAATTTATATATTTAATTCCAGATAACAAACGAGGACTTTTTATAAAAATAAATATAGTTTATATATTTATTTCAAACTTCAAACAGCTCGATGATCCTTCTATAAAATAAATATAACTTTTTATATTTATTTCAAACGCCTAAACAACATATACCAATTTTGATAATTTTCATACAAGACGCGATATATAATAGGAGTTGTTATACAATATTCTTTACATACACATACGACTTCTCGGGACGACTAATGCGATTGTAACAATATATTTATATATTTTTATATATATATACTTATATATTTTAAATCTCTCGAGAACTAAGTCTTTCCAAGACTTATCAATTGATACCGACATTAGACAAAACTTAACAAGTATAACTTAATTGTTTTTATTAAGTTAACAACATATCAATGGATCGTTCGGTAAACGGTTCGGTAGAGCTCGGTGACACGTAGTTTAGTTACCGCTTTTGGTTAGAAACTTATAAGATATTCCATGTTAGGGATGTTATAGAATGCACGCTAGCGAATCACGTTTGGAAACGACACTATGGAATGCACTTTAAGCTAGCTTTGCACAAGGAAATCTAGGTGAGTTCATAACCCCACGTTTTTACGGTTTTACATTTTATAAATGTTTTCGGGGTGGAAAGACATGCACGTTTTGTAGAAACATACAAAGTTTTCGATGAACAAACAATGCATATTTTTAGACAAGCATGCTTTGCAAGAACATACGAGGTTTTGAATGAACAAAAACTGTATATTTCTAAACCATGTTACAATACATTTTAACTAACACAATTGATTTGTGATTTTCATTGAACTCAAATGGTTTACGAAAAAGTTATGCAGAACATACCGGTTTTTACAAGAACATGAACAGTACGAAACATGCATGAGCTACAGATACTAGTGACGGGGTTGGTCCTAGTTACAAAGGGGACTGGAGGTCCCACATACAAACAAGAGGACTGTTGGTCCTGTACACGAACAACGGAGACTGTGTGTCCCACATACAACAACCCAAAACTTGCAAGCACCTAAGGCCTTCATCTTAAGGACTGACGAGTCCAACATACGGACTCATGCAGGCATGTTTGTCATTGTTATGCGCTGACATTGACAAGCCCACCAGTGTTACAGACACAAAACTCTACGAATACATAGTTTTACAAACATAACGCTTTACACTTATGAAGTTTCATGAATACAAAGTTTTCATATAACATGCCAAGAAAATGATTTTTATTTCATTTTCTCAAACATTGGCTTAAAAACTGGTTATTCAAAACGATTTATTTCAAATCTTTTACAAACAAACTATGAACTCGCTCAACTTTGTGTTGATTTTTCGCATGTTTCTTTCTCAGGTTACTTTCTCAAATTATGGCACAGTTGGAATAGGAGACCCCATGGGATTTCGAGTACTTATTGGGCATTCGTTTTCTAGAAGTCTTAGCTTATTTGCTTCCACTATGCAATAAAGATACCGGTCCAGTCACGCCAAGCTCTGATATTTCGGGGTGTGACAGATTGGCATCAGAGCAATAGGTTACAGCGAATAGGGTTTTCTGTAGAATTACCTAGGCTCTAACCTCACTTTCCTCTGGGACTTAGATCATTAAGACTTTGAATACATACAGAACGCCTAAGACTCGAATATGGTCTCCAACCGTTGCCGAAAACAATGAATCCAAATTTTGTTTTAAACATACACTAATTTTGTGTTTTATACACGGTACACAAAATAATTACACACAATAAACAAACTTTGAGAGTTTAGGAAACACGCATTTAGAACCTTTGGAAACTTATGTTGAAGTTCATTAAAGGTCATCACGTAGGTACCACGTCAATTAACTTGGGCAAATACCATTATTATGTCGTTTATGCTATTTTAGTTAACCGAGCAGGTAACCTACGCAAAACGAAGCACGAGCGTGCAAACTAGACGAAACTCGAATTACACATCAACGGAGGTTGAAGTACATCACATACGAATTTCGAGGCGAGGCCTTTGAAAAGACACGATGGCGGAATTCAACGACGACGCTAGATCCTATCAGCAGGAGAGTTACCGATCAAGACGCGGCAACTTTTCACGCGGTCCTGCATTGAGATGAATCATGCCAAGGAGAAGACGCATGGATCCGCATTCCCCCTATCTCGTTAATGGCGAATACACTATGTTCAACATTCCATGGTAATGTCACCTAACAATCGGTCATCATATGAAACCCCAGGTAAAGTCCTTAAATTTCTTTTATTGAAATTCCGATTTTTGCATCTAAAGAGTAGATTTTTACACCTCTACTCCTCTTAATGGTGATTGTATCATGATGAATTCTTTCATTATAGCGAACACTCATTTGTTTCATTTCTTGAAAAATTCATATGTTACACATGCATCGTTTGTTACGCATGTGGTTTCACTTTGAATGATCGTTTTCATCAAAAGTTCAAATATCATTTCACCATTGTAACACCTCATAAAATCAGGTCCAATGATGTATTGACACGTGTAATAAACCCTAATAAAGTCAAACGTTGAATTTAAGGGACTAATTTTTTGAAAAATCAAAAACTTTGAATGCGAAAGGACTAAAAGTGTCAACGTGCTTAGTATAAGCCTTTGAATGACGTTACATGATGTTCCTATTCACATATGAGCCACTTGTTGATCAAGAGTAGCCGTTTGCGTAATTAATTGAAAGTTTGCGTAACGAGGGGTTAAAAGCGTCAACATGTTAGTTCTTACCTCTGAGTGACCTTTTAACAAACTGGGAGCTTCATGATATTTGATTATACTCTCGGGAATGCCAATTATTGGCCGTCTAAGGCTTTTATGCCTATAAGTGAAATTACGCGCAACTTTGCAAGTTAGAGGGACTAAAAGCGTCAATATGTTTAAGTATACCTCTGAATGACCTTTTTACGAACCCGAAGCATCGTGATGTTTAATAATACTCTCAAGAATGCCTAATATGGATTTCATAGGGCTTTGGTGCGAATAAACGATGATATGCGTAAGTTTGCGCAATAGAGGGACCAAAAGCGTCAACTTTCAAATCTACGCCTTTGGGTGACCATTTAAGCAAACGGGAGCATCATAATAATTAAGTATAGGCTTGGGAATACTCAATGTGGGCCACAAAAGGCTTGGATATCATAGAGTGATATTTCGCGCTTCTTTGTGCGATTAAAGGACTAAAAGCGACGTCAAGTGAAACTACGCCTTTGAAAGGCCTCGGGAGCGAACCGGGAACTTTGTGATGTTCTGTCATCCTTCTGTGTATGCCGGAGTGGGCCGCTAACATTTTAAGCTCATGTTATCCTATATATTATAGTTATGTGCTAATTACGTCAACTTCAGAAAATTTGTTTTTGCATAAAAACTCATAAGGGCCTTTCATGGCATAACCTCAAAATACATCTGATGTGAGCCTAGAATCGAGTTTCCTTGGGGCTGCCCCTTTTTTGGGTCAATTACAGTAGCAAAAACAGCTTATATAGCTGTTTCGCGCGAAGAATAAGACTCAAGGACCAAAGCTTAATATACAGCAAACATGTGAGCTGGGCCAGACCTCGGTCGCGGGCCGCGTAAGCCGGTCCTGAGGCCTACGCTGGCCGCCAGCGACCAGGTCTGCAGTTTTATTTATTTTTATTGATTTTCTTGTTGTCTTTCATTATTTAAAACCCATGTGCTCATTCTATGGGCTCTTTGATGGTATTAAAACATGGTAAAACACCTGTTATGATCTGGTTATACTTTCCGACACTTGTCACGATCCTATGCGATCCCAAAAACTGTATATATGGCCTTGAATTCATTTGAAATTCACACCATTTTCTTGGGTTCTTGCTCTCTATCTCAAATCTGAGGATCCTGATCATTTGGAGCCTCCTTTTAAGTTCTTTTCAGTCCTAAGGACCACTTGTAAGTGTTCCTTTCGTGCTTAGTTATCTTGTTTGGCTCTTAAAGCCGAAAAGTCAAGCATTCACGATAAACGCTTTGACTTTTAAACGGTCGAGCCAATGTTCGCAACGAACATGGCTACATGATCGTAATTAGGTAGGTATTAAACCCTCAATAGGGCACATCCTAATTATCACGTTTGCTTAGTTAAATGTCGGGTCAAAGTAATTAAAATAAAAGTCAAACGAATCGGTTTTTAAATAAAATTCAGAACTAATGATGTAGAAGCAATTAAATCAGTTTTGTCACTTTAATAACTTGGTAAATATTAATTGAACATGTCTAGGCATGTTCAACCCGACAACTCTAAGTTTAGGCTCGGTTCGCAACCGAAAGTCACAAAAGTTGACTTTTGCTTTGACTTTCAGTTCTGACGCATATGCCTTAGGATTCCTTTAGGACCGTATTATATGTTAGTATAACCCTCCAAGGTTATACAACTTGGTTCCTTAGAAATCCAAGTTCATTGCATGTTTCCGTTAATTGCTTAAAAGTTGACCATTATGCCCTTTTGATGTAAAAACGAGATTTTTTAAAATGTGAGAGGACAAAAACCTTTATTACTGATTTATAAACATGTCCTAAAAATTTGACATCAGTTTGTGGTCTAAATTAGGAGTTATGCTCAATATCATAAATTGAAGCCTTTTTGTTAAGAGTTAATTGCCAAAATCGTCCCTGAGGTTTGGGCACGTTTGCCATTTTCGTCCAAAATGACACTTTTGTCCACTAATGTAATATAATATTTAGGGATTTTTGAAGATTTTTGTTGAATTTTAAACTGATCATAACATAGGGTTCTTGCATTGACTCGGTAATTGACGGTTATGCCATTTTTGCTAATAAAATGAGTTTTACACATCCTTTACATATCAAACCTTTTTCTACTGATTTTATATATTAAATAAATTATTTTAAACAGTACAGGCTGTTCAAAATCTCATATTTACTTATTTAACCCGAATACCGTCAAATACCGACCTTTATGCGATTTAGGCGCACAGTATGGTTTAAAACCATATTTGGCACCTAAGGCTTGTTACCAACTGATTTTATGAATAAATTTTTATACTTAAATAGTAGGTAAAAGTTTTGAACTCAGATTTCCAAATTTGACCTTTAAGGCTTTTGTGAAATGACCAAAATGCCCCTATGGTGCATAGTTTGGCCATAAATGATAAATTTCACACATATATGATATCTTACTGATATAACCTACTAAAATAAATGTTTTTACTGATCATTTTAGACCAAAACCTCAGATTGTCATTTAACCTCTTTTATAATCTTTAAAATGACCAAAATACCCCTACGGGGCTTAAATTGACTTTAAATTCGTTTTGGGTATAATGGAAGGTATCCTACTGATATTACAACATATTTAAGGCATATTAACTTATGAAACCTGTATATGACTCATTTGGTTACCCGTTATGCATTATTCTCGTTCGGAGAAGTTTATGTAACTAGTTTGCATAAATTGACCGAAACGGGTCAAACCTTATCATTTTTGCTTCAAAATCCAGAATGTGTTCAGTTTACCCATATTATACAAGTCTTCATACTTTTCGGGTCTAAATCACATTCTAATCCGGTCTTAACTTAATCTTGCGTTTGAACCGTAAACCTTTCGTTAAAACTAACCGGTCTAAGTTTAAACTTAAGTCAGACCCGTTAGGAATCTAATAGGTTAATAAAACCTTCATTCCAGATTGAGAGCCCCAGTAGAGGTACTTGTGCTTGCTCATTTGAATATACGGCTGAGAATAAAATTACATTTTAGCTCAGGTAAATACTTTTAACTTATTTTCCCTATACGGGCTTGGGATATAGTATTATAATAATACCGCTTGGTTGGGTATTGAATGTTTAATCGATTAGTGGTTAAATTATTGAGGTAACCCGTTTTAATATATCTTGTTTGAAACAAAGCCTTTGGGGGTTAATGACCATGTCACGGATATCCTTGGCATCATTTATTAAGAAATGGCCACGTCTTAAGCACGGGGTGTAGGCATACACCTGGCAGTTGCGTAGGAAAAACGGTATCTCACTCTCTTGTGGGCCTGTACTTGTGGTGTGTCTGTTAATCTTGACTCGGTTTCTATATCGGGCTCTAAAGGTATAACGAACATATAAATCTGTACACAAGATTATTTTTATAATAATTGTCCCGAGTTATAAAAAGATTATTTGTGCCTTGTGCATTTAAATCAATTTTCTTAAAACATTTTCAAAAGGGTCAGTTAATTGTATTTACCAGTGTAAACTGACGTATTTTCCAAAAAGATTAAGTGACAGGTACTGTACGTAATTGGCTGGGAGCTCAGGGCGTTAATAAGGAATCTTGCAAGTTCTAAACGTCTAAAGTCTGTTGAACAGTGTTTATCTTTCGGTTTTAAGATCCGCCTGTGGATCCATCTTACAATCTGTTTGTAATATTTGATGTTACTTTTGAATCGATTTGTAATATATTTACTTTAGACTTCCGCTGTGCATTGAACTGTGATTATTTTGACTATGATGATATCAACAACGTCACGATACTCCCCACCGGGCCCACCGGTAATACGTGGAAATATCGGGGTGTGACAACCATATTTGATTTTTACTTCGCGATCTGGGTGATCTGCATTATTGTAAATGTTGACTCCTTGCTATCGGGTCAACGAACTTCTTGAAACTAATCTTTCTTTTCAAGTTACGTACATGGTTTTTCGTTGTCACCATGTTGAAACTTCCTTGTCGATACATTTATTCAATGTCGATTTGCTTCTAAACCAAGTTCAATTGTTTGAACTTATCCACTAAATATATTCAATTCAAAGCATCATATGATGCATTGGGAGCATCATATTCAAATCAATTTTTAACAAGCGTTTTATTTGTTCCGAGTCATGGTAGACTTGTTTAGTCCTCGAATCCATTAAGTCGTTTGTTGATTTCGACACCTTGTGGTGGTTTTTCACTAATTTGAATCTTGCGCTAATCTCGTTTACGCATCTCATGCACGGATTTAATTATTTATTTATTGAATTATTTTAAATCCACTTTGATTTATCGTATTAAAGCAATCTTAATACAATCGTGTGTTAAGATAATGGTACACAAATTCATTGTATATTCCGGTGTACCTACTAACGGTTCTTTCATTATCGATCTAATGTTTTGCGATTTTCATTGCTTTTTCATCTTCGATCGAAAACAATATTTATTTGATGTTCCATATTCAATTGAAAATCCTATGATGTCATTTGGATCAAATTTTCAGATTTGCTTCATTACGCTTTCATTTGATTTCTAACACGGTGAACTTGTTCGGTCACCGCTATTGTTGAACTATTTTGATCACTACGACACCTTGTGGCATCGGTATAACTTGCAGCTTGTGCTGATCATGATCGAGCGTTTCATGCAAAACTATTTCATTTGAGCTTGTTGATTCTAAGTTTCATATAGCGGATGTTATTATTTCTAAAACTCATTTACATATTGTGAACGTTCATTTGGAAATTCGATTGGTCGAAATTCCTGTTCTTTTGTTGGACCCCTGTTAACTTAGTCACATTTGCGACTGTATCAGTACGTCTCATTTTTGCTTGACATCAAATCCTGAAACACATTCCTTTCAACCGTTTGGTTCTTATTTTTGTAATAGGTCCTTGAATTCACATAATTCGAATAAGTCTTGATTCGATTTCATAATCATTCACTTTGGTATTATTCGTATTCATCTACATATAACATAACTCTAAGGAGTTAACATAGTCAAAATTTCGAGGACGAAATTTTATTAACAGGGGGAGAATGTGACAACGGGTAATTTACGGCTCCTAGTTACGCGCAAAAAAAAACATTAAGATGATTAAAGTAGTGAAATTAGGCGTAAATTAACTTAATTAGGCCTTTAGTATGCCTAGGAACGTCTAATAGGCTTTATAGTGCGCGAAAGGTGATTTGCGGAAAACCTGCGAAACGTTAAATGGTAACAAAGTAAAACCCAACAAAATACTGACAACGCCGAAAAATTTTAAATTTTTACGATATATTTAGCTTCGTAATTAAACTTTTATATCCATAGTCAAAACCGAATCGAAAAACGGATTAAAACGACGAACGACGCCTTTTACGCGCTTTTTACGCAACCGATGACAAAACGCAACAAAAACGATGATAACCGGCGACATGGTGACGAAATTAGAGAGTGTCAATGAGGAGAGAGAGAAGAGTCGGAGAGAAAGGAGGTGCCGGCCACCACACGCATCGGCGGAAGGCGGCAGTGGGGGTGGTTATGGGTTTGGTTCAGTTCAGTTCAGTCGACAAGTCAACAAGTATAGTCTTCTCAGATACATGCTCGGATTTCTCAAGTCAGTTCGGGTCAGATTTGAGGAATGGTCGGGTCAGATTCACGCTCAACATCAGATACATTCCTGTTCAGGTGTTTGTTTCGACTCAGTTCACTTGGTTTCGAAGCAAAATATGTTCGGTTTACAAGAGAAAATATGTGTGGTTTTAGCTCCGGGTTTGGGTTGGTTCTATATGTTTCAGTTCAGGTTTGGGTTTTTGGTTCGGTTTCGTTTGGATCGGTTTAAAGCAACAAAGTTTCAGTTTCGGTGTATGTCGAGTCAAAAGTGGTCAACATCACTTTTGTTTTAGGTCTCGGTTCAGGAGCGTTTCGGGTGTAGTTCGAGTCAAGGTTTCGGGTCTGGTCAACCTGGTTAAAGACGGTCAACGGGTTCGATTCAGTCAACATAAGTCAGCGGCGGTTCGCGGTTCGAGGTTCGGGTCGACTCGGTCAAACCAAGTCGACTCGGTCAAACCTGGTCAACATAGTGAGTTAACTCGGTCATCTCAGGCAACTTTTCCGCATTTCGACATGAAGATTTGGTAAAGAATTAACACCGAGATTAATATTTACGTTTTAATATAGTTTTTAATAGATTACGTGAAATACGAGCTCTCGAACCGAACAACATAGTGAATTTTTAGTTAAAAATTTACTTGGAATTACGTATACATTGTTGCAAATTGATTGAATTTTGAAAAATAACGACAACTTGTGTTGTCGGGGGCGTCCAAAAACAGAGGAAACTCTCTCCATTTTTTGAGAAAATACGAAACCAAAACACGTTTTATTATAAGACGAAACTTTTTGGATCCGAGTAACTTTTATAAAGACAAATACAAATATAAAACTTCTTTCGACGACACTTTACCACATACGAAAACAACGATTCTTTTATAACAATAAATATAGTTTATATATATTTATTTCGAACGTCAAATAAATCGGATTTCTGCTATAAAAGTAAATATAGTTATATATTTATTTCGAATATCAAACAACACGATTTCGTTTTACAAAATAAATATAGTTTATATATTTATTTCAGATATCGAACAAATGAAATCTCTTTATAAAAATAAGTATAGTTTATATATTTATTTCGGATATTGAACAAGTGAAAACCTCTTTATAAAAATAAATATAATTTATATATTTAATTCTAGATATCAAACGAGGACTTTTTATAAAAATAAATACAGTTTATAAATTTATTTCAAACTTCAAACAGTTCGACGATCCTTCTATAAAATAAATATAACTTTTTATATTTATTTAAAATGCCTAAATGGCATATACCTATATTTTGATAATTTTCATACAAGACGCGGTATATAATACGAGTTGTTATACAATATTCTTTACATACACATACGACTTCTCGGGACGATTAATGCAATTGTAACAATATATTTATATATTTTTATATATAAATACTTATATCTTTTAAATCTCTCGAGAACTAAGTCTTTCCAAGACTTATCAATTGATACCGACATTAGACAAAATGTAACAAGTATAACTAAATTGTTTTTTATTAAGTTAACAACATATCAACAGATCGTTGGTTAATGATTCGGTAGAGCTCGGTGACACGTAGTTTAGTTACCGCTTTTGGTTAGAAACTTATAAGATATTCCGTGTTAGGGATGTTATAGAATGCACGCTAGCGAATCACGTTTGCAAACGACACTATGGAATGCACTTTAAGCTAGCTTTGCACAAGGATATCCAGGTGAGTTCATAACCCCACCTTTTTACGGTTTTACATTTTTATAAATGTTTTCGGGGTGGAAAGACATTTTTGTAGAAACATACAAAGTTTTCGATGAACAAAGATTGCATATTTTTAGACAAGCACGTCTTGCAAGAACATACGAGGTTTTGAATGAATAGAAACTATATATTTCTAAACCATGTTACAACACGTTTTAACTAACACAAGTGATTTGTGATTTTCATTGAACTCAAATGGTTTACGAAAAACTTATGCAAAACATACCAGTTTTTACAAGAACATGAACAGTACGAAACATGCATGAGCTACAGATACTAGTGACGGGGTTGGTCCTAGTTACAAAGGGGACTGGAGGTCCCACATACAAACAAGAGGACTGTTGGTCCAGTACACGAACAACGGAGACTGTGTGTCCCACATACAACAACCCAAAACTTGCATGCACCTAAGGCCTTCATCTTAAGGACTGACGAGTCCAACATACAGACTCATGCAGGCATGATTTTCATTATCATGCGCAGACATTGACAGCCACACCAGTGTTACAGACACAAAACTCTACGAATACATAGTTTTACAAACATAACGCTTTACACTTACGAAGTTTCATGAATACAAAATTTTCATATAACATGCCAAGAAAATAATTTTTATTCCATTTTCTCAAACCTTATCTTAAAAACTGGTTATTCAAAAGGATTTATTTCAAATATTTTACAAACAAACTATGAACTCGAACAACTTTATGCTGATTTTTTGCATGTTACTTTCGCAGGTTACTTTCTCAAATTATGGCACGGTTGGAATAGGAGACCCCATGGGATTTCGAGTACTTAGTGGGCGTTCGTTTTCTAGAAGTCTTAGCTTATTTGCTTCCGCTGTGCAATAAAGGTACCGGTCCAGTCACGCCAAGCTCTGATATTTCGGGGTGTGACAGCAGTTACACCAAAATCCACCAAATTGATTTTGAAGCCACAAAAGTTGGGTTGTACAGCTTGCAGCAACAATGTATTCAGCTTCAGCAGTGGAGGTGGAAACAACTGCTTGCTTTTTGCTTTTCCAAGATACTAAGCAATTGCCTAGAAATTGTCGCCCTCCTGATGTGGACTTCCTTGTGGTGTTGTAACCAGCAAAATCACTGTTTGAAAATCCTAAAAGCTTGATATTCCCAATAGCAGGATACTAGATACCAAGTGTGGGAGCACCCTTTATGTATCTGAATATTGTTTTTACAACAATGAGATTTGACTTCCTAGGTGTTGACTAGGATGTTGCACAAACACATTTTGCAAACATGATGTCTGGCCTAGATGCAGTTAGGTACAATAAAGACCCAATCATGCTTCTATATAATGTTTGATCAACCAAATCATATTTTTCATCTACAGTGACCATCTTTGTGGTTGCAATGGGTGTACTACATGGTTTACAATTATTCATATCAAATTTTGTTAAAAGTTCTTTGACATATTTGCTTTGATGAATGAATGTTCCATTTTGCAATTGCTTAACTTGGAGACCAAGAAAGCATGTAGTTCACCCATAGCACTCATTTCAAACTCTGCTGTCATGAGTTTTCTGAACTCTTCACACATGGAGGTACATGTGGATCCAAAGATTATGTCATCAACATAGATTTGGACAATCATCAAATCCTTTCCTTTCCATTTTAAAAACAGTGTTTGTCAATTTTACCCCTTGTAAACCCCATGGAAATGAGAAAGGTGGGAAGAGTTTCATACCAGGCACTAGGTGCTTGCTTCAAGCCATACAAAGCTTTGTTTCGCTTGTAGACATGATCAGGATAAATGGCATCTTCAAAAACAGGAGGTTGGCACACATATACCTCTTCTTGAATCTTACCATACAAGAATGCACATTTGATATCCATTTGGTACACCTTGAAGTTATGGTTGACAGTAAACGCTAAGAACCATCTGATGGCCTCAAGTCTAGCTACAGGAGCAAAGGTTTCATCATAATCTATGCCCTCTTCTTGTCTAAAGCCTTAAACCACAAGCCTGGCTTTGTTTTTGATAACAATGCCGCTTTCATCAGTTTTGTTTTTGAAGACCCACTTTTTGCCAATTGGAAATACATCCTTTGGCAGTGGTACAAGTTCCCATAGTTGTTGTCTTTTAAATTGTTGGAGCTCCTCTTGCATAGCTTCTACCCAACTGTTGTTTTTTAGTGCCTCTTGGTACTTGACTGGTTGGATAAGTGATAGAAAGCCAGCAAAAAGACAAATGTTTTGGGATTGATTTCTTGTGAGAACCCCTTCACTGATGTTGCTAATAACTTGATCTGGTGGACGAGATTTAAGGAAGGTTAGATCCCCCTTGTATGGAACAATGGCATTGAGTGGTGAAGGCTGCAGATGTGAATCATCTGAGCTAACATCTGTTGGCAATTTTGAAGAGCCAACATCTGTTGGAGAAGGAGGTGGAGGAATGGGTATGAAATTGTGTGGACTTTTATCCCCAGATGATGGACTTTTGTCAATAGAGCTTTGACTTGATGAAGTGGCAGAGGTTTGATCAACAACTGTTAACGCAACAGTGGCAGAGTTTTGGCAGCTATTTTAAACATCTACTTCTCTAGTGGTGGAAGTGACTTTGTATTATGGAATCACAATGCCAATTCCATGATCTTGAGGGAAAGATTGTGGTGTACCTACAGGGTTAGTCTTGACAGACACATCTTCAAATGTAAATTTATCTAAGTCAAACAGTTCAGCAGGATTTGCTGTGATTTTAAATGAAGAAAGTTCATTGAACTTTACATTCAAGGTCTCTTCCACACACCTAGTCCTTGTGTTAAACACTTTTTAGGCCTTGGCAGTGGTTGAGTATCCCAAAAAATAACCACAATTCACTTTGGCTGCAAATTTTGAAATTGAATCTTTTATATTTAAAATGAAGCATGGGCAGCCAAAGATTTTGAAGTATGAGTTTAGTGGTTTGATCTTGAACAGAGTTTCATAAGCAGTCTTTTGATGTCTGGGGTTGATTAAAACTCTGTTCTGCACATAGCAAGCAGTGTTTGCAGCCTCTGCCCAAAAGGTTAAGGGTAAACCTGAGTCTGCAAGCATTGTTCTGGCAGCTTCAATCAATGTTCTGTTTTCCCTTTCAACCACCCCATTTTTTTATGGTGTTCATGGGATGATGTACTGCCTTACAATTCCTTTTGACACACAGAACTCAGCCAACTCTTTGTTTCTAAACTCTGTTCCATTGTCACTCCTAAAGACTTTTACTAGCAGATCAAATTGCTTTTCAAGGTTTTTTACGAAGTCCTAAAAATACCTACAGTCTCATCTTCGGAGTGCAAAAAGTAAGTCCATGTAAACCATGAAAAATCATCAACAATAACAAGACAATATCTTTTCATTTTCAGACTCAATGCTGTTTACCTTTTAAACAGGAAACACAATGTTCATCACAAATAAACAGTTTTGGTGGAAGGCCTCTTACAAAGCCTTGTTTTGAGAGTGTGGTGATTGTTTTAAAATTTGTGTGTCCAAGTCTCCTATGCCATAGTTCTGTCTCTTTGGTAGAGGCAGTTGAGAATAGAAAGGCATCAGACATTCGAATATCCTTCAACATATCAACCACATACACATTGCCACTCCTTTAGCAACAAGTTGTGTTTTACTCCCGGATATGATTTCCTCAATCTTTTTAACAACTTCTGGCCCAACAATCTTACAAGTTTCCTTAGTGAAGAATGACCCATAGCCCTAGTCACTCATTTGAGACACACTAAGAAGATTAAATTTAAGATTGTCAATAAGATTGACATTTTCAAACTTGAGTTTCCCAGCCTGAACAGTCCCTGACCCCAACACATTCCCTTTTGAATCGTTTTCCTTTTCTGACTCATGATTTTTATAGGGCCAAACAAGTCTATATGCAACAATTGTAGGTGATGGCTTGTTTTGGACTCTTCAATGGACTTGTATGAACTTTTATGTTGTTTACCATTTAAACAGGAAACACAATTTTCATCACAAATAAAAAGTTTTGGTAGAAGGCCTCTTACAAGGCCTTGTTTTGAGAGTGTGGTGATTGTTTTAAGATTTGTGTGTCCAAGTCTCCTATGCCATAGTTCGGTCTCTTTGGTAGAGACAACTGAGAACAGACAGGCATCAGACATTGGATTATCCTTCAATATATCAACCTCATACATATTGCCACTCCTTTGAGCAACAAGTTGTGTTTTACCCCTGGATATGATTTCCTCAATATTTTTAACCACTTTTGGTTCAACAATCTTACAAGTTTCCTTAGTGAAGGATGACCCATAGCCCTTGTCATTCATTTAAGACACACTAAGAAGATTAAATTTAAGATTGTCAATAAGAATGACATTTTCAAACTTGAGTTTCCCAGCCTGAACAGTCCCTGGCCCCAACACCTTCCCTTTTGAATTGTTTTCCTTTTCAGACTCATGATTTTAACAGGGCCAAACTAGTCCATATGCAACAATTGTAAACGCAGGCTTGTTTTGGACTCTTCAATGGACGTGTATGGACTTTTATGTTGTTTACCTTTTAAACAGTAAACACTATGTTCATCACAAATAAAAAGTTTTGGTGGAAGGCCTCTTACAAGGCATTATTTTGAGAGTGTGGTGATTGTTTTAAGATTTGTGTGTCCAAGTCTCCTATACCATAGTTCTGTATCTTTGGTAGAGGCAGCTGAGAATAGACAGACATCAGACATTGGATTATCCTTCAACATATCAACCACAAACACATTGCCACTCCTTAGAGCAACAAGTTGTGTTTTACTCCCGGATATGATTTCCTCAATCTTTTTAACGACTTCTGGCCCAACAATCTTACAAGTTTCCTTAGTGAAGAATGACCTATAGCCATTGTCACTCATTTGAGACACACTAGGAAGATTAAATTTAAGATTGTCAATAAGATTGACATTTTCAAACTTGAGTTTCCCAGCCTGAACAATCCCTGACCCCAACACCTTTCCTTTTCAATTGTTTTCCTTTTCAGACTCATGATTTTTACAGGGCCAAACGAGTCCATATGCAACAATTGTAAACACTGGCTTGTTTTGGACACTTCAATGGACTTCTATGAACTTTTATGTTGTTTACCTTTTAAACAGGAAACACAATGTTCATCACAAATAAAAAGTTTTGGTGGAAGGCCTCTTACAAAGCCTTGTTTTGAGAGTGTGGTGATTTTTTTAAGATTTGTGTGTCCAAGTCTCCTATGCCATAGTTCTGTCTCTTTGGTAGAGGCAGCTGAGAACAGATAGGCATCAGACATTGGATTATCCTTCAACATATCAATCACATACATATTGTCACTCCTTTGAGCAATAAGTTGTATTTTACTCCTGGATATGATTTCGTCAAACTTTTCAACCATTTCTGGCTCAAAAATCTTACAAGTTTCCTTAGTGAAGAATGACCCATAGCCCTTGTCACTCATTTAAGACACACTAAGAAGATTAAATTTAAGATTGTCAATAAGATTGACATTTTCAAACTTGAGTTTCCCAGCCTGAACAGTCCTGACCCCAAAACCTTCCCTTTTGAATTGTTACCAAAAGATATATCACCCTTTCCACGTTTTTTGAAATCTTGGAGTAGGGCTCTACATCATGTCATGTGCCTGGAGCCTCCACTCTCTACATACCTTAAACTATCTAAGCATGCAGAAGCTCCCTACAAATCAAGTAAAAAATTGTTTTAGGTGAGTCTCAAAGCCAAGATGGCTTTGGATGGGGTCACAGACATGTCAGCCTCAAGTCAAGGAGAATGGTCAGTGGTTTGGGCAGATTTTTGTAACATCTGTTGGGAACCATTTCCTGTCAGATGATGGTAACCATAAGGATGTGTGTTCATTTTTAGTTTTGATGGCCTTTTGTAGGCCTCATAACAATGTGGGACCTTTTGGTACAGTGGTTGACCATATCCCCTTGAGAATTGGTTTGCAGGTGGTGCATCTGTTACTTGAATCTCTTTAGGAACAGAGGTTGAATTCAGCTATTTTGTAACAGATGTTTTGACAGGGACAAAGGTCTGTTGACTTTTGGTTGTTGATTTTTGTGGACTCTCTAGTGTTTTTGCTTTATACTCTTTTCTTTTAACTTCAAAAGTTTTGAGATATGCACACTTTTGAGTTTTGTGGTTCTTTTCCCACAGATTATACAATGGGGAGCAGGCACAATCACACTTGTTTTGTTAATGGCATATGCTTTTAGAAGAAAACAGTTTTTAGTGACATGATTCTTCTTTTCACAGAAATCACAAAACAAGTTTTTGACTTTCTCTTTCTTCTTCTCTTTTCCATCCTCCTTTTCAGCAGAGGTTATAACCTTCAGTTGTTAGGAAGTCTATTGGCTTGAAATTTTCAAGAATGACACACTCATCAGACCAGGTGGGTTTGAATTGATACTTTTCAATTTCCTCAAAAGTTGAGGATCCCTTTGATTTTTCCAAAACAATTTTCTTACCATTAAGATCAGTGACTTTTATTTCTTGACCAGCCAGATTTTTGGGAATCATTTCAATTAAGCCAGATTCATTTACAGTAGTGTTTTCAGAAACATGGTCATTTTTTTCTAAACCTAATGCCAAATTTCACATTGTTTTTTATCTGCTTCTCAAGCATCAATCCATAACCTTTATAGGACTCTACCCATTTTTCACAAGTGATTTGGGTAGACTCAAGCTCCTTTTTTGCAACTCTGGTATTTTTCTACCATAGTTTGGAGTTGATCCTTGGTTATACTTGATTCATGTTTTAGACTGCTGATTTCATTTTCTTTTTTCAAATAATTTGGATTTTAACTCTTTAAAAGTTTTCTCAAATTGTACTTCATCATTTAAAATCTTGTTTCTAAGGTTTTCATCACCTATTTGATGTTAGCAAAAGCAATAATGCATTTATCTGAACACAAGTCTTTGAGGACTTGAGGTGATACCTTAGCAGCAGCCATCATGGCACAATCACATTCACCATCACATACACTGGAATCCCATGGGTCTATAAGAGGTTCCAACAGAGGTTCCAACAGCTGTTAAGCAACTTTTTCTTCTAACAACTGTTCACCAACTTTTTCTTCTGAAACAGATGTTTCAGCATTCTTTTCATCATTCTCATATACCACCTCAGATTTGGTCTCCACTTCCTCTGATTCAAGCCATTCTTGTATTGTTTCTAGTGCCATAAAACAGAATTCATCAGGTTTCTTATCAGAATTAGCAACTAGAGCAAAGTTTTCATCAGTTAGATCCTCAGGTAAGCTGCTCCAATCAACAAAGCCTTATGTAAAGAAGCTCCGTTGACTGGTCTTTGTCTGAGCAGATGTCTGTGCAGCTTGTGGTGCAGGTTGCACTTAGACTTGAGGTGCTAGGGCTTAAACATATTGGATTTGAGGAACGGTGGTTTGGACATACTGGACAGGAACAGTGTTTACAGGGTGTGCAAAGTGAGCAGTGTTTTGCATGTGAGGTGCAGGGGTTATATTGGGAATAATGGACAGTGTTTTGGGTGTTTTGAGGTCTTGGACTTGGGTGTGTAACTATAGGACCACTGGTTTGGCTCCTACATTCTCTAGCAAAGTGACCAAGCCTATTACACTTATAACACTTTATCTTTGATTTATCTAACCCAACTTTTAAATTCCCATGCAAATCTGGAAACTTCCTACCGGTTCTTTTGTAAAACTTGCTTGTTCTCACACTCAATAAAGCAAGTTGATGTACAATGTCCATTTCTTCTCGATCTATGGGGTCAAAATGTTGAAGGTCATTGAATTCAAAGGACACGTTGTCAAAAATCTAATTTTCCCCATTTGCTGTGAAAGCATAGTTGGGTGAGTAAGAATCAGAGTTGAATGCTCTGCCAGATATTATGTCAATGAAATTATCATAACTCTGATCCTTACTACCAACAGATGTTTCTTCCTGACCAAAAAGTGTTGTGTTACCAAAAGCATAGTCATCAGCCACTTTTCATGACTCATGTATAGCTTCATTTTCTGGTTAAGCTCTCTCTCATAAGTGAGGAGCCTACCATGAAGCTGAATCAAACTCATCTCCTTAAAACCAACAGAATTTCTTGTAACAAAGGCTATAGTGTCCCATTTTTCTGGTAATGATCTAAGAAATCTACTATTCAAAGTTGAATTAGCATACTCAACGTTTAACAGTTTTAGCTCAATAATCAGACAACTAAACCTTTCAAACTGTAGGGTTAATGACTCCCCTTTGACATGACAAAACGTTTCATATTGTTGGTTCAAAACTGTAGGTCCCCTAATCCGTGTAGATCGTAACAGAATCGTCGATCTAACCTAGAGTGCGGAATCCCCTAGATCAGATTTCACAGAAAACGTGTAGAAATAGAAATCACTATAAACCCGATCTTTATTGATTATATTCAAACGATTACAATCAATCAAGATCTCCAATTCGTCCAAGCCTTTGCTATTACGAATTCTCTCGAAAAGCTAATTAGGTGATTAGATGATTAACCTAAACCCTAATGCTAAGCTTTGTTTAATAGGACAAAGCTTTGCATATGGGCTAGTCCATGGGCAAGGCCCATTTCGCAAACCATCCCACATATGTGGGTTTGGTTAGGCCCAATCACTCTTAATTAACTATTACAAAGCTAAACTCGCTATCTGTTTATCGTTTTACTAATTACAAGACATCCAAAGACCAAATCTAAGCTGTTGTCACAAATATGCACCAACAAACTCCCCCTTGACAAGAGCTCGCAAAGGTATCTTCATTCTTCAGAATCTCACAGTCTTCTGGTCTTTGGATAGCTTCAACTTTAACAGCTTCTGTCAGCAACAGACTCCCCCTAAGCTGATGCATCCAATCACCAAATCCTCAAAACGTTAGCACTTGAGTAAACTCCGGTTCAGCATTTGAATAGCACTCTTCAACTCTTCAACTTTGTTTGCAATGTAGAAATGAGGTTCTACCATGCATCCAATCAAACTCTCATCTTCACAGCAACACATTGCTTCAATCTGTTTACTATAAAACAAACATCTCGAGAAACCATAAGAATTTTTCAACATAAGTTAAACAAATTATTATTATTCAAGAGATTAGTTAAACTGTATAACATATTAAGCACTTTCCAATTCAACACCAACATGCATAAATTTTAAACAAACACCTTATAACCTGCATGATTTTAAAAATTTTGAACCCACTTTCTAACACTGTCTCCCCCTATCGGTAACTCCTCCTCCAAGAATAACAGTTTTCCGTACATTAAGAATTTTAACAGAAAAGGACACTATTTTTGTATTTTTGTATTTTCTGAAAGCAAATAAATATGAAAAGCAATAAACACGCTATTTTTCTTAGAATCACCGGTAAAAAGATGATATCAGCACAATCAAACTGTTTCACACCATTAGTTAATTCTTTATGTGATTTTCGTGAAAAGCAGTTCAAGACGATTACCAGTATGTTTGTCCACCTAAACAAAATGCATGAACATTTCAAGTACCATTACCGTATGATACGTTAAGGTTATATTAATTCTGATATACTAGTGTGTCCCACTTCAGGATATACCCCCGCGATCAAGGTATGCACAAAGATTGATCGTAGTAGGTATACTGAATTCATCCGTTTTGTTTTTCAACGTTTAGATAATTGGTGAACAGGTCAATACTTCCGTATAGCAGAGAGACCAAAATATCTAACGAGGGTTAAGACAAATACCAGTTTTTGTACGATTTATGCATTTTGCACTTTTTGAATGACTCTCTATGAGAGCTTCTTCATTTTCAGGGTTTTGGCATTTTTAGCTCTTTTAAGATATCCTGGTTGTGTCTAGGTCAGCATGTATCTGGATGCAGCAGAAGGACAACCATGATATCCCCAGATGAAATAACAGTATAAAGACCCAAAACTTTAGATTTTGGCAATCTATCAACGCAAGAATTAAGGTCATTAAACCATACACCACTGATGTGTTCCCCACTCATACTCAGTGCATTTATGTTTATATCACATTGGTAAGTTGATTATTTCATGCTTTTTCCTACTGGTACATCATATGATGAAGCTGCTACCACACTTAAGCATTTTAATTCAGTTTGAGTGTGACAGTCTAACTTGCTGATGTACTATCATTTCTTTTTTTTCACACAGTGAAAACTCATTTTTGATTTTCTGTTTTTTATGTTTTTTTATTTTTCAGTGTTTTTGTATTTTTGATTTTTAAGAAAGCAGTAAACTATTTACAAAATTCTTATGAAAAAACAGTTATTCAGGATTCCTCATCCCGTTGAGTTCGACTAAGTGTTCAAAGCGAGCTCGATCAAAAGCTTTAGTGTAAAGATCAGCAAGGTTATCTAGTGTGTCGACTCGGTGCAATTCAATGAGTCGCTTTTCAACACAATCCCGTATAATGTGATGACGTATGTCAATATGTTTAGTTCTACTGTGCTTTATGGGATTGTTTGTGATTGATATAGTGGCATTATTATCTATCATAATTGGAGTACGAGTGAAATCCAAACTGTAATCACGCATCTGCTGTTGAATCCAGAGAACCTGAGAGCAACAGCTACCCGCAACAATATATTCAGCTTAACACGTAGATGTAGACACACAGGATTGCTTCTTGCATTGCCAAGACACGATCCTGCCTCCTAAGAACTGACAACCACCGGTTGTTGACTTTCTGTTTGATTTGCATCCTCCAAAGTCTGAATCAGTGTAAGCAACGAACCTCAAATCACTATCCGCTGGATACCATAACCCAAGTTTAGGTTTCCCCTTCAAGTAACGAAGAATACGCTTCACTGCTTTCATGTGTGACTCTTTCGGATTCGCCTGATATCTGGCACACAAGCATACGGCAAACATGATGTCAGGTCTTGAAGCAGTCAAGTACATTAGAGAACCAATCATCGCCCTGTATTGAGTAGGATCAACATCTTCAGTGCTTTCATGATCTGGGCCGAGATTGTGATTTTCGCAAATGGGTGTGTTGAAAGTAGAGCAATCATTCATTTTGAACCGATCCAAAATGTCATACACATACTTCGTTTGATGAATAAACATCCCATCCTCCTACTGATCAACCTGTAATCCCAGAAAGTAAGACAACTCACCCATAGCACTCATTTAAAACTTGCTCTTCATCACCTGTTCAAACTCCTTACACATGTTCTCATCAGATGACCCAAAGATGATGTCATCCACGTATACCTGTACCAGCAGAAAATCTTCCTTCTTCCTCTTTATGAACAGTGTACTGTCAATCTGACCTCTTTCAAAACCATTCTTAATCGGATGTGTAGAGAGTGTCTCGTACCACGCCCTGGGAGCTTGATGTAACCCATACAAAGCCTTATCAAGTTTTAAACTCGATCTGGATAGTCTGGATCAACGAACCCATCTGGTTGTGAGACATACACCACTTCTTGGACTTTCCCGTAAAGAAATGCACTCTTCACGTCTAGTTGAAAAACTTTAAAGCCCTTGAATGAAGCGAAAGCCAGAAACAAACGAATTACCTCCAACCTTACCACTGGTGCAAACACTTCATTGTAATCTATACCTTCTTGTTGATTGAACCCTTTCACCACTAACCGAGCCTTGTTGCACGTGACAATACCTCTTTCATCTATCTTGCACCTAAATACCCATTTAGTGCCAATCTCTCTTTCACCTTTAGGAAGGTCCACTAACTCCCATACCTTCAACTTTGCAGACTGGGCCAATTCTTCTTGCATAGCTTCAACCCATGAATTGTCTTTAAGAGCCATATGAATGTTCTTCGGTTCCTCTTGGGAAATAAAGCAACTATACAAGCATTCATTCACTATCCCAGTCTTCTCAATCGAAACAAATAACCCAGAATTCGCAGCTATGCTTCTTCTCGTCTGAACACCTGCAGTAGGATCTCCAAGTATCATGTCAACCAGATGATCTCTATTTTCTCGTGTAGTAGCAACGACATCAACTACTAGATTATCACCCAGGTTTGATCCAACCTCCCCCTGAATATTTTGATTCACAAACGGATTAATGAAATCCTCCCCCTGATTGGGTTCAGGTTCACTATCGCTTGAAACAAGATCAACAGCACCTTGGGAAGTTTCCGGAGCATCTGACATATCAACATTCGATCTAGGCATGAATTCGCCTTCATCGTCTTCACATACCACAGTTTGAATCAGCTGAGAATCATCTGCATCAGAAACCTCAGGAATATTAAATGATTTAAACACAGTTTCATAATCATATAATATAGCAGGACCACTCGTTGATTGTTGAGGTTTATAAGAAGTAATTTCCACATTAAAAATAACCTCAATTTTACCAGTTTTGAGATTAAAAACCCTTTTATTCGGTGTGCCAGGCACGTAACCTAGAAAGTAGCCTTCGTCAGCCACCTCACCGAATTTTTGTTTATCTTTGTTTCGCACAATGGTGCAGGGTAATCCAAATGGTTCAAAGCCTGTTAAGTTCGGTTTTTCGTTAAACATAAGTTCATGACATGTTTTGTTAAAATGTTTAACGGTTAAAACTTTGTTTAGGACGTAGCAAGCTGTATTCACAGCTTCTCCCCAGAAAAGAACTGGTAGCTTTGAATCTGAAAGCATAGTCCTAGCGGCTTCAATCAACGTCCTGTTTTTCCTCTCAGCGACTCCATTCTATTGAGGAGTATAAGGAGCAGAATATTGATGTTCGACTCCCTTTCGAAGACAATAGAGATCCAGAATCCGATTCTTGAACTCCGTGCCATTATCACTCCTTATCCTCTTGATCCTTGCATCATGGACGTTTTCCAATTTTGTAAAAAGATCTATCAGCATCTCTGTCGTCTCATCTTTTGTACCTAAAAAGAAAACCCATGAATAACGTGAGTAATCATCAGTGACAACCAGACAGTAGTACTTTCCACCTATGCTCCTCACGTTCACTGGACCGAATAAATCCATGTGAAGTAATTCATAAGGGGCATTAATGGAATTTACTGTTTTAGACTTATGAGGTTTCTTGTGTTGTTTTCCCTTTTGACATGGAAGACATTTATCTTCCACGTGAAACCTCTGCATTGGCACCCCTTTCACTAGCTCATTTTTTATGATATAATTCATTTTGCGATAGTGAATATGGGCCATGCGTCTGTGCCACAACATAGATTCAGCTTCAGATGCTTTTGACAGCAAACACGCCACCGCTGCAGTCGGATCCTTGGTACCCATGTCCATGACATAAGTATCATTTTTCCTTGGTGCACGCATTACTATCCAATCGTCCGGAATGACCAAACCCGGTTTCAACACCAATGCCTCCGACTTAGTAAAATGGACCGAGTGACCCTTGTCGCAGACTTGTGACACGCTCATCAGATTGTGTTTAAGCTGCTCAACATAGTTCACTTTGTCCAAAGTGATCTTCCCATTCGTCACTTTTCCTCGTCCGGTAATCCTACCACCTTTAGCACCAGCAAAATTAACATGACCACCATCATAATCTTCAAATTCAGAAAACAATCTCGCATCCCCCGTCATGTGCCTGGGGCAGCCACTATCAATATACCATTAGTTGATAATCCTCCTTAGCAGCTCCTGCACACACCAACCAAAAGATTAGTTAGATTAGGGGACCCAAGCCTTAATGGTCTTGGGTCGTTCAAATTCACTAACTACAGGAACATCCATCCAATATCCATCACTCCTAACTGGATTCTTGGATCTTGGACCTGTTGATGGAAATGGGGCATGATTTCCATATGGTCTCTGGTCCTGAGGGCTCCTATATGTGTTTGGACTATGTGACCTTTGAAATCTTGAGTTTTGATTCCAAGAAGCTTGATTGTTGTAATTTCTAAAGCCATTGTTATAAAAAGTTCGACCACCATTATTTTGGTATCGATTTTGATATTGACCTTGACTTCTGAAATTATTTGAATTTTGGTTGATCATTCTTGGTGAGCTACTTCTAGGTCTCTCATATCTTCCTGATGTAGATTCAGGCTGAAATCTTGGTTGATTTCTTTGAAAACGAGGAACTTGTGGAGTTCCTTTTTCAGCTTTGTCTACACCACCAGCAACATTCTCTGGTTGCTTAGGAGCAGATTTCTTTGGAGAATTTGAGCCTCATTATCACCTTTCTTCTTTGGTGATTTCCCTCTTTGTTTCTCATTAACTTGTGCTTCAACCTTTTTGTTAGGACAGCAGCTAGCTACATGTCCCTTTGTGTGACATTTGAAGCACGATCTCTTTTTCGAAGACTTCTCAACTGAATCCTTTGAACTAGATTCTGGTTTTGATGATGATGCCTTAGAAGGATTTGGTTTAGTTTGCTTAGTTTCAAGATTTTCTATGTTTTTGTTTTTAGCAAACTCTACATTTGATTCATTTTCAATAACAGCTGTTTCATTTTTCATGTCACTTCCTTGAACAAAATTAACCTTTTTAACAAAAGTTTGATTTTTGTTTTTAGGAGGTGGGTTTTTCTTTTTCAAAACAGGTTTGCTATTATTTTCCTTCTTAGCATCATTATCTTCAAACACATCACCTTGACTGGATGTGAAACTACTTGGTGATGTTGACAGAAAGTCTGTGAACTCATCTTCATCAGGTAAGAAAGAATAGTCATGACAAAGAGGAGGTGGGACTTCATTAAAGCCCTTGAATCCCACACTGGTCTTGTCGTTACTTTTCTTTAACCCACCCATCATGTGTTTCATAACAAAAGTAGAATCCCTGAATTGACCTAATTTCTTTTCAAGTTCAACAATTTTGAGTTGTGCATCTGACAACTCTTTGCACTTATCAGAAATCTCTTTTGTTTTCTCAGCCATCATGTCATGAGCTAAGTCTATGAGTTGATGTTTTTCATTTAGTTTGCAAGTTAAAGCTTCAATTTCAGCCTCATAGCCTTTTATCTTTTTCAAATACGACGACTCGTTTCTTTTTGCAAAAAAGTTTGATTCTTTTATGGTAGACATCTCATTCACCAGACTTTGATTTTGTGTTGACAACCTGTCAACCTCACCCTGTAATTCACGACATTTTAAACAAACAGAAGTAGCTGAGTTACTTACCTCTCCTGTTGATTTGTCTGAGTTGGCCATAAGAGCAGCAAGTTGAGCTTCCATTCTTTTGTATTTTGCATCCCTCTCTTCAGCTTCCCTTTCACGATCAGACTTTTGCTTTTCCTCTTCAACATCTGTTGTCTGATCATCCTTATTTACCTCAGCTTCACTTTCTTTCTCAACTTCAGCATTCACGTTAGCTTCAGCATCATCAATGGGTACAATCTCTGCCATGAATGCTTGAGTGACATTCTCATCATTTCCAAGTGAACGCTCCAGTCATATGAACCTTCTCAAGCAGTAGATATCAACGCCCTAGAGTTAGAGTTGTTTGATGCATTCCTATTGTTTGAACTCTGACTCGAAGTCTCATGTTTTTGTTTTTGACATTCCCTAGCGAAATGACCATAACTTTGACAGTTAAAGCATCTCACTATAGTCTTATCGAAACCAACAGCCTTTCCAACAAACTTCCTTTCTGTCCGGTTCATAAATCTCTTCACTCGTCTAGTAATCATGGCCATTTGCCATTGCAAATCCATATCTTCAAGATCATCAGGGTCAATCTGATCGTAATCTTCATCTAAAATGGCAGGATCAGATATCTTCCCCTGAATGTAGTTTTCATAAGAGGCAACAAATGAAGCAAGTAGAGCAAGATGCTCTTCTGCTGACTTAACACTCATAGGCATCGACTTTGCACTACTACTTTGCTTAGAAGCTGATGTTTTTTGGCTCCTGTTGAACCTCCTGAAGCAGCTACAAAACACACATCACCATCTTCATTTACTATGACCTGTTCATTCTCACATGAAAGAAATGCAGTAGCAGAGTCGCTAGAAGCATCATGAGATGAAGAAGATGCAAGCCCATTGTAGATCCCTGGATCTTGAACCTGATCATATCCAGTGCCTTTCTTCTTCATACAGAGCTCATAAGCTCTTAGCTTTCCAACTACTTCTTCCAGTTCCTTTGTCTCATAATCTGCTTCTCCCTTGATCATGAGAGTGTAGATATCCCATTTAGCAGGTAGAGCATCCAGCAGCTTGTCATTTTTCTCTATGTTAGTATAGCAATCTACATCATAATTGTCCAATTCTGACATCAGATGGTAGTATCGAGTGATGATGTCCTCAAGTGACTCATTTTTCATGTACTTGAATACAGCAAACTGCTTCTTCAGTAGATCAACTTTGTTCTTCTTCACATCAGTATTTCCCTCATATCTCTTCTCTAGTGCATCCCACATTTCTTTTGAAGTAGTGTACTTCTTAAAGGTATGTTTGATGCTATCAGGTAGGGACATCTTGATAGCAGCCAAGGCTCTCTTTTCAGCCTCATACATTTTTTTATCATTCTCTTGCATGTTCACATATGCTGTGACACGTGGTCTGCCTTCAAAGTCATGTGTTGGGTTTGTGTACCCATCTACAATACAGATCCACATGCGTGTGTCCAGATATTCAATGAAGGATTGAAACCTATCCTTCCATGTCAAATAGTTCTCCACCTTCATCATCTTAGGTGGTTTGTTGGTTGTGCCAACCTCGTGTTCCATCCTCAAGAGTTCGTTTAATTTAGACATGTTCGACATTTTAACTTAAGCAGACTGGTAAAACCGTACAAATTTTGTCCGAAACCTGTTTTTACCAAATTATACCGTTAGATTCGTCTCGAGATTACGATTCCAATGATATATAATGTCGAAAACCTGTTTTTTTATTTTTTATTTTTTTTGTCCTAAAAATCCAAGGATTCCAACGGTGCAAATGGTTTCCTGAGATGATTTACGGATGATTTCCTAAACGCGAAATAGTGAAATTTTTCTTACGCAAACCACGAAAAATTCCACCTTGTCCGAAATGGTTCTAAGTCCGAAATGGTTATCCGGAATAGTCCTTTATCCGAAATGAGCACCCTCTGGTCCGAAATGGACTAATCTGATCCGAAATGAGACAATCTGATCCGAAATCAAGTCCTTCTGATCCGAAATGCTTGTTCTTGATCCGAAATGCTTGTACTTGATCCGAAATTGATCCGAAATGATGGATTTCTAGTCCGAAATGCAATCCTTTTGATCCGAAATGCCTAAATGATGTCCGAAATACAACTGTTTGATCCGAAATCCAAGGTTTCTTGTCCGAAATGATGCTATTATATCCGAAATTGATGCCGACCACGTAGAACAACAAATCGTGGCGGAAACGTCGGGGAGTGTTGTAACAGAATCATTGTTTCGTAACACGTGGAAATTTGAAATTTTGTTTTATTGATTAAAAGAGTTACAATGTCTTAACAAAAAGGAAGCATAACATAATTAACTAGTCTTGCATCTTTTATTGTCACTATGGCCCGAGTCTGCCTAAGTGTATCTCGATCAATCCTATGCATCATTTCCTGAAACACATGTGAAAATAGGTACGTCAGCATAAAAATGCCTGTGAGATACATAGGTTTTATTGATTTAGGATTCCTGACTTATAAGTTTAGAAAAAGTTGTTTAACAAAAGTCAGTCATGATCCTTGTAAAATGTTTTTGTTTTATAAATCTTATAAAAATCGATAAGGAAACAGATGATATAAAGGAAATATGTATGGTTAAATAAATAACCAAGTAAAATGAATTTGTATAAAATGCGTTGTTTGTAAAACAATGTTTTGTAAAGATATGTTAATTTGTGTAAAATGTAATATGTCAAAATTGAAATGATATAAATAACGCTACGATATGTAATATCATACAAGCACTTATATATAGGAACTACCAACGGCGTATCCACCATACTTGTATCATATTACACACGTCTCGTTACTTAAATCACTTATCAAACAAACCACCAATGTAAAATGTTCATGTATAACTAAATGTAATGTTTTAAACAAATGTTGAAATGTTATTGTGTAAACAAAGGTAATGTAGAGTGAATAAAAAGGCTTTATTGATTAAAAGCATTTACTCGACCCTATAAGAAAGAAATGTACAAAACAATACAATTGATAAATTATAATCAAAATTTATGTTTTGTAGAATAATGCATGCTTTACTGATACAAACATCTATGCGGTATTGTGGAAATGCATACATTCAAGCCTTGAGACTGTGGCGACAAACATCTATGTAAGGAACGAGAGTTGTCAATTCCTATGGTACCACTACCTACTAACGAACGGCGTAGTTAATGTTAATGAATGTATTTTTGAGCCATTTAAACAAACCAAATGTCATACCAAAATGTAAGCATGTTTTATGAAAATAATGTACTAAGTATGCAACAAATGGACATACATAGCATGAAATGAAATGTAAAATAATGTACTAAGTATGCAACAAATGGACATACATAGCATGAAATGAAATGTAAAATAATGTACTTAGTATGCACTAAATGGACATACATCGCATGGAATGTAATGTAAAATAATGTACTAAGTAAGCACTAAATGGACATACATAACATGGAATGTAATGTAAAATGATGTACTAAGTATGCACTAAATGGACATACATAGCAAAAACATAATGAAATCATGTACTAATAGTGTACTAATGAACATAGCAAGTATATGATATGAAAACATGGAAAGCATGAAAGTAACAAGTAAGCACATGTGTTTCACCCCAAAATGTTTGAAAAACAGTAAAAGATGGGTCTATGTACTCACTTGAGGGTGCTTAGAAGTCTTGAACAACAACCAAGCAAAGCTAGAGGGATCACGGAAATCAAACGGCACCTAATATAGGTAACTATGTATATAAACGGACCTAAATCAGAAGATCGGATAGGATGAGGTTTCGTAAACCAAATGAGTATAGGAACTCATGTAATATGGTTTAACAAAGCCTACATTCTAAAACGAAACCTATCCTAAGTGCTTACGACCCATTACGACCCGTTTAGGTAGCTTATGCTACTTTAACGCGCCGTTCGCGTAAAACGCGTTCGGACCGCCTAACTAGTCCGATGACAAGTAATATATGCCTTAACATGTCTAATAATATTGCCAAATCAGTTTAGATGTCAAAAGTTATCTTACATATGCTTAAAATGTATTTTGGCGTGAAAAGGGCATTTTGGTAATTTTCCTAAGGCATATCAACTACCTATCATACGACTAACTAAATGTAGTAACCATAAGGTATAACCTCAGAAGGTTATTCCCTATGCAACTATGGTCACCTAATGTGTTTGGTCGGATCCTAATGATCGACCAAACGGGTTGGGTTCGAAAGTATAAGCGGTTGTTTAGACCGCTTACCTTACGACCCTACATAAGCACTAAATCTAAAGTGACGAGCTAAACATGTTTAAAACATGTTTAATGAATTTAGAAAATAGGTTTGGTATCAAAACAAAAGGTTTTGATACCTAAAAGTAGTTTGGTTACAAAATACGCAAGAATACGCATTTTGGCTTAAACTACGACTTGTCAGTATGCCTAAATAACGTGGTAATCAGTAGGTATAGTCACATGGGACTATAACCATCGTGATTACGCTCACGTTACGAAGTTCAAACGAACTTCGTGTTGGCCATAAACTGATTAATGCAGAAAGTCAAACACATTTTGACTTTTACGCTAAAAACGCGTAAAAGAACGAAAGAGGACTTACAAAAGGTCCATGAATGGAGGTTTGACCAGATTATTCTCAGGTTTGAGGTGAAAGCACCTCAACTTAGAGAAATATCAGATCAAATGTGAGTTTGAGAGTAAAGGGAGTGGGGTTTATATAGTTTTCGCACAAATGTTAAGATTGTTCATCGTAAAACGAGCTTTGATCTAGGCCGTACATGTGCACCCCTTGTTTTCTAAAACCATGGGAGCCCCTAATATGAGCCCATAGTATCATAAAAACCATTTGCAAGTGCCTAAAACTGCTGGAACAGCTGGAAATTCAGTTTGCAGGTCTGATACTTTTACACCGGCTGCGTAAGAGAACAGGCAGGGTCTACGCGGCCCGCCTGAACCTCAGGTCTGCACAGCAAGTTTCAATAATTGCAGTTTTGGTCCCTGCAAGTGTTTAAGCCCCATTTTGACCCATTTAAGGCCCGTTAAGCCAATTTCTAGGCCGTACAAGGATGCCTAAACATATTGGACATGAAACATGCTCAAAAATATGTCGGATGTCGGTTCGTTTGGCCGTACAATCACGTTATTCGGTTAATTACGACGAAACACGAACGAACGCGAAAAACTATCCAAACGACGCGACGAATGGAATTTTATCAAGCCAATCACTAAAACATAATATTTTAATGATTACATATATTTTGGATGTCCGGATGTATTCAGAACGTAAGATATGCGCGAAAATGCAAACTTATGCACTTTTTGACGCTTTTAGTCCCTGAATGAGCATAAAGTTCATTTTTGCGCACCAAACACCTCAAAGCCTATTTCTAAGCTATGTAAAGTATATTTAGGGCATATTTAACTTATGATCAAGTTCCGAAATGTTTGTTACAGTACGAATCGGCATACTTTGGCAGTTTGTCGAATTTCGTCCCTGTAAGCGAATAAACTTGATTTCGGCACACCAAACCTTCCAAAACTTATTTCTAAGCTATGTAAAGGTTATTTAAGGTATGTTAAGCCTATGTCACTGTTCTGGAGTGTTTGTCGCATTAAACTGGTTATATTTACGCATTTGTGCGCGTATAACCTTCCAGAAAGCGATTTAGAGCCTGAAATCGAACAAGAATTGATATGTGCAAATGATACACATATTTATAAAAATCCCAAGTATGAAATATAACATTTCATTGATTTGGTACTTGTTTGATGGCCGTGGAGGCACAGGTGTCACAGTCTCCCCTACTTCAGGAAATTTCGTCCCGAAATTTTATTTAGAGGAAACTTGTGAGAGTTTGAAACATGAAGTTGAAAAGATAAAACAACACTGGTTAAAGTTTTGAACTTCTAGTAACTTTAATAACATCATGCTTGCAATGTAAGAGGGACACTTATATACAAGTATATAAAGCGTTATTGGTGCGTCCACAGTACCTTCATTACATTGTTCACGTTTCGTTATTGTTGCCACTATAGGTTCTTACACATGATAAATCTTACTGTGGTTTATGCGCACTAAATTTCATAATTATGTACGCGTCCATAATTACGTAATTCCTTGCATAGTCCGCACAGTGCATTTTATAACGTTTAGGGGAAAACCAAATGAACAAACCTGTGATGAGCGTGACTAGACCACCATAGGGTCCTTTTAATTCAATCGATAAATGATTTAAATAGACTACCAAGAAGTCTGTTCAGCCATATCACCACATGTCATTCTTAACCAGATTCTGAATCAATCTTTTGACTTAGACCACTCAAGGGGTCCCTTTGAATCATGGAATGGTACTATATAATCCAAGGGTCTTAACTATCATGTAGAAGCCCATTAAGGATTTAGGGTAGTACCTTTTTGAATTTCCTACTACAAATCCCTCATATGAAGATATGAAAGATTCTACGAGGATTTGGATAATGAATATCCAGAGCATACACAAAATGCATAAAAGACATAATCACATAACCACAAAATTGTTTATCTTGATCTTTAATTTGTTATCATTTTGTAAATTTGTTTTGTTAATTGTGCACATGTATTTAAAGCACACCAGGTATCCAATTCGTGGATTTTGATTGGCACTTTAAATATTTCCAAGAATCTAACTATAAAGATAGGAAGATCTAAAAAAAGAAAATTCGATTTCGATTATAAGGAATCGAAATGTTCGAATTTAGGTACTCACGGAATCCAATTAAGGACTCCGGTTTGAAAGATAATCATTCACAAGGATCTAATTATGAAGATAAAAAGATCCCATATGGATTTTGGGATTTAAAAGGCAGGAGGCGTTTCAAATCCTTGCACTAGACGTGCTTAAGTTAAAACATGAGTTAAAATGCTTATGAAGTTGAGGTGCTAGATATGCCAAGGCGACATACGAAGCAAAATTTGAAGGTTAAGTCAATGCATGAGAAAATGTTTTTGAAAACTCTGCATGGGGTTTCTTTTTTAAATGTGTTTAATGTTTTTGAAACCTTATATATAATACTTTTGAAATCGTCTGGTCGAGAAGGGAGAAAGCCCGTGGAACTAAAGTTGGTATATTAAGTAAGTATATTTATAAAATGTTTTAAAATCATGCAAGATGAGATTTTGAAATTATGTATAAGTTTTTTGAAAATATGAATAATGCTTTTTGAAATCATGCACTTGATATATTAAGAAAATATACTGTGTTAATATTATTTTCAGACTATATGAAACATTTTGAAATCATGAAGGTTGTTTTGAAAACTTATGCTATGCATGTTGTTATGAAAATAAGAATGTAGTGGGTATGAGATTGAAAAATTACCCTTAGTTATCTAACCAAGGATTTAAAGGCACAGATGTGTGAAAAGCACGATTACTCATAATGTCACTTTATTTCCTGTACTTTGTTTCTTAGAATGAAACGAGTACTTTAAAATTTCTGAGGAAATTATGAGCGATCACTTAAATGGGAGAACCACAGGAGTAGTTTGTAAGAACACAATTCATAGGGGAAATGCCATACACATATGTAACTACACTTGTATATCAGAATTGTGAACAACCATTTATTTAAAACAGATTGTTTTAGGGTTCAACAAAAGATACAAAGCATGAAAGTTCAGATTATTTAAAGCAGCTTCTTCTGATCGGCCAAATGCTCATTTGTGGGTTGGATTTGCATTGACAATCTTTGGGCATTTGTTCCTGAAATGGCTCATCTCGCCACAGTTGTAGCACGATCCAGGTGGAAAACGAGCTTGGATAGGGTTGGCTTGTGGTTGATTCAGACCACTTTGGGTTGGGTTAGTTCGACAAGCACTTGCCAAGTGACCAATTCGCCCACACGATACACACACAGGACACTGTAGGTGAGCTTGGTGATGCTCGTTACATTTGTTGCATAACGGTGCCATTCCTTTGTATTGCTTCTTAGCTGGTGGTTCTGCCACCAGGCTAGGCCTGGTCTGATTTGGTGCAATGACTGGAGAATTCTTTGAAGCTTTACGCTTCCTTGACCTTTTTGAAGGCTTGGCTTCTGCTTCCTTGACCTTTTTGAAGGCTTGGCTTCTGCTTCCTTCGATGCTTCTTGAGTGGCTCTATTATTGAGACGAGACATGGCGATACCTAAATCCACAGACTTCAGGAGTACTTTGCCTATTCGCTGGGCAAATTTGGCAGTTTGCTCGGACATTTGAGTGTCGCTGCGATGAAGAGACATTCTGGAGGAAGTGAAAGACACATGAGGAAACAAGTGAAATGTCATCGGATAAACAAAACAGAATGGCAATGCATAAAAATTGCGATCATTTGTTTGTTACCTAAGGCAAACAAATGAGATGGTGACTAATCAAAGTAAGCGGGTCATAATAATGTATCGCGAAGGCATGCTTTAGCCTAAAAGTGGACACTCACCCCAAGAGTTCCCAGGTAAGAGTGACTGGTCCGATTATGTGGATTTGTACGAACACTCTAGCCTTAGACAAAAAACTCAGAGAACAGGCATCCACTCTTCCAGATTGCACGTGTTCACACTATAATACCAAACTTTGATGGGATTTTGAAAAATTCGGATGGCACTAAGCCAAAAACAAATCATCCAAAAGGGTGGGTGATTATTTCCAAAATCGTTTTGAAAACTTAGAGGGTTCAAAACCTAGTAATCAATCATCCTAGAACAGATGAATGCTTTTCAAAGCGGTTTTGAAATTTGTGTTCTTGTTGTGGTTGTCGCCTAAGGATAGGTGACGGTATTGTTTTATGACTAAACGCAAGTAAACTCGCGTTAGGGTCCTAGGAAGGTTATAGACTAGGTCAAAGCATTACTAATAACCTAATTCCCTATAACCATGAGCTCTGATACCAACTTTTCTGTCACACCCCGAGCACGTAGAACAACAAATCATGGCAGAAACGTCGGGGAGTGTTGTAACAGAATCATTGTTTCGTAACACATGGAAATTTGAAATTTTGTTTTATTGATTAAAAGAGTTACAATGTCTTAACAACAAGGAAGCATAACATAATTAACTAGTCTTGCATCTTTTATTGTCACTAAGGCCCGAGTCTGCCTAAGTGTATCTCGATCAATCCTATGCATCATTTCCTGAAACACATGTGAGAATAGGTACGTCAGCATAAAAATGCCTGTGAGATACATAGGTTTTATTGATTTAGGATTCATGACTTATAAGTTTAGAAAAAGTTGTTTAACAAAAGTCAGTCATGATCCTTGTAAAATGTTTTTGTTTTATAAATCACGTAATAATCGATAAGGAAACAGATGATATAAAGGAAATATGTATGGTTAAATAAATAAACAAGTAAAATGAATTTGTATAAAATGTGTTGTTTGTAAAACAATGATTTGTAAAGTTATGTTAATTTGTGTAACATGTAATATGTCAAAATTGAAATGATTTAAATAACGCTACGATATGTAATATCATACAAGCACTTATATATAGGAAGTACCAGCGGCGTATCCACCATGCTTGTATCGTATTACACACGCCTCGTTACTTAAATCACTTATCAAACAAACCACCAATGTAAAATGTTCATGTATAACTAAATGTAATGTTTTAAACAAATGTTGAAATGTTATTGTGTAAACAAATGTAATGTAGAGTGAATAAAAAGCCTTTATTGATTAAAAGCATTTACTCGACCCTATAAGAAAGAAATGTACAAAATAATGCAATTGATAAATTATAATCAAAATTTATGTTTTGTAGAATAATGCATGCTTTACTGATACAAACATCTATGCGGTATTGTGGAAATGCATACATTCAAGCCTTGAGACTGTGGCGATAAACCCTTAAACGAATTAAAGGTTTATCTGAGTTATGTATATCGAATTCGGTCATTCCTTTCATCCAAACATACCTAGGATGTCAGGAACGGGAGTTGTCAATTCCTATGGTACCACTACCTACTAACGAACGTCGTAGCTAATGTTAATGAATGTATTTTTGAGCCATTTAAACAAACCAAATGTCATACCAAAATGTAAGCATGTTTTATGAAAATAATGTACTAAGTATGCAACAAATGGACATACATAGTATGAAATGAAATGTAAAATAATGTACTAAGTATGCAACAAATGGAAATACATAGCATGAAATGAAATGTAAAATAATGTACTAAGTATGCACTAAATGGACATACAACGCATGTAATGTAAAATAATGTACTAAGTATGCACTAAATGGACATACATAATATGGAATGTAATGTAAAACGATGTACTAAGTATGCACTAAATGGACATACATAGCAAAAACATAATGAAATCATGTACTAATAGTGTACTAATGAACATAGCAAGTATATGATATGAAAACATGGAAAACATGAAAGTAACAAGTAGGCACATGTGTTTCACCGCAAAATGTTTGAAAAACAGTAAAAGAGGGGTCTATGTACTCACTTGAGGGTGCTTAGAAGTCTTGAACAACAACCAAGCAAAGCTAGAGGGATCACGGAAATCAAACGGTACCTAATATAGGTAACTATGTAAATAAATGGACCTAAATCGGAAGATCAGATAGAATGAGGTTTCATAAACCAAACGAGTATAGGAACTCAGGTAATATGGTTTAACAAATCCTACATTCTAAAACGAAACCTATCCTAAGTGCTTATGACCCATTACGACCCGTTTAGGTAGCTTATGCTACTTTAACGCGTCGTTCGCGTAAAATTTGTTCGGACCGCCTAACTAGTCCTATGACAAGTAATATATGCCTTAACATGTCTAATAATATTGCCAAATCAGTTTAGATGTCAAAAGTTATGTTACATATGCTTAAAATGTATTTTGGCGTGAAAAGGGCATTTTGGTAATTTTCCTAAGGCATATAAACTACCTAACATACGACTAACTAAACGTAGTGACCATAAGGTATAACCTCGGAAGGTTATTCCCTATGCAACTATGGTCACCTAATGTGTTTGGTCGGATCCTAATGATCGACCAAACGGGTTGGGTTCGAAAGTATAAGCGGTTGTTTAGACCGCTTACCTTACGACCCTACATAAGCACTAAATCTAAAGGGACGAGCTAAACATGTTTAAAACATGTTTAATGAATTTAGAAAATAGGTTTGGAACCAAAACAAACGGTTTTGATACCTAAAAGTAGTTTGGTTACAAAATACGCAAGAATACGCATTTTGGCTGAAACAACGACTTGCCACTATGCCTAAATAACGTGGTAATCAGTAGGTATAGTCACAAGGGACTATAACCATCGTGATTACGCTCACGTTACGAAGTTCAAACGAACTTCGTGTTGACCATAAACTGGTCAATGCAGAAAGTCAAACACAGTTTGGCTTTTACGCTAAAAATGCGTAAAAGAACGAAAGAGGACTTACAAAAGGTCCATGAATGGAGGTTTGACCAGATTATTCTCAGGTTTGAGGTGAAAGCACCTCAACTTAGAGAAATATCAGATCAAATGTGAGTTTGAGAGTAAAGGGAGTGGGGTTTATATAGTTTTCGCACAAATGTTAAGATTGTTCATCGTAAAACGAGCTTTGATCTAGGCCGTACATGTGCACCCCTTGTTTTCTAAAACCATGGGAGCCCCTAATATGAGCCCATAGTATCATAAAAACCATTTGCAAGTGCCTAAAACTGCTGGAACAGTTGGAAATAGGCTGGAAATTCAGTTTTGCAGGTCTGATACTTTTACACCGGCCACGTAAGAGAACAGGCAGGGTCTACGCGGCCCGCCTAAACCTCGGGTCTGCACAGCAAGTTTCAATAATTGCAGTTTTGGTCCCTGCAAGTGTTTAAGCCCCATTTTGACCCATTTAAGGCTCGTTAAGCCAATTTCAAGGCCCTGCAAGGATGCCTAAACTTATTGGACATGAAACATGCTCAAAAATATGTCGGATGTCGGTTCGTTTGGCCGTACGATCACGTTATTCGGTTAATTACGACGAAACACGAACGAACGCGAAAAACGATCCAAACGATGCGACGAATGGAATTTTATCAAGCCAATCACTAAAACAAAATATTTTTATGATTACATAAATTTTTGGATGTCTGGATGTATTCAGAACGTAAGATATGCGCGAAAATTTAAACTTATGCACTTTTTGACGCTTTTAGTCAGCATAAAGTTTATTTTTGCGCACCAAACACCTCAAAGCCTATTTCTAAGCTATGTAAAGGATATTTAGGGTATATTTAACTTATGATCAAGTTCCAGAATGTTTGTTACAGTATGAATCGACATACTTTGGCAGTTTATCAAATTTAGTCCCTGTAAGCGAATAAACTTGATTTCGGTACACCAAACCTTCCAAGACTTATTTCTAAGTTATGTAAAGGTTATTTAAGGTATGTTAAGCCTATGTCACTATTCCGGAGTGTTTGTTGCATTAAACTGGTTATATTTACGCATCAGTGCGCGTATAACCTTCCAGAAAGCGATTTAGAGCCCGAAATCGAACAAGAATTGATATGTGCAAATGATACACATATTTATACAAATCCCAAGTATGAAATATAACATTTCATTGATTTGGTACTTGTTTGATGGCCGTGGAGGCACAGGTGTTACAAAAACCCACTTGAATCTTGAAGGTATAAAATCAGTTCTTTTAAACGTGTTCTTGATTCTTGGTGATGAAGATGATAGTTGAAGGTTTCTCTTGTTCTTGGATTTAAACACAAACTTGAAACTAAAAAAAAATGGGTTTTTAAAGAAAAATAAAATGGATGAGTATGTATGTATATGTTTGGCCGTATGTATGTATTTATATGTATGAGAGTTAAGTTTTGAATTTTGACTGTTCTTGATTGATAAGAATCTAAAAAGGTGAATGCATGCATGATCAAAAAGGTGTCATATGAAAGTTTTGTGATTTGAGATGAATACATGAAAAGTGGATATTTTATATATATATGTGTGTGCCGTGTATGTATATGTATGTATGCATTCATATGGATTTTTGTTGTTGGTTCTTAAATGTGTAGGAACATGATACTTGCATTTATGACTAATGATAAGGTGGTGATCATATGAATATTATGATGTTCTTGATTAGTTGAACATGAGTTAAATATATGTTGGATATATTTAAGTTCATGCAAGAAGATAATGATGTGATTTGGATGCGTTAGATGCTTGTACTTAAGCATGCATGTTGATTTATGGTCATGAAATGATGAATAAGATATGGTATGATAAAGACGATTTTTTAATCAGGATATAAACACTAAAAGTATTGATGTTTGAAGTGTTTTAATAACATGAAACTTTGTCATAAGGTTTACTAGCTTTACATGTTGTACATGGTGCTTAAAGAGTTGTAAAATATGTGAAATCGCATGATTTATGTGACTTACATAAAAATTGCACTAACCTTATTATAAACATCATCTTAATCAGTAAATAAGATGGATTATGTTAAAATATCAAGTCATTATGATTTGTGTCGCAACCCCCGACCCCTACCCGGGAGCGGGCGGCCACGAGCTACTCAGAGCGGGTGGTATCGGTGTTTATTAATTTGGCAGCGGAATATATCAGGACCGTAGTGTGACACCTGTGTCACTTCAACCATCAAACAAATGCCAAACCAATGAAATATTGTATTTCATACTTGGGATTTGTAAAAATATGTGTATCGTTTGCACATATCGACTCTTGTTCGATTTTAAGCTTTAAATTGCTTTCTAGAGGGTTATACGCGCTCTGATGCGTAAATATAACCAGTTTAATCCAACGAACACTCTGGAATAGTGAAATAGGCTTAACATACCTTAAATAACCTTTACATAACTTAGAAATAAGTTTTAAAGGCTTTGGTATGGCAAAAACAAGTTAATTCGCTTACAGGGACTAAACTTGACAAACTGCGAAAGTATGCCAATTTGAACTGTAACAGACATTCTGGAAAATGACCATAAGTTAAAAATACCATAAATATCCTTTACATAGCTTATAAATAGGCTTTGAGGGGTTCGGTGTGCTAAAATAAACTTATGGGTCTTTCAGGGACTAAAAGCGTCAAAAAGTGCACAAGTTTGCACTTTCGCGCATAACTTACGTTCTGAATATATCTGCACATCCAAAAATTTATGTAAGCACTACAATATTTTATTTTAGTGTTTGGCATGAGAAAAATCCATTCGTCGCGTCATTTGGATCGTTTTTCGCGCTTATGCGCATTCCGTCGTAATTAAGCGAACATCGCAATCGTACGACCAAACGAACCGACATCTGAGATATTTTTTAGCACATTTTAAGTTCCCTATACTTTAACTTCATTTTAGAGCTTTGAAATGGGGTTAACGGGGCTTAAACGTGTCGGAAATGAGCTTATTACACAGCAGGGACCAAATATGCCATTCTGCCAAAATAGGTCATTGCGCACCTCAACACTGTGAGTGTTGCGGTGCGCAAGCAGGGGCCAGATGCAGCAAAACATTTTTAAACAACTGTTAACAGCCCTTAACACTCCCCAAAGGCCAAGTGCCACATGTTAATCTCTTGTGGTGGGCAAAATCAGTTACCACAACATTCCGACAAGTGTACGGGCGAGATCATTCCCTCTTCTCCAAGAAACGATCCTAACAGTGAACCGAAAACTATAAATACCCAACCCCCTTCATTGCCAACCCCACTTGAAATCTGAGATTTCTCTAAGTTGGGGTGTTTCATCACCTCATACCTGAGAATACTTGGATTATCAATCTTGCGGGGACCCTTCGTAAGTATTCCTTCGTTCTTTTATTGCTTTTCGAGTCCAAAAGTCAAACTTTGTTTAACTTTCTGCATTGACCAGTTTAAGGTCACTGCGAAGTTCGTTTGAACTTCGCAACGTGAGTGTAATCACGATGGTTATAGTCCCTTGTGACTATGCCTACTGATTACCACGTTGTCTAGGGTCGTAAGGGTAAGCGATCTGATAAATCGCTTATACCTTCGAACCCGACCCATTTGGTCGATAATTAGGATCCGACCAAGCACTTTAGGTGACCATAGTATATAGGGAATAACCTTCCGAGGTTATACCTTATGGTCGCTTCGTTTAAGTAGTTGTATGATAGTTAGTTTATATGCCTTAGGTAAATTACCAAAATGCCCTTTTGACGCCAAAATTCATTTTAAGCATATGTAGCATAAGTTTTGGCATCTAAACTGATTTGAAAACAATATTAGATATGTTAAGGCATATGTTACTTGTCATAGGACTAGTTAAGCGGTCCGAACGCGTTTCACGCGAACGTCGCGTTAAAGTAGCATAAGCTACCTAAACGGGTCGTAATGGGTCGTAAGCACTTAGGTTAGGTTTCATTTAGTATGTAGGCTTTGTTAAACCATATGACACGAGTCTCTATACTCGTTTGGTTTACGAACCCTCATTCTATCTAAATCCTCCGACTTAGGTCCGGTTTATTAACATAAGTTACCTATATTAGGTGCCGTTTGATTCCGTGATCTCTAGCATTGCTTGGTGGTTATCTTAGGACTTCTGAGCAATCTCAAGTGAGTACATAGTTCCCCTATTTTACTGTTTTCCAAACTGTTTTGGGGTGAAGCATGTGTACCTATGTGTTATTTTCATGATTTCAAAGTATAATTGATTATACCTGTTATTACTTATCATTTGACAAACTAAATGACTATCTATGGTTTAAACACTGATTTCTCAAAGAACATAAAATAAAATGTTGAATTGTACTTATTTTATGTTCACCAGACCGATTGGTAGTATGATATAGCGCTATAGGATTAGACACCCCATTCCTGTTGTCATGGAATTTCTGAAACCAATTTGTTTCTCCATCCAAATAGGGATTGCCTTTGTGGTATCCCAATAGTCTCAAAGGTTTAGTTTGATGCACTAGGTCTGAATGAATTCTTAAATCACACCTTTAAAGTATATTTTGATATACTCCCAAAAGTATAGTTTGATACACTCTCATGTGTGGTATTGTACAAAACCAACATATATTTTGTTAATCATCCAAAGCATATTTTGATATGTTATTTACAAAACCAAAACATAGGTTAATATGTTATTTATCACATCCAAGGCATATTTTGATATGTTATTTATGAAACCAAAACATAGTTTAATATGTTATTTACAAATCCAAAGTATACTTTTAATATGCTACTATAAGGTTATTCGTTTAACCTTACATTATTTTACAAAGCATAACTTCTGATTTATTCAAACACTTTGTTTTGTACATTTTTGTTTGTGGTTTAAGTAGTCTCATTTTACTTACCATACATAACTTTTGTTTACACATTACATGGTTTACATTTAACTTGGGTTATACCATAACATTGGACTAGTGGTTTAAACATGAACATTCTATATGGGTGGTTTGGTTTGAGTAAGTGACTTAAGTAACAAGGCGTGTGTAATATGATACAAGCATCGTGGATATGCCGCTGGTACTTCCTATATATAAGTGTTTGTATGGTATTACATATCGTAGCGTTATTTGAATCATTTCAGTTTGAGACATATAACATTTTATACAAATAACATACTTTTCACAAGACATTGTTTTACAAACAACTTATCTTATACAAACTCATTTTACATGGTTATTCATTTAACCTTACATTTATTTATACATATCATCTGATCTTATTGTTTTTCAAACGATTTACAAAACAAATTAATTTACAAGGTTCATGACTAAACTTTATTAAACATTTTCTCAAACTTACAAGTCATGAATCCTATTTTCACAAAACCTATGTATCTCACAGGCATTTTAATGCTGACGTACCTATTTTTACACTTGTTTCAGGTACTGCTTTGCAATGATTGTTGATACATGCTACATTTAGGATGGACTCGTGCCTTAGCAACTTTAAAACTTGGAAGATCATAGTTGTACTTATTTGATTGTATTAAAACAATGAGTTCATTTATTCAATAAAACAGAATTTATTTATTCCATGGTTATGAAACAATGATTCTGTTACAACACTCCCCGACGTTTCCGCCACGTCTGGTTGTTCTACGTGGTCGGGGTGTGACAGAAAAGTTGGTATCAGAGCCAATGGTTATAGGGAATTAGGTTATTAGTAATACTTTGACCTAGTCTATAACCTTCTTAGGACCCTAACGCGAGTTTACTTGCGTTTAGTCATAAAACAATACCGTCACCTATCCTTAGGCGACAATCACAACAAGAACATAAATTTCAAAGCCACTTTGAAAACTAATCATCTGTTCTAGGATGATTGATTACTAGGTTTTGAACCCTCTAAGTTTTCAAATCCCGTCAAAGTTGGTCTAAATAATGTGAACATGTGCAAACTGGAAGGGTGGGTGCCTGTACCCTGAGTTTTCTGTCTAAGGCTAGAGTGTTCGTACAAATCCACATAATCGGACCAGTCACTCTTACCTGGGAACTCTTGGGGTGAGTGTCCACTTATAGGCGAGCATGTCTTCGCGATACATTATTTTTTACCTATTTACTTTGATTAATCACCAGGGTCGTTTGTTGCTTTATAGTAACAAACAAATGACCACTATCCTTGCTTTCATCAGATTTGTTTCATCTCATCCTTTTCGTCTAATTCTCTCACTCGTTTCCTCTCATATTTCCTCTTTTAGAATGCCTCCTCGACGCGACAATCAGATGGCGAATGCCGAACTGGCGGAAATCATCGCGCAGCAAATGGCTGCTGCCTTCCCAAATCTTTATGCTCAAATGATTCAAGCTATCAACAACAACAATGCTCCATGCAATTTCAAGAATTTTAACTCGGCTAAACCACTCAAGTTTAGTGGTTCTGAGGGAGCAACTGGGCTTCTTCAATGGTTCGAGAGCATTGAGAATACTTTCCGTCACGTTCAGTGTCCTGAAAATCGCAAGGTCGAGTTTTCTTCGAGTGTATTTCAGAAGAGGGCTCTTACGTGGTGGAACGGGGTTATGAGAGACCGAGGTGCTGAGGTTGCATTAGCACAGAATTGGGCCGAGCTTAGGGCTCTTATGATGAAGGAATTATGTCCTCGTCATGAGCTAAGGGCTCTAGAAAGGGAGTTTGATGATTTGAAGCAAGACAGTGGGGAACATCGAGCCTATACTGACCGCTATGAGGAATTGAGCTTGTTATGCCCTACTATGGTTACGCCTCTGAATAAGGCGATCGAGAAATACATTGATGGTCTTCCTGACGTAGTTCAGGATATCGTTACTGGCAGCAACCCTACTACTGTCAGACAAGCCATAGAATTGGCTGCCACTCTAACTGAATCCCATATCAGGAAGCGCAAGCTGTTTCGGAAGGGCGACCCAAGACCATCTGACAAGACTGCTCAAGTGGAACCAAGGGAAGAAAATGCTGAGGTGTCCAAGAAGAAGAAGCACAAAGCCTCTCAAAACTACGTTGTAACTGTTCAAGACAAACAGGTTGCACCAAACCAGCCAGCACAACCTCACAAAAGGCAAAACTATGTTGGTACCGCACCTTTGTGCAACAAGTGCAACCGTCATCATCTAGAGCAAGAGCAGTGTCACAAATGTACCCACTGTGGGCGGTTGGGACATTTGATCAATGTTTTTCGTTATGCAAATCAAGCTGCTGCAAACCCTGCTGCTGTTCAAGCGCGGTTCCCTCCGGGGTCATGTTACAACTGTGGTGACCTTACCCACTACAGGAACAATTTCCCAAGACTTGTTAACATACCTCCAGCACGTAGACGAGTGTTCAACATCAATGAGGCAAACATGAACAATGATGCAGCAGTGAACAATTAGTGTTTTGTAATTCCTTGGTTGTTATCTTTTGACACTTCAAGACAATTCGGTTGTTACATAAATAAAGATTTGTTGTTTTTATTTCTGCAAAATTTATGCGTTTGTGTGAATGCTTGATGCAACCTTATGATGTCAACCCAAAGACAAACTACTCGTATGGTTCAGTCATTTTATGATCACTTGTGATCTCCCTAAGAGGACCCTTTGGTGGTCTAGTCGAGTCGCTTCATGTTTATTCAAGTGATTTTTTTTCTCTACGCATCATGAAACGAACTGTGCTGGCTGTGCAAGGGATTACGTAATTATGGAGGCCTACATAATTATGGAAATTCAGTGCACAGAAACCACAGGAAGCTTTGTCATGTGTTAAGACCTATAGTGACAAGAATAATGATATGGGAGAAGTCTTGGACCTCGACCAATGTCATTTATTCTCACACTCCCCAATTCGGATCTCAATCACACACCAAGTTTCCTATGATAAGTCTTCATAAGAAACGTTCTTCTGTCCGTAGTTCAAAATTCCATGTTTTACTACTACAAGGAATTCACTTTGAGGGTTAACAAATTCGTTAAGAGTCCTAACATGGCCCAGAGTTTTACTTAAGGGTTCAATGGATCTATTAGAAGGCGAAACCGTCACAGCTGTCTTCACAAGTTTCCTCCAGAATTAAATTTCGGGACGAAATTTCCTAAAGTAGGGGAGACTGTGACACCTGTGTCACTTCAACCATCAAACAAATGCCAAACCAATGAAATATTGTATTTCATACTTGGGATTTGTAAAAATATGTGTATCGTTTGCACATATCGACTCTTGTTCGATTTTAAGCTTTAAATCGCTTTCTGGAGGATTATACGCGCTCTGATGCGTAAATATAACCAGTTTAATCCAACGAACACTCTGGAATAGTGAAATAGGCTTAACATACCTTAAATAACCTTTACATAACTTATAAATAAGTTTTAAAGGCTTTGGTATGGCAAAAACAAGTTAATTCGCTTACAGGGACTAAACTTGACAAACTATGAAAGTATGCCAATTTGAACTGTAACAGACATTCTGGAACATGACCATAAGTTAAACATACTATAAATATCCTTTACATAGCTTAGAAATAGGCTTTGAGGGGTTCGGTGTGCTAAAATAAACTTATGGGTCTTTCAGGGACTAAAAGCGTCAAAAAGTGCACAAGTTTGCACTTTCGCGCATAACTTACGTTCTGAATATATCCGGACATCCAAAAATTTATTAAAGCACTAAAATATTTTATTTTAGTGTTTGGCATGAGAAAAATCCATTCGTCGCGTCATTTGGATCGTTTTTCGCGCTTATGCGCATTCCGTCGTAATTAAGCGAACATCGCAATCGTACGGCCAAACGAACCGACATCCGAGATATTTTTGAGCACATTTTAAGTTCCCTATACTTTAACTTCATTTAATAGCTTTGAAATGGGGTTAACGGGGCTTAAACGTGTCGGAAATGAGCTTATTACACAGCAGGGACCAAATCTGCCATTCTGCCAAAATAGGTCCTTGCGCACCTCAACACTGTGAGTGTTGCGGTGCACAAGGAGGGGCCAGATGCAGCACAATGTTTTTAAACAGCTGTTAACAGCCCTTAACACTCCCCAAAGGCCAAGTGCCACATGTTAATCTCTTGTGGTGGGCAAAATCAGTTACCACAACATTCCGACAAGTGTACGGGCGAGATCATTCCCTCTTCTCCATGAAACGATCCTAACGGTGAACCGAAAACTATAAATACCCAACCCCCTTCATTTCCAAACCCACTTGAAATCTGAGATTTCTCTAAGTTGGGGTGTTTCATCACCTCATACCTGAGAATACTTGGATTATCAATCTTGCGGGGACCCTTCGTAAGTATTCCTTCGTTCTTTTATTGCTTTTCGAGTCCGAAAGTCAAACTTTGTTTAACTTTCTGCATTGACCAGTTTATGGTCAATGCGAAGTTCGTTTGAACTTCGCAACGTGAGTGTAATCACGATGGTTATAGTCCCTTGTGACTATGCCTACTGATTACCACGTTGTCTAGGGTCGTAAGGGTAAGCGATCTGATAAATCGCTTATACCTTCGAACCCGACCCATTTGGTCGATAATTAGGATCCGACCAAGCACTTTAGGTGACCATAGTATATAGGGAATAACCTTCCGAGGTTATACCTTATGGTCGCTTCGTTTAAGTAGTTGTATGATAGTTAGTTTATATGCCTTAGGTAAATTACCAAAATGCCCTTTTGATGCCAAAATTCATTTTAAGCATATGTAACATAAATTTTGGCATCTAAACTGATTTGAAAACAATATTAGACTTAGGTCCGGTTTATTAACATAAGTTACCTATATTAGGTGCCGTTTGATTCCGTGATCTCTAGCATTGCTTGGTGGTTATCTTAGGACTTCTGAGCAATCTCAAGTGAGTACATAGTTCCCCTATTTTACTGTTTTCCAAACTGTTTTGGGGTGAAGCATGTGTACCTATGTGTTATTTTCATGATTTCAAAGTATAATTGATTATACATGTTATTACTTATCATTTACAAACTAAATGACTATCTATGGTTTAAACACTGATTTCTCAAAGGACATAAAATAAAATGTTGAATTGTACTTATTTTATGTTCACCAGACCGATTGGTAGTATGATATAGCGCTATAGGATTAGACACCCCATTCCTGTTGTCATGGAATGTCTGAAACCAATTTGTTTCTCCATCCAAATAGGGATTGCCTTTGTGGTATCCCTATAGTCTCAAAGGTGTAGTTTGATGCACTAGGTCTGAATGAATTCTTAAATCACACCTTTAAAGTATATTTTGATATACTCCCAAAAGTATAGTTTGATATACTCTCATGTGTGGTATTATACAAAACCAATATATATTTTGTTAATCATCCAAAGCATATTTTGATATGTTATTTACAAAACCAAAACATAGTTTAATATGTTATTTATCACATCCAAGGCATATTTTGATATGTTATTTATGAAACCAAAACATAGTTTAATATGTTATTTATAAATCCAAAGTATACTTTTAATATGCTACTATAAGGTTATTCGTTTAACCTTACATTATTTTACAAAGCATAACTTCTGATTTATTCAAACACTTTGTTTTGTACATTTTTGTTTGTGGTTTAAGTAGTCTCATTTTACTTACCATACATAACTTTTGTTTACACATTACATGGTTTACATTTAACTTGGGTTATACCATAACATTGGACTAGTGGTTTAAAAATGAACATTCTATATTGGTGGTTTGGTTTGAGTAAGTGACTTAAGTAACGAGGCGTGTGTAATATGATACAAGCTTGGTGGATACGCCGCTGGTACTTCCTATATATAAGTGTTTGTATGGTATTACATATCGTAGCGTTATTTGAATCATTTCAGTTTGAGACATATAACATTTTATACAAATAACATACTTTTCACAAGACATTGTTTTACAAACAACTTATCTTATACAAACTCATTTTACATGGTTATTCATTTAACCTTACATTTATTTATACATATCATCTGATCTTATTGTTTTTCAAACGATTTACAAAACAAATTAATTTACAAGGTTCATGATTAAACTTTATTAAACGTTTTCTTAAACTTACAAGTCATGAATCCTATTTTCACAAAACCTATGTATCTCACAGGCATTTTTATGCTGACGTACCTATTTTTACACATGTTTCAGGTACTGCTTTGCAATGATTGTTGATACATGCTACATTTAGGATGGACTCGTGCCTTAGCAACTTTAAAACTTGGAAGATCATAGTTGTACTTATTTGATTGTATTAAAACAATGAGTTCATTTATTCAATAAAACAGAATTTATTTATTCCATGGTTATGAAACAATGATTCTGTTACAACACTCCCCGACGTTTCCGCCACGTCTGGTTGTTCTACGTGGTCGGGGTGTGACACGTAGTTAGGAAATATTTTTATCAGAGTAAAACACTAAACTTTTATGATAATAATTTATGGAGACAAAACCCAAGTTCATTTGACAATACATTGATACGGATAAACCCTAATTATTGAAAACAATTCTCCTTTTTAATTAGGTAACTTTTATAGCCACTATCCCAAGCCTTCAGTGCTCTTTAGCTGGCTTCTATTGGGCTTTCATATTATGTTACCTGAAAAGCGTTTTAAAACATTTTGTCAGCAGGAAATACCGGTGAGTGAATCCCAATTTAATCAAAGCAGGTTTTATCATTTTACAGTATTGAGGGCGATCTCGCTATTACATTTGTTTACCATTCTACCTTAATTACCACCCACGGTACTGTCAATCCATGACTGGTGGTAATGTTATTACTCACAGTGTAGTAACAAATTTTGTATACAAAACCCCAACATACCGACGATAATTGTAGAAATACAAATAATCAATCACTATGAAATATAATTTAAACATTTGAGGTTTTGTAAAAAGCAGTCACAAAAAGGATTTAAAAAGAGGATTAACTCACATTGCAAGTTTAGATAACTCTAAGGCTTCCTGAGTATTTCCTGATTATTATCTAATAAATCAAATAATGCACACGTGTTCGTAAAATAACCCAATTTAAACTAACGTACACTCGAGACAGAAATTCCAATGACTGATTCGGGCGGAGATGACATGCATTACGGAAATTCTAAATCAATCGGGTTTACCACAAGACAGAATTCCAGTGACTGAGTCGGGCAGAGCTGACATGCATTATGGAATCCTAAATCAATCGTGTAGGGTAATAGCAGGGTTATAGTACTTACAACGAGGCAGAGCTTCGCTATATATTGGGTATTATACTTGGACAGAGTTTCTATTATCAGAGAATTTAGAGAGAGAATCAGGAATGAACGACTGAACAAATGAAGCCCTAACCCCCCTTTAATAGGCTGGCCGAGGGGTCAGTCGCGCCCCGCGATGGCCAAAGAGTAGGCTTTCGCGGCCCGCGAGCGCCTTTAAGGCGGCTGTAGCCATGCTGAGTCATCGAGTAGGTGTGCTGAGTTAGGTGCCACGTGGCACCATTACTTGTCCGTCACATAATAGCCGTCGTGCCCCGCGACAGACCATAGAGGTCTCCGTCGCGGCCCGTGAGAGATTGCTCGATCTGGTTTTTGTTGATTTTTACCAGTGTAGGGTTATAACGGGTCCGGTTTTCATGTACGGGGTATATTTAGGGACATTTAGGGTCCCCAAAAATATTTTTAGGAGGGTTATTATATCCTCCCCACCTTGTTTTGGATCTCGTCCTCGAGATCTACTGGAACAGGTGTGGGTATTTCCTTAGCATCTTTGATTCGAGTTCCCAAGTGTATTCTGGTCCTCTTTTAGAATCCCATTTCACTTTGACCAGAACTAATCTCTTGTGTTTGAGATTCTTGATCTTTCTATCTTTAATCTGAATAGGTTTCTCGATAAACTTAAGTTTCTCATTTACCTCTATGTCCTTAAGAGGCATTACTAGAGATTCGTCTGCTAAACACTTTTTGAGATTACTTACATGAAATACATCATGTATTCCTGCCATTTCCTCTGGCAGTTGTAGCTCATAAGCTACAGGTCCTATTCTGCTAATAATCTCAAAAGGTCCAACATACCTAGGGCTTAGCTTCCTTCTTTTAACGAATCTGACTACTCCTTTCCATGGAGAAACTTTTAACAATACGTTATCTCCTACTTGAAATTCTAATGGCTTTCGTCTATTATCACAATAACTCTTTTGATGATCTCATGCTGCTTTTAGTCTTTCCTTAACTTGAATTATCTTATCTGTCCTTTCTTGCACTATTTTTGGTCCAGCTAATTGTTTTTCTCCAATCTCTGCCCAGCAGACTGGAGTTCTGCACTTTCGTCCATAAAGTGCCTCAAATGGTGCAGCATTTATGCTAGTATTATAGCTGGAGTTCTGCACTTTCGTCCATAAAGTGCCTCAAATCGTCCCAATTTCATCCGAAATCAATTACACAAGCTCTAAGCATATCTTCCATAGTCTGGATTGTCATTTCTCTTTGTCCGTCCGTTTGTGGATGGTAAGTTGTGCTTAGATTCAACTTGGTTCCCATTGCTTTTTGGAAACTTGTCCAAAAATGAGAAGTAAAACGGCTATCTCTATCGGATACGATAGACAAAGGAATTTCATGTAATGAAACTATTTCATTTACATATAGCTTGGCTAATTGTTCCATACTAAAAGTTTCCTTCATGGGTAAGAAATGAGCAGATTTAGTCAATTTGTCTACAATCACCCAGATTGTATCATTTCTTTTTCTTGTTTTGGGTAATTTGGTAACAAAATCCATTGTTATCAATTCCCATTTCCATATGGGCATTTCTAACTGCTGCAATAAACCTGAGGGTTTCTGGTGTTCGGCTTTAACTTGTGAACAGGTTAGACACTTGGCAACATAAGCTGCTATATCCTTTTTTCATTCCTATCCACCAGAAATTCTTTCTTAAGTCTTGATACATCTTATCACTTCCAGGATGTATCGTGTACTTAGATTTATGAGCTTCTTCTAGAATTCTATGATGTAGGTTTCCTTGTTTAGGTATCTATATTCTTTTCTTATGGAACTTCCAAATTCCATCTGTTCCTTGTTCTAATTCCTTAATCATTCTTTCAATTTTTCAGTATCGTCCTTGATTACTGACTCCTGTACTTCTCTAATTTGTTCATTTAAATCTACTTGTAGATTTAATCTGAGAGAACGTACTCGCTTTGGTTTTTCATGATACTTTCAACTTAAAGCATCAGCCACTAAATTGGCTTTTCCAGCGTGATACTGGATATCACAATCATAATCACTAAGAATTTCCATCCAACGTCTCTGTCTCATATTTAATTCTTTTTGCCCAAAAATATACCTTAAACTCTTATGATCGGTGAAGACAACAAATTTATTTCCATATAAATAGTGTCTCCATATCTTAAGGGCAAAAACTATGGCTCCTAATTCTAAGTCATGGGTTGTGTAATTCTCTTCATGTTTCTTAAGTTGTCTAGAGGCATAGGCTATAACATTTTGACGTTGCATCAACACACATCTATATCCTAACTTAGATGCATCACAATAGACTATAAAGTCTTCAGTTCCTTCTAGTAATGCAAGTATGGGTGCGTTGGTTAACCTCTGCTTAAGAATCTTGAAAGCTTCTTCCTGTTTTGGTCCCCATTCAAACTTAACTGATTTGCAGGTCAGTTTAGTTAATGGAATGGCTATTCTAGAGAAATCACGGATAAACCATCTATAATATCCTGCCAGTCCAAGAAAACTTCATACTTCCGTTGGTGATTCAGGGACTTTCCACTTAGTAATCGCCTCGATTTTTGTGGGATCCACATGAATTCCTTCATGATTAACCAGATGTCCAAGGAATTTCACTTCTTGTAACCAAAATTCACATTTTGAGAATTTAGCATAAAGCTTCTCTTTTCTCAACAATGTGAGGAGAGTATGCAAATGGGTTGTATGGTCTTCTTTACTCTTAGAGTAAATGAGAATATCATCTATAAAGAAAATTATGAATTTATCCAAATATGGCTTACATATTCGGTTCATCATGTCCATAAATGCAGCTGGGGCACTGGTTAAACCAAATGGCATGACGGTAAATTCATAATGACCGTATCTTGTTCTGAAAGCAGTTTTAGGAATATCCTCTTCCTGTACTTTCAGTTGATGATATGCAGAGCGTAAGTCGATCTTAGAAAAGAATCGAGCTCCTTGAAGTTGATCGAACAGATCATTGATTCTCGGTAGTGGGTACCGATTCTTAATCGTGACTTTGTTCAATTCTCGATAGTCAATGCACATACGCATCGATCCATCTTTCTTCTTTACAAACAACACCGGTGCACCCTAAGGGGATGAAGTTGGTTGTATAAAACCTTTATTAAGAAGTTCGTCCAATTGCTTCTTCAGCTCCTGCATTTCTGTTGGTGCTAGTCGATATGGTGCTTTGGCAATCGGTGCTGTTCCTGGTTTTAGGTGAATTCTAAATTCAACCTCTCTATCAGGCGGTAATCCAGGTAACTCTTCTGGAAAAATGTCTGCGAATTTAGATATTACATGAATATCTTTTAATTCTTTTCCTTTAGTATTAATGATTACAGAAATCATATATACTATTCCTCCTTTTCTTTCATAACTTGCAGCTTTCATTGCAGAGATGAATTTTGTCAATCTAATTGGCTTATCTCCTTTAATTGTGATCTTTTCACAACTTAGTGTACTTACTTGTATTAACTTTTGATCACATAAAATATTGGCACGATTGGCTACCAACCAATCCATTCCTAATACAACATCGAAACCAGCCAAATTCATTGGGTAAAGATTAGCAAAGAAATGATGGTTTAGGATTTCTATTCTTGCTCCCTGCAAGATTTCACTTATCTTAATAGATTCTCCATTGGCCGTTTCTACCAAACAGTCTTGTTGAAGTTAGACTAAGGGTTGGTCAAGAAATTGGTAGAAAGAAGTATTGATAAAACTTTGGTTTCCACCAGAGTCAAACAATACCTTGGAAAATATGTCATTAACTAAAAACGTACCGGCGATCACATCCAGAATCATCTTGGCTTCCTCAGCTATCAGAACAAAGGCTCTGGCATTCTTCTTGGGTGCCTCTGCCGTTTTAGTATTGTTGGGCATGGCTAAAGCTAGTTTCGGACAGTTTGGTCTAATGTGTCCTTTTTCTCAACAATTGTAGCATATCCCATTGCTGGGTTTCCTCCTACAATCTTCTTCCTTGTGTCCAGAGATTTTGCAAAAGTTGCAATAAATAGAGCATTTTCCAAAATGCTTTCTTTTGCAATTCTTACAGTAGGGTACAGAAGAACCTGTCCCCTTTCCACGGTAGGAATTACTAGAAAGGAATTCCTGTGTAAGCTTTTGAGCTAGGTTTTTCCTCTGGTTTTCTTCTTGAGTACGTACCAGTTCGTAAGTCAAGGTATTGGCTAGTTCTACTGCCTCTTCTATGGTTTGCGGTCTAGCTGCCTTGACTACATATCTAGTCTCACCAATTAATCCCCAAATATAACGAGAAATTAATACTGGTTCGGGTGAGGCTAAGGATGGTACTATCCTAGCATATTCGAAGAATATGGTAGTGTAACCTTTGCAGTCTATTCCAGTCATTCTATGATTTAGGAACTTATTGGCTATTTGTTCCTTCTCATTAGGAGGACATAATTTTCTTTCAACTTTTCCCTTAAAGTTGATCCATTCCATATTATAAACTCTGTCACTTCCTCTAGACTAGAGAATAGTATTCCACCATTCTAAGGCTGCATTTTTGAAAAGATTAGAAGCAAACATAATCTTATCTTCGTCTGCGCATTTACTTATTTTTATGATTGCTTCTGTCTTTTCTATCCAATGTAGGTTTGCAATGGCTCCTTCATTGCTTGAGAATTCTATAGGTTTGCAGGCCAAGAATTCTTTAAAAGAACAACCGTGTGGAGCGGTTCTTCTTCTTTTCGGGATTGGAACTTGGATAATAGGTCCATTGTCATTATTCACACTGTGACTTGGTTCAGTGTGTTGACGTTTACTGCCATTTGCGGATTTATCTGCTTCTTTAATAGTCTTGATAATATAAGGTATGGCATCTATAATTCCTTGTCCCACTATATGTTGAATGGCACTGTTATCTATTTGTTTTCCGTTATTCTCATTATTTTGGTTTTCTTGATTTACTTCGTTGTCCATCTGGATTTTAGACATTTACCAGATATTAACTATTACATAATAGAATTGAATACAATCATTTACACACAATTACACTAACAAGTTGGTCAAAAACGTCGATCATTGTGACTTTTATTTTTTTTCTTTTTTTTATATATATGCATCTATTACAAATTACAACTAGAAAGGAAAACACCATGCATCTCTCTCTCTCTCTATATATATATATATATATATATATTATAGTACACGTATATCTTGTTATGGATCCAATCATGTATGTCACGCATGACCTGTTTTCACATAAGTTTCTCTCCTATTATTCGTATTCTATCTCCTTCTTCTACTAATTCATCACCTAATGAGCGAAGTTCTTGCAAATTTTACTGGCTCATAGGTGGCATGGGTGCTGGTACAGGATCAGGATGTTGAGGGATAGGTTGACCGTAGGGGTATAGGTTTCTTATTACACTCTGTATCCACCATTCACTACTCCAAAAGGGGTCTAAAGGGTTAAGGTTAGTGTACTGGGCTATGGGATTTGGTAGAGGAATCCTGGGAATCTCATAAGGGTCTACATCAGGAAATGGATTTTCTTGGTCAGGTTCTTGCATTTGTTGGTCTGGGAATAAAGGTAATAATGGAGGTTCGACTACTTGGTTTTGGTCATTTTCTACGGTTGTAGTGGCTAACGTATGGAAATTGGCCAACTGTCTATCTAATTCTTCCTCCCAAGGTGGTCTACTAGTTACTTCCTAGATTTGTGCATCCGCCTCCCTATTGGCCCTGGCTATTGCTCTCTGTTGCTGTAACTTTTTCATTCTTTTTCTCCTTTCATGGGCTCCTCTATTAAACCAACCTCTTTTCTTAGTAGTAAAAGGTTCCTCTGAGTGTGCCTTAAAAATAAATATTCCCTCTTCTATATCTGCTGAATATCCTGAGTGATCAGGCTGGGATGATGTTCCCTTATTTTTCTGTGAACTATCTAAATGACGATAAGCGTCCGCTTTTCCTTGATCACTCATACTGTAAACTAACAAATAGTCAAATAACACATAACACTTAATTTATTTCCTAACACATAATTTGGAATTTCAGTGTCGCAACCCCCGACCCCTGCCCGGGAGCGGGCGGCCGCGAGCTACTCAGAGCGGGTGGTATCGGTGTTTATTAATTTGGTAACGGAATATATTAGGACCGTAGTTAGGAAATATTTTTATCAGAGTAAACATCAAACTTTTATAATAATAATTTATGGAGATAAAACCCAAGTTCATTTGACAATACATTGATAGGGATAAACCCTAATTATTGGAAACAATTCTCCTCTTTAATTAGGTAACTTTTATAGCCACTATCCCAAGCCTTCAGTGCTCTCCAGCTGGCTTCTATTGGGCTTTCATATTATGTTACCTGAAACATGTTTTAAAACATTTTGTCAGCAGGAAATACTTGTGAGTGAATCCCAATTTAATCAAAACAGGTTTTATCATTTTACAGCATTGAGGGCGATCTCGCAATTACATTTGTTTACCATTCTACCTTAATTACCACCCACGGTACTGTCAATCCATGACTGGTGGTAATGTTACTACTCACAGTGTTGTAACAAATTTTGTATACAAAACCCCAATATACCGGCGATAATTGTAGAAATACAAATACTCAATCACTGTGAAATGTCATTTAAACATTTGAGGTTTTGTGAAAACAGTCACAAAAAGGATTTAAAAAGAGAATAAACTCACATTGCAAGTTTAGATAACTCTAAGGCTTCCTGAGTATTTCTTAATTATATAATAAATCAAATAATGCACACGTGTTAGTAAAATAACACAATTTAAATTAACCGTACACTCGAGACAAAAATTCCAGTGACTGAGTCGGGCGGAGCCGACGTGCATTACGGAAATTCTAAATCAATCGGGTGTATACCTGAGACAGAATTCCAATGACTGAGTCGGGCAGAGCCGACATGCATTACGGAATCCTAAATCAATCGTGTAGGGTAATAGCAAGGTTATAGTACTTATAACGAGGCAGAGCTTCGCTATATATTGGGGATAGAATTTCTATTATATGAGAATTTAGAGAGAGAATCGGGAATGAACGACTGAACAAATGAAGCCCTGACCCCCCCTTTTATAGGCTGGCCGAGGGGTCAGTCGCACCTCGCGGCGGCCAAAGCATAGGCTTTCGCTGCCGGCAAGCACCTCTAAGGCGGCTGTAGCCATGCTGAGTCATCGATTAGGTGTGTTGAGTCAGGTTCCACATGGCACCATTACTTGTTCATCACACAATAGTCGTCGCTCCCCGCGACAGACCATAGGGGTCTCTGTCGCGCCCCGCGAGAGACTGCTGGATCTGGTTTTTGTTGATTTTTACCAGTGTTGGGTTATATCGGGTCTGGTTTTCTTGTATGGGGTATATTTAGGGACATTTAGGGTGCCCAAAAATATTTTTAGGAGGGTTGTTATAATTTGGGATGGTTATGGTAACGTTTGATGCAAAACTATGTGGTAAAACGGTTAAAAATCGGCTTTTCGAAGGACTTTTACAAAACCATTTTAGATAAACTGACATTTTTGATATAAATATAAGTATTTTAACTTATATTAAGTGTACTTGGTGTTTGGTTAGTCATACATGACTTTCGACGCCAAAAAACGTTACCGAATTTCTAAAATACGCGTTTTTCAATGTACACTACAATGGGTTGTTCATGGGTGAACCTTATGTGTTAAACTGTGTTATGTGATTTAGATATGTATATATGATAATATGTTTAGTGTTGACATGATAGCGGGAATTTAGACTATGCATGTACACTTGTATGTTTAAAGCGGTAAAATCGGTAAAGTCGCGTTAAATGATTAACTTATTTGTCGAGCATGAAAATTGATACATAGGTTAACTTGATAAGTTATTTCATGTATAAATGTTTTAAAAATGATAAAGTGTATAAGTTAACGAGATATCGCATGTTGTGATATTGAGTATATGTGCACGTTTATGTATATATATTACGACGTGCACATCGTAGATGTATTACGTATAAACGGGAGTGAAAACGTATTTACTTAATTAGGGTCACCAATAAAATCGTTCAAGTCGCAAAATCTAAATATATATATATATATATATATGAACTCATAGGTAGAGGATCCTGTAAAAAAAGCCTAAAGTGTGAGCAGGCTAAGAAAGAATCTCAGCCATTAGATCTTTTGATCTATTGGTTGAGATCAATAGAGACCAAATTGTAAATATTTTCATTAATTTGGACTGATTTGAAATATCTAAGGGCAATATAATCTTTAAAACCCACTAGAAATTAGGTAATGCACATGTAACTTCCCCCCGTCTTTTTTAAACGTCAATACCTTTTTATACGTAACTTTTTTTTAAAAAAATTTACACCATAATAACGAGCGTTTTTTTATCTTTAATATGAGTACCATATTGCTATACTTGTATAGAGAAAAAATATGTTTCGATCAGATGTTTAGTCAATGAATGGTGTTATATACTTGTTGAATGGTGTTATATACTTGCTGAATGGTTTATATACTTACTGAATGGTGTTATATACTTGTTGAATGATATTATATACTTGTTGAATGGTTTTATATACTTACTGAATGGTGTTATATACTTGTTGAATGCTGAATGGTGTTATATACTTGCTGAATGGTGTTATATACTTACTGAATGGTGTTATATACTTGCTGAATGCTGAATGATGTTATATAGTTGCTGAATGGTGTTATATACTTGCTGAGTGGTGTTATATACTTACTGAATGGTGTTATATACTTGCTGAATGGTGTTATATACTTCCTATAATTAAGGTGGCGGTTATGGGAAGTTTTTAATTAACTGAATTAATGATAAAATTACTTGTTTACCCTTTTCAATTAATTTAGATCTAATGGCTGAGATTCTTTCTTACATTTCTCACACTTTTGGTCTTTTTTACAATAACCTTACCCTGAACTCATATATATATATATATATATATATATATATATTAATATGCCAACATAAACAAAAATAATGACTTTTCGAGAAAATCTCAAAGCTTTGTGAAAATTCTAACATTTGGAGAAATTTAGGAATTTTGTGATATATTGATTGATAATTCGTTCCTATGTATAGTAGGACTTGTAGAACCAATTGTGAGATTGTGCTATTTATAATACGCACCCAAATGTGAGTGTCACTAACCCCCTCTTTTTACTGTTTTGTATATGTTTTGGGGGAAGAACATGCCTTAAAAGGATTTAAGATGTCTTTGTATAAAACATACCTTTTTATATAAAATGTATATTTTCGTGGAAGATATATGTTTTGTTGAATAATTATGTTTCGGGGAGAAACAGGGATTATTACGGTGTTTTGGAGAAAACGACCGTGTAGATTTAAAATTGCTTAAATCTAAAGTTGGGACGAATTTGATTGATCTCAAGAGAATAAGTATCAGATATAGGCTTATGTCTCGGTGGGGACTTCGGGGAATTCGTACAACATGATATATTAAATTTATCAGTATTAGTAGGATATATATATATATATATATATATATATATATATGGGACCGCTAGAATGAGAACCACCCCGAGTTATGAGAACCGCGAGAACCACACCATCCGGGCCGCCGTTGACCAAATTTTTTTTTACAACTAGATGTGTGTATTATAAACACATTCGTAAAAAAAAATTTTAAAAAAGGCCAAGGGGGTAGTTTTTTACACCACAAGTTTGGTGTAAAAAAAAAACAAAAAAAATTTAAAAATACCAAACTTGTGGTGTAAAAAACTACCCCCTCGGCCTTTTTTTAAATTTTTTTTTTTTACGAATGTGTTTATAATACACACATCTAGTTGTAAAAAAAAATTTGGTCAACAGCGGCCCGGATGGTGTGGTTCTCGCGGTTCTCATAACTCGGGGTGGTTCTCATTCTAGCGGCCCCCTATATATATATATATATATATATATATATATATATATATATATATATATATATATATAATGGTCATGAGGCAAGCAGTATAGATGGCCCCGTTATGGGCGCATGCGCAAATATTACTGTTTAATCATTTAAGTATTGCACGCATGGAATTGTTGGTAGATCTATCGGGTTGACCACCCCGTCGTGAGCGGTCGCTCCGTGTCAAGTCAAACGACGAATTGATATTCTGTTATAGTCTAGCTTTGATTATACCTTCATTGTTAATATATAGTTCGTAATGCAAACTTACGAGTCTGAACATTTGATGTTATCAATTTAATATGTAAACTTGGGAAGATGCATTTGGTTGAAGGTTTTTGGGAAACGCTTGCGACTACTGACCCTTGGATTTTTATTAAGGAAATAAATTAACTTTCTTAAATTATATGGATGTTTTGATAATAAACACATAATTAGAAAGTTTTCCTTGGATCAAATTATTTAAATTTGGATATGTGAACTCACCCTCCTTTGTGTTAACACTTGATTTTAACGTGTTCTTCAGGTACTTGAGTTCGACTTCGGGAATTATGGCGTATATTGTGGTTGTTGATGCATGTTTGGTTTGATAATGTTTTGGACAACTTTTAAAACAAATTTGGGACCTATGTAATAAGATCCATAAGGATCAAAACAACTTAACTATGGTGTGGCTGTGATGTCCTTTTAAAACATTAAGTTTTAAACTATGTTTTAATTAAGTTGAATGTCCAACATTACAATGCATCGTTCAGCAAGATATTTATGGGCACCAACTTCCGTCACGCTACGTTTTATATTCCGCTGCGACGTTTTTGGGGTGTGACAGAAGCTGGTATCAGAGCCAACGGTTGTTAGCGAACTAGATGTTTTCTTGGGAAAACTCTAGACTTCAACCAAAGAATTTTGAGATTAAAGTCCAAAATTTGCGAAGCCAAAAATTTTAAACAAACAAGGATTTTTATCATGTATGAAAACCATTGCGTGTTTATGTGCATACATGTTAATCTGTTTATTTGGGCCTTATGTGTTATTTTTCATTTGAACACACACTTACTTTGTTCGGTTATATATGTCACAGATGTCGCACGAGCACGAGGTCATCGAGATTCATGACTCAGATAGCGAGCCTGAATTCGAGACTTCACCTAGATCAGTTTTGCCAGAGATACCGCTCACGACTCCACATGTTGTTGATATGGTCGGATTTGCTTCGTCCTTCTATGTTAGCCATGCTGCGTTCGCCAGCCAGGTTGACCCACATTATGCTTTCACAAGCAACGGTTGGATCGACGACGATGATGATGATGATGTTCCTCCCTCGGTCTTCGAGACGAGACAATCATCAGGTACCGTGCTTGTTATTAATGATGTGGATAGATGTGTTCCATTGATTGGAGGATCCTTTGGTATCGCACCAGTAGTAGACGCTACCACTATTACGGCTCAACCATTAGAGCCATTGGTCGTCCCATCTACTGTTGTTGTCGAGCCCACTACTGAGATCCCTCCACCTGTTGTTACTGGGTCGTCTTTTCCGTCGATCGAGTCGCGCGTTTCTACTGCACCTCTCTTAGTCTACTTTCGACGTAGGAAGAGGATTCGACCTGTTGGGGAGATTGCATCGACTTCAAGAGCTGAAACAGCATCTGCTTTAAAGAAGCAGAAGGGGATTTGGGTTGATCAATGTTGTCACTGCAACCGAAAGTTCGCTACGTTACGTGGTGACTTGGAGTCAACAAAGGATCAGATGAAGAACTTAGAGGGACAGATGGATTGGTATGACGAGCTGAAGGATCTGGACAATAGAGCGACGGATCAGATGCACTGGAGGATAGTAGAGCTGGAAGAGCTTGTTAGGAAGCTGCTGGACTTCCTGTGTTTGAAATGATGGTTGTTTGTTGTTTGTGTTGTTTGTTTTATTTATCTCATTTGGTGAACCCTTGATGGCTTGCATGCCAATTTTTTTTTTATGTTTAGGAAGAAAATTCATATAGACTTGTTGTTGGTGTTTGATCTTGTCACACCAAATTTTGATTAGTCGTTGTACTATGAACAAGCTTTGTAATTTCTGTGATAAATATCGAATGGGTTTCTTTTGGATTAAAATTTTTCTCATTATTATGTGGATGTGATTACATGCGCAATGTTTGGTCCACTAGCATTTAATGATTGAATTATTTTGGATATCGTCTTTTGTTGTTATTATGGTTATAATTATAGAAATGACGACATGACGCCAAAAGCGAGACGGGGTCCTACCACCGATGGTACTGGATTACCTACCACCCCAGAGGAGTTAGCACAACTCATAGCCTAACCCGTTAATACTGCCATAGAACAGCGCGATGCTAACCAAAATAATGGGCAAGGACGCGGACGTGGTGCTCATGGGCATGGTTTTGGTGGAGCACAGATTGGAAACCCTCAAGGTAATATAATGATCGGAAAGTTTTAGTAGCTCCTACGTTATGATATAATCAGAGAGTAATCTTGATTTTTCATTAACCTTGTGAACAGTGCATGGATGTACATACAAAACATTCCAGGGTTGTAACCCACGATCATTTACCGGTGCTGAAGGACCTCTTGATATCACTAGATGGATCGAGAAGATGGAGTCTGTTATGGCAATCAGTGGTTGTGATGCTGATCAAAGGGTTAGGTATGTTTCTTGTTCATTTCTTGACGAAGCTTTATCCTGGTGGAATACACAAGTTCAGATATTGGGTGAAGACGCTGCCTACAGTCTTACCTGGAATGAACTGAAAGAGATGCTTCTAAAGAAATACTACCCGCGTAGTGAGATATAGAAGATTGAGACTGACTTCTGGAATTTGACCATGGAAGGCCTGAATGTCAGAGCTTATACGTCTCGGTTCAATGATTTGGCTAGGTTGGTTCCTCGGATGGTCACTCCTGATTACGTTAAGGTAGAGAGGTATATTTGGGGGCTAGCGCCACAAATTCACAGTATGGTCACATCTGCGAAACACACTACCTATCTAGAAGCTATTACTCTAGCGAAATCTTTAGCAGATGATGTTGCTCACAAAGGTAGCCTTAACAAGAAGGAGGAGACTGGGAAGTCATCGGGTAAAGCCAATGCAGACGGGAAATCTGAACGATCGGGGAGCGTTCTGAGCATAAGTCTGGAGATTCACGTAAGCGAAAGTCTGAGAGCTCAAAAAAGGATTCCAATGAGAAGCGTGAGAAGAAACGTGGTTCGGGGAAAGCGTATGTGGCTAACTCTAGTGGTTCAGGAAAGGATAATTCCAGGGATGACAAGAGTGGTTCAACGAAGAAGACTCATGGAAAGTGTGCCAGGTGTGATTAAACTGGGCATGTGACTCGCAAGTGCTATGCTAAGAGCACGTCGGAGGGAGTTAAGCTCGAGGGATGCTACGAGTGCGGAGATCAGGGACACTTCAAGAGAAACTGTCCGAATGTGAACGGTCAGAATGCCAGGGGCAGAGCTTTTGAGCTGAATGCTGGGAAGGCACGTGATGATCCTGCAGTTGTTACCGGTACGTTCTTAATCAATAACCATTCTGCGTTCATACTTTTTGATACTGGAGCTGACTTGAGTTTTGTTTCGAAAAACTTTGAACCGTTTCTGTGTTCTTAAACAAGTAAGCTACGTAAAAAGTACTCGATAGAATTAGCAAATGGTAAATTGATAGAGAATAGCAAAGTCATTCGTGGTTGTAGTATTTGGTTATGCGATCATAGTTTTAGTATCGATTTATTACCAGTGGAGCTGGGTAGTTTCGATGTAGTCGTTGGGATGGATTGGCTATCCAAGAATAAAGCTGAGATTATTTATTCGGAGAAACAAGTGCGGATACCTCGTCCTGGTGGTGGTGAAGCTATTGTTGTTCACGATGACCGATCGAGTCGAGTATCGAGAATTGTTAGTGTTATGAAGATGCACGAGATGTTGCGTAAAGGCTATCCTGCATTCTTGGTTAATGTAGTGGATACAAAGGCTGAAGGTAGGAAGATCAAAGAAATTCCTATAGTTCGTGATTATCCTGAAGTTTTCCCTGAAGACTTACCTGGATTGCCCCCTGCGAGACAGATCGAATTTAGAATTGATCTGGTACCTCGTGCTACACCGATTGCAAAATCTCCTTATAGATTAGCACCGTCAGAAATGAAAGAGTTGTCGAATCAGCTTCAAGAGCTACTAGACAAAGGTTTCTTTCGACCAAACTTTTTGCATTGGGGAGCACCTGTTTTGTATGTGAAGAAGAAGGATGGTTCCTTCAGGATATGTATAGATTACAGAGAGCTGAACAAGTTAACAATCAAGAATCGGTACCCTCTACCGAGAATCGACGATCTGTTTGATCAGTTACAAGGATCCAACTACTATTCGAAGATTGACTTGCGTTCAGGTTATCACCAGTTGAAGGTTGCTGACGAAGATGTTCCGAAGACTGTTTTTCGAACACGTTATGGCCATTATGAATTTTTAGTCATGCCTTTTGGCTTAACTAATGCGCCAGCAGTGTTCATGGATCTCATCAACAGGGTGTGCAAACCCTATTTGGATAAATTCGTGATAGTATTCATTGAATATATACTTATCTATTCGCGAACCAAAGAAGATCATGAGCAACATCTGAAGATAATTCCGGAGCTGCTGAAGAAAGAGAAGTTGTATGCCAAGTTCCTTAAGTGTGAATTTTGGATTCGAGAAGTTCATTTTCTCGGACATATCATAAATGAGAAAGGTATACATGTGGATCCGTCGAAGATAGAGGCGATTAAGAATTGGGAAGCGCCAAGGACTCCGTCGGAGGTGCGACAATTCTTAGGACTTGCTGGATATTATCGGAGATTCATAGAGAATTTCTCTAGGTTAGCACAGCCATTGACGCTATTGACCCAGAAGGATAAGAAGTTTGATTGGACGGAAAAGCAGGAGGAAGCTTTTCGGCTGTTAAAGGAAAAGTTGTGTAGTGTGCCTATTCTTTCCCTTCCTGAGGGAAATGACGATTTCGTTGTATATTGTGATGCCTCATGTTTAGGCCTCGGATGCGTGCTTATGCAGAAGGACAAAGTGATAGCTTATGCATCCAGACAACTGAAAGTGCACGAGAAGAACTACGCGACTCATGATTTGGAGTTGGGAGCTGTTGTGTTTGTCTTGAAGATTTGGAGACATTATTTGTATGGCACGAAGTGTATGATTTACACAGACCATAATGTCACACCCCGACCGCGTAAAACAACAAATCGCGGCGGAAACATCGGGGCGTGTTGTAACAGAATTAATCGTTTCAAATCCATGGCAATTAAAGTTTCGTTTTATTAATCAATTATGAGAGTTTACATTGTTTAAACAAGAAACAAAGGGTACATAACATAAGTTAACTAGTTATTGTCTCGTTTTAAGTCGCTAAGGCACGAGTCCATCCTAAATGTAGCATGTATCAACAATCATTGCAAAGCAGTACCTGAAACATGTGTAAAAACGAGGTCAGCAAAGAAATGCTGGCGAATACATTGGTTTTGTAGGAGTGTCGAAATCATGGCTAGTTTAGACGTTGCAATACTTTATTTAAAAACCTTGTTTAGAAAAGAGTGTAATATTGCAACTTAATTAACCAACTCAAATCAAGCGGGTTATAATTTGTAAAACCTCGTAGCCATGACTCTTAACCCAAAAACATTTGTTTTAGTAAATTATTTGAAAACAATGATAAGTTCAGATGATATGTATAAATAAGAGAATAATGCATGATTAAATGAATAACCATGTAAAATGAGTTTGTATAAGATAAGTTGTTTGTAAATAAATGTCTTGTGAAAAGTATGTTATTTGTATAAAATGTTTATATGTATCAAACTGAAATGATTCAAATAACGCTGCGATATATGTAATACCATACAAACACTTATATATAGGAAGTACCAGCGGCGTATCCACCATGCTTGTATCATATTACACACGCATCGTTACTTAATCACTTATTCAAACCAAACCATCAAGATGTAAAATGTTCATGTCTAATGTAAATCATGTAATATGTATTCAATGTGATTTGTATAAATAAATGTAAGATTTAACAATTAACCTTATAGTAGCATATTAAAAGTATACTTTGGATTTGTAAGTAACATATTAAACTATGTTTTGGTTTCATATATAACATATCAAAATATTCTTTAGATGTGATAAATAACAAATTAAACTATGTTTTGGTTTCATAAATAACATATCAAAATATGCTTTAGATGTGATAAATATATGTATGTTGGTTTTGTACAATACCACACATGAGAGTATATCAAAATATACTTTAATAGTGTGATTTAAGAATTCATTCAGACCTGGTGCATCAAGATACACCTTTGAGACTATAGAAATACCACAAAGGCAATCCCTATTTGGATGGAGCAACAAATTGGTTTCAGACATTCCTTGACAACAGGAATGGGGTGTCAAATCCTATAGCGCTATATCATACTAACAATCGGTCTGGTGAACATAAAATAAGTACAATTCAACAATTTATTTTATGTTCTTTGAGAAATCAATGTTTAAATCATAGATAGTTATGTAATTTGTCAAATGATAAATAATAACATGTATAATCAATTATACTTTTGGAATCATGAAAATAACAGATAGGTACACATGCTTCACCCCAAAACAGTTTGAAAACAGTAAAAGAGGGGAATAATGTACTCGCCTGAGAGTGCTTAGAAGTCTTGAACAACAACCAAACAAAGCTTAGAGGGAGCACGGAATCAGTCGGCAATCTAAAACTATATAAATAAACCGGACTTAAATCGGGAGATCGGATAGGATGAGGCTTGGTAAACCAAATGAGTATTGGAACTCATATGATATGGTTTAACAAGGCCTACATACTACATTGAGACTAACCTAAATGCTTTCGACCCATCGCGACCCATTAAGGTAACTTATGCTACTTTAACGCGTCGTGTGCGTGAAACGCGTTCGGACCGCCTAACTAGCCCTATGACAAGTGTTATATGCCTAAACATGTTACATAATCAGTTATGTGACAAAGGTTTAGGTTACATATGCTTAATTACCAATTATACATGAAAAGGGTATTCTGGTAATTTACCTAAGGCATATAAACTACCTATCATAAAACTACTCAAACGATGTGACCATAGGGTATAACCTCGGAAGGTTATTCCCTACCTACTATGGTCACCTAATGTATTTGGTCGGATCCTAATGATCGACCAAACTGGGTCGGGTTCGAAGGTATAGGCGATTTATTAGATCGCCTACCCTACGACCCTAGACAACGTGGTAATTAGTGGGCATAGTCCCAAGGGACTATGACCAACGTGATTACACTCACGTTGCGAAGTTCAAACGAACTTCGCATTGACCATAACTGGTCAATGTAGAAAGTCAAACAAAGTTTGACTTTCAGACTCGAAAGACTCGAAAAGCAATAAAAGAACGAAAGAATACTTACGAAGGGTCCCCGAATGCTAATCCCGATCCAAGAACTCAGGTATGAAACAATGGTTTCAACTTAGAGCTCTCAAATCAGAATTCTTGTAAGAAATGAGGTTGGGGTGGATGGGTATTTATAGGAATACCCGAACCGTTAGGATCGTTTCATGGAAACCGTGCCTAGATCTCACCCGTACACTTGTCGAGATGTTATGGTGACTAAATTGGCCACTCACCATAGGGTATCAACATGTGGCAAGGGATTAAGGAGTGGAGAACAGCTGTTAACAGCTGTTAATACGTCGAATCTGGTCCCGAAAGCGAAAAACTGAAGTTTCTGCATGTTTTCTGTCCAGAGTAGGCAGTCGCGTAGCGCGACTGGTAAGGCTACATGCAGTGGCGCTACGCCACTGCCCCCTTGTTTCAGCAAACTTTCAAAATTGGCAGAAATGGTCCCTGCACGTGTTTAAAGCCTTTTTCGATGCGTTTGAACCCCGTTAACCTAATTTCAAGGCTCTAAAATGAAGTTAAAGTATAGGGAACTCAAAACATGCTCAAAAATATGCCGGATGATGGTTCGTTTGGTCGTACGAACGCGATGTTCGCTTAATTACGACGGAATGCGCACAAGCGCGAAAAACGATCCAAATGACGCGATGAATGGATTTTTCTTATGCCGAACACTAAAATAAAATATTTTAGTGCTTACATAAATTTTTGGGAGTCCGGATGTATTCAGAACGTAAGTTATGCGCAAAAATGCAAACTTGTGCACTTTTTGACACTTTTAGTCCCTGAATGACCCAAAAGTTTATTTTAGCACACCGAACCCCTTAAAGCCTATTTCTAAGCTATGTAAAGGATATTTAAGGTGTGTTTAACTTATGGTCATGTTCCGGAATGTCTGTTACAGTTCAAATTGGCATACTTTCGCAGTTTGTCAACTTTAGTCCCTGTAAGCGATTTAACTTGATTTTGCCATACCAAAGCCTTCAAAACTTATTTCTAAGTTATGTAAAGGTTATTTAAGGTATGTTAAGCCTATTTCACTATTCCGGAGTGTTTGTTGCGTTAAACTGGTTATATTTACGCATCAATGTGCGTATAACCTTCCAGAAAGCGATTTAGAGCTTGAAATCGAACAAGAATTGATATGTGCAAATGATACACATATTTTTACAAATCCCAAGTATGAAATATAATATTTCATTGGTTTGGTATTTGTTTGATGGCCGTGGAGGCACAGGTGTTACACATAAGAGCCTCCAGCATATCTTTGATCAGAAGGAACTCAACATGTGACAGCGGCGTTGGGTAGAGTTACTCAATGATTACGAGTGTGATATTCGCTATCACCCGGGAAAAGTAAATGTCGTTGCTGATGCGTTCAGTAGGAAAGAACGGGAGAAGCTTCTTCGTGTGCGTGCTTTGGGTTTGACCATACAGACGAGTTTGACTGTTTGAATTCATGATGCACAGCGAGAAGCTCAAAAGGATGAGAACCTGAGAAGAGAAGGTTTGAGAGGTTTAGAATGTGAACTGATACCAAAAGCAGATGAAGTGATATACTTCATGAACCGGATTTGGGTCCCGCTTAGAGGTAACCTACGTGAACTGGTTATGAACGAGGCTCATAAGTCCAGATATTCTATTCACCCAGGTTCTACCAAGATGTATCAGGATATTAAGGAGTTATACTGGTGGCCGAATATGAAGAAAGATATTGCGGTGTACGTGAGTAAATCTCTGACATGCTCGACGGTTAAGGCTGAACATGAGAAGCCCTCTAGGCTTCTGCAGCAACCTGAGATTCCTAAGTGGAAATGGGAGCATCTTACGATGGACTTTATCACCAAATTACCCCGTACGTCACATGGACATGACACCATATGGGTAATTGTGGATCGATTGACAAAGTCTGCTCATTTCTTAGCTCTTAAGCAAACATACAATACGGAGAAGATATTGCAGTTGTACCTTAACAAGATTGTGTCCCGTCATGGAGTACTAGTGTGAATTATCTCAGATAGAAACGGACGGTTTGACTCCCGGTTTTGGCAATCTCTTCAGGAATAGTTGCGTTCTCGTTTGGACATGAGTACTGCGTATCATCTTCAAACGGATGGTCAGAGTGAGAGAACCATTTAGATGTTAGAGGATATGTTGAGAGCGTGTGCGATTGATTTCCGTGGAAGTTGGGATACCCATTTTCCGTTGGCTGAGTTTTCTTACAACAATAGTTATCACGCTAGTATCAAGGCCACTCCGTTTGAAGCCTTGTACGGAAGGAAGTGTCGATCACCTCTTTATTGGGCTGAAGTCGGCGAAAAGCAATTGACCGGACCCGAGCTTATCCAGGAAACCACCGACAAGGTTGTCCAGATCAAAGGAAGGTTGAAAGCTGCCGTAGATCGACAGAAGAGTTATGCGGACAACCGAAGGAAACCGTTGTAGTTTCAGGTTGGTGATCGTGTCATGTTGAAGGTGTCACCTAGGAAAGGTGTTGTGAGATTCGGAAAAGGGGGAAAGCTGAGCCCGCGTTATATAGGTCCTTTCAAAATCGCATCTCGAGTTGGATCAGTCACGTATAGGCTCAAGCTGCCACAGGAATTAAGTGGAGTTCATGACGTGTTTCATGTTTCCAACTTCAAAAGGTGTCTCTCGGATGAGACACTGATTATACCCCCTGGTGAGGTTCGTGTGGACGATAAACTGAGATTTATCGAAGAACCGGTAGAAGTTCTGGATTGGAAAATTCAGAAGCTTAGGAGGAGTAGGATTAAGTTGGTCAAGGTTCGCTGGAATTCAAAACGTGGACCCGAGTTCACCTGGGAACGACAGGACTAGATGCAATAGAAATATCCTCATCTCTTCCCACCTAGTGTGAAAACGAAACCTGTAGAGTAGAATTTCAGGGACGAAATTTCCTAAACAGGGGGAGACTGGGACACACGGCTATTTAGAGCTGTACCGTACAAATGTAACACGTGTCATGAATAAATAAAAGGTTGTGTTTTATTGATATTGATGTTTATATGTGATATTTGATGTGTTGGTAAATCCAAACTTAGATAAAAATTATGTTGGCAATAATAAGATATACGCTTATCGCGTAACGAACAAAATGCGAAACGAACATCGGTGAACACCCGATTAATGTTAAAATCCTAAAAATATTGCGTTATGATTAAAATGATATTTTTAATCATGTTCAAAAGGAAATATAAATTAAAACGCTAAGAAACTCTATTTTTCGAGTTTAAGCGCGTACCGCGTGGTACTGCGCGTATCTGACAAAATACTGTCAACGCAGCCAGTCAAGGCAACTAATAATTATTTCAGTAATATTTTGGCGAGTTTACTTTTATAGGGTGATAAAAATAATTTAAAACGCCATAAAACGGGATTAAAACACTAGATAAAGTACCCGGTATCCAGTAAAATACCAGTGTTTAGCCTATATATATATATATAATATATGTATGTATATATGAATGTATGTGTGAGGCAAGGAGGTGGCGGCCCAAGAGAGTTCTCACTCTCCTCTCTCTTACACTTGTTGGCCCAGGAGATTGTATATGATGATTATGCCTTTTGTATATCATCTCAAATCTTTCCATAATCCAAGAACACAATCTCAAACAAATCAACTCTCTCTCTCTCTCTCATACTAAGCTCGGCCGAACACCCCTATATTCATCCAATTTTCAAATTTTCAACTTTGTTCTTGAGAATTCAAATCCATTTCAAGGTGATTTCAAGTCCATTTTAAGATTCAAAGGTGATTCCAAGGAGTTTCAAGCAAGAACCAAGCTTCATATCATCATTTTTATCAAAACCCCACTTGAATCTTGAAGGTATAAAATCATTTCTTTTTAAACATGTTCTTGATTCTTGGTGATGAAGATGATAGTGGAAGGTTTCTCTTGTTCTTGGATTTAAACATAAACTTGAAACTAAAACAAATGGGTTTTTAAATAAAAATAAAATGGATGAGTATGTATGTATATGTGTGGCCGTATGTATGTATGTATATATATGTATGAGAGTTGAGTTTTGACTTTTGACTGTTCTTGATTGATAAGAATCTAAAAAGGTGAATGCATGCATGATCAAAAAGGTGTCATATGAAAGTTTTATGATTTAGATGAGTACATGAAAAGTGGATTTTTGGAAGCATATAAATATATATGTGTGTGTCGTGTATGTATATGTATGTATGCATGCATATGGATTTTTGTTATTGGTTCTTAAATGTGTAGGAACATGATGCTTGCATTTATGACTAATGATAAGGTGGTGATCATATGAAGATTATGATGTTCTTGATTATTTGAACATGAGTTAAATATATGTTGGATGTATTTAAGTTCATGCAAGATGATAATGATGTGATATGGATGCATTAGATGCTTGTACTTAAGCATGCATGTTGATTTATGGTCATGAAATGATGAATAAGATATGGTATGATAAAGATGATTTTTAATCTGGTTATAAACACTAAAAATATTGATGTTTGAAGTGTTATAAAAACATGAAACTTTGTCATAAGGTTTACTAGATTTACATGTTGTACATGATGCTTAAAGAGTTGTAAAATATGTGAAATCGCATGATTTATGTGACTTACATAAAAACTGAACTAACCTGATTATAACCATCATTTTAATCAGTAAATAACATGGATTATGTTAAAATATCAAGTCTTTATGATTTGAGATGGTTATGGTAACGTATGATGGAAAACTATGCGGTAAACGGTTAAAAATCGACTTTTCGAAGGATTTTTACAAAACTGTTTTAGATCTGTTAGTAAAGTGATATTTTTTATATAAATATAATTGTTTTAAATTATATTAAGTTTACTTGGTGTTTGATTAGTCATACGTGACTTTCGACGCCCGAAAACGTTACCGAATCACTAAAATACGCGTTTTTCATTGTACACTAGAATGGGTTGTTCATGGGTGAACCTTATGTGTTAAAATGTGTTATGTGATTTAGATATGTATATATGATAATATGTTAAGTGTTGACACGATAGCGGGAATTTAGACTATGCATGTACACTTGTATGTTTAAAGCGGTAAAATCGGTAAAGTCGCGTTAAATGATTAACTTATTTGTCGAGCATGAAAATTGATACATAGGTTAACTTGATAAGTTATTTCATGTATAAATGCTTTAAAAATGATAGAGTGTATAAGTTAACGAGGTTTCGTGTTTATATATATTACGACGCGCAAATCGTAGATATATTACGTATAAACGGGAGTGAAAACGGATTTACATGATAAGGGTCACAATAAAATCGTTCTAAGTCGCAAAATCTTAAAAAATATATATATATAAATATATGAACTCATATATATATATATATTAATATGCCAACATAAACAAAAATAATGACTTTTCGAGAAAATCTCAAAGTTATGTGAAAATTCTAACATTTGGAGAAACTTAGGAATTTTGTGATATATTGATTGATAGATCATTCCTACGTATATTAGGACGTGTAGAATCAATTGTGGGATTGCGCTATTTATAATACGCACCCAAAGGTGAGTTTCACTAAACCCCCTCTTTTTACTGTTTTGTATATGTTTTGGGGGAAGATGAAACGCCCATATTTCTTAATCCGAAAAAGTAATACTATCATACTATTATTTAACAAAATTCGGGCAAGACCCGTTCGTATTATGAACAATTTCCCTGTTTTAACAACATTCAAAAGGCATAATGAAAACCATAACATTTTAAAGACCTTTCAAACATCCACTACAACTAGAATTTTGACAAAAGATTTAAAACATCAAGTTTAGAGTTTTTTAACTACCAAACATTACCTATTTTACAAAAGTATTTGACCCATTGATGATACTTCAAAAGTTGCGGAAGCGCATAAAAGGCGTTCAAAGTGTGTTCGGTCCGAACGAGGTAATAGCACCCCAGCTTGAGTTTTACCTAAAACCAATACAACGAAACAACATTAGTATATCATTCATATTTCAACTAATTCATCGATGAACTTGATGAATTAATAATCACCACTTTAATTTTGTACCATACTTGACTAATTCATTCTTGAGTTCAACTTTCTTGTTTTTGTAACCGACTTTGTTACATCATTCGTTCTCATATAACTCTTTCTATCTCAACCCGTTTACACGGATTTTCAACATAACAACTTTATCATGTTTTGTTCTAATTATCCAATCCGTTCAAGACGGATATTAGTAAACTCATTTTCATTCTATTCCAATAATTCGTTCAACACGGAACATTAAGAAACTTTAACTTTTTATTTCTTATTTATTCAAGAATTTACATATTCAACCCTTTAAGTTCATCTAAGTTATCATTCTTGTTCATTTTCTAATCCCTCTTAAACTTCCCTTGTTTATTTTTAACTTATCTAATCATACAAAATATTTAATCATTCAAATAATTTATTATAAAATTTTGGGGTGTTACAAGTCCACCCCCCTTAAAGAAGGTTTCGTCCTCGAAACCTGAATACGTACGGTTTAATAACACGCATACACATTATGTAGTCCAACTCTTTCGGGTATAAATGGTCCTACCACGATCATGCATGCCTTACTACTCAAATTTCTTACGTATAATTTACATGCTCACAAATCTATTAAACAAATGCTAATCACAACATCTATGCGGATGATTCTTTTACATAATAAACTACATCCCGTGCATACACATTCACTTAATTTCCTTTGAACACCCTACTATAATAGGCGCACCATTTATAAGCATGTTACCATATACTAGTTACGTCACTTCACATATCTATAGTGTCTCAATAAGTTTTACTTATTAAAAACTTAGCCATGTCCATAAAGAAAACATATAAATATACATACCACATCTTCGTACTTGCCCTCCTAAGTTTCCGTTCTTACATGTATCTCACAATACTCCATAGTAGGCTTGGGATACCTTTGGGATGTTTATCGGGGCCTTGAAAGCAAGGAAAAGTGAGAAAGAACACGAAAAACGGGTTTCCGAAGCCGGACCCGCATAGACAACAAGATAAGGCATCGGCTGCAACAGGGCAGGCGTCGCCGACGCCTCCTGTGCAGCTCAGACGTTGATTTTGCATTTTTTTCTTTCTACTCACTAATCGTGTGTCCCGAGGGTTCTAATATTTGAAATAAATCATTATTCAAGTTCTCAATTCATTCCATACCTTTCCCAACCCAGTCCACATGTTCTTCGGTTAAATCTTTATACTAAAAGTTTTGACTCGCTTGCCCCTACGTTGAGGTTTCACCGGATTGACATCGAACGACCATTACAACCATTATCATCTTAGCAATTCCATTATTTGTAGATCTTTACTTGATTTCAGTGTTCCAAATATAGATAACTTTATCTAAACAAAATAAGAAGTGAGATCGATAGTTACTTACATTAAGCGTCTGTATTCGTGATCACTTCCTCGCCTCCTTTTGACCCATTTGCCTTTCGTGCTCGCGTCATCTTGATATGATGCGTATCATTACATGTCACCACATTCACATTCTTGTTAGCATACAAGATTTTATATATCACTTATCATCTCTAGTTCATATGTCGCATTTGACTTTCACCTTTCATTTGTAACAAGCACAAGGCATAGATTCAATAATACATCATTCCAAATTCACGCAAAGTTAACATATCATTAAGTATATCATACAAGGATCCATCATGCATCATTCAATCCTTCTTTTCTTACAATCATATTAGGATTTCTAATCATGTTATTCTCATACTCATTGACCTTTTTGAAAAGTCAACGATCAAGTATGCAAACTTTCAACTAAGGAACATATGTCCATATCGATGTAGTCGGTTATGCTAATGACACCATAATTATTTCGTACCCATTTAGTATACAACCATGTAATCACCTAATTACATACACAAATACACATAATCAATTTTACACATGCTAATGCTTTCATTGTCTTACATTTGACAAGCACATACAAGATTAGTCAATTTAACATAATCATAACATCAACCTTCACAAGCAAGTTTATATGTTTTACTTTTAGCACACATTCAATTCTTGATCGCAAATTAAGTAATTAATGTAAAACATGGCGAGTATCACCCATTCAAGCACAATGTACAAGCCTCTAAAGCATAATCTTTTCAAAACATATATTTTACCCAAATTCTTGTACGAGTTCCATCTATAACACATTCTTCAAGTTATTTTACAACTAACTACATCATTATCATATTTCAATCATATATGTGAAGTCTTTCATACAATCTCACATCCTAACTTCACTTAGACATTTCATCATTTGCATTATTCCCATAAACCTCATGTTTATATTCCTTCTATTACATTATATTTGGCTTACTCATCCACTTGAATTCATCACTTTAATCCATTTGAATAATAGTAAATTAATAAACATTTAACCCGCTCACAACGGAAGAAATACATGACTATTTCAAACATTATATTCTAGCTCGTTGACCCGCTTCTACCGGATTCGTCTACATATTCATTCTAAACATAACATTCTTTTTCTTTGACCAGTTCATACCGGATCAACTGTATGTCCATATTAAGCATTTCATTCTAGTTCGTATATAAACATTATTCCATCTATAACTTTCTATTTATCATTCACAAGTCAAATACTTTACTAACCTTATTATTTGCATAAACAACAATCCGTATCCTGGTTCAGCCCGCCCCTTCATGAGCGAGTGTTGAAAACTAGATTCGCCTCATCCATTCATGTGACGATGTCACACCCCGATATTTCCACGTATTACCGGTGGGCCCGGTAGGGAGTATCGTGACGTAGTTGATATCATCATAGTCAAACAACACAATATTTAAATGCACAGCGGAAGCAAAAGATAGATTCATTTCAACCAAATAAATTGTAATATTAAGTATCACAAAACAGTTTAAACAGATCCACAGGCGGATCAGATAAAAAGGAAAACTGTTCAGCAGACTTTGACATCTAGAGCTTGCGAGACTTGATTATTGATGCCTGGAGTAGCCAGCCTATTACGTATAGTACCTGCACTTAGCCTTTTTGGAAAATACGTCAGTTTACACTGGTAAATACAACTTAACTGACTCGTTTTGAAAAGAGTTTGAAAATTTATTTGAATGCACTTCGGCAAAAATATATTTATAACTTGGGACAATTATTTGTATATAATCTTGTATACAATTTTACTTATTTGTCGTCCATCAGGGCCAGTTTGTAGGGCCGGTCTAGATTAATTGACACGCCACAGGTATAATGCCCACAAGGATTATTTCCTTTAAGTGGATTACCAGTTTTTACATAATGCATCTGTCAGGTGTACGCCTACACCCCGTGCTTAGGTCTTGGCCATTTCTTTGAATGATGCCAAGGATATCCGGGACATGGTCATTTAACCCCCAAAGGCCATACACCAAATAATACAGAATAAAACGAGTTATGTAAATACATTAATCACAATCCGATTTAAATGACTACATACCCGACCAAGCGGTATTATTATAATACCGTATCCCAAGCCCGTATAGGGAAAATAAGTTAAGAGTATTTACCTGAGCAAAGTATAAATCAAATACAGCAAGTGCCCATAGCTTTTACTAACCTATTAGAATCCTAACGGGTCTTTAATTAAGCTAAGACTTAGACCGGTTAGTTTTCAAAAAGGAATACACGGTTCAAACGCATGATAAAGCGAAGACCGGTTTAGAATGTGGTTCTGACCCGACAAGCTTGTATGCTTGTTTAATATGGGTAACTTAAACACATTCTGGATTTTGAGATGAAAAACAATATGGTTTGACCCGTTTCGGCTAATATATGCAAACTAGTTACATAAGCCGATCCGAACGCGAAAAGAGGGTAACGAGTAACCAAAAGAGTCATATGAAATTTTCCTAAGTTAACATGCCTTAAATATGTTGTGACATCAGTAAGATATCTTCTATTATGCCCCAAATGAATTTAAACTCAAATTATGCCCTGTAGGGGTATTTTGGTCATTTAAAAGGTTATAAAAGAGTTTAAATAATAAACTGAGTTACAGGTCAGATATAATCAGTAAAGATACTTAATTTAATAAGTTATAACAGTAAGTTATTACATATATGTGAAATTTATCTTTTAAATCCAAACTATGCACCTTAGGGGCATTTTGGTAATTTCACTTAGGCTAAAAAGGTCAAAACTGAAAATCTGAGTTTAAAACTTTTGCTTACTGTTAAAATATAAAAATTTACTGAGATTATCAGTAGGCATCAATCTTATATGTTTAAAATAGTTTTAATACATATTATGCGTTAAAAACGCCTAAAAAGGCAATTTGGAGCCGTTTCTGGGTTTTCTAAGGAAAGCTAATATTTTTATTATTCCAGAAGGCTTAAAATATTTCATTTATCATATAAAATCAGTAGCAAAAGGTTTAGGGTCAAAAGGATTTGTAAAACTCATTTTATAGCCCAAAAGGGCAAAACCGGCAATTACCGAATCAAGCTTAGAATTATAAGTTATGCTCAACCTAAAAATAAATAAAAATCTCCAAAAATCCCAAAATATTATTTTATATCAGTGGGTAAAAAGTTTGGTATCAACAATCGGGTTTAGATAGGCTATACGCTAACTACACCGTTTAATTACCAAAAACCTTCTAATTACGCTAATGAGCATAACTCTTAATCTAGACCTCAAACCGATGTCAAATTTTAGGTACAAGTTTATAAATCAGTAACTAAGGCTTCTACTCTTTTACATTTTCAAAATTCATGTTTTAAGGTTATATGGGCATAATAGTCAACATTTAGGCATTTAATGGAAATATGCATATGAATCGGATAACTAATGGACCAAGTTGTATAATCATAGAGGGTTATACTTATATGAAACCTGGTCCTAATGAGGCTCTAAGGCATTTCTAAAACATGCTTAAATGGGTCAGAACTGAAAGTCAAAGCAAAAGTCAAATTATGCGACTTTCGGTTCCGAACCGGGCCTAAACTGAAAATTGTCGGGTTGAACATGTTTAGACATGTTCCTTCATTGATTACCAAGCTATATTAATGATAAAACAGGTTGCATAGCTTCTACATTGCTAATTATGCATTAATTTGAAATTAAGCTTTCTGTTTACTTTTTAATATCAAGTTTGACCCGACAATTGACCTAGTTAGAGTGGGAATCATAGAGTACCCTTTTGAGGGTTTATTACCCACATAATTACCTACTTATAGGTACTTTCAATTCGAGATTTGACTGAACAATTATTGATTAATCTCGAAGTCAAACCTTAATTACGATAGGTTTGATTTATAGTCATTAAGCTAATTAAAACTGAATTCAGAAAGTTAAGGACACTTACAAATGTCCTAAGCACTATTAGGTAGCCTAAGGAAGCTTGTGGTTGATCAGAGGAGCTCCAGAGAAGTCCTTGAAGTGAGCAAAATGGTTGAAACTCAACTCCTTATATACTCAAAAATAAGTCATAAGATCTTGCCACAATAGTCTACAAGTGTTCCCTGATGATCCCCATGTGTCCCTATGCATGAAAATCTGTTGGCCACACTCCTGTATTCGAATACCATGCTAATGAGGCGGTGTAACAGGCTGAACAGGCAGCTGTCCAAAATCTACTGCCAGTGACGGTCTTATGGACCGTAAGCAAGAATCCTTGCGGTCCGTAAACATCCCTTACGGACCGTAAGCTCTTGGCTTTGCGGTCCGTAACCGACCTTGATCAAAATGCCCAGTTACAATCTTGCGGACCGTAAGCCTTTGGCTTTGCGGTCCGTATCTGCTTTTTATTTATTATCTCCGTCCAGCCTTGCCACCTTACGGACCGTAAGGTGGACCCTTTGCGATCCGTAAACGTTGACTAGAAGACAAAATCTTGTGAGCTTTGAGGTCTTGACCATGAAACTTTGTAAATCCGAAACTCATGCTTTCTTTTAAGTGTAGGGACCATGAAGTCAGTCTTTGCATGTCTCTGCATGTGTTTCCATGCACCATTTCCATCTTGGACTCTTGTGGGAAGGTCATGAATGCAAAATTTGTCGTAGACTCTCATAATATTCCTTTCTTTAAGGTTTTAGTTAATTAATATTAAGGCCAACCGGACTTGAAATTTATACAAATCAGATGTTTACAAAATACATCATGGTTTGGGATTTATAATTAAGTCGTTCAGAGGTATCAATTTAACATGTCGACATTTTTAAACCTACCATACATCTTTCGATTTGATCCGGGTTTATAACACGTTTGCATATATGACACGTGTCTTTATTTTATTGGGTATGATTTTACGAGGTGTTACAGACGAGCTTCCACTCGTGTGCATCCTTTCACTAAGTTTACTAGTTTTATCACGCCAAGAGTTCGTCCATTGTCATCTACAAATCAAAGGTTAGCACATTTCATTCAGTTTCCCTCAAGCATGACATTTATCAAATCATCCTGTTTACATACTAGTCCTTACTAGATTCTTTTAAAACATAATTTGTTTGACCCGTTCGTAACGGGTCAATACATGACCGTTCCTCAACATATCATTTTCATTCGTTTGACACGTTTATGACCGGTCAATACATAACCATTCTTTAACATACTATCATTTTCATTCAGGTGTTCACTGTATTTGGTGTTAACTCACCTATATTTCTTTCACAAATTTCTCACTTATTTGATATACTACAGTACACACTTCGTTTCTTACGTACTACTCTTGCAGTTTATCAATTATATGCTAAATTCTGCAGTTTGACTTTTCAAGGTTAATCTGCCACTTATTACTTATTGTATACTTATATTGGATCATGTGTTGTACTTACTTCCAATTCACACATTCTAACAAAACATCATTTCACTGTGTTAGCAGTTCGCAGACAGCTTTTCTTCCTCATCCATACTTATGTCATTCTCCGTGTCATAGCCCGTCATCCACCCCAACTCACATGAGTTGACTTTTAATGTGTTTCTTACAGAATTTTGTTTATGTGACATTTAGCTTCATCTCCCTTTTCCATCATATTGTCATTGGTCTTATACTTATCCATATAACCCATTTGACTCCAACAAGGTCGAACCGTCAATAAATTTTTTTTAAACTCGACCTATCCCTCGCTTGTTCGTAAGTGCATCATATGTATATATGCATCATGTTAGTCAAGTGACCTACTTGACTCGACAAGGCTACCGGCATCACTTACTTACAAGATTTATACCTACCTTAGTAGGATGAATAAGCACATTCTCTCCCTCACTTCTACCATTTCCACCTGTTTACGGATTCGACCTTTTGTTCTTACGTGTTTGGTTCACAAATACTTATGGATTCAAGTCTTTTCATTTTTACTTATGACTCTTATATGTTCGATCTGTATTTGCTTACGAGTTTTACCTTCCATCATTATGTTCCATTCTTATAAGTTTAATCCGTACAACCCTTCCCGTAACGATACCCATTTAAATCTGTGGTATTTTCATTTCCTTCGTTTGCCATCTACAATTACATACTTGTATTAGATAGCATTCCATTCATTCTATTCATCATTCTATACTTTGTTAGTTTTTTTTTTTTAATAATTCATTCTCGTGGATCATTTTTCATTACAAACATCCTAGACATGTTAATTCAATCATACATTCATTCTTACACTTACTTCTTATTCCTTCGTTTTTTTAATTAATTGCCTTCGTGTTAGTCAACTTATATTCATAGTTTCATTATCATTCACGTTTACATTGTCCGCCATCTACATTAAAACATTCATTTCATTCATTAAATTTCTTTTCATACTCTCCTTTATCGTATTTAACTCATTTTATCATACTACAATCAATTTTACATTTCATACTTCATGCATTATCGTCATCGACGATCAAGTCGTATCGTGTAGATCAAAATCTTTGATCGCAACGCTTTACCTTTTCGCCCTTCGTATATACTTTCCCTCATCACTCTTAATATAAACATTGTCTTAAACATTGATTATGAGGCCATAAAAACTGGTTAAAACAAGTCCCAAAATCAAATCAGCAACATTAAAAAATTTGCCAGCATCAGGGTCCCTGGCGGGCCGCGACAGCCCTTGTTGGTTCTTACGCAGGCCGCGATAGAGTTACAGTAAGCTACGGTGACTACCGTAGCTTACGGTGCTAAATGAATTGTTACGGTGATTTGCTACTGCCTTACGGTAGCCCCTTTTTGCCCAGTACGGTAGTGCCCAGCTAAATTGACTAAGTTTTTCATAATTGCAGTCGTTCCAAACCGTTTCCGAATACGGTTTTAGTTCCGCCAATTCCTGAGGATCCTAATACACCTTTCACTATTATAGCTACGTTTTAAACTCTTTCTAATCTCTCTATTACTTCATTAACTCATAGCAATAATTACCATAAAAATTTTCTTAGAAAGTTTACCTCTTATTGCGTCTCGGAGCAAACACACCCATTCTTACGAGCTTTCAGTTTGAGTCCGAGCACTTCATTGTGTTTGAATCCCTCAAACCTAGGCTCTGATACCAACTTAAAACGCCCATATTTCTTAATCCGAAAAAGTAATACTATCATACTATTATTTAACAAAATTCGGGCATGACCCGTTCGTATTATGAACAATTTCCTTGTTTTAACAACATTCAAAAGGCATAATGAAAACCGTAACATTTTAAAGACCTTTCAAACATCCACTACAACTAGAATTTTGACAAAAGATTTAAAACATCAAGTTTAGAGTTTTTAACTACCAAACATGACCTATTTTACAAAAGTATTTGACCCATTGATGATACTTCAAAAGTTGTGGAAGCGCATAAAAGGCGTTCAAAGTGTGTTCGGTCCGAGCGAGGTAATAGCACCTAAGCTTGAGTTTTACCTAAAACCAATACAACGAAACAACATTAATATATCATTCATATTTCAAAAGGATTAAAGATGTTTTTGAATAAAACATACCTTTTGTTATATACAATGTATATTTTCGTGGAAAATATATGGCTTGTTGAAAAAATATGTTTCGGGTAGAAATGGTTTTGTTGAATAAATATGTTTCGGGGAGAAACGAGGATTATTACGGTGTTTTTGAGAAAACGACCGTGTAGATTTAAAATTGCTTAAATCTAAAGTTGGGACGAATTTGCTTGATCTCAAGAGAATAAGTATCAGATATAGGCTTATGTCTCGGTGGGGACTTCGGGGAATTCGTACTACATGATATATTAAATTTATCAGTATTAGTAAGATATATATATTGTTCATGAGGCAAGCAGTATAGATGGCCCCGTTATGGGCGCATGCGCAAATATTAATGTTTAATCATTTAAGTATTGCACGCGTGAAATTGTTGGTAGATCTATCGGGTTGACTACCTCGTCGTGACCGGTCGCTCCGTGTTAAGTCAAACGACGAATTGATATTCTGTTATAGTCTAGCTTTGATTATACCTTCATTGTTAATATATAGTTCGTAATCTCTTGCAAACTTACGAGTCCGAACATTTGATGCTATCAATTTAATATGTAAACTTGGGTAGATGCTTTTGGTTGAAGGTTTTTGGGAAACGCTTGCGACGGCTGACCCTTGGATTTTTATTAAGGAAATAAATTAACTTTCTTAAATTATATGGATGTTTTGATAATAAACACATAATTAGAAAGTTTTCCTTTGATCATTTTTTTTAAATTTGGATATGTTAACTCACCCTCCTTTGTGTTGACACTTGATTTTAACAGTTCTTCAGGTACTTGAGTTCGCCTTCGGGAATTATGGCGTATCTTGTGGCTGTTGATGCATGTTTGGTTTGATAATGTTTTGGACAAGTTTTAAAACAAATTTGGCACCTATGTAATAAGATCCATAAGGATCAAAACAACTTAACTATGGTGTAGTTGTGATGTACTTTTAAAACTTTAAGTTTTAAACTATGTTTTAATTAAGTTGAATGTCCAGCGTTACAATGCATCATTCAGTAAGATATTTATGGGCACCAACTTCCGTCACCACTACGTTTTATATTCCGCTGCGACGTTTTTGGGGTGTGACATTTGGACCTTGGGATCTTCTGCACTCGGCACCATCGGAACATGTGGTCCGAATATAACCGACTTCCAGCAACCGGTGTTTTGTTGTGCAAGTACATGACCCATCCGACGTTGCCAGATGTTATACTCCGATCTGACAAGCATCGGTGGTTTATACAAGGGTAGCAGTGTTATGCGTATCTTGTGTGTTTTGAGACATTTTGATTGTTTTACAAAATTTTTGTTTAAACTACTTTGAACGTGAATAAACTTTTTACTCTGTTTTTCAATCCCTATGAACAAACGATATCAGTAAAATGAGCTGATCTTTTATATCAAATTGATTATAAATCGAATTTGATTGACCCAAGCTCTGATACCAATTGTTAGGATCCGATTTTGAATTGTTTGTGAATGTTTAAGATGAATGATGTAAGAAGATAACAAAAGTTGAAATAATGCAGCGGAATGATAATAAACTTTAAATCACAAACAGTGGAAGATTTGCTTTCATCATGATACTTTGATAGAAAGATTGTAAAATACAATAGTTCATGTATGCATGAATTACAAACTCCTCCTCATCCTAAGATCACTCTGATTTGCTCGTACAAAATGTCAAGGTGAAGTGAGGAATAGAAAAACACTTGCACTGTTCTATTTATAGTACAATCAAACCGCTAAGGAATCTAATGCTTACGTCACCTAGACAATGACATCTAACAACTTCTACAAACTCTAACATCTGCTATAACTAATATATTGTTACATTGTAAACTCTAATATACAGCATCTATTGAGCCGTATTGTCACGGCCCCCGACCCGGTTTGACCAGTTTCAGGAGCCGCGGGACAGAAATCCCGTGGTATTTAATTAACAGCGGAAGTTTCTTCAGGATCTTTTTTAAAAACTGAAATATTTCCAGATTATTTTATTTCACAACTCGGGATAAAACCCTGGTAATTTATAATCATAAGATTTCACGGAGAAATCTTTTATTTTACAAAACATGTTTCTTTATTTTATATTGAGCCATTTCCTTAAGCTTGTAGTGCTTCGCGGCACTTTTCCTGGATCATAACAGATCACCTGAAACATGTTTGAAAAAGGTTTTGTCAGCGGGAAATACTGAGTGAATAATTCTTTTTACTAAAAAGACTCATTTGTTATAATTCACAGTATTAAGAGCGATTACAATGTTTCTGATATCAAACCAACTACCCACGGTATTTTATCACTCGACCCATTGGCCATCCCGATGTCCAATGGTGTCTGTGATTATGGTCATATCACCCCTTGGCTGCCCCAATGGTGAAGATTATCAAGTAATGTATACAAAACCCCACATACCGGCTGTACGTTTGGTGATTACAAAGACTTAATCCCTGTAATTATAACTTTGAAATAAACATGCTTTTGTAAACAAATTTGATAAAAAGAGAATGACTCACTTTGCAGATTTAATTGAGCAGAGCCTAGCCTACTGATTAGCCTTTTAACCTAAATTAATAACAGGCACACAATTCGGTTAGTAACTTAATACAGCATTTACGATAACTCACGAGATTAAACCCTCACATCGAATGACAAAGTGCGATACTTAAACATCCATTGAATTAACAATGAATGATAAAGCATAAACCCTAATGTGGGCAGCACTTAAACATCCATTGGATAGTTTAATCGATCGGACATTGAATCGTAGCAGCGATTGAGTTATTACCCTGTATTGTGGTGGCGATTAGTGATCCGTGTGTGTTTTGATAGTAAACAGAACGTAACTCAGTGCATGTAGCGAAATTTTACGTCATTTCAATACCAGAAATCAAGTCCCAATGCTTGCTATTTATACACAAATTTGACCCAGCTTACGGACCGTAAGCCTCATCCCTTACGGTCCATAAGGGACACCTGTTTTCCATAGGATAGCCACGTCCTTGACTAGCCTTGCTGACTTGACGATTTCGTAAAATTCGTTTTGGACAGCAATTTATTTAGATAATCATAACTAGGGTTTTACCCCCCCTGAGTTTTAGGGGCCCTGATCCTGATTCTGATTGTTCTGAAAATTTTAGGGTTTGTGCAGAATCACATGGGTGTCTTAATTAGGGTTTCCTATTGGATGAAATAATAAAATAAATAGGACTTTTAATGAGAGTTGTTACATTCTCCCCACCTTAATAAAAATCTCGTCCTCGAGATTTACTGGAATAATTGAGGATACTTTTGCTTCATTTCTGACTCTAGCTCCCAAGTGTATTCGGGTCCTCGTTTCGAATCCCACTTCACTTTAACTAGTACTAGTCGCTTGTGCTTGAGAAACTTTATTTTTCTGTCTTCTATCTGAAGAGGTTTCTCTACAAATTTTAATTTTTCGTTTAACTCTATATCTTGGAGAGGTACTACCAAAGATTCGTCTGATAGACATTTCTTGAGATTGGATACATGAAATACATCATGTACTCCAGCTAACTCTTCTGGTAGTTGTAAACGATAAGCAACTAGTCCTATACGTTGGATTACTAGAAATGGTCCTACGTACCTTGGACTTAGATTTCCTTTCTTACCGAATCTAACAACTCCTTTCCAAGGAGAAACTTTTAACAGTACTCTGTCTCCAACTTGGAATTCTAACGGCTTGCATCTATTGTCTGCATAACTCTTTTGACGATCTCGAGCCGTCTTCAGCCTTTCCTTGATTTGAGTAATCTTATCAGTAGTTTCTTGCACTATCTCGGGTCCTGATAATTGACTTTCTCCTATTTCTGCCCAACAGACTGGAGTTCTGCACTTTCTTCCATACAGTGCCTCGAATGGGGCAGTTTCAATACTTGAATGATAACTATTGTTATAGGAGAATTCAATTAATGGTAAGTGATCGTCCCAATTCCCACCAAAATCTATCACACATGTTCTAAGCATATCTTCTAGAGTTTGGATCGTCCTTTCACTTTTCCCGTCTGTTTGTGGATGATATGCCGTGCTTAGGTTTAGTCGAGTTCCCATTGCTTCTTGGAAACTTTTCCAGAAATGAGAGGTGAAACGACTATCCCTATCTGATACAATGGAGAGTGGAACTCCATGTAGAGATACGACTTCATCTACATACAACTTTGCGAATCTTTCCATGCTAAAGGTTTCTTTCATTGGTAGAAAGTGAGCATATTTGGTTAATCGATCTACAATTACCCAAATCGCATCATTACCTTTTCTGGTTTTGGGTAACTTAGTAACAAAATCCATTGTTATGAGTTCCCATTTCCATACAGGCATTTCTAGTTGTTGTAATAGACCTGAAGGTTTCTGGTGTTCTGCCTTAACTTGTGAACAAGTAAGATACTTAGAAACATATCGAGCTATATCCTTTTTCATTCCTATCCACCAAAAGTTATTTCTTAAATCTTGGTACATTTTATTGTTTCCAGGGTGCATGGTATATCTAGACTTACGGGCTTCTTCTAGAATCTTATTTCTTAATTCTCCCTGCTTAGGTACCCAAATTCTGCTTTTGTGGAATCTCCAAATTCCATCAGCTCCTTGCTCTAATTCTTTTATTCGTCCCTTCATTCCTTCAGCATCATCCTTGATTGTTGTTTCCTGAATACTCTTCAATTGTTCCATTAAATCTAACTGTAGATTTAACCTAAGAGCACGAACTCGTCGTTGCTTTTCATGGTACTTACGACTTAAGGCATCTGCAACTACATTTGCCTTTCCTTCGTGATACTGAATATCACAGTCGTAGTCACTTAGGATTTCCATCCATCTTCTTTGCCTCATATTTAACTCTTTTTGCCCAAATATATATCTTAAACTTTTATGATCTGTATAGACAGTAAACTTACTTCCGTACAGATAATGTCTCCAGATTTTCAGGGCAAAAATTACGGCTCCTAATTCTAAGTCATGAGTCGTATAGTTTTCTTCGTGCTTTTTCAATTGTCTTGAGGCATACACAATTACCTTCTTGCGTTGCATTAGCACACATCCAAATCCTAGTTTTGAAGCATCACAATATACTTCAAAATCTTCAGTTCCTTCTGGTAAGGCTAAGATTGGAGCATTGGTTAATTTCTGTTTCAAGATCCTAAAGGCTTCTTCTTGTTTAGGTCCCCATTCAATCTTAACTGCTTTACATGTTAGCTTAGTTAATGGTACAGCTATCTTGGAAAAATCCTTAATAAACCGTCTATAATATCCAGCTAAACCTATAAAACTTCTAATTTCCATTGCGGATTGTGGAACCTTCCATTTGGTAATTGCCTCTATCTTAGTAGGATCTACTTGAATACCTTCGTGATTCACCATGTGTCCTAAGAATTGCACTTCTTGTAACCAAAATTCACACTTTGAGAATTTGGCGTAAAGCTTTTCTTTTCTTAACAAAGTTAAAAGTGCATGCAAGTGCTGACAGTGTTCATCCTGACTTTTGGAATAAATAAGTATATCGTCTATGAAGACAATTACAAATTTATCCAAATATGGTTTACAGATCCTATTCATCATGTCCATGAATGCTGCAGGTGCATTCGTTAATCCGAAGGGCATGACTGTAAACTCGTAATGACCATACCTAGTTCTGAAAGCAGTTTTAGGTATGTCTTCCTCTTGTACTTTCAATTGATGATATCCGGAATGTAAGTCTATCTTAGAAAAAATATATATCTCCTTGAAGTTGATCGAATAGATCATCAATCCTAGGTAATGGGTATCGATTCTTAATTGTAACCTTATTCAATTCTCTATAATCAATACACATTCTCATCGAACCATCCTTCTTCTTTACAAATAACACCGGTGCTCCCCACGGGGATGAACTAGGTTGTATGAAACCTTTATTTAGTAATTCATCTAATTGCTTTTTCAGTTCTAACATTTCTGTGGGAGCTAACCGATAAGGTGCCTTGGCTATCGGTATAGTTCCTGGAATTAAATGAATTCTAAATTCTACCTCCCTATCTAGTGGTAATCCGGGTAACTCTTCTGGAAATACATCTGGGTATTCTGAGACTACTGGTATTTCCTTAAGTTCTTTACCCTTAGTGCTAATGATTACCGAAAGCATATACACTATTCCTTGCTTTCGTTCATAACTAGCAACTTTCATTACTGATATGAACTTCATAGGCTTACGTGGTTTATCTCCTGTAATTATGATTACTTCTCCGGTAGGTGCTTGAATTTCTATGGAATTCTGATCACAAAGAATTCGAGCATGGTTGGCTACTAACCAATCCATTCCTAACACCACATCAAATTCGGCTAATGTCATAGGTAATAGGTTTGCAAAGAATTTATGACCTGAGAGTTCTATATTTTCCTTTTGCAAAACTTTATCTATGCTAACAGAATTTTTTTCTGCCGTTTCGATTGCAAAAATCTGCCTAAGTTTGGTTAAAGGTAAATTAAGAGCTTGGCAGAATGAAGTATTGATAAAACTTTGGTTTGCACCAGAGTCAAATAATACTTTTACATAAATGTTGTGAACTAAGAACGTACCAGCTATCACATCTGGAATGAGTTCTGCTTCTTGAGTAGTTAGCTGGAATGCTCTGACATTCTTCTTTGTAGCTCCGTCAGCTGGTTTAGCTTTGTTGTCTGCTGGTTTGATCAATTTAGGACATTCTGTTTTGAAATGTCCTGCTTCTCCACAATTGTAGCAAATTGTGGATTTCTTTCTGCAATTTTCTTCCCGATGTCCTACAACTTTACAAAAATTGCAGGTTATATTACATTTTCCAAAATGTTTCCTTTTGCAATTCCTACAGTAAGGCGGATTTGAAAATTGCCCTGTTCCTCTTCTCTTGAAATTACTATTATTTCCCATACGAACTCCTTGGGTAATTTTCTGAGCCAGTTCTTTTTTCCTGTTATCATCTCTTGTGCGCACCAATTCATCAGTTAGGGTGTTAGCTAATTCCACATCATCGTCAATCGTACGAGGTCTTGCATCTTTTACGATGTTGCGGATTTCACCAATCAATCCCCAAATATAACGAGAAATGAGTACCGGTTCTGGCGAAGCCAGTGTTGGTACCACTCTAGCATATTCAAAGAATGTCGAAGTATAACCGCTACAATCTACACCCATCATTCGATGATTTAGAAACTTATTTGCCATTTGATCTTTTTCATATTTGGGACAAAATTTTCTTTCTACAAGACTCTTAAATTCTTCCCATTTCATGGCATAAGCCCTATTTCTTCCTTTAGCCTGTAGCACCGTGTTCCACCACTCTAGCGCCCCTTCTTTGAAAAGGTTTGATGCGTACATGACCTTGTCATCCTTGTCACATTTACTTATGGCAATTACTGCCTCGGTTTTCTCTAACCAACGCAGTGCCGCAGTCGCTCCTTCATTGCCTGCAAACTCAGTGGGTTTACAAGCAAGAAATTCTTTGTAAGTGCAACCAGGCGTTGCAGCTTTCATTTTCTTAGGGAGCGGAGCTTGCCGTGGTTCTTCATCATGATTAACATGATCATTGCCTCTGTTTACGCCATTACTGAAGTTATCTTCAGAAATACGTTTGTTAGGAACGATTTGTTGCGGTTCGATTGGATTTTTAACAGCAGCAACTATTGCTGGAATAGCATTGGCTATCCCTTGAGCAACTATATTTTCTATATCCTGCCTAGTCATATATTGATCCCCCGGTTGTTGCTCAGATTGATTAACCTCATTAATTGGTTCATTATTAGCGTTTTCCATCTGATAATTTAATTTTATTAGTATCAATTAAATAACAATTATACATAAAACAATCATATAATTTCAAATACACACATATAGTCAAAACTATCGATTTCTCGATTTCCATTTTTATATATTTTATATTATGCGTCCATACACACCATTATCTTACAAAGTTTTATTTAGATTATTTCACAAGATTAGATCATTATTGCTATTATACAACCACAGTCTCATAACCCCTTATCCCTCGTCAGCTGCTATTTTAATAACGGCGTTCCCTCTCATCGTACTTCCAGGAGATCTGCTCTCCTACCTCCCTGATCCTATTTCCAGCATCCATTAGCTCCTCGCCAAAGTGGCGAAGTTCAGGTAAATTTTCGTTACTCATAGGTGGATTAGGTATTGGTTCAGGGTCAAACTGAGGAAGAAAGGAATAAGGACTATTGAGCAGGTTTTGGAACTGCCAATCATTCGTCCACCACTCATCCATTCCTAGAGGTTGGGTGTGGATTATAGGTTCTGGGATTGCTGGTTCCAAGTTTATGGGTAACTGTGTTTCAGCAGGAAAAGGATAAAGATTATTATTAATTTGCCTAACGACATCACAGCTCGCCAATGCCTGATCTAATTCCTCCTGAAATGTCATTTCCTGAGTTTGCCTAGAGCTTTCTCCGATTTCTATCTGGGTTTGTTTAGAACCTCCCCCAATCTCCATTTCTATTTGCTTAGAATATTCTTCAAACTGTATTCCCATCTGCCTAGATTCTTCCCCGACTTCAATTCCCTTCCCTTTGTCTAAGGGATTTTCTATTTTAGGTATCTTTCTAGTTGTAGGCTTCCTCCTACGCACACGTTTCCATCCCACAAATCTCCTCCTTTTCTTGGGTTTAGGTTTCTCCGGAAGTGGAGCATTGAATTCAATAGGTTCTTCTATATCTGGTATATACCTATTGAAGTCTCTGGAAACCTCTATTTTTACCGGATAGAGATTTAAATTCTGAAGGGCGTCCGACAAGTCACTCATGCTGTTACACAAATACTAAGTTAAAATTTCATAGATAACCTTTAAATATTATTTCATATCGTGTGACTACAAAACAACTGAAATTTAAACATACTGGTTTTATTTGTAAATTTATTTATTTACTGGATCAGGTTTCTGGCTTATATTTAATAAGGGTGCTAAAACTTGAATCAAAATATTTAAAGATTTGTATTTACTGCTACAGTGGCTAGCATATAAAGATCTGCCCATTTTTCATCTAACTTGTCTTCCCAAGGTGGTTTACTGTTTAATTCCTGGGTTTCCTGTTTAATCTTCTTTTCTCGGAATTTCTTTATTTTCTCCTGACTTTTCATAAAAATCAAACTTCTTTTACTAGGAGAAAGTGGTTCCTCATATTGTGCCTTTCGCACAAATATTCCTTCTTCAGGAATTACAGAGTAATTTGAGGATTTGGTTTGGGATGAGCTTCCCTTCTCGTTGGATGACCTATCTAATTTAAGATAGATGTTTGACAACTTTTGCTTACCCATACTGTACACAAATATTCAAATAAGAAAACACATAATCACAGAATGACAAGTAGAAAAATTAAGTATTTTCTAAATACTTAATAGGCTTAAATCAGTGGCTCTGATACCACCTTTTTTTGTCACGGCCCCCGACCCGGTTTGACCCGTTTCAGGAGCCGCGGGACAGAAATCCCGTGGTATTTAATTAACAGCGGAAGTTTCTTCAGGAACTTTTTTAAAAACTGAAATATTTCCCGATTATTTTATTTCACAACTCGGGATAAAACCCCGGTAATTTATAATCATAAGATTTCACGGAGAAATCTTTTATTTTACAAAACATGTTTCTTTATTTTATATTGAGCCACTTCCTTAAGCTTGTAGTACTTCGCGGCACTTTTCCTGGATCATAACAGATCACCTGAAACATGTTTAAAAAAGGTTTTGTCAACGGGAAATACTGAGTGAATCATTCTTTTTACTAAAAAGACTCATTTGTTATAATTCACAGTATTAAGAGCGATTACAATGTTTCTGATATCAAACCAACTACCCATGGTATTTTATCACTCGACCCATTGGCCCTCCCGATGTCCAATGGTGCCTGTGATTATGGTCATATCACCCCTTGGCTGCCCCAATGGTGAAGATTATCAAGTAATGTATACAAAACCCCACATACCGGCTGTACGTTTGGTGATTACAAAGACTTAATCCCTGTAATTATAAATTTGAAATAAACATGATTTTGTAAACAAATTTGATAAAAAAAGAATGACTCACTTTGCAGATTTAATTGAGCAGAGCCTAGCCTACTGATTAGCCTTTTAACCTAAATTAATAACAGGCACACAATTCGGTTAGTAACTTAATACAACATTTACGATAACTCACGAGATTAAACCCTCACATCGAATGACAAAGTGCAATACTTAAACATCCATTGAATTAACAACGAATGACAAAGCATAAACCCTAATGTGGGCAGCACTTAAACATCCATTGGATAGTTTAATCGATCGGACATTGAATCGTAGCAGCGATCGCGTTATTACCCTGTATTGTGGCGGCGATTAGTGATCCGTGTGTGTTTTGATAGTAAACAGAACGTAACTCAGTGCATGTAGCGAAATTTTACGTCGTTTCAGTACCAGAAATCAAGTCCCAATGCCTGCTATTTATACACAAATTTGACCCAGCTTACGGACCGTAAGCCTCATCCCTTACGGTCCGTAAGGGACACATGTTTTCCATAGGATAGCCACGTCCTTGACTAGCCTTGCTGACTTGACGATTTCGTAAAATTCGTTTTTGACAGCAATTTATTTAGATAATCGTAACTAGGGTTTTACCCCCCCCCCCCCCCCCCTGAGTTTTAGGGGCCCTGATCCTGATTCTGATTGTTCTGAAAATTTTAGGGTTTGTGCAGAATCACTTGGGTGTCTTAATTAGGGTTTCCTATTGGATGAAATAATAAAATAAATAGGACTTTTAATGAGAGTTGTTACACGTATCATCTGTTGAGCCTCAGCAGACCTTTCTTAATCAGACTTTGTCTTCTTCAAACAGAGGGTGATCAGACATTTGCTATCAGGAGACTTTAGTCTTCATCAAAGGTTTACTTTGGCAGACCTTGTGAATCAGTAGACTTTTGTTCTTTAACAGACTTTACCTTTAGCAGACCTTTGGTTGTAGCAGATGTTGATGCCTTTGCCATTGGGAGGATTATGTCTTCAAGCACTGTTATTGATGATCAGATGTTTGCAGATTATTTTGACTTTCTATCATCTGTTCTTTTGATGGAGTCCACATGAGCCAACAACAAGCTATTAATACGATTATCTTATGAATTACTGAATTAAATATTGTATTAAGTGAAGTCATTTTTAGGAGGTAAATGCCAAATATAAATGTTTTAACGAATTTCCATAGTCTTTGTGATAATGCCAATTTAATGCACTAGTTACTCAAATACTACTTTAATTACATTACAAGTTGATATTTTTAAGTATAATATCAGTAGTATTTTAACCATGTTAATTTTTAACTGCCGGTAAATAAAGAGTATTGCAATGACTATTAGATTATTGGAAAAATTACAAGTTTTGTCTTTTATATTTATACCACTTTTCAGGCGATGTGCTTTTTAACGAATGTTAACAGGCGGTGTCCTTTACTAGGTATTTTGTTGCAAGTTTAGTCCTTTACACCCAACCCAATTAAAAAACCCTGTTAATTGTTGATAGGCGGTTTCTTTTACTAGGTTTTTTTAACTGGGTTGGGTGTAAAGGACTAAACTTGCAACAAAATACCTAGTAAAGGGCACCACCGGTCAACATTCGTTAAAAATGACACCGCCTGAAAAGTAGTATAAAGATAAAGGACAAAACTTGTAATTTTTCCTAGATTATTTATCCATTAGTTGTACTGTATAACAGGTTTCACACATAATTGTCATATTATGTTCTTTCTCTATGGTATTGAATTAGTTAAATGTTTAGAATCTTAATAAGGTAACCTTAATAGAAAATCAATATTAATATAGGTTTCATCCAGATCTATGTTTTAGTTTTAGTAATAAAAACAAATCTAACACCAATGAAAGTATATAAATACAAAATGTACCTCTTAAACCAATTTTATTATTATAAATAATTCAAGAACATAACAGTAGAAATTAAATAAATGGATAACAAATATCCTCTATTTAAGTATTAATGTATCTAATTGAAAAAGTTAATAAAAAGTGGATAGTACAACAAATCTAATTAAAAATATAATGTTATGTAGGCTTTTCATGATAGTTAAGGACGTTGCTAAGTTTTGTGCTATTATTGGTGCAAGCAGGTACAGATTCTGTGGTCTTTTCTAATAGTGTTTTATCTCGTTATCGTACTCGTAGTGTCTAGTTCATCGAATCGTTATCGTTGCTTCCTATTAGTTATAGTACCAATTATTGAATTAAATTGCTTCCATTGATTAACATGCGATACATTAACTTCTTAAGCTCATTATCGCATGTTCCTATCGATTATTGCCATAGAAGTGAATTATTGTACCAGTTGTCTTGACTTAAGTGTACCATTTTATTGACCTCGATACCCAAGCACATCCACCTATGGGGACATAGGACGTCATCATCGGCACCGATGATGTGCACCATCCGTGACGGTGCGATTAGTTCACGGCGTCTCTATATTAGTATTTATTGTTTATGGATTATTGAGAGGCGTATGGATCGATCCTAGGATATTATTTTTATGGAATTGGTATTGGGATAGGTGTGTGTGCCCACATCCCATCTACATATTGGTACATTAGAACTACAGCTAATGTACACATTGTTTATTGTTTGTTGTTTATTGTTTATTAACATTGGCTCACATGGGTATTTCAACATAGATTCTTATCGTATTGATTGACCATTGATTTGTGTTGACTATATCGTTATATTGTTATTGTCATAGTATTGTTTCACCATTGATCGAATACCGTATTGATCGTTCTCATCGAATTAACGTTATTGCTATTGTTTTTCCGTTACTGGGCAATTTTTGGCTCAACCTTGTTTCTTTTGTTGTTTTCTCTTGTTTCTTAAACAGGTACTCAGGGGAACATGGGGAAAAGTGCGAAGAGAGAAAACTAAATGGCTAGAGTTGGAAATAAGGAGTTTAAATAAATTGCTATTTAAATTTTAGACATTTTTTATTTTCGTTAAGACCATTGTGTGGTTTTAGATTTTTAAACCTTTAGAGTTAATGTTTTATTTGAGTTAAGTTTTAAAATGTCTCTGATTACTGTATTGAGTGACACGTCAACCCTATTCAAGCCGGGATGTTACACAGAGACACCTACGCACGGCGCTTTGGCCAAAGTTCAGCGCTTAGGTATAAGGTTAACAGACAAGGTCTGACAGGCCTGTCAGACTTTGTCTGTTGACTTTACATCTAAATGTTGCGCTTTGGCCAAAACGCAACGCTTCGGTGTGTGTGAAAAAAGAGAAGGGGCGTATGTGAATTACAAAAGCCAATAAATAACGTTTGGTCCTTGGGGTTATCAAACTAGTCTCTTTTCAAAAGCTGGGTTTAACATTTGGTCCTTGGGGTTATTCAAACTAGTCTCTTTTCAAAAGCTGGGTCTTTCCTTTTAAAAGGACGAAAAATGTTTAATCTACTTCACAATTTTCGGAGTTTAGTATTTTAAGTACTATTTAATAAAAAAAAATCATAAGGTCATAAATTATTTGTTTCATGCGGATTATTTTAGAAGCAAACGATTTGGATCCTTTCTAATCTTTTAGCTGTTACGAGGTTCTTGAAACCTCAATCTTGGAGTTTTTTATTTATTAACCTAAGACTCTTCACTTTAATAATCTTTTTTTAATGTAGAAGATTAATCCAACACACAATAATCCATATTCATTTTTTTCGTCATCTAATTAATAATCACTACAAAACACCGACCATTAGTGGGCATGTCAACATATACACGTACTCATGCTTTAGAAAGAGTTAACTAAATGTCCATAGCCGGCCTGGGCCAAGGGCAGGGCTAAAATATTCGTTCATATGATTTAGTTAAAATTACTACGTTCAACCAATAGCTTGTTAACTTGCATCTGGGTCTCATGGTTTTAAAATACTGTCACTTTCATTCACTTCTTAACTCATCCATGTTTTTTCAATTAAACAACGAAAGGTTTATAGATATGTTATCTTCTGTATCGTCTTCTTCGGAGTTATCGCCGGTGCAGGGCATTGGTGCTTGTTTGGGAAGACAAAGGAATGGGTGAATAAAGTGAGTTTAAAAGCTAATTAAAAACAAGAGTAAATTACACAAATTATCATTTATTTATATACTAAATTGCACTCTTTTTTGTTTTTAAAAATCACGCAAAATGTTCTCTATTTTGTAAATGTTGCACGCTCTTTGTCCTTTAAGCTAACTAATGTTAACTTTCAGTTAACTTTAAGGTAAAATTACCAATTTGTCCAAAGGATATAATCTGAACTTTATTTATAAAAGATGTAACATGTAATTTACTTAAGTTCTTTTCTTTATTTTTTTTACGTTAATAAATTTATCATTATTTTTTTATCGATTGCTTTAAAATTTTCTTAATTCGTCAATTAATAAATTTTTTTATAAAATATATATTTTATCATAATTTATTTATTTTCATTTGTTTGATTAAATTATTTACTTTTTTTTATATTATTTTACAAGTAATGTAATTTTTATATTATGGTTTTACGTAAATCGTTGGTGTGATCGAATTATTTTTTATCACTTTTACCATTATTATATGTTATTTGAACGAAAATTATAACAAAATATGGAGAAAATAAGCCCGTCGGTCGCGCGTTACAAACGGGTCAGTTTAAATATAGCTTAAAAAAACATGTCGCAATGCTGTATTTTGAGATGAATGTACGTGGGACATATTATAACACGTCTAAAATAAACAGTTTCCTTAAAAATGATATTACAAAATTTCATAATTTGTAGAAAATCATAGTTTAAACCGACCTGTCGTAATGCGGTCGACATGCTTATTTTTCTTCATGGTGTAAATTTCGTTCCTACAACATATAATAATTGTGAAAGTGATAAAAATAACTTGATAACACCAATGATTTACGTAAAACATAGTATACAAATTTATATTATTTGTAAAATAAAAATGATAAATAATTTAACAAAATAAATGAACATAAATAAATTATAAGAACATATATTTTTATAAAATTGTTAATTAATGAATTACAGTTAAAAAAGTAATTGATAAAGTGATAAATTTAATAAAGTAAAAAGAAAAGAAAATAAATAATTAAAAAATAAAAGAACTTAAGTAAATTATAGGTTATGTCCTATATAAATAAACTTCAAATTACGTCCTTGGGCAAAATAATATGTTTAACTTAAAGTTAATTGAAAAGTTAACATGAGTTAGCTTAAAGGATAAAGAGCGTGCAAAATTTATAAAATAAAGGACAATTTGCGTGATTTTTAAAGACAAAGAACAAATAGTGCAATTTAGTATATATATAAAGGACAATCTGTGTAATTTACTCTGAAAACAAGAAAAAAAAAATGGAAGATGTAGTAAAGTGGATGAAAGTGACAAAGTTTTAAAATTAGGAGGACCAGGTTTTAAAATTAGGAGGACCAGGTATGAGAAAACAAACTTTTAAATGAAAATAACAATTTTAACCAAATCACATGAAGGAAAATGACAATTTACAAAACAAAAAAAAAACTATAATTAAACTTAGGGAAAAGATTTCGTACAAATAATCTTATCGTACAAAACGTACGAAAGACATGAAAAAATAAAAAAAAACGTGGTGGCATTTTCGTTATTATTTACTCGTAGTATAATTATCAAAATTACTCTACAAAGGTATTAAAATTGTTCTACAAGTTTATCAAACAGCACACAATTCAAAATTAACATACAATATTATTTATAGAGTAATTATGATACTCTACAAAATTATTTTACAAGATTAAAATTACCTTACAAGATCAAAATTATCTTACAAGGTCATTTGTAAACTAATTATGATACTCTACAAAATTAACCTAAAAGATCAAAATTACCATACAAAATCATTTGTACGGTAATTTTGATAAGAGTAAATTACTATTTTGGCCCCTGTGTTTTAACAAGTTTAACTATTTCAGTACAAAAAGAAATCTTTTGACATATGGGACCCTAAGATTGCATTTTATAATGGTTTTGACCCATAACACTAACCATGTTACTTTTTTCTAGATAAGCCTAAGGGTATTATGGTCCTTTTATAGCTTAGGGGTTGTTTATGTAAGTTATAAATTTCTTTTAATGGTTTTTTTTTGTGTAATTACTTAATTTTTTATTTCTTTATTTCACAATTATTATTTAACAAAATACAGTTTAAATATACAAATAAATAAATATTTCTTTTAACAATTTGTTTCGTGAAAGGGTTATCAAATATCCACTTAATGAGACGGGACCAGGAGCCAAGTTAAATTTGTATTTTATCATGTGACCGGATTATTTGGAGCATCTCCACTAGTTGGTTTTGGGGTGTTTTGAGGAATGGGAGTATGTTGTAAATGCAAGCAGTGTCAGAGTTTGAACGAAAATTTAGTGGGGATTCGACTCTTAAAATCCAAATCGGTGGGGACGGACTCTTAAAAACTAACATTTACTAAAAATGTTCGGAAATTATCCATAAAATTAACACTACGAATGAAAAATTGGTGTGGGGTGGACGGTCAAAAAGACCTCAACGGTAATATTACGGTTGTATAACGTTCAGTGAAGAAAAAAAGGAAAACCAGTTTTCTTTTTCGAACCAGTTTCAAACTAATATTGTTAACGGGCTATACAAACCGGTATACAAACTGGAGGTTCGGGTCAAGCTCCACCCGTTTTTTTTTTTTTTTTTCAAACCGCTTTAAAAAAAGGCAGTCCGTTTTTTTTCTCCCAACCAGTTTTAATGCCCATCTCTAGTTCGACCTACCTCTGGCCTTCTATGCCTAAATGAATTTATTTGTCTAGTATTTTTTGGATCCCTAGTATAAGAATTATAGATTATCAAACCAAATTATTGAGATGAAATAACAAGAAATATTGGTTAAAAGAACCAAATTTATTTGTATAGTTTGATGTTTAGTTTTTTTTTTTTTTTTTCGAATTTGTTCTCTTTTTTCTTCCTTCCATTTCTTAATTTTGTTTTCTAACTAGTAATTCTTTTATTACTTAACTATATAGTTTTACAAATCCTAAACTTAAGAATTTAACTAATTTTATTCTCTAGTTTGTTTAGTATAGTTTATAAATAATTGATTTGTTTAGTGTAGTTTAAAAATATTGATGTTTAAAAGCTTTTTTTCTTTAGTTAAAATTTTGTTTGTCTAAATTTTGTTATCGTGCTATCGAAACCGTTAGTCCGTTATCGATATTCATTTTCGATCGATGTGAACCATGTATCATCATCCTTTTGGGCATATCACGACTTTATTTTAAGTTTTCTTTTTCAGTTGAATTGAACCGATTCAATCGATGTAAAACACGTAACATTATCTTTTTGGGTATATCACGACTTTATTTTTGAGCTTTCTTTTTTAGTTGAGTTGAACTGATACCGAGCAAATTGTCGCCGCAACGCGCGGAGGAGTTTTCCTAGTTTTTATTAAGCATAATACCTGCACTTTACAGAATTTGACTATCTACCTCTAGGATCGACGAGGTGAAGCACCTACAAGCATACCATGTCTCTTGAAGACAGGGGTGGACCCACCCCTTGGCCAAGGTGGGCTGGTGCACTCCTTTAAAAAAATCCAGTGTTAATTTTCGGCAAAAATCCCAACCGCACCCCTTGGAAATTTTCGACCGCCGCCCTTAGGAAAAAATCTTATGAAATTATAAAAAGAAAATAATAAAGTAAACTATGATTTTTATTAAAATACAACCTAAATTCCTAATTTAAATAATTATTAACTACTTTAAATTAACTCAATTAACAATCATGTAACCTTTACTCGTTTAGCCCAATAAAGAATACATAACCCAATTACCCAAGCCTAATGCATTCTAATTTGAACAGAAATAAAATATCCCAACCCACCGCCCTTTCCCTTTCCCTTTCTCTCTCGCTCTCGGCTCCCACTCTCTGCGACCCTAGACCTGCGCGCAAACCACAGTCCACAGGCGATCGATTTCTCTTGTTTTTCACCGGAGAAATGTGAAATCCGGCCACTCTTCCCAAGCAAAATGTAGGAACATCACGCATCGGGTATGGTTCGATTATTTAAGTTGTTATGCTTGTTTTATTTGAATTTTAGGAGAATTAGAGTTGTAAAAGGTTTGGAATTTTTAGTTATTTTGATGTTATTTGAAAGTTTAGTAGGGTGATTTTTGTTGTTTAAATAGTTAGTTACAAGGAATTAACAACTATGGCTTGAAATTAAAATTGAAAAATTATGAAGTTTGGTGACGATTGTTTAAGACTTTAAGGTGTTGTTTGTTTTTTCTGAAAAGCTTTGCGCAAGCTCTTCTGTCTGCGTCGCGCAGACCACGCGCAGATTGCTTGTTTTTCCGAAGACGTTTCATTAAAAAAACGTCTGTGCGAGCTCTTCTTAGTGCAGACTTGGCCCTAGCCACTTCTAAGATCTTCTAAGGTCTGCAGATGGTTAAACACCACCACTCACCACCACCGCCCGTCACCACCACCACACATTTCACCACCACTGTCCAGCACCGCCACCACCAACGTCCACCCACCACCACCGTTCGTACACAACCACCGGTTTATTTTAGAAGTCTACATATGTAGAAAAACAGACAACATACATTTTACCTCTTAAATAACAAACAGCACCTAAGTGTTTAGTGTTGTTTTTAATGGAGTTGTTTTATATTTGATAGAAAGTTAGGAAACATGAGTAGGGAAGTTATGGCGCAACCTGAACCTACCGATATGATGATTTATATAAATTTTAGCTTAATGTTCTTTTGTTTTACGTGACCCGACCCAAACCGACACGGTCTAACCCGTTATGAACCGAATATTTTAATATACCTAGGGGCCTAAAATCTTTAAAAATATTCTAAACCCAGATGAAAAAATTTCTGAGTCCGACAGTGGACGAAGACATGTGAAATCGGTTATACTGTTATAAGACCCGCCTACCTCTAGAAAAAAGTGAATATCTTTTCTTCTGTTATGTGAAAGGGTCGTACTATTGGCACACTTTGAAAAATAAAATCGACACCACTAATACGCATCGTGTAGGCCATTATGATGCGTATTAGGTTAAATTCAATTTCCAAGGTGAGTCAAAGGCTAAGACTGTCTCCTCATGCGGACTAATACACATCGTATAGGCCTATACGATGTGTATTTGTCATAGGTTATCTATCAAAGCTGATAGATAGGGTTCACATGCAAACCCTATACAGATCGTATAGGCCTATACAATCCGTATTATAGGACAAGGTTACTTTCTGTCACTCAATAGTGACAAAAAGTGATTGAAAGAATATTGCGTCAGCCCTATACGGGTCGTATAGGCCTATACGACCCGTATTGTCTGTGAATTTGCATTCTGCGTATTTGTCATAGGTTATCTATCAAAGCTGATAGATAGGGTTCACATGCAAACCCTATACAGATCGTATAGGCCTATACAATCCGTATTATAGGACAAGGTTACTTTCTGTCACTCAATAGTGACATAAAGTGATTGAAAGAATATCGCGTCAGCCCTATACAGGTCGTATAGGCCTATACGACCCGTATTGTCTGTGAATTTGCATTCTGTTGGGCCTTTTATAAACGAGGAAGGAAGACGAAGACGATTCATATTCGATTTTTCTTCTGTGAATTTGTCTTCGGTTTTTCTTTATATTCACTAACACCATGTCTTGGTTCAACCTTAATTACATTTTCGGCCAGTCGTCCGACACAAACACGAGCAAGTTTATTCCGGAAAGCAGTGTGGTATAGTATTTTTTAACTAGTTTTGTTTTTTTTCCTGAAATACTTAGCACATCGTTTGTATTAGGAGGTCTTGACGTCCCTGATTCTTATGATGGGAAAGGAAATGATGATCACGCAGAGGAGGTCGTGTCCAGCTTTCGTCCCTATCATAATGAATCGTTGTTGCCAGACCTTAACGAGGTAAGTATTATTTTCTTTTTTCTATTCAGCCTTAAACTTACATTACCTTTTACTCATTGGTTTTTTTAGTTTGTTGAGCCCCGCCAACCGTTGTTGCCAGATCTGAATGAGGTAAAAATATATTTACTTATTATTAAGATGGCTTTTAGATGTACCGTTATGATTTAACCGTTGTTTTTTTTCAGTTTATCGTGCCTAGCGAAGATCATGGTTATGGGTCTCCGTATTATGAAGCCGGTTACGGTGCCTCGTACAGACTAGAAGAATATGGCAATAACTTTTTCGTTAGTGGTGCCTCGGGCTTACAACAAGACGTTGGTGAGCCTTCTTACGCGCCAGAGTCATTGGGTGACGAGCAACCCGCTTACCCTGAAGTTTCGTACAAAACTGATCAGGTACGAATGATATATATTTTTGTTAAAAATATTACTATAAACGTTATATATTTTAAAAAATGTATTATAAATGTTATATTTTTTCTGTTAAAAAATTATTATACATGTTATATATTTTTTAAAATGTATTATAAATGTTATATATATTTTTCACTTAGGATTTTATATCCCGCGATGAGTCGGAAGGTTGGGTAAAAAGAGCGGGTTTATCCAACGGATAAGTTATTGTTACTAGACGGTCCAAGGATCACTGGACATGGCTCCAATGTTGTCGTAGTGGCGAGCATGAGAGTATGGCCACGGTTAGGAAAACCGGCAGCAAAAAATGTGCATGCCCTTTTACGGTGATAGGTCATCTCGACCAAAGTCATCGAGCTTGGCGGGTAGATTATCTGCACAAAAAATTTTAACGAGAAGTATAACCACGACCCTGCTGAACATCTGGAGGGTTACGCGTATGCCAGGAGACTTACTCCTAGTGAGTTTAGACTGGTGCAAGAGCTGACAGATCAAGACATACAGCCCCATACAATCTGGAAGGTCGTAACCGAACAGAACCCTGAAAACAAATGTGTTTCGAAGGACATACACAACGCTCGCCAAAAGATTAGGGCCACAAAGTTCGATAAAAACGACTCCCATGCAGAGATTGGAAGAAATCCTCCAGGAAAAAAGATGACCTATTACATATAGGCAAAACCTTCCATCAATATCATTCAGAATATATTTTTCTGTCACGACAAGTCTGTAGGATCTTGTACGGACCCGAAACGAGTCGATCAGAGGCGTTCTACATAATATGAAAGGCGGAAACAGACATATTGTGTGTGATTCAGCAAGATATTCACTTTAACTGTTGTTCTGATTAACTTGACAAAGTTTTACAGCGAAACAACACTTCGGAAGCACTTCGGCTCCGGAAACACACATACACAACTGACTCAAACGAAATCAGGCAACACCTATATATAGGCCACCTAATTCCACTTGAACATGACTCAAGCGGAATCACCTTTCATATGGAATTACAAGTTCAAACGAGATTACCATTTCAAACGGAATTAACAAGTTAATTTCGTTTGAAATGACATGTTCACTTCAAGCGAAATTACACTTTGTAATTTAGTTTGAAACTGCCTGTTGACCTATTTTTTACAGATTTCTTATTTTACGTGCCCTGATCTATCTATATACATATAAGACTTGATACAAGACGAAGTCGACAGACGCATGCACCAACAGACTCCTCCTCGAATGGTGACGAGTCTTAAGTGTCGAGTCTTCAACGTCTTCAGTCTTTATCAGTCTGATTGCTCTCTGAATTATTTGACAGTGTAAAACTTCTTCAATCTTCTCTTTTCTTTTCATCAGCACCAACATACTCCTCTCGAACAAATAATCTTTCCTCGGATGTTGATCGCAATCTGTCTTTCACAGGATCAGAATTGTGTCCTGGCTCTATACTCAGACTCAGAATCCAGGCTATCCTGCACATCCTCTACCCAAAAGTAATTTTTCAAATTTAAAATTTACTAATAGAATTCTTTTAACAACACCACTTTTATTGTGAGGTAGATATGATTATACCAGTTTTAAACTCTGATGAACCACTTGTGAATAAATCATTTTTCTTTTCAAAAATCTTTTTCATCTTTAAACATCTCAAACAAACTTTCCCAAACCTTTTAATCATCATGTTTAGCACTCGGAATTTTGAAAATCAGCTTTTCAACATCAGTTGTCAAAAATCTTTTTGGATTTTTCAAAATTTATGCTAAAACACACTGAAAATCTTTTTGAATTTTTGAATTTTAAAGAAATGCAGTAAAGAAATATTTAAAGACACTATTTTTGTGAGTTTGCGTAAGAGGATCATATCAGTTTTGACAAGTCACAAGTACCATTGAGCTTGGTTACACATTAAGAATTAAACAGTTCACTTAGATTGCCGATATACTGATCCACTTAAATTCTCACACAAATTTCAACTGATTCAGGATATGAATTAGGTGTATTAAGAACTTAAACTCATTCATGTGTCCCACTTCTTGAATATACTCCCGTATCCAGATCCCAATATTCAGTCTTACAGGTGAGTATACCACAGATGATATCTGTAAGGGGTTAATTGCGAGAACCGTGAGAGCTCAGGTCAGAACTTCCGTTCAGCAGAGAGATGACGGCTTCGACTTTCGGTGGGTCTCCTTTAGAGGATCTTTTTTACAACAGCACATGATTAGCATTTTTCAATGTTTCATCATTTTTATGCTGAGGGCAGGCTTTTATTTCAAGCAAGCGTAAAGTATTCTCCGGGGACTAGGCCATTGCTTCCGCAAAATAAGAAGTCCTGGGATAATACCCCAGATATCACTGAGCATAAAGACCTAGTATCTCAGAAAGAAGGATCCTTCAAACGAAATTTCAGGGGTTACCTATATATTCAAGTAGTGTTCCCCACGAAATAAGCAGGTTTGAATTTAAGTTTATATCCCGAAAAAGCTTACTAAATGTGTAAAAACATATCGGCATATCATCAGTGAGACCACTTAATGCTATTTAAACATTACTTTTCTTTAGCATACTGTGATCGTCCACTGATGTACTATCATTTCCTCTTTTTCACAACAAAACTCTTTTTGTATTTTATCATGTATTTGGCTTTTTCAATTTTTTCAAATGTTTTTGGATTTTCTGAAAATTCTTACTCCCCCTAAAATTCAAACACATTTACGGAAATTTGAAAACAAACTATACAAGTAAAGTGACAACCGATATCGAATTACTTCAAATCGCCATCCACTTGGCATAAACAATCAGAACTCCCCCTTTTAACAAACTATTTTCTCATTATGATTTCAAAACACTTAAGTTTATTTTAATCAAAATGATTTTTCCGGAAAATAAGTTTTGTTGTTTTCATAAAACCACTTGTAGGTTAGGGGATAAACTCATCACTTTATTTTCCTCAATATCACTTGAAAATTTTAACAATTTTAGATTTTAACAACAATATCACTTGTAGAAAATCAAGTACAACTTATTGTCCCTGATTTACCACTTGTAAGTCGAAATATCACCAACGTGAATTTCTCAAGAAATATGCCGATACCTGCTCCACTCTTACCAACCTGGGAGCTCCGGGAAGTCAGGATTTTACTTGTGAAAAACTGCCATCCAAGCCTGACCAAACTTGGATGTTTCCTCCTCAACTTCACTTGGGTAATAAGTTTATTTCTTTGTTTCATAAAAGTCCTTTACCCCTTTAGCCTTTCCCTCGACCATTTTTCCAAAAATCTTTTTAACATTTCCATTAAACACTTTCTCAACATCAAATTCTTTCTTCTCAGAATAGAATTGATTTGAGATCTCAACCTTTCCAATTTTTGATTTAAAATTCTCAGCTCTCAATGGTGGAAAATTAACATCATCAATTGGAGGCACTGAGTTTTCTTCTTTTACCTTAACCTGTGGCTCCTCTGACTTTGTGGAATCAGATTCATCGCCAGATTTCACATCACACTTCTTAACAACCCACATTTCGTTGTCATGCTTAGCTCTCTTTTTATAAAAACTTGTCTTTGATCACTCACCAACTTCATATGTTGAATTTTCAAAAATTTTAAATTTGTTAGTTGGTGGTTCATTTTTCTCAACAACTTTTTCTTTGAGTTTTTAGAGACTTTTTGTTTTGTTTTTGTTGCTTGAGAACAGTTCAATGCAATGTGACCAACTTCTTTGCATTTGTAACAGGTTCTTGTCTCCTTTCTTTGATAAGCATCATTCTTCACGTTCTCTTGCTTCTTGGCAAGGAATTCTCTGTTTGATTGCTTCCAGAATGAGCTTTTTGATTCCTTTTCACAGCTTGTCCCTGAAACAAATACAGTTTTTGTTTTATAAGTTTTCTCATTTTTATAATTTTTCGGTGGTATAAAACCCAATCCCTTCTTTTTGAAATTACCATTATGGTTAGGTTTCTTTTGAAAACCAGAACCATGACTGTAACCTTTTTTCTTGTTTAACCGTTGTTGAACTCTTGAAGTGTATTTTTTAGGTTTTTCAGTAAGATTTACATCTTTTATTTCAGAAATATTTATTTCTGTTAGTTTGAAAACCTTTTTAATCTTTTCAACTTGAACACTTCTTATTGGAAATTCCTCATCAGAATATAATTTGTCTGAATCATTCAAAGTATATGCCACTTTGATTGATCCGTCATTCAAATTAGATTTTGATAACATGAATTCTTTATTGTAAACCCGTTTAACCGATGACTTTGGACTGTCAACTGAAAATGATCTCGGACTTTCAGACTCAGACTTTGACTTCGAATCCTCATCTGTTTCCAACACCTGATCGACCACCTTTTTTATTAACTCAGACTCATGATCAGTGTCAGACGATGTGAATGTGACGTCAATGTTTTCTGGTAACTCATCAGTTGTTTCCGTTTTTAACTTTATATTGACAGCCTTTTTTACCTGCTCCTCATTCGGTTTTCTAGGAGAATATCCTTCCCAAATCGGAGGCGGACACTTCTTATAACTAACACTCTGTTTCTTACCAGTCTCCTTCTTCTTTGGCTTCTCATCTTGAAAAACTTCTAAACCTGCAACAGTTGGATAGATTCGATCAATTAGATAATCAGAACTAGAATAACTTTGCAGTAAACGTTTAATTCTCTCATTTTCAATCCTCTTAGTCTCCAACTCTTGCTTTAACTTTGCACACTCTCCAATGTAATGATTGATAGCTTTTTGCTTCGACATCATCACAGCATTCATCATTGTCATTGCATCTTCTCTTTCAGAATTTGTCTTTTGTAGACTAGTTACCGTTCTGTTCAAAACATCATACGACTCTTTCACATAATTGAGATTGAACAATAATTGTTCTTTCATCTTATCTTGTTAGGCCCTAAAGTGTGAGACTGACGCATCAAATTAACACAACGAGCTATGGTTACATGCTGGGCCTTACCGGGTTAGTTTGTATTAGGTTGTGGACCTTTATATGTCACTTGGGCTAAGCTTTAGGCCATGTGGGCCAAGCAGGCCCAAGGGGAGCCCATGTAGGGAAGTGGGCTTGAGTTAGTATAAAAACAAGTTTCTAACTTGTTTTTAGGTTTGAACTTCTTGGAGCCTCATTGTTACAGAATTCATATAGAGCTAGAGAGAGAGGCGATTGGGGGTGGTGTACTCATACCAGACGTTTTTGCTTTTTCAAGTAATCGAAACGTGTGTGAGTTAAAAGTTATTTCGGTGTTCTTGTTTGTTTTCATCTTATTTCTTGAATCACCTATTGATTGGATTCCGCACAATCAATAGGTTGTTTGATATCATTGAAAGATCCGTTCTACGGGACTTACAAGTGGTATCAGAGCCTTAAGAACCTGTTTCTAGGCTCGGTGTGATATCAAAGATTCAAGATTTTCATTATTTTTGGTTCGGTGTTCTTCGCGTTCTTCGTAGTATTCATCGGATTTCTTAAAAAATTGTTATATTTTGGTGGTTTGATCTTTTGAAAGGTGTTTAAGTGTTATTGTCAAATTTTTTAAAACTTTTCAAAAATATTATTTAGTTTGTTAAGTTTTTAAAAGATTTGAAAGATCTTTATTTTCAAAAAGTCCAAATACAAATTTTGAAAAATCCCAAATACTTCGGAAACTTTGTTGAAATTGCTTTTGAAAAACAAAAATATCTCAAGTTGCAGATTTCGAGCAAATACAAAAATAGTTTTCGAGATAATTCAGAGATCTATCACATCGGTTTCGACTCATCATCCATTGGTCTCGACTCACAACCATCGGTCTCGAATCATTATCAAAATTTCATTCATCTTTCACAAGGTCTCGACTCTCATCATCATCATCATCACAGTCTCGAGTCATCTTCTTCACAGGTCTCGTGTCCTACATAACAGCATCTGGTTTCGACTCACAGGGTCTCGAGTCACAGCTTTCCAGGTTTCGACTCACAGTTTCAAGGTCTCGAGTCTTCCACTTCATCATTTAAGTTCTCGAGTTGTTCACCTCCGAGTCGCAACCATCTCCCAGTCGCAATCACAAAAGGAGTTCTCGAGTCTCATCTTTTCATGGTCTCGATTCACAGAGGTCTCGAGTTATCTCTTTCACGGTCCGAGTCGCAACCGAGATCTCGAGTTATCAACATCCATTGTCTCGAGTCGCAATCTTCAACCACCTCACTTGTGAAGTCTCGAGTCGTAATCTTCAGCAACCCCTCACGGTCTCGAGTTGCAAGCTTCACCGTCTCGAGTCACTCACACTGGTCTCGAGTCTGACGTTTACGAGTCGCAACCATTGATTACCTTCATCATCTTGTTCAACTCTCCATCTTCACCGACGACCTCCTCCGACTGTCTCTGAACCACCTGCAGTCACCATCATCGTCTGCAGCCATATTCATCGCCTGTGGACCACCGTGATCAATCGATATCATCATCATCGTCAATCATACACCGACCTCCTACAACCATCACCTTCACCACGGCTGGTTATTTGAATTAAGATAACTTTTTGTGACAATTGGGGTGTCGGGAATTTTAGTTGGGTTTGGTTTGAAGGAACATCATCAGAAACAGAGACAGACGTTGACGTTGATATTTGAAATTCTAATTTTAAGGTTTTAGATTAATATAATATTAATTATAATAATCATAACTTAAAACTTCGTCATTACTTAATCATTAATAATATAATAAATATAATAAGTATTCTTTTATAATAAATAAATTATCATATTCTAATTAAAAAAAGGGTGTGTTTGTTTGTGATAACGATTTTGGTTGTGAAAAGTTTGACAGATTTTTGAGGTGCAATTCAGAAAGCGGGCTCATTTGATTTCATGCAAAGTATTTGAGTTAGCGAGTACACGGGTTCTTGTTTGGTTTGTGTTTTGGGGAAAGAACAAAAGTAATCACCACCCACTGAAAATATGGCATTTATGTTTCACAAACCCGCGGCGCAAGAAATTACTCGTGAAGAGATACTTTCTGTTTTATGTACTCCTGAGTGTAGAGAAAGGGTTGAAGCTTATAGAATACACAACGCTGAGCTAATTCAAGACTATCAAGACATTAAAAATAAAAAATTTACTTTATCGAAAAATGAGAAACTTTATAAAGAAAAAATTGAAGCTCAGCGAAAAGACATCATCAAACTCAAGGATGATGTAAGTGTAAAAGCAACTCAACTCTTATATGTTTAGGAGAAATTATGCACTGTGACTAAAGAACTGGAGGATATCAGAGATAGATATCAAATAAATGAACTCAATATTAAGAAATTTGATTCTTCCAGCAAACTAGTTAAAAACTTGTGTGATCAACAGCTCGCATATAAGAAAAAGAAAGGGTGCGGACTGGGTTTTAATCAGGCTCCTCCTCCTTATAATGACAATTATACTTATTTACCTATGACTGAGGAGGAGGAGATGATGAATGAAAGTAAAATGACTTATGGTCCACAAAAACAATAAGTCATCATTTAATGACAAACCAGTTGAGAAACAGAAGTCTACTCCAATAAATTTTGTTTCTAAAGGCTCAGTTGATCCTAACACTTCGTCTTCATATGTAGATAAATTATCTGAAGTAAAGTGTGGAGATGTTCTTGGGAGTGAACCAGTTGTTCATTCTAATATTTCTGAAAATTATTTTGAACAAACTGAATCTTATATTGCTTTTAGTAGGTCTTTGTTTGCGTCGTTTTGTGCTTATGTTTCGTCAAGTGAGCCTGATGTTTGAGGCAAAACTGATGATGTTTGTGTTGAATCCTTGAACAATAATTGTGGTGATGATTGTGTTTCAGTTAATGCGCGTGATTGTGATGTTTCTAATATTTCAGTTGTTGATAGTGTTACAGGTGAGGTCCCTCAGGACACATTCAGTGAAACCACTGAAACTTCTTCTCAAGAAAATCAAGAGTATCCTGATTCTTCTTCTGAATCTGTCTCAGTGGGTGTCCCTAATGTTGAATCTATTGGGACCCCATTGGAAACTGTAGATGAAAGCAAACCTAAATCGGATTCACATGATACATGTGTTGACGAATCATGTGTTGATGAAATTTCAACTTGTTCTAAAATTGAAACTGAATCTGAATCTATTAAAGAAGAAAAAGGAGTTGAAATAAATGAACAGTCACCGAAAAATGTTTCTGAAAATAAAGATAAAACTGAAACACCGGTTTTTCAAAATGATCATGATAAAAGTGAGAAGGATGAATCTCATCATCCGTCTACATCTCATGCGTGTGCTAGTTCTGATCAACAGGTACAGAAGAACTCAGAAAAGGCACATGGAACACAAGCAACACAAGCTCGGTAATCTAGACCCATTAAAACAGCTAATGCTGCTAGCTCTCAGAATCTCCATACATTGAAACGACAGACATGTTTCAACTGTGGACTTCCTGGACACATTGCTAGAAATTGTGTTCATCATCCAAAAGTGCAACAAAATGCCAACACTCACTTGTGTGCTAATGTTTGTGAGCCGGTTCACAACACGCAAAAGGAGCCAAAATGAGCAGATCAAAATCGAGGGTATAAGAAGTCTGCTCATCAAGGACAAGGCAGAAATAATCCTCACAAGGCTCGTGACAAGGTGAATGAAAGATCCAACCAGGGAAAAAGACGAAGAATGGTGCTCAGAGCAACAAGACTTCTGCAAACAACAAATACAAGCACCCCAATTCGTCTTCGTCTAAGAGAAATATGCAGGCGCATCCAGCGCAAAAAGAACCGATTTGTCCTTCAGGACCTGCTAGAGCGAATCAAGCTGCTCAAAACGATTTTTCGATGAAAAGACAAACTTGCTACAACTGTGGCATTGCGGGTCATATTGCTAGAAACTGCACAAGGCGTCCCTACGTACCCTACTATATTCAAAAAATCAGAGGGTTACATCAAAGGATAACAATCATTCCAAGCCAAAGAAGGTGTCATCACCTAAGGCAATGAAGAATGTGAATCCCAAGGTTAAACCTTCTGATGGGGATTGGAACGCTGCTAAAAACAAACGCAAGGATGTTCAAGAACAAAAACGTCTTTCTAAAACTGAATCAGCTAAAGTTGCTCAACTGAAGGCAACGAACACGTTTGTTAAACCGAAACAGATTTGGAAACCCAAATCCAAAGCAGCAATGTTTCCAATCCTTGAAACCAAAGGGGACCTATGTTTAAAAGAAGTGTCTTATTTTGATGCTTCAGGAAATCCCATGACCACGATGGCCTGGGTACCCATGTCTTACTAATCGCCTTACTTTTCAGGAACAACTAAGGAGGAGCTATTGACAATCTCTGGAATGTTGATAGCAGTTGTTCCATAGATAAAAACGAGTAACATTTCACTGTTGCAAAAAGTTCAAATTTTTTTTTCCAGATGATATGTTTCCTTTGGAGGAGATTAAAGAAGTAAGATAAGATCAGCAAAAGGTACCGTTTAAATTCAGTACTTTGATTTGAATTTGATTAGTCTTCAATCTGATGACAGAACGGTTAAGCAAAAATATTTTTCTCTCTTTTTCTTAGTTTATAATTTGTATATAAAGTTTCATTTCTCTAGTAAATGGTAAATTTGCGCAAAAATACAAGATTAATGCACAAATTTAGGGGGAGAGAGAGGCATATATAGAGTTTAGGGGGAGAAAACTCATAAAAGAAAAATACAAAAAGAGCTTGATGTGTATATGTGTATTGTTTTAGGGGGAGAAAATGAGAAAAATACAAAAACATTAGAAAAATGAAAAAGCCAAAAAGAAAAATTGCATGATATGGGAAATGAAATGAATTTTCACATTATGGTTGAAGGCTGACTCATGTAAGACCAGTATCGAAACAATTTGACTCTAGTATGATGTGTTGGTAGGCTCTATCCTTAAGACCTGAAACATTGGCTGTTTCTGTTCAGAACTAAAATAGTACACGAACCCAGGAAAGAAAGTCACTTGGAATTAGCTCATTTCTATTTGAATGTCTCTACGTTGTCCGGATACACACAATTTTGGTCTGACTTTGAAATCTTCTCTGAAAAAAGTCGTGTATCTCCTCTGTTTTGCGGAAGCAAAGACCTGGAGGTGATAGGCAATGTCAGCTTCTGCTGCATCCAGATACATGCTGACCTAGCTGTACGTTGTCGCGCTATAGATCAAATACACCCGAAAGAGGCCCTCTAGTGCCCAAAAGAAACCCGAAAAAAAAACCTATATCAAACTGAGAAAATCTCATTTGATCTGTATATTATATCCATCTCTCTGCAAATGATCTATTCTTTTCTTTTCTCAATCTAGTCCCAGTTAAGGTTTCAGAAGTTTGGATCGGACTTGTGAAATATGTGGTAGGGAAACTGCTTGCATGATAGAGTGTGTTGTCTATAATTCCGGGATTTGATTAGTATTTGTTTGGGTGTTCATTGTTAAGACATCAAAACATGATAAAATGAGTTACAGGCAGTTATATGAAAAAGGTCTAGGGAGACGAGTTTAAGTGGACAAATATACTGGCAATTGTCTAGATCATTCAGTAGTAGATCAGTGTTGATAAGTGAAGTCAGGCCCAAAACCTCGTGATTTGATCCCATTGCAATTGTAATTGTATATTATGGTAGTTGTTTATATTTTGATTTTTTATTTGTTTCTAGTTCTTAAAATTAAAAAAAAAATGAAAAATTAAAAAATACAAAAATAGTGTCTTGCTTTTCTATAAAATCGAAAATCCAAAAATAGAGTGTCTATTTGTTTTTCTTAAAATTAAAAATGTAACCATTCTTGAAGATTTGACTGATCATCAAAAGTTTAAAGAATTTAAATTGTGAAATTCGAGTATAAGTACTTGGATGTACCTAGTGTTCATATGGTACTCTCCTTGTTGTATAAGAAATGTTTGCTTATGAGTTTGTGAGCATGTGCAGAACTTGATTTCATTCAAGAACAGGGGTTGATGAAGATTAAGATGTTGTTAGTTGCTGAAGAAGCCTGAAGCAGCACAACAACAAGATGTACCTGAGTCAGAAGAATCAGATACGAAACGCCGTCTGATAGTGAAAGTACATTTGAAGAAGTGCCGTGAACTTGCTTGAAAGAAAAAGACTGAAGAAGAAAAGAGCTGTTGAGAATCCTCCTCTCACATTCTTTTTGACAAAGATTTTCAAGCAAAGCTGATCGAGATCCTGATATGAAGCTAACCACAAGAGCTGAAGAAAGAGACCCAGTGCTGAGAGTTCAGAAGTCAAGAACTTCCACAACATCTGCAGCATAGAGACAACCATAGACTTCGTTGAAAACGTTGCTGAATTCATGCTATGAAGACAATTTGATGGCATCAGTCTAGGGGGAGATTGTTAGGCCCTAAAGTGTGAGACTGACGCATCAAATTAACACAACGAGCTATGGTTACATGCTGGGCCTTACCGGGTTAGTTTGTATTAGGTTGTGGACCTTTATAGGTCACTTGGGCTAAGCTTTAGGCCATGTGGGCCAAGCAGGCCCAAAGGGAGCCCATGTAGGGAAGTGGGCTTGAGTTAGTATAAAAACAAGTTTCTAACTTGTTTTTAGGTTTGAACTTCTTGGAGCCTCATTGTTACAGAATTCATATAGAGCTAGAGAGAGAGGCGATTGGTGGTGGTGTACTCATACCAGACGTTTTTGCTTGTTCAAGTAATCGAAACGTGTGTGAGTTAAAAGTTATTTCGGTGTTCTTTTTTGTTTTCATCTTATTTCTTGAATCACCTATTGATTAGATTCCGCACAATCAATAGGTTGTTTGATATCATTGAAAGATCCGTTCTACGGGACTTACATATCTTGCTCACTCAACTTCTCATCTTTTTTCTGCACATTGCTTGCAAGATTCCAAACACTTTAAGCAAGGCTTAATGACTTCCACAATCTTTTCTATTTCAACAATCTTCTCTACTTCAACAACTTTTTCAACTTTACTCACCTTCTCCTTTTCAACAATCTTCTCAGCAATTTTAACCTCTTCATTTTGAACAATCTTTTCATTTTGATCTTTGCTTTCACATTTCTTTTTTTTTTTTCAGTTCTTTTGCTGCTCGTTTCTTCTTCAACTTCTCCAGGCGATCTGCAAAATAAAATAGAAAACTTTCAGGAGATAAATGAGTTTTTGCAATATTGATATGCATTTCTTCCTCATCATCACCACTGTCATCAGTTGGTGATTGATCAAAATCTATTGTCTTTTCTGAAACATCATCTGAAGAACTAGAATCAGATGGTGTTTGATCAAAAACTGTTGTTCTTTCTGAACTTTCTTCTGATGAAACAGACTCTTCTTCTTGACTTTTCTCATTTCTATCAAACGCTTTCATCCATTATATCATCAGATCAGGCTCTTGAACTATCTGTGCAATGAGAGCTACAACTTTTGAATCAGGTGGAATATATTTATCCCAGCTGAAACCTTCTGCCATTTTTTCATCATCTTGATCAATGATACCATAATAAGCTTTCTTATTTGCATCTTCGATCATTCTTGCATGCGCAGTTTGTGGTTCCTTTTGTTGATATGGTTGATGAGCAACTTGTTGATATATGGCTTTCCGATAGTAATCATCTTTTCCAAAAGGATTCTTTGCTCCACTAGCCTCTTGATTTTTGCATTCTCTCTTAAAATGACCTTTCTCCCTGCATCGAAAACAAGTAACTTTAAATTTATCAAAACCCAAAGTAGATACATGTGCATCCAAAAAATCATTTCTTCCTGTAATCATTTTAAACTTTTCTGCTCTTCTCAAAACACTTGCTAGACACCATTTGATGTCCATGAGCTCCATCTCTTCAGCGTCTATCTGATCGTAATCCTCTTTTGTCAGCATTGGATTTCCGATCCTTCCAGCTACTAATCCCTCATAAGATTCCAGCACGGTAGCAAGTAATGCCATGTGATCTTTAGCAACTTCTTCAGAAAAACTTTGACCATTCGGGAGATTTAATGCAATGTTGCACTGTATTACACAACCATTTCCACTTTTTGAACTTTGAGACTGAAAAATTGAAGTTGAACTCTTTGGATAGACACTCGGATATGAAGAAAATCCACTGCTATTGTTTGAATTTTGATCAACAGTTCCAGATGAGTTTCCAGCACTAAAAGCAGTTTGAATTTTTGGACTCATTTCAACCTCTTGAACACTGCCTTTGTAATACATTTTCACATCTTGTTGATTACTTGGATTGTTCATCCTTGCAATCTTTTGTTGTTCAAGATCTTGACCTTCAATCTTTTCGATGAACTGAGAAATCGTCAAACCATCATATTCTCCGGTGTTCTTTAAGATCATAAAAAATGTACCCCATTCTTTCTGAGGTAAAGCATAAGCTAATTTGTCTACCCATTCCTCTCGTTCTTTATTGATACTCAACAAAGACATTGAACGTACTAAGTGGCAGTATCTTTCAATCAACTTCTTTGTATCTTCTCCTGACAGACTTGTGAATAGATCAAATTCTTTCTTAAGCAATGCCTTTTTACTCTTAATCATTTTCTTACTTCCTTCAAACTTAATTCTGATTGCTTCCCAAATAGAACGTGAAGTTTTATCATGTTGAAGCAATATGAAGATGTCTTCTTTAATAGCTTGCTGGAGTAAACTGATCATCATTTCTCTGCTTTGTACATGTCTCATTCCTTATCTGTAAATTCAAAAATCTTTTTATCAACTCCCAGCTCAGTACGTGGTAGCACATACTTTTTCTCAACATACTCCCATGATCTCAAATGATTGGCTTGGACCCAGTTTTCAAACCTATCTTTCCAACCATAATACTCCTCAATGCTCATTAGTTTAGGGGGTTTTTACATTGTTCCAGTTTCATTTTCCATGTTCATGTTTTGAGCAATGGCAGCTAGAGTAGTCGGGGTTGTTGCAAACGCGTTATAGAATTCTTCTTCCATGATTCGGCAAAATTTTTCACAAATCAGACACTTTCAAACGGAATTAAGTCTTCAAGCGAAAATACTCTCTTCAACCGGAATACCTTTTCAAACGGAATACCAGCTTCACGCGAAATCAGATAATTCAAACGAAATCACTCTCAAATGGAATCACCTTGAAGCGGAATTACTGATTTCGTTTGAACTTTCAAACGGAATACCAACTTGAAACGAAATCACTTATTTCGCTTGAAACGGAATTAAGTGCAAATTCAAACGGAATTATGCTGATGTCATCATTTCGGTCTGAACTTTGTCAAATTGATCAAGATTTAAGCCGTTTTAAGATCTGAAACTTTCAAGGGTTTGTTAAAATAAAATTTCGCATATAATGTGTGAAATTCAAACCATTTTAACCGTTAAAACTTGTTCCATTTGATAAAAGAAGGTGTAGAAGTTAGAAAACAAGATGAAATCAAGCTAAAATCAGTAGAACTCCTCCTCCTGAGCTCTGATACCACATGTAGGATCGTGTACGGACCCGAAACGAGTCGATCAGAGGCGCTCTACACAATATGAAAGGCGGAAACAGACATATTGTGTGTGATTCAGCAAGATATTCACTTTAACTGTTGTTATGATTAACTTGACAAAGTTTTACAACGAAACAACACTTCGGGAGCACTTCGGCTCTGGAAACACACATACACAACTGACTCAAACGAAATCAGGCAACACCTATATATAGGCCACCTAATTCCGCTTGAACATGACTCAAGCAGAATCACCTTTCATACGGAATTACAAGTTCAAACGAGATTACCATTTCAAACGGAATTAACAAGTTAATTTCGTTTGAAATGACATGTTCACTTCAAGCGAAATTACACTTTGTAATTTCGTTTGAAACTGCCTGTTGACCTATTTTTGACAGATTTCTCGTTTTACGTGCCCTGATCTATCTATATACATACAAGACTCGATACAAGACGAAGTCGACAGACGCATGCACCAACAAAGTCCTTTGAAATGTGGAGGGCATTCCCGCATACGCTTATGTTCGACGTGACTTACAAAACTAACATATACAATCTTCCATTTTTGCAAGTTGTGGGTATGACATCGACAAACCAAACCTTTTTTGTTGCGCATGAATTTCTTTCAAACGAGCAGGAGGTAACGTACGTTGCGGTCATTCGGATCAACATGTGGCTGCCAACTGTACACAGGTTGCGGGTTATTATGTGCCTGTCATCTGGAGAGATTGAAAAATACAGGTACTTATAGACTTATTAAAATTTTTTATTGTATTACTTTAATATGCTTGTCTAATGCTCTTTTTTGTTTTGCAGAACGCATTATTCAGCTCGATGATATAGACATTTTCTTGAGAAAACTTGACCTGAATCCACCAACTTTTGCTGATGAAAAGGTTGACGTAGAAAAAGCATTAGAAGATGTGAAACAGAAAATATGTACCCAACCCCCGCATGTGAAGGAAAGCATCATATCGAAGATCAAGGCGGTGATAAACCCATTTATGAGCGACAAAAAAGGCCTGTCGTACAAGGAAACACTCGTGGGCGGCCAACGTCCAAGGTCCAACAACAAAGAAAAGAACAACCTGCTAGACATAGCTCAGTTGGGCCTTTCGAACAACAAATTAGGTGTGATCCTCCTTGACACAACTCTTATGTACATTCACAAGATTCTCTAATACCGTTTACGTCTACAATGTCTCAAAAGTCTCAAAGGTCGTTACGGCGATGCAGTCTTGCGAGGACCATGGGTTTCCATTAATCACTACTGATAGAATGCTTGAATATGTTCTCAGTTTCAAAAATCAAATTACAAAAGTGTTCCACCCCCACATTTCAAGAATAAAAGATGTCAAGCCGGAGGGACATTGTGGGTTTCAGGCTATGGTTGTGGGTTTAGGGTTGGAACAAGACTACTTTGGGTTTATTCGGAGCCAACCAGTTGAAGAGTCGATGGGTACGAACAAATATATGTGAAGGTACATTTTAGACAGTGATTTACGGGAGACTACGATGCGTAACTAAAGAAAATAAATTTTACCAGAGTTGGGAGAGCACCCATGGAGCATTGGATGGAGATGCCTCAGGCAGGACTCCTTGTTGCCCAAAGTTTTGGTGTGATTGTTCACATGATAGACATGAGAGATTGTTCGACTTTATTCCCCTTCTATCATCCAGAGCGCGGATGTGTCCCCCATCAGGTCGTAACACTGGTATATGTTAACAATGGTCATTTCATCCAGGTCAAACTTGAAGGGACTATCCAATGCCATTATCGAACTATCTCTGGGTAAGATACGCGGGCGAAGAACCAGCACTTTGGATGGAAAACTACACGGAACGCATAGCGTGGTATGAAACGATAAAAAAGCCTAATATTGACAAGACAGTGCATTATATTGATTAATTTGTAATTTTAAAGAATAATATATTTGTATAATGTAATTCATGTGTTTATTGACAAAACAATGCATTATATTGATTAACTTGTAATTTTAAAGAATAATTTATTTGTATAATACGCTAAAATATGTCAAAATACGTCAAAATATGCTAAATAAGTTAAAAACACTAAAATACATCAAAATACACAAAAATACTCTAAAATACGTCAAAATACATCAAAATACTCTAAAATACGTCAAAATACGTTAAAATACGCTAAAATACATCGAAACACGCTAAAATATGTTAAAATACGTCAAAATACGCTAAAATACGTCAAAATATGCTAAAATACGTTAAAATAAATATGCTAAAATACGTCAAAATAGGCTAAAATACGTTAAAATACGCTAAAATACAATACAAGTGGATTTGAAACAAAATTGTACGTAAGCATAAAATACAATACAAGTGGATTTAAATCTACTATCACAACTTTGATTAGTTTGGCTTTCCATCAAGTATAATAGAAAACAAACGGTATTACATAGCCACTTTATGTTGAATCTACGATCACAACTTTAAGGTGTTGTTTCACCTTGATTGTATTGCATATATAAAATAAGTTTGGTCATGTACTTTGAGATTAATACAATACAATAATACATTATACACAATAGGTATTTGTTGTGCTAAAAGTAGTTTAATATTTATTAATTAAATTACCCTAATCTAGACACTAAGTTAAACTCTAGACTCTTTAAAGTTAAACTAAACTACTAACCGTCAAGTGAACCGATCGACTATAGTAAAGCTAAGTAAGTCCGGAAATCGAACCCACGAGACTCATTTGATTACGTAAACTACATTCACTAGACTTAATGACTGACATGACTAGCTGTTTTTATATTTTGAGAGGGGGGGTTTTCTTCCTAAAATTGAAATTAATTAAATATTAACCAAGAGGAACGAAGTAAGACGCAAATTGGACTTTGGATTTTACTAAGATGATGATAAAACGACTACCTAGGCTGGAATCCCAAATGATATTAGTTTATCTTTTTACCAGACAAGAACTATTATGGAACCGGGATCGTTAAATACTAAACCTACCGAGAAATCCAACAGGACCCTCAACCTTTCTCGAGAAGACACTTATGGAACTCTAATAGGCTGTTAAATTACCGGTTTACCTAGACTCCCTCACGGTTATCTAGTTGTTCTAAAAAAAGTACCTTTAATCGACAATCTACCTCACGGCGTGAAAGTCAAAGGTAACTTGGTAACTTGACTCGACTCGATAAGGAAGAATTGGAAAGGCAACTACTTTGGACTTCTCACAAAACACCTAAACCTAGCAATTTACCAACTTAGACGTATCGACAATCTCTCACCTCGCGATTATTAAGATTAGTAGAACACCTAGACCTACTTGATTTATAAATATTACTTCTATTGTGCATTGGCCAATTAACCATAAAAATCACAAACACAATGGTCAATGATCTAACACGAACCTATTATATGAAAGACATTCAATTAGGCACATGTGAAGCAATAAACATTCATCAAACAAGTAAAAGCATGCATATACAACGAATCAAATAAACCAAGTCTTTTACTTTTATAGAAAAATCTCAAAGTTAGTTTGTAAACCGGATAAAAACCAAAACTTTAACATATGTTCATCCTAACCTAGGTAGGTCTTGCATAATTAGCCAAGAATCATTGACCAAATCATCAAAACACTAGTTCAGTCAAAGAATTCATGGTAGAAAGATGAAAAGTGTAAAAACTAAGAAAAGGGGAAGATGAAACCCGGGAATTCTTCGTTCTCGTGCTTTGAGTCTTCTACCGAGTGATTCCTATCTTCAAAATCTTTGGTTCTTGACTTTCTTTAGCTCCAAAATTCGTCCATAGATGTCTAAATTTATAGGGTTATGGATTGTTTAACTTAATGATGTTTATATACTAGTATCCTAACACAACCCACCCAAAAACCAAAACTTTTTGGGAAAACAGGCATCCCGCATCATGCGGGGAGCACATGGATGGTGGATATGTGACGCGACCAAAGAAAAGTCAATGTCAGTCAAATATCCATCCTCGCGTCACGCGTGAAGGACTGTCTTGCTGGTCGCACGACGCGATTAGGGTATTTTCCTTGAAATTTGTTCATTTCAACTCTCGTTCTTCCGAACTCATTCCGGTGCTTGGTTTTCTTCATTCTTGACTCATTTTAACCATTTCAGCTCCTTTCAACTCCCCCGAGACCTTAAAATCATAAACGGATCAGTAGTGTACATAATCTAACTAAAACGAAACTAAATCTAATGAAACTGTACAAACTTTACACGGAAACGAATGTATTTTGCAATGCATCAGTATTCTTATATCATCATATCTTCATCTATTTACATTAATCTTGTATATTGTTTGAGAGTTAAATGCAATTTGCCTCCATGTGGTATGGTCGTGGGAGCAATTTGCCTCCCACCAACTATGTTATTGCACTATGCCCTCTCATGTATTCCATCTCTCGTACATTGCCTCCCTGTGTCTAATACCGTCTGCTTCTCCATCCATGTGGAGGGGTAAAATGGTAAAATCACCACCCAAACCCTCTAAACCCTCCCCAAATGCAAACTGTTTCATTTAGCCACCCTGTGTATTCCCTCTAAGCACTTCGAACTAGCAAACCCACGTAGAAGAACATTTCAATTCACACTACAAATCGACTAATGGTCAGTAGATATTGGAAAATTTGAGGCGTTAATGAGAAATTCGACCTTTACTCAATATACTATAAGTATCGTTTCCTAGTTTTGTTGTTGAAGAACAAAGATGCGTGTTGACCACTGAAATAATTGAACATTGTGTTATTCTTTTGCAACAGCTGACCAACCGAACATGTTTACATTAAAGATATTCCATGGAGGTTTGTTCGCTCACCCCACCCTCTAGGAGATACCTGCATGGGCAGATATCATTCATAGATAATGCTAATACAAATGACTTAGGAATTGATGTTTTTGAAGAAATAGTTAAGTGTGTTGGTTATGATTGTGATATGGTTTTTTACAGTTGTTATAAAGTTCCTAATATTTATGTTTGAGTTTTGGTCTAAGATCTTTGATTGTTGATACTAATTTTGATAACATGTTTGATCCTGTACAGGATGGAGTTAAGTTCATTGAAATATATGTTGAACATTGGAGTTCACGTGTCTTTTTAAACTCCATCTCATCTCATCTCATCTGAACATGCTACAATTGGTCCACTAGTTCCAACTGAAAGTAGTGAACTAGCTTGTTAGTGTGATGACATAGAAATGGATATAGGGATTGAAAGTAATGATTATGGATCAGAAAAGGATAGTGAGGAGGACAATCCTATGAGGGATGTAGAAGTAGACATGAGCCAGTTTAAGGAATGAGTTGATCATGATGTAGTAGAATACGTTCTTTGTGATGAGCATCATGATGATTTATAGGATTACATTTAATTTAATATGGGTAACGTTGAAAGTAATAGTGAGAACGATGAGGTTGATGAGCCAATGTTAACACGGGTTGTAGGAAGAATTCGAAAGCAAAGTGAAAAAACAAGGAAATCAGGTATTGGCCCATTAGTCCATGGTATATTGGGCAGTTAATAGAAGATAATGACAAGTTGAAACAGATGGTTAAGAACTATGTGCTTAAGTCAAAAAGAGATGTTTACATTGCTAAAAATGAAACTTTAAGGTATAGTGATGTGTTGCAAAACACCATTATTTGGCCATGTGTTTTGTATATTATTTAGATAGTTTTTATGTCGTTTTGGTCTTTATAGGTTGATATTTTATTATTTATTATTATAGGTCCCGGTGCAAAAAAAAGGATTAAATATGAGCTTAAATGATCAAATGAGAAGCTAGGAATTAATTAATAAAGCTCGAGGGACCATTATTACCATAAGATGAAAGTAGAAAATTTATTATGATATGTAATTAAAAATCAGGGACTGAATCTGCCAACAAGCAGAAAGTTGAATAAATGTTTTCTACATCACGATAATATAAAAGGATCTGATTCTTTTCCAATCGTTGACTCATCCGTGGTGTTGACCGCTATATATTTGCTACTTTGGGTCGAATGGAAAATTATAAGGCTATTGGGCTTGTGGGTTGTGTACTGCTTGGGCTGATTATAGGTGTCATGAGGCATGGGCCACTTGATCTTCTTGATGTATTAAAAGCTCGTTGCATGGAACAGTTGTGTTATAAGTCAATTACAACATTGTATGGCAGGTATTTTATATTTCTATATCATTAGACCTACTTTTCGAGGGGAACAAGATACATCGCGCGATCCGAAGAGGAAGCAGAATACGAACCCGTTGAAGATGAATAAAAAACTAATCGAGTCTTGAAGATTATTTAAAGATTTAGTTGCAACCGGTTAGATATTAAAAGTTAAGACTTTGTTTGTTTATTTGATATATATTGGAAATTATTAAATTTTGTTATTGTATTTTCAATCACCATGCTTGGCTAAAATCTTTGTTGCTACCTAGGTTATGGATATTTGTTAGTTTGTTTACGGTTTTTCGGTTTGGTTAACTATTATTTTGGCTTGCATGGTTTGGTAAATGTGTTCTAATCTAGGTTCTAATGTATATGCGTATTCGATTATTGATGGTTTATGTTTGTTCCACCTTGTCTTGGTTGAAGATTGATTGTGTATTAATTAAAGCTAGGATTAGGTGATTTCGTTAACTTGGTGTTTTCGATTATATCCGATGGTTGCTAGACGTAGTAAACCTAGGAACAAACTAATAAACAATTCGATAATTAAATATTCTACCATCTTTGAGACCGAGAGGAGATTAGATGTTTGGTTTTCTTAATCATTAGACGGGTTAGGTGTTAATTGCACGAGAGTGAATTACCCTAGGTTTTCTTGTGATTCTTAGAAAACCGTGTTAGAACCTTATTAAAGTCACCACCCCGTACATCCCTTACACTTCCTGGATGTATCGTTTCAGGTGAGACCGAGAGGTAATCTAGATTTTGGGTACCATAACCTAGTTAGAGAGACCGAGAGGTGATCTGGCATTAACCAGTGAGTTTATACACTTTTCTTGACCCTAGATTATGTCTTGGTTGGAGAATGATTTGCCGACCAGTTTTGGTCTTGTTTAGTGAACCTTAAGATCCCGGTAGCTAAACCCTAGATAACCCATTCCAAGAAACGTGAGTGAGCTGACATACATCTTGCCTAGGTAGCTACTTTTCCATCATTTGACTGCACCCAAATCTACTATTTGTGTTATGTTTTCATATTTTCTTGTTTATTTGCTTTCTTAGTTGTTAAAATCTGAAATTCCATCTAAATTAATTAGACTATGACTTGACAAAAGTTTAGTATTGAGAGTTGTACCATTGTCTCCACGGATTGATGCTTTGTCTTACCGCCTTTACTATATCACGATCGGTACACTTGCTGGTTATGTGTAATTTAGTTAGTTTGACCATTTGATTTGGTGTTTTAATTAACATATAAACATTTTACACATTAAGTTTTTGGCACCGTTTCCAAGGACACACAACACTTTTGAGGATGACCCGAGTCGAGGATCTAGTCACTTTACTGCTTAATTAGATTTTACTTAGTTTTCTTCTTACTTTTATTTTTTGTTAAAAAATCACATATATATAACCTTAAAAAATATTAGTTAAGTTAGCTTAGTTTCTTTTTTTTTGTTTATACACACTAGATCTTTGGGCACACCCATAGATTCCCCATTTTCTGAGTCAGAATCTGAATTCCACCATCGCCTACGTCAGCTTAATGTTAAGGTTCCAAAAGTATAATTCAATCTAGAACCAAATTTAGAGATGCTCGTAGGATTGTTGCTCATATGATCCATGTCACATCTGCCCACATCTGGTCTAGTATCACTCAACCCGCTGTTGAGGCTGATAACTAGACTCTCTCACTGTCACACCCCGACCATGTAAAACAACAAATCGTGGCGGAAACGTCGGGGAGTGTTGTAACAGAATCATTGTTTCATAACACATGGAAATTTGAAATTTTGTTTTATTGAATAAAAGAGTTACAATGTCTTAACAACAAGGAAGCATAACATAATTAACTAGTCTTGCATCTTTTATTGTCACTAAGGCCCGAGTCTGCCTATGTGTAACTTGATCAATCCTATGCATCATTTCCTAAAACACATGTGAAAATAGGTACGTCAGCATAAAAATGCCTGTGAGATACATAGGTTTTATTGATTTAGGATTTATGACTTATAAGTTTAAAATAATGTTTTAACTAAAGTAGTCATGAACCTTATAAATTTTTTTTGTTTGTTTTATAAATCATATAAAAATCGATAAGGAAACAGATGATATAAAAGAATATGTATGGTTATGTAAATAACAAAGTAAAAATGAATTTGTATAAAATGTGTTATTTGTAAAACAATGTTTTGTAATGATATGTTAATTGTGTAAAACGTAATATGTCAAAATTGAAATGGTTTAAATAACGCTACGATATGTAATATCATAAAAGCACTTATATATAGGAAGTACCAGCGGCGTATCCACAATGCTTTTATCATATTACACACGTCTCGTTACTTAAATCACTTACCCAAACAAACCACCAATGTAAAAATGTTCATGTATAACTAAATGTAATGTTTTAAACAAATGTTGAAATGTTATTGTGTAAACAAATGTAATGTAGAGTGAATAAAAAGCCTTTATTGATTAAAACCATTTACTCGACCCTATAAGAAAGAAATGTACAAAACAATGCATTTCACAAATTATAATCAAAATTTATGTTTTGTAGAATAATGCATGCTTTACTGATACAAACATCTATGCGGTATTGTGAAAATGCATACATTCAAGCCTTGAGACTGTGGCGATAAACCCTTAAACGAATTAAAGGTTTATCTGAGTTATGTGTATCGAATTCGGTCATTCCTTTCATCCAAACATACCTAGGATGTCAGGAACGGGAGTTGTCAATTCCTAAGGTACCACAACCTACTAACGAACGGCGTAGCTAATGTTAATGAAGGTATTTTTGAGCCATTTAAACAAACCAAATGTCATACCAAAATGTAAGCATGTTTTATGAAAATAATGTACTAAGTATGCAACAAATGGACATACATAGCATGAAATGAAATGTAAAACAATGTACCAAGTATGCAACAAATGGACGTACATAGCATGAAATAAAATGTAAAATAATGTACTAAGTATGCACTAAATGGACATACATAGCATGGAACGTAATGTAAAACGATGTACTAAGTATTCACTAAATGGACATACATAGCAAAAAGATAATGAAATCATGTACTAATAGTGTACTAATGAACATAGCAAGTATATGATATGAAAACATGGAAAGTATGAAAGTAACCAGTAGGCACATGGGTTTCACCCCAAAATGTTTGAAAACAGTAAAAGAGGGGACTATGTGCTCACTTGAGGGTGCTTAGAAGTCTTGAACAACAACCAAGCAAAGCTATAGGGATCACGAAATCAAACGGCACCTAATATAGGTAACTATGTAAATAAACGGACCTAAATCAGAAGATCGGATAAAATGAGGTTTCGTAAACCAAATGAGTATAGGAACTCATGTAACATGGTTTAACAAAGCCTACACTCTAAATCGAAACCTATCCTAAGTGCTTATGACCCATTACGACCCGTTTAGGTAGCTTACGCTACTTTAACGCGTCGTTCGCGTAAAATGCATTTGGACCGCCTAACTAGTCCTATGACAAGTAATATATGCCGTAACATGTCTAATATTGTTGCCTAATCAGTTTAGATGTCAAAAATTATGTTACATATGCTTAAAATGAATTTTGGCGTATAAAGGGCATTTTGGTAATTTTCCTAAGGCATATAAACTACCTATCATACAACTAACTAAAAGACGTGACCATAAGGTATAACCTCGGAAGGTTATTCCCTGTACAACTATGGTCACCTAGTGTGTTTGGTCGGACCCAAATGATCGACCAAACGGGTCGGGTTCGAAAGTCTAAGCGATTGTTTAGACCGCTTACCTTACGACCCTATATAAGCACTAAACCTAAAGTGACGAGCTAAACATGTTAAAACATGTTTAACGAATTTATAAAATAGGTTTGGTATCAAAACAAATGGTCTTGATACCTAAAAGTAGTTTGGTTACAAAATACGCAAGAATACGCATTTTGGCCGAAACTTCGACTCGCCGCTATGCCTAAATAACGTGGTAATCAGTAGGTATAGTCACAAGGGACTAGAACCATCGTGATTACGCTCACGTTACAAAGTTCAAATGGACTTCATGTTGACCATAAACTGGTCAAAGCTGAAAGCCAAACAATGTTTGACTTTCACGCTAAAACGCGTAAAAGAACGAAAGAGGACTTACAACGGGTCCAAGCTATGGAGTTTTGATCCGATTACTCTCAGGTATGAAGTGTATAACTTCAACTTAGAGAGCCAAATCAGATCAAAGTGTGAGTTTTGAAGCAAGAGGGTGGGGGTATTTATAGGAAAACCAAGACCGTTAGGATCGTTCATCGAAAACCGAGCTTTGATCTGGACCTTACATGTGTGCCCATGGTTTTAGAATACCATGGGTACCCCAAAACAAGCCCCTAGTTTCATTAAAACCATGTGCAAATGAGGGGAACAGCTGGAACAAGCTGGAAATCAAATTTTCAACTTTGGTCCCTTCCTAAGATAACTATGGAAGATTGTCAATTTTGGTCCCTGGATGTGCAAAACATGGTTTTTGATGCATTTTTGACACGTTTAAGCCCCGTTAATCCCATTTCAAGGCTCTAAAATGAGGTTAAAGTATAGGGAACATGAAACATGCTCAAAAATATCTCGGATGTCGGTTCGTTTGGTCGTACGGTTGCGTTGTTCGGTTTATTACGACGAAACACGAACGAATGCGAAAAACGATCCAAATTACGCGACGAATGGAATTTTATCATGCCAATCACTAAAATAAAATATTTTAATGATTACATAAAGTTTTGGATGTCCGGATGTATTCAGAACGCAAGATATGCGCGAAAATGCATACTTATGCACTTTTTGATGCTTTTAGTCCCTGAATGACCAAAAAGTTTATTTTAGCACACCAAACCCCTCAAAGCCTATTCCTAAGATATGTAAAGGATATTTAGGATATGTTTAACTTATGGTCATGTTCCGGATTGTCCGTTACAGTACGAATCGGCATACTTTCGTAGTTTGTCGAATTTAGTCCATGTAAGCGAATAAACTTGATTTTGACATACCAAAGCCTTCAAAACTTATTTCTAAGTTATATAAAGGTTATTTAAGGTATGTTAAGAATATATTGATGTTCCGGAGTGTTTTTCGCATTAAACTGATTATGTTTATGCATCAGTGCGCGTATAACCTTCTAGAAAGCGATTTAGAGCCTGAAATCGAACAAGAATTGATATGTGCAAATGATACACATATTTATACAAATCCCAAGTATGAAATACAATATTTCATTAGTTTGGTATTTGTTTGATGGTTGAAGTGACACAGGTGTCACAGTCTCCCCTACTTCAGGAAATTTCGTCCAGAATTTTATCTAGAGGAAACTTGTGAGAGCTTGAAACATGAAGTTGAAAAGATCTAACAACACTGGTTAGAGTCCTGAACTTCTAGTAACTTTAAATAACATAACGCTTGCAATGTAAGAGGGACACTTATATACAAGTATATAAAGCGTTATTGGTGTGTCCCCCGTACCTTCATTACATTGTTCACGTTTCGTTATTGTCGCCACCATAGGTTCTTACACATGATATATCTTACTGGGCTCCTGTGCACTGAATTTCATAATTATGTACGCGTCCATAATTACATAATTCCTTGCATAGTCCGCACAGCGCATTTTATAATGTGTAGGGAAAAACCAAATGAACAAACTTGTGATGAGTGTGACTAGACCATCTTAGGGTCATTTTTAATTGAATCAATAAATGATCTCTTTAACTAGACCACCAAGGAGTCTTTTCAGCTTATATCATCACATGTTATTCTTAACCAGTCTGAAACAATCTTTTTTTACTAGACCACTCAAAGGGTCTCTTTGAATTATGGAATGGTACTATATAATCCAAGGGTCTTAACTATTACGTTGAAGCCCATTAAGGATTTAGGGTAGTACATTTGGATATCCTACTATGAATCTTTCATATGAAGATATGGAAGATTCTACGAGGATTTGGATAACGAATATCCAGATTACTTAAAAACACAAAATGCATAAAAGAAAACACATGAACACATAATCACAAATTGTTTATCTTGATCTTTAATTTGTTATCAATTTGTTAATTTGTTTTGTTAATTGTGCACATGTATTTAAAGCACACCAGGTATCCAATCCGTGGATTTTGATTGGCACTTTAAATATTTTCCAAGAATCTAACTATGAAGATAGGAAGATCTTAAAAAGAAAATTCGATTTCAATTATAAGGAATCGTAATGTTCGAATCTAAGGCATACAAGGAATCCAATGAAGGACTCTGATTTGAACGATAATCATCCATAAGGATCTAATTGTAAAAATAAGAAGATCCCATATGGATTTTGGGATTTGAAAAGCGGGATGCGTTTCAAAACCTTGCACTAGACGTGCTTAAGTCGATACACGTGGTAAAATGCTCATGAAGTTGAGGCGCTAGATATGCCAAGGCGACATACGAAGCAGAGTTTGAAGGTTAAGTCAATGTATGGGGAAAACGTTTTTGAAAACTATGCATGGGGTTCTTTTTGAAATGTGTTTAATGTTTTTGAAACCTTACATAATACTTTTGAAATCATAAAGTAGGTGTATTAGATAAGTATATTTATAAAATGTTTTAAAATCATGCGAGATGAATTTTTTTGAAATTATGTATAAGGTTTTTGAAAACATGAATGATGTTTTTGAAATCATGCACTTGATATATTAAGTAAATATACTATGTTAAAAATGTTTTCAAACTATATGGAATATTTTGAAATCATGAAGGTTGCTTTTGAAAACTTATGCTATGCATGTTGTTATGAAAATCAGAATGTAATGGGTATGAGATTGAGGAATACCCTTAGTTATCAAACCAAGGATTTAAAGGCACAGATGTGCAAAAAGCACGATTACTCATAATGTCGCTTTATTTTATGTACTTTGTTTCTTAGAATGAAACGAGTACCTAAAATTTTTGAGGAATTCATGAGCAAACACGAGAATGGGGGAAACACAAGAGTAGTTTGTAAAGAACATAGTTCTTTGATGTAGGTATCATAGGGAAATGCCATACACATATGTAACTACACTTGTACATCAGAATTGTGAACACCAATTTATTTATAAACAAAGCAGATTGTTTCAGGATTCAACAAAAGATACAAAAGCAGAAGATTCAAATTATTTAAAGCAGCAGCTTCTCCTAATCAGCCAAATGCTCATCCGTGGGTTGGATTTGCATTGACAATCTTTGGGCATTTGTTCCTGAAATGGCTCGTCTCGCCACAGTTGTAGCACGATCCAGGTAGAAAGCGAGCTTGAGTAGGGTTGGCTTGGAGTTGAGTAGCAGCAAGATTTACAATAGCTTTGTTTTGGATAGCAAAGCGACACACGTCAACCAAATGTCCCCATCGTCCACAGTGGGTACATTTGAAACATGGTGTTTGATCTGGATGATGACGGTTGCATCGATTGCACAGGGAAGCAGTTCCCAAGTACGGCTTCTTGGCTGGTGGTGCTGCCACCTGGCTAGGTCCTGCTTGTTTTGGTGCAACGACTGGAGGATTCTTTGAAGCTTTACGCTTCCTTGACCTTTTTGAAGGCTTGGCTTCTGCTTCTTTCGATGCTTCTTGGGTGGCTTCATTATTGAGACGAGACATGGCGACACCTAATCCACAAACTTTATGATTACTTCGCCTATTCGCTGGGCAAATTTGGCAGTTTGCTCAGACATTTGAGTGTTGCTGCGATGAAGAGACATTCTGGAGGAAGTGAAAGAAATAGGAGGAAACAAGTGAAATGTCATTGGAAAAATCAAAACGGAATGACAACGTATAAAAATTGCGATCAGTTGTTTGTTACCTAAGGCAAACAAATGAGATGGTGACAAATCAAAGTAAGCGGGTCATATTAATGTATCACTGAAGACATGCTTGCCTATAAGTGAACACTTACCCCAAGAGTTCCCAGGTAAGAGTGACTGGTCCGATACTGCGGATTTGTACGAACACTCTAAACTTAGACAGAAAACTCAGAGTACAGGCATTCACCCTTCCAGTTTGCACGTGTTCACATTATAAGACTCAACTTTGACGAGATTTTGAAAACTTAGAGGGTTCAAAACCTAGTAAAAAATCATCCTAGAACAGATGATTAGTTTTCAAAGCGGTTTTGAAATTTATGTTCTTATTGTGGTTGTCGCCTAAGGATAGGTGACGGTATTGTTTTAAGATCTAAACGCAAGTAAACTCGCGTTAGGGTCCTAGGAAGGTTATAGACTAGGTCAAAGCATTACTAATAACCTAATTCCCTATAACCATGAGCACTGATACCAACTTTTCTGTCATACCTCGACCACGTAAAACAACAAATCGTGGCGGAAACGTCGGGGAGTGTTGTAACAGAATCATTGTTTCATAACACATGGAAATTTGAAATTTTGTTTTATTGAATAAAAGAGTTACAATGTCTTAACAACAAGGAAGCATAACATAATTAACTATTCTTGCATCTTTTATTGTCACTAAGGCCCGAGTCTGCCTATGTGTAACTTGATCAATCCTATGCATGTTCCTGAAACACATGTAAAAATAGGTACGTTAGCATGAAAATGCCTGTGAGATACATAGGTTTTATTGATTTAGGATTTATGACTTATAAGTTTAAAATAATGTTTTAACAAAAGTAGTCATGAACCTTATAAAATGTATTTTTTTTATAAATCATATAAAAATCGATAAGGAAACAAATGATATAAAAGAATATGTATGGTTATGTAAATAACCAAGTAAAAATGAATTTGTATAAAATGTGTTATTTGTAAAACAATGTTTTGTAAAGATATGTTAATTGTGTAAAATGTAATATGTTGGTGCACTACATCTGTTGACTTCGTCTTGTATCGAGTCTTAGTTTTAGATTGTTAGATTAGGGTACGTTTTACGAGAAAACTGGAGAGAATTTGTGATTTAGAGAGTAGGTCCGCTTATACGGACATAGGAGGTCCGCTTATGTGTCATGTCCGTACATGGGAACCTATTTGGTTAGGTCCGCTTATTCGTACATGTCCGTATATGCGAACCTACCTGTTCAGGTCCGCTTATTCGAACATGTCCATATGTGGGGACCTACCAACTCTATAAATACCCCATAAGCGGATCTCATTTGTAACTTGGTCAATTCCATACCGAAGTGCTGCCGGTGTGAAGATTTGAATGTAAACGTTGTAATATCAATCAGAAAAGTGATTTAAGTAAAGATCTAGCTGTTTCTACATCAGGTACTTGTTTTCCGCACCTGTATCTGATCAAAACTCCTCTGATAGACTCGTTCAGGTCAAAACACGATCCTACATAATATGTCAAAATTGAAATGGTTTAAATAACGCTACGATATGTAATATCATAAAAGCACTTATATATAGGAAGTACCAGCGACGTATCCACCAAGCTTTTATCATATTACACACGTCTCGTTACTTAAATCACTTACCCAAACAAACCACCAATGTAAAAATGTTCATGTATAACTAAATATAATGTTTTAAACAAATGTTGAAATGTTATTGTGTAAACAAATGTAATGTAGAGTGAATAAAAAGTCTTTATTGATTAAAAACATTTACTCGACCCTATAAGAAAGAAATGTACAAAACAATGCATTTGACAAATTATAATCAAAATTTATGTTTTGTAGAATAATGCATGCTTTACTGATACAAACATCTATGCGGTATTGTGAAAATGCATACATTCAAGCCTTGAGACTGTGGCGATAAACTCTTAAATGAATTAAAGGTTTATCTGAGTTATGTATATCGAATTCGGTCATTCCTTTCATCCAAACATACCTAGGATGTCAGGAACGGGAGTTGTCAATTCCTATGGTACCACAACCTACTAACGAACGGCGTAGCTAATGTTAATGAATGTATTTTTGAGCCATTTAAACAAACCAAATGTCATACCAAAATGTAAGCATGTTTTATGAAAATAATGTACTAAGTATGCAACAAATGGACATACATAGCATGAAATGAAATGTAAAACAATGTACTAAGTATGCAACAAATGGACATACATAGCATGAAATGAAATGTAAAATAATGTACTAAGTATGCACTAAATGGACATACATAGCATGGAATGTAATGTAAAACGATTTACTAAGTATGCACTAAATGGACATACATAGCAAAAACATAATGAAATCCTGTACTAATAGTGTAATAATGAACATAGCAATTATATGATATGAAAACATGGAAAGCATGAAAGTAACAAATAGGCACATGTGTTTCACCCCAAAATGTTTGAAAAACAGTAAAATAGGGGACTATGTACTCACTTGAGGGTGCTTAGAAGTCTTGAACAACAACCAAGCAAAGCTAGAGGGATCACGAAATCAAACGGCACCTAATATAGGTAACTATGTAAATAAACGGACCGAAATTGAAAGATCGGATAAAATGAGGTTTCGTAAACCAAATGAGTATAGGAACTCATGTAACATGGTTTAACAAAGCCTACACTCTAAATCGAAACCTATCCTAAGTGCTTATGACCTATTACGACCCGTTTAGGTAGCTTACGCTACTTTAACGCGTCGTTCGTGTAAAACGCGTTTGGACCGCCTAACTAGTCCTATGACAAGTAATATATGCCTTAACATGTCTAATATTGTTGCCTAATCAGTTTAGATGTCAAAAATTATGTTACATATGCTTAAAATGAATTTTGGCGTAAAAAGGGCATTTTGGTAATTTTCCTAAGGCATATAAACTACCTATCATACAACTAACTAAACGACGTGACCATAAGGTATAACCTCGGAAGGTTATTTCCTGTACAACTATGGTCACCTAGTGTGTTTGGTCGGATCCAAATGATCGACCAAACGGGTGGGGTTCGAAAGTCTAAACGATTGTTTGGATCGCTTACCTTACGACCCTATATAAGCACTAAACCTAAAGTGACGAGCTAAACATGTTAAAACATGTTTAACGAAATTAGAAAACAGGTTTGGTATCAAAACAAATGGTCTTGATACCTAAAAGTATTTTGGTTACAAAATACGCAAGCATACACATTTTGGCCGAAACTACGACTCGCCACTATGCCTAAATAACGTGGTAATCAGTAGGTATAGTCACAAGGGACTAGAACCATCGTGATTACGCTCACGTTACGAAGTTCAAACGAACTTCATGTTGACCATAAACTGGTCAAAGCTGAAAGCCAAACAATGTTTGACTTTCACGCTAAAACGCGTAAAAGAACGAAATAGGACTTACAACAGGTCCAAGCTATGGAGTTTTGATCCGATTACTCTCAGGTATGAAGTGTATAACTTCAACTTAGAGAGCCAAATCAGATCAAAGTGTTAGTTTTGAAGCAAGAGGGTGGGGGTATTTATAGGAAAACCAAGACCGTTAGGATCGTTCATCGAAAACCGAGCTTCGATCTGGACCTTACATGTGTGCCCATGGTTTTAGAATACCATGGGTACCCCAAAACAAGCCCCTAGTTTCATTAAAACCATGTAAAAATGAGGGGAACATGTGGAACAAGCTGGAAATCATATTTTCAACTTTGGTCCCTTCCTAAGATAACTATGGCAGATTGTCAATTTTGGTCCCTGAATGTGCAAAACATGGTTTTTGATGCATTTTTTGACACGTTTAAGCCCCGTTAATCCCATTTCAAAGCTCTAAAATGAAGTTAAAGTATAGGGAACATGAAACATGACCAAAAATATCTCGGATGTCGGTTCGTTTGGTCGTACGGTTGCGTTGTTCGGTTAATTACGACGAAACACGAACGAATGCGAAAAACGATCCAAATTACGCGACGAATGGAATTTTATCATGCCAATCACTAAAATAAAATATTTTAATGATTCCATAAAGTTTTAGATGTCCGGATGTATTTAGAACGTAAGATATGCGCGAAAATGCTAACTATGCACTTTTTGACGCTTTTAGTCGCTGAATGACCAAAAAGTTTATTTTAGCACACCGAACCCCTAAAAGACTATTTATAAGCTATATAAAGGATATTTAGGGTATGTTTAACTTATGGTCATGTTCCGGATTGTCCGTTATAGTACGAATCGGCATACTTTCGCAGTTTGTCGAATTTAGTCCCTATAAGCGAATAAACTTGATTTTGCCATACCAAAGCCTTCAAAACTTATTTCTAAGTTATGTAATGGTTATTTAAGGTATGTTAAGCATATATTGATGTTCTGGAATGTTTGTCGCATTAAACTGATTATGTTTATGCATCAGTGCGCGTATAACCTTCTAGAAAGCGATTTAGAGCCCGAAATCGAACAAGAATTGATATGTGCAAATGATACACATATTTATACAAATCCCAAGTATGAAATACAATATTTCATTGGTTTGGTATTTGTTTGATGGTTGAAGTGACACAGGTGTCACACTCACCCCCTCTGATAACACCATAGCTCAGACTGTGCAATTCTGTGGACTGCGTGATGTGGACCCGCACACTCACCTCAGTAGATTCTCTAGAGTCTGCGACACTTTCCAACTTACTAGTGTTACCGAAAACACAATAAATGTTGTCTTTCCCATTTCTCTGGCCGGTCAGGCTGCTGCTTGGTTGGAATCCCTCCCATAGGGATACATAGCCTCTCGGACTGATCTTCACACTAAGTTCCTTTAGAAATACTTCCCCCCAGATAAGATAGCTCGCCTTAGGAACATGATCTATGTTTTTACCGAGTAGCCTGGGGAGTCTTTCTATGACACATGGGACCGCTTCAAAGCACTTCTCAATAAGTATCCTCACCATAGCATAGAGGATTGGAGAATTGTAGAGAAATTCTAAAATATTAACAAGCAACCAAACACCTCCTTGACGTCATTGTTGGTGGTAATATGATTAAAACCAAAACCGATGATAAGTGTTTAGAGATGATAGAGGACTTGGTCATTAGCACATATATGGAGCCCAACTCTGGGGGGGGGGGGGTTATTGTTTCCTCCAAAGGGATACGTTCTGTTGATACCAATAGTATTTTATCGGCCTAGAGGGATCCATTATGTTTAATACCCACAGTTATAGTTACTATTACTACTTAATTACTAGCCTACCCTGGATAGGAAAATATTTTGTCACTCTATTTTAAATGTGTAATGAGAAAGCAGGACTATTTATCTTCTATATAAACAGACAAAAAGACTTTGGTGTGTTCAAAGTTGGTTAATGAAATGGATGCGTTTTACTTGTTCATCCCATTACTAGTCTTAACCATTTCTATCTTCACTAATTACATCTTCCACAAACTCCAAAAGTTCCAAGAAGACCATGGCTCCCTCCTTTACCTATAATCGGTCATCTCTACTACTAAGGAAAATTACTAACTCAAGATGATCAAAGAGAAAATCAGGTCTATCACATTAATCAGTCAAAATCTTTTGAGTGATTGTCTCCCACATTATAGCCTTGCATATATTTGTAATTAAATGGATTCCTTAGAATTAGCTTTCAGTTCTTGTATTTATATGTCTTATTGTAATAGACAAAGGATGCTTGATCAATTTCTTATATGGTATTAGAGCACTTATCTCCACTGAGAAGCTCTTGATCCTGCAACCATCACTTATTTGGCCAACATTCATAAACAAGTCTACTATTAGCAATGACTTCTCCTCCATTCCCACTTCAACATCCTGACCCTTCTTTTCTTCGGTAGATTTCAATTTTTTTTTACCAAGGCCACATAAAATCTCTTTTCTTTTTTCTATATTCAAGTAATATCTCTTACAATCACAAAATTACTCCTCTCCACCACACACGACCATAACCATCATAATAGAATACTTAATGCTACCTTCACTCTCGTTGTCGCCATAACCGTCTATTCTCCTCAAAGTCCACCACCCCCTGTCACCTACAATCTATTTTCCATCCATCTGTTTCTCAAAAAAAAAAAAAAAAAAAAAAAAAAAAACCTTCTACCTATATCACCATTACACATGGTTACATCTTCAAACACAACTTCTCCATTAATATCAGTTAGGTTTTGCAAAACCTATAATCCTATCACTGCTGCAACCATCATTCTTCGGGTGAACTCCACCTTTGAACTTCCATCTTTTATTGCATTCACCCTATAAAAAACCACAAAATATATCTTCTTTTGCTTCATCTCCGTTTACATCTTCAACTTCCTCAACTTCTTCTCTTTCTTAAATACCACACTCATCCACTTTTATCCAAGAATAGGCTTATCCTACGGTCGTCCATCTTGTGGGAGCATATTAAGGAAAATGACTAACTCAAGATGATCAAAGAGAAAATCAAGTCCATCACATTAATCAGTCAAAATGGTTTGATTAATTGTCTTCCACATTACATCCTTGCATATTTTTGTAAATTAATGTCTTCCTTAGAATTAGCTTTCAATTCTTATATTTATATGTCTTATTGTAATAGACAAAGGATGGTTGATCAATTTCTTAAATTTACTATAATAATATCTTTTGCTAGAAATCATGCGCATAACAACATTAAGCGTTAAGTCAACCAACATAGGCCTAACATGCACTACGGTGTCCTATTTCGATGAAGATCGATAGAGTTTACGCGTCATAAGGTGCATTTCATCTGCATGAATGGGTTCAAACTCTGTTAGTCGATGAGATGAGAAGATTTTAAGAGAGGAGATACGACGGAGGTTCCGCCACTGGTCTGGTCGCCATAGGGAGAAAACGTTGGTGTAGTTGTAGTCAAGGTATTTGCCTGCAATAAAGATGTTAGAATATAAATGAATAAAAAAACTTAGTGGGTATATGAATTAGCTGTCTAAAAAACACCTTCAAGCAACTGAGGGTGGTTTGCGAACATAATATCGTTCTTGGTGAGACCTTCTTCGGCCGTGGAGGGAGAGGAAACTACAAGGACTTGACGTGAGCCGAATTACAAGAGTTGGATTAGGTCGTTTTTCGTAGAGAGTTTGGCGAGTGACCAGTGGAGTGGTTTTTTGAGAAGGTAGATGTAAGATAGTAAAACTGACTGATTTCATTCCATTCAATAGGGTTACAATATATAGAGATAAACCAGGCCCGTGGGCTTGATATCAAAACCCTAAATACCATATTCTAATACTCCCTCACAATCAGAGCGGTAGAGAATTAAACATTTAGACATGCATAAAGAAATAAACAAAACAATAAAAAAACTCGTCTTGATCTTAGTTCTTGATTTGTAAGGTCCAAAGTTCTGCCAAAAAATCCATAAGCTGCTTGAGGATTCATCCACATTCTTCAATGTCCTTGTCCTTGATCCTGTAGTTCTGCAAGGGGTGCGGTGGAGGGTTGTAGTCCTACAAAAGAGCGGCGGCGTCTACGCACGATGGCAAACCTGTTGCATCTCTGAAACTGATAGATTACTTTGACTGTAATCGACAGTTCCATCTTTGTTGGCCATAGCAAGATGGAAGATGGCAAAACTAATAGATTATTTTCACGATGTTTGTTTGGATTGTTTGCGTTTATTTCATACGTCTCTTTCGCAGCTTATTGTACGGTGTTTTAATTAAACATGTCCGTGTAATTTAACAAAATAAAATCGGTTAACATTTATAACAACAATGGCATAATGAAACATATCTTATAAATGACTGTTATAAATCAACTATAACTGGTACACTAATGTTAAATGACCGTTATAAATCAATTTTAAATTATATATGTTTTATAAAAATAAAAAACAAATCTACAACTTTTCAAAAAAAAAAACACACACACAAAAATTCTTAACTCAAAATAAACACACCTTTATTAACACGCAAGCCACATGTGTTGTATGATATTTTACAAAATAATCCAAAAAGTCTTATAATAACTCGCGGATTAGCCCTAAAACAACAAAATGTAGCAAATATTTAAATAACGACTAGAAATCTTACTCTTTATATTGCCATAACGTCGATGTAGCAAATAGTTAAGGTTAAATTCGTCATTACCGCTAGACGTCTTCTCCTCCACTTTACCAAACCTATCGTCTTCGTCGGTCATTCCTAATTTGCCCTTATCTGCCATTTTTGGTCTATGAATTTTCAGAGACACACGGGAGACTGTAGAGGCTCTTGGTAGTGGTGTATTTAATAGCTAAAATTCTGAGGCTCATGCATTGATTATTGAGTTGTCGTTCCATTTGGAAAGAGAAACTGCTTTTTAAGGCTTTGGCTATTCCACGACACTTCTAAGAGAGGCACTCTCTATATTACGGTGCATTTTAGGGTTTCAATTGTGTTTTGCTTTTCAACAACAAGTTTTGTGTTTATCAAACCTTAACGCCTAATTTCAGGATTCCATCTACTCTTGTACGAATTATGGATCTGGTTGTCACTACGGTTATTGAATACCATGGATCAGAGAGATTTAAGCTTATAAAAACAATAACATAAAGAAACGTATCTTATAAACGACTGTTACAAATCAACTATAACTGGTACACTCATGTTAAACGACCGTTATAAATCAACTTTAAATTATATATGATTTATAATAATAAAACACAAATCTACAACTTTTCAACAAAAAAACACAACCAAATACAACCAAAACCCCACTTTTTCCACCAAAACTCCACTTTTTTCCACCAAAAAACAAACAGAGTGAATAATATGCGTAATGTTAGTGTCAATTGTTTTGTAACAGTAATTTCGAGGACAAATTATTTTAAGAGAGGTAGAATTGTAATATTAAAAAAACGTTAAAACCGAAATATTCAAAAACCTCCATTTTTCCACCAAAACTCCATTTTTTCCACCCAGATCTATCGTCTTCGTCGGCCATTCCTAATTTGCCCTTAACCGGTGTTTTGGTGTGCAAGTACATGACCCATCCGATGTTGCCAGATGTTATACTCCGATCTGACAAGCATCGGTGGTTTATACAGGTTACCAGTGGTACGCGGATCTTGTGTGTTTTGAGACCTTTTGATTGTTTTACAAAGTTTTTGTTTAAACTACTTTGAACGTGAATAAACTTTTTACTCTGTTTTTCAATCCCTGCGAACAAACGATATCAGTGAAGGTGAACTGAGCTAATCTTTTATATCATATTGATTGTTAAATCGAATTTGATTGACCAAAGCTCTGATACCAATTGTTAGGATCCAAGTTTGAATTGTTTGTGAATGTTTAAGATGAATAATGTAAGAAGATAACAAAAGTGGAAATAATGCAGCGGAATGATAATAAACTTTAAATCACAAACAATGGAAGATTTGCTTTCATCATGATACTGTGATAAAAGATTGTAAAATACAATAGTACCGCGTATGCATGAATTACAAACTCCCCCTTAGCCTAAGATCACTCTGATGTGCTCGTACAAAATGTCAAGGTGAAGTGATGAATAGAACAGTACATGCATTGTTCTATTTATAGTACAATCAAACCGCTGAGGAATCTAATGCTGACGTCACCTAGACAATGATATCTAACAACTTCTAAAAAACTCTAAAATTTGCTATAACTAATACATTGTTACATTATAAACTCTGATATACATCATCTGTTGAGCCTTATCATCTGTTGAGCCTCATCAGAGCTTTCTTCATCAGACTTTGTCTTCTTCAAACAGAGGGTGATCAGACCTTTGCTATTAGCAGACTTTAGTCTTCATCAGACGTTTACTTTGGCAGAACTTATGAATCAACAGACTTTTGTTCTTCAATAGACTTTAGCTTTAACAGACCTTTGGTTGTAGCAGATGTTGATGCCTTTGCCATTGGGAGGAGCATGTCTTCAAGCACTGTTATTGATGATCAGATGTTTGCAAATTATTTTAGCTTTCTATCATATGATCTTTTGGCGGGGTCCACATGAGCCAATAACAAGCTATTAATACGATTTTCTTATGAATTATTGAATTAAATATTGTATTAAGTTAAGTCATTTTTAGGAGGTAAATGCCAAATATAAATGTTTTAAGGAATTTCCATAGTCTTTGTGATAATGCCAATTTAATGCATTAGTTGCTGAAATACTACTTTAATTACATTACAAGTTGATATTTTTAAGTATAATATCAGTAGTATTTTAACCATGTTAATTTTTAACCACTGGTAAATAAAGAGTATTGCAATGACTATTAGATTATTTATCTATTAGTTGTACGGAATGATTTAAAAGAGGTAGAAGTTGATATTTATGGTGTGATTTTATAAATAAAATAAAAAGTAAATATTTTTTTAAATTTTTGACCGTTTCAACGGTCCAAAACATTCAATTTGTCTCGGTCCCTGTGCGTTGCCGCTCGCCATAGCGGTGGCGGAGCATCAATGGCGCCCCGGCTATGGCGCCGGGGGGTGTGGTCGAATTTGGAGGGGGGCGCTATAGGCGGCCAGGTGGCGAAGGGTGGCGCCCCACACCCTCCAGCCTCACAATATATGTTTTCCTATTTTAACTCTCCCTCCCTCTCAACAAACAACAACAAAACAACGCAACCATCACGCCGCCACAGCAGTACAGCACCGCCGTTTTCATCTCTCTATTGCCGGCCAACCACCCACCTCTTATTCATTGCCGGCCAACATCACAACCTTAAGGTTACCTGCCATGACAGAGCTGCCGACACATGTTTTCAGACGGCTACCGAGGTTGCATCTATCTCTCTCGACGGCTACCGTCTTTTCTGGCAAGTTATGGTTTAGACCAGACATTGTCTCTTTGGTGTTCTTTGTTTTGCGGCATTATGTAGTCTCGTCATCTACCTTGTTTTCATCGAAAACCCAATTGACTGTCGTCACCTCGAGCCCTAATCCTTTGCGCCTGTTCAACGGCTGCCCTGGAACCACGGTCTGTCAACTTGTAGAGGTGGCAAGCAAGTTGTCTTTCACCGGAGTTCAACATGAAAACCCAATTGACTGTCGTCACCTCGAGCCCTAATCCTTTGCAGCTGTTCAACGGCTGCCCTGGAACCAAGGTCTGTCAACTTGTAGAGGTGGCAAGCAAGTTGTCTTTCACCGGAGTTCAACTTTGTCTCTGTCTGTTATTGCCCCTTTCTCACTCTCTCTTCCCAAGCAAAGAGGGGCTAAGGTCAAACTAAATAGGATTCAAAAGTTTGATGGCCAAATTTAAGAAATGAAAACTTTACTGTTCCTCCGGACGTTATCAATTAATATATATATATATATATATATGAATATAGGTTTCATCCAGATCACAGAAACCTTTCTTTTTTCTATGTTGTAGTTTTAGTAATAAAAAAAATGTAACACCAACGAAAGTATATAAATACAAAATGTACCTCTTGAACCAATTTTATTATTATAAATAATTCAGGAACATAATAGTATAATTAAATAAATGGATAACAAACATCCTCTATTTATGTATTAATATATCTAATTGAACTAGTTAATAAAAAGTGGATAGTACAACAAATCTAATTAAAAATATAATGGTTATGTAGGCTTTCGGTGATAGTTAAGGACGTTGCTAAGTTTTGTGCTATATTATTCATGCAAGCTAAGGTACGGATTCTGTGGTCTTTTCTAATAGCGTTTTATATCGTTATCGTACTCGTAGTGTCTAATTCATCGAACCGTTATCATTGCTTCCTAGTAGTTATAGTACCAATAATTGAATTAAATTGCTTCCATTGATTCACATGCGATACATTAACTTCTTAAGCTCATTATCGCATGTTCCCATCGATTATTACCATAGAAGTGTATTATTGTACTAGTTGTCTTGACTTAAATGTATCATTTTATTGACCTCAATACCTGAGCACATCCACATATGGGGACATAGGGCATCATCATCGGCATCGATGACGTGTACCCTCTGTGACGGTGCGATTAGTTCACGCCGTCTCTAAATTAGTATTTATTGTTTATGGATTATTGAGAGGCGTATGGGTCTATCCTAGGATGTTATTGTTATTGAATTCGTATTGGGATAAGTGTGTGTGCCCACATCCCCTCTACATATTAGTATATTAGAACTGCAGGTAATGTACACACTGTTTAATGTTTATTGTTTATTGACATTGGCACACATCGGTATTTCCATATATTTTCTTATCGTATTGATTGACCATTGATTAGTGTTGACTGTATCGTTACACTGTTATTGTCATAGTATTGTTTCACCATTAATCGAATACCATATTGATCGTTCTTATCGAATTAGCGTTATTGCTATTGTTTTTCCGTTACTGGGCAATTTTTGGCTCAGCCGTGTTTCTTTTGTTATTTTCTCTTGTTTCTTAAACAAGTACTCAGGGGAACATGGGGAAACGTGCGAAGAGAGAAAACTAAATGGCTAGAGTTGGAAATAAAGAGTTTAATAAATTGCTATTTAAATTTTAGACATTTTTATTTTTGTTAAGACCATTGTGTGGTTTTAGATTTTTAAACCTTTGGAGTTAATGTTTTATTTGAGTTAAGTTTTAAAATGTTTCTGATTACTGTATTGGGTGACACGTCAGCCCTATTTGGACCGAGGTGTTACACAGAGACACCTAAGCACGGCACTTTGACCAGAGTGCAGCGCATAGGTACAAGGTTAACTGACAAGGTTTGACAGGTTCAGAGCTTGTCTGCTGACTTTACATCTAAGCGTTGCGCTTCGACCAAAACACAACGCTTCGGAGTGTGTGAAAAGACAAGGGGTGTGTGAATAGACAAACCTATTAAATAACGTTTGGTCCTTGGGGTTATCAAATTTAAACTAGTCTCTTTTCAAAAGCTGGGTTTTTTCCTTTAAAAAGGACGACAAACCGTTTAATCTACTTCACAATTTTTGGAGTTTAGTATTTAAGTACTATTTAATAAAAAAATCACAAGGTCATAAATTATTTGTTTCATACGGATTATTTTAGAAGCAAACGATTTGGATCCTTTCTAATCTTTTAGCTGTTACGCAAGGTTCTTGAAACCTTAATGTTGGAGTTTTCTATTTATTAACATAAGAATCTTCAATTTAATAAATCAAGTCTTCTTTTTTTAATGTAGAAGATTAATCCAACACACAATAATCCATATTCATTTTCTTTATCATCTAATTAATAATCACTACAAAACACCAACCATTAGTTGGAATCTCAACAACCCATAGACCTACGTACACATATACACATACTCATGCCTTAGAAAGAATTAACTAAATGTCCATAGCCGGCCTGGGCCAAGTGCAGGGCTAAAATATTCGTTCATATGATTTAGTTAAAATTACTACTTTCAACCAATAGCTTGTTAACTTGCATCTGGGTCAAATGGTTTTAAAATATTATCACTTTCATTCACTTCTTAACCTATCCATTTTTTTTTTCAGTTAAACAACGAAAGGTTTATAGATATATTATCGCCGGTGCAGGGCATTGGTGCTTGTTTGGGAAGACAAAGGAATGGGAGAATAAAGTGGGTTTAAAAACTAATTAAAAACAAGAGTAAGTTACACAAATTATCATTTGTTTATATATTAAATTGCACTCTTTATCCTTTGTTTTTACAAATAACGCAAAATGTTCTCTATTTTGTAAATGTTGCACGTTCTTTATCCTTTAAGCTAATTAGTGTTAACTTTCAGTTAACTTTAAGGTAAAATTACCAATTTGTCCAAAGGATATAATCTGAACTTTATTTATAAAAGATGTAACATGTAATTTACTTAAGTTCTTTTCTTTTCTTTTTTTACTTTAATAAATTTATCACTATTGTTTTATCGATTTCTTTAAAATTTTCTTGATTTGTCAATTAATAATTTTTTTATAAAATATATATTTATCATAATTTATTTATTTTCATTTGTTTAATTAAATTATTTACTTTTTTATTTTATTTTACATGTAATGTAATTTTTAAGTTATGTTTTTACATAAATCGTTGGTATGATCGAATTATTTTTTTATCACATTTACAATTATTGTATGTTATTTGAACGAAATTTACAACAAAATATGGAGAAAATAAGCACGTCAGTCGCGTGTTACGACGGGTCGGTTTAAATATAGATAAAAAAAACGTGTCGCAATGTTGTACTTTGAGATGAATGCACGTGGGACATATTATAACACGTCTAAAATAAACAGTTACTTTAAAAATGATATTACAAAATTTCATAATTTGTAGAAAATCATAGTTTAAACCGACCTGTTGTAATGCGGTCGACATGCTTATTTTTCTTCATTGTGTAAATTTCATTCGTATAACATATAATAATTGTGTAAGTGATAAAAAATAACTTGATAACACCAATAATTTATGTAAAACATAGTATACAAATTTATATTATTTGTCAAATAAAAAGGTAAATAAATTAACAAAATAAATGAACATAAATAAATTATAAAAACATATATTTTTATAAAATTATTAATTAATGAATTAAAATTAAAAAAATTAATTGATAAAGTGATAAATTTAATAAAGTAAAAAAAAAAGAAAATAAATAAACTAAAGGAACTTAAGTAAATTATAGGTTATCTCCAATATAAATAAACTTCAGATTACGTCCTTGGGCAAAATAATATGTTTAACTTAAAGTTAATTGAAAAGCTAATATGAGTTAGCTTAAAGGATAAAAAGCGTGCAAAATTTACAAAATAAAGGACATTTTGCGTGTTATTTAAAGACAGAGAACAAAGAGTGCAATTTAGTATATAAATAAAGGACAATCTGTGTAATTTACTCTAAAAACGAGAAGAAAAAAATAAAAATAGAAGATGTTAGCAAAGGGGATGAAAGTGACAATGTTTTAAAATCAAGAGGACCAGATATGAGAAAACAAACTTTTGAATGAATTAACAATTTTAACCAAACCACATGAAGGAAAATGAAAATCTATAAAACAAAAAAAAATATAATTAAACTTAGGGAAAAGATTCCGTACAAATAGCCTTATCGTACAAAACGTACCAAAGACATGAAAAAGTAAAAAAAAAAAATGTGGTGGCATTTTCGTTATTATTTACTCGTAGTGTAATTATCAAAATTACCCTACAAATGATCTTATAGGGTATTTTTGATATTGTAGGGTAATTTTATGAAATGATCTTGTAGTGTAATTATCAAAATTACTCTACAAAGGTATTAAAATTACTATACAAGTTTATCAAATAACATACAATTCAAAATTACTATACAATATCATTTGTAGAGTAATTATGATACTCTACAAAATTATTCTACAAGATTAAAATTAACTTACAAGATCAACAATATCTTACAAGATCATTTGTAGTCTAATTATGATACTCTACAAAATTACCCTACAAGATCAAAATTACCATACAAGATCATTTGTAGGGTAATTTTGATAAGAATAAATTACTATTTTGGCCCCTGTGTTTTAACAAGTTTAACTCTTTCAGTACAAAAAGAAATCTTTTAACATATCAGACATTAAGATTGCATTTTATAACGGTTTTGGCCCAAAATACTAACCATGTTACTTTTTTCTAGTTAAACCTAAGGGTATTATGGTCCTTTTATAGCTTAAGGGTTGTTTATGTAAGTTATAAATTTATTTTAAACTTTTTTTTGTGTAATTACTTAATTTTTTTATTTCTTTATTTCACGATTATTATTTAACAAAATACGTTTTAAATATACAAATAAATAAATATTTCTCTAACAATTTGTTTCGTGAAAGGGTTATCAAATATCCACTTAATGAGACGGGACCAGGAGCCAAGGTAATTTTGTATTTTATCATGTGACCGGATTATTTGGAGCACCTCCAGTAGTTGGTTTTGAGGTGTTTTGAGGAATGGGAGTATGTTGTAAATGCAAGCAGTGCCAGAGTTTGAACGAAAACTTAGTTGCAGTCCGACTCTCAAAATCCAAATCGGTGGAGGGCGGACTCTTAAAAACCAATATTTTACACTAAAAAATTCGGAAATTATCAATAATATTAACACTACGAGTGAAAAATCGTTGTGGGGGTGGATGGTCAAAAAGGCCTCAACGGTAATATTACCGTTGTATAACGTTTAGTGAAGAAAAAAACGGAAAACCCGTTTTCTTTTTCTAAACAGTTTCAAACTGATATTGTTAACGGACTATACAAACAGGTATTCAAACTGGAGGTTTGGGTCGGGCTCCATCCGTTTTTTTTTTTTTCAAACTGCTTTTAAAAAAAGGCACTCTGTTTTTTTTTCCAACCAGTTTTAATGCCCATCTCTAGTTCGACCTACCTTTGGCCTTCTATGCCTAAATGAATTTATAATTTGGTGCTACTTTCTACACCCCCCTATTTACTTTTTGCCCCCTCCTCTCACATACTTACAGGTGGGGCTTGCGTGGGACCGACAGTTTTCCTCTTACAAGAGGGGTGTAATCAGGAAGAGGGGGGTGTATATAGAATGGGCCTATTTGTATAGTATTTTTTGGATCCCTAGGATAAGAATTATAGATTATCAAACCAAATTATTGAGATGAAATAACAAGAAATATTGGTTAAAAGAACCAAATTTATTTGTATAGTTTAATGTTTAGTTTGTTTTTTTATTTTTCTAATTTGCTCTCTTTTTTCTTCCTTCCATTTCTTAATTTTGTTTTCTAATTAGTAATTCTTTTATTACTTAACTATATAGTTTTACAAATCCTAAACGTAATAATTTAACAAATTTTATTCTCTAGTTTGTTTAGTATAGTTTATAAATAATTGATTTGTTTAGTGTAGTTTAAAAATATTGATGTTTAAATGCTTTTTTTCTTTAGTTAAAATTTCGTTTGTCTAAATTTTGTTATCGGTGCTATCGAAACTGTTAGCCCGTTATCGATATTCATTTTCGATCGATGTGAACCATGTATCATTATCCTTTTGGGCATATCACGAATTTATTGTAAGTTTTCTTTTTCAATTGAACTGAACCGATTCAATCGATGTAAAATACGTAACATCATCCTTTGGGTATTTCACGACTTTATTTTTGAGCTTTCTTTTTTAGTTGAACTGAACTGATACCGAGCAAATTCCAGCTGCAATGCATGAAGGAATTTTCCTAGTTTTTATTAAGCACAATACCTGCACTTTAGAGAATTTGACAATCTACCTCTAGGATCGAGGTGAAGCACCTACAACCATACCATGTCTCTTGAAGACAGGGGTGGTCCCACCCCTTAGCTAAGGTGGGCGGGTGCACCGCTTTAAAAAATCTAATGTTAATTTCCGGCAAACGTCCAGGGTCCAACAACAAAGAAAAGAACAACCTGATAGACATAGCTCAGTTTGGCTTTCTGAACAATAAAGTAGGTGTGACCCTCCTCAACACAGCTCTTATGTACAGTCGCAAGATTCTCCGATACTGTCTACGTCTGCAATGTCTCAAACGTCTCAAAGGTCGTTATGGCGATGCAGTCCTTCAACGGCTTCACGTAAAAAAGAACCTTGCGAGGACCATGGGTTTCCATTAATCACTGATGATAGAATGCTTGAATATGTTCTCAGATTCAAAAATCAAATTCCAAAAGTGTTCCGCCCCCACATTTCAAGAATAAAAGATGTCAAGCAGGATAGACATTGTGGGTTTCGGGCTATGGTTGTGGGTTTAGGGTTGGAATAAGACTACTTTGGGTTTATTCGGAGCCAACTAGTTGAAGAGTCAATGGGTACAAACAAAGATATGTGAAGGTACATTTTAGACAGTGATTTACCGGGAGACTACGACGTGTAACTAAAGAAAATAAATTTTGCCAGAGTTGGGAGAACACCCATGGAGCATTGGATGGAGATGCCTCAGGCAGGATTCCTTCTTACCCAAAGGTTTGGTGTGATTGTTCACATGATAGACATGATAGGTTGTTCGACTTTATTCCCCTTCTATCATCCAGAGCGCGGATGTGTCCCCCATCAAGTCGTTACACTGGTATATGTTAACAATGGCCATTTCATCCACGTCAAACTTGAAGGGACTATCCAATGCCGTCATCGAACTATCTCTGGGTAAGCTACGCGGGCGAAGAACCAGCACTTTGGACGGAAAACTACACGGAACGCATAGCGTGGTATGAAACGATAACAAAGCCTAATATTGACAAGACAGTGCATTATATTGATTAATTTGTAATTTTAAAGAATAATTTATTTGTATAATGTAATTCATTTGTTTATTGACAAAACACTGCATTATATTGATTGATTTGTAATTTAAAGAATAATTTATTTGTATAATACGCTAAAATACATCAAAATATGCTAAATACGTTAAAAACGCTAAAATACATCAAAATACACAAAAATACCCAAAAATATGTTAAAATACGTAAAAAAAAATGCTAAAATACGTCAAAATATGCTAAAATAACGTGAAAATAAGCTAAAATAAGGTAAAATACATTAAAATACGTTAAAATATGTCAAAATATGCTAAAATACGCTGGAATACGTCAAAATAAGCTAAAATACGTTAAAATACGCTAAAATAAAATACAAGTGTGATTTCAAACAAAATTGTACGTAAGCATAGAATACGATAATCACACACAACCGAACATCACCGAAACGACGCATATAGAAGGTATACTTCATAAAATGACAAAATACGCGAAAATTCGTCAAAATACAACTCGTGTACGCGTCAAACCGAGGAAAACACGAAAAAGCAAATTTTGCTATTATGGCCAATACGATCATATAGGCCTATACTTTGTCGTATTGCAGATTAATACACATCGTATTGGTCTGTACGATGCGTATTACCCCCTGATTTCTCAATAAATCAGGGGTCGTTTGAAAATTCAGGGGGGTAATACGCAACGTATAGGCCTATACCATGCGTATTAAAGGCCAAAACGATATAACTCCCTGATTAATAGGGGGTTATTATTTCCAATACGAACCAATCTACAAAAATACACACACATACATTGTACACACATATGATTGTATACGGTGTTGATTTCAAGATCAAAGACTAGGAAGGTATGTATCTTCGAACCCTCATCATTTATACGTATTCAATTTTGTATTTTGACCATTGAATTTGTGTAGTTATTGGGTTTAAAGGCTGGAATTTTGGGGTTTTTCTTCCTTGACCGATGAACCAATATGTTGCGTATGGGCCCACACGCATGGTATTGCTTCAAAAGTACATAGTTTTCTTTATCATTAATGGTGTGATACGATTGGGCTTATATGATACGTATAGGCCCAAAAACATATTATTTTTTCCTTTTATGTTTTATCAATTATAAAAAAAAAATTATATCGTAGTTTTTTATTAAAAATGTTATACTTTTAAGTAGAAATTGATGTTATATTTTTTTTTAAAATTAATTAAAAAAATGTGTATCTAAAAAAATAATTAAAAATGTTATATTTAATATTAAAATTCATTAAAAATGTTATATTTTTAAAAAATTAGTTAAAAATGTTATATTTTTAAAAAATTAATTAAAATGTTATATTTAATATTAAAAAGTAATTAAAATCTTATTTTTTCTAAAAAAAATTAGTTAAAAATGTTAGATTTAAAAAGAATTAATTAAAAATGTTATACTTTTTAAAAATTTAGTTAAAAAATGTTATATTTTAAAAAAAATTAATTAAAAATTTGATAGTAATATTAAAATTTATTGTTACATTTTTTTAAATATATTAAAAACTATTTTATTTTTAAAATATAATAAAAAGGTTATGTTTAATATTAAATTATTAATGTTATGTTTAATAAGAAAATTTGTTATATTTTTTTAAAATTAAATTATAAATGTTATATTTGTTACATTTTTAGATTGATATGGCTGACGATGGCAGGAGAGGGAGGGGGCCGGGGTGGTGGCAGTGGACGTTGCTGTGAAGGTAGCAGTGGAGGTAGCGGACGTGGTAGAGGTGGAGGTGGCGAACGTGGTAGACGTGGATGTGAGGGGGCGGGGGCGGTGGTGGTCGGTGGGCGTGGACGTGGACGTGGGCGTTGTGGCCCAAATATTGATCCGTTGCTAGATAATCCTTATCTAGCGTTCGAGCAGGGGACCGACGCTTTTCACAAATGTAAAAAGTTTCGGCGGATGGAGATCGAAGACCACGCGGCCGTTGATTGGACGAGGCGGCGAGAGCCCGAGATGTCATCGGACACAATACTCCATGGGACAGGTATACTATTTGTTACTGTGTTTTCTTTGTTTTGTATACGAAATGGATACTAACCACACTGTGTGATGGGTTCTTCCATCTGGCATACCTGTCGTTGTTTAGGGTCATCGTCTGCGAATTCTTCTCGTCTTTCGAGTTCGCTCTCAAGACTGTAGAACAGCCAGATGAGCTTGACGACCTAGAGGAGCTATGGGTAGAGGTCAGTTTTCGTTTAGCCGGTGAGTGGCATGAGATGTAACTAAGAGAGTTTGCCGTGCAATGCGGCTTTTACACGTTAGAGGAGACAAACACCCCCTCTACACCGAGGGCGTCCATATGCCCCCCCCCCCCCCCGTTCGACACTTGTCAGGTTTTGGCAGGTGATCGATTCTGGTCGCTTTGGGCGCTCGAAGTCGAGGGTTTCACGTATCAGAGACCCCCTGTACCATTACCTGCACAGGCTTATTGCCACATCCATTGCACCACGCGAGCAGAGTCGCGAGTGGTGTAATCAGGGGGGGGTGTAACAACCCTCATTAAAAGTCCTATTTATTTTATTATCTTATCCAATAAGAAACCCTAATTGAGAAACCCAAGTGATTCTGCACAAACCCTAAAATTTTCAGAATTTTCAGAATCAGGATCAGGGCCCCAAAAACTCAGGGGGGGTAAACCCTAGTTACGATTATCCACATAACTATCTGTAGAAATCGAATTTCAAGAAACAGTCAACTCAGCAAGCCTACTCACACACGGGGCTACCCTATGAAACTAGGTTAGCAGTCGCGTAGCGCGACGACTAAAGGGTTACCAGTCGCGTTACGCCACTGGGTCAAATTTTCAGTATAAATAGTAGAGTTTGGGACTTGAATTTGGGCGCTGGAACGACGTAAAAATTCCAATCCTACGCTGAGATATCGTCCAAATACTCTCAAAACACACACGAATCACTAATTAGTATAGCGGGGTGCTGCCACGATGCCGGGTATTAACTCGATTGCTGCTACGATTCAATGTCCGATCGATAGAAACTATCTGATGGATGTTTAAGTACTATCCTTTGTCATTTCATCATGATTCCGACAGGATGTTTGAGTACCACCCGAATTCGGGGAATACTCTGTCATTCGTTGTGAATCCGATGGATGTTTAAGTGATTGCACTTTGTCATTTGTTGTGAGGGTTTTAATCTCGTGAGTTATCGTAAATGCTGTATTAGTTAATTACCTAGTTCATGTGCACTAGGTTACAAGGCTAAATCAATAGGCTAAGCTCTGCCTGTATAAATCTGCAATATATCAAGGATTATCTGTAGACTAAACTTTGCCGTATGAATCTGCATGATTATAATGTGAGTCATTCTCTTTTTATCAAATTACTTTCAAAATCATGTTTATTTTCAAAGGTTATAATTACAGTGATTAAGTTTATGTAATCACCAAATTACAGCCGGTATGTGGGGTATTGTGCACATTAGTGTTGTTTTATCACATTAGGTGGGCGAGCCTAATTAGTGATATACGACACTATTGGGTGACAGGACCCAATAGTGGTATAATCCTCATCATTGGGGCAGCCAATGGTGATATGACCATAGTCACAGATCTAGTCGAGTGACAAATACCGTGGGTAGTTGGTTTGATATCTGAAACATTGTAATCTCTCTTAATACTGTAAATTATAATAATCGAGTCGTTTTTATAAAAGAATGATTCACTCAGTATTTCCCGCTGACAAAACCTTTTTAAAACGCGTTTCAGGTAGTTACAGTAGATTGGAGTAAGAGATGGATACGGCACTGAAAGGCATTAAGAAGTGGCTTATTTATTAATTAAATCAAATTAAGAAATATTGTTTTATGTAATAAAATTTATCTTTATTAAAACTACCTTTGTAAAACATGGATTTATTCCATCTATTTAATAAATAAAAATCCGGTGTTTCTAAACTCTGATATTTTTCCTAACTCACGGTTCTGATGAAATTTCCGCTGTAATATTTTTCAAAATAATCACCGGTACCACTGGGCTGTTCACAGCACCCGATTCCGTCCAGGGGGGGTCGGGGGCCGTGACAGGGGGGGTCTCTTTTATCTATACTGTCTTGTATGGGGGGGGGGGAGACGTGCGCCCTCCATCACTGCCTAGCCCAGTGGTTCGCGGCGGCGTACCACCGGAAGGACAGATCTCTATTGTACGGGGGGCGTACATCATGCGTATTTCCCACTCGTTGGGCCTTGTTCCCCAGTAGGACCCACTGTTTATCGAGGGGGCACGGTGGAACCAACCAGGTTGACACGGCAGACCCTGATCGGCATGCATGTGACGCGTGACATCCCCGGGATAGGGCTTCTATTTATACGAGCGGACGGGTAACTGTTTGTCCCCGTCGCTCTCCCAGCCGAGTTACTAGAGGAGCTGCTAGAGTTAGCAGGTGGTGATGCCGCCGAGGACGATGACGACGACGCCTATGGTGACCACGCTTACCCACCACCTCCGCCACCTGGATCACCACCGCAGCCGAAGCCACAGGGGGTGCTTTAGTACCCCCGACACATTCTGTACAACCAGCTCTATCCAGCTGTGGCGCTACGTTACAGCAGATGGAGGACCGGCAACAAGCGTGAATAAACGCCCATCACCGTCGTACTGAGACCTACCTCATGCAGGCGATCCAGGGCAATATACAGGCGGTTATCGACCGTAATAAGACCCCATTCCAATACCGCCGTTGTCGCCTCGCCCTGGACAGGATGCGGATCAGGGGCGGGGTCCTCAGGCGGGGCCCTCAGGCACCAGTCAGGAGGGTCAGGATCTAGCGCTTTAGGATTGTTGTAGTTTTTTTGTATTTTGACAGTTTATGTATTTTGGACGACGCCATGTATACAAACTTATTATGTAATTAAATTTGCAGTTTTAGTTTATTTGTATTTGTATTTGTGATTGTTTATTTTGACTGTTTAGATTGGTTTGTTTGGTTACGTATAATGTAAATATCACACATCGTTTATACGCCCATAAAAAATAATACAAAATACAACTTTGATATGACACGATACGGTAAAAGGATGATACGATATCATACGACACATCACGATGAAATATAAAAAAGTTAAAAATGTGATACGACACGCCACGATACGCTTTAATACGATACGTAACGATAAAAAAATAAAGACTTTAAATTCATTAAAACAGAAATAACCAACAATAAACACCAATAACCAAACCACCAAAAACCAAACACAACACACTAAAAAATCAGACCTAAAAAATTCAAGGACTTAATACACATCGTATAAGCCTGTACGATGCGTATAGACCAGCCGCTAGACAAGCTCTGCACCTGTCAAGTTGCCATGTCTTAACTTTATCCAACACGGATCGTATAGACCTATACTATCCGTATTGGATTTTCAAAGTGTGCGGATAGGAAAGCCGGTGTGCCAATAGAATCCTCCTATGTGAAAGCAGAATTATTCCTTTATATATAAATGGAACACAAGAGTGATAGACATGGTGTGTTCGAACGTAGTTAGAAAAGATGGAAGCGTTATATTATTACATCCCATTAATCTCATTAATATTCTTAGCCATTTCTATCTTCACAGATTACTTCTTCCACAAACTCCAAAACCTTCCACCAAGACCATGGCTCCCTCCCCTACCAATAATCGGCCATCTCTACCTTCTCAACAAACCACTTCACCGGTCCCTCGCCAAACTCTCAGCGAAACACGGCCCAATCCAACTCTTGCAATTTGGTTCACGTCGAGTTCTTGTTGTCTCCTCTCCCTCCACCGTCGAAGAATGTCTCACCAAGAACGATATCGTGTTTGCAAACCGCCCTCAGCTGCTTGCAGGTATTTTTTTAATGGCTAACTCGCACACCCAGCATACCTTATTTTATTTATTTATTTTAACACATTTATTCCAGGCAAATATCTTGGCTACAATTACACCAGCCTTGTCTTTGCACCCTATGGCGACCACTGGCGGAACCTCCGCCGTATCTCCTCTCTTGAAATCTTTTCATCTCATCGACTAACAGAGTTTGAACCCATTCGTGCGGATGAAGTGTGCTATATGATGCGTAAACTCTATCAATCATCGTTAAAACTGGACACTGTGGTGCATGTTAGACCTATGTTGGTTGACCTAACGCTTAATGTTGTGATGAGGATGATTTCTGGTAAAAGATATTATTATAGTAAAGATGATGTGCTAATAGATGAGGAGAAGGAAAAGGCACATCGATTTCAGGAGATTGTGAATGAGATTATGAAGCTTATGGGAGCTACAAATGTAGGGGACTACGTGCCAATGTTGAGGTGGTTAGGAGTGAGCAAATTGGAAAAAAGATTGATCTCTTTGCAAGCAAAGCGAGACTTGTTCATGCAGGAGCTATTGGAGGAGTTAAAAGAGAGCATGGAAAATTGTAGTAATGGGAAGCAGAGAAAGAATATGATTCAGATGTTATTATCGCTTCAAAAATCGGAGCCTGAGCTCTACACCGATGAAATGATCCGCAGCATGACGCTGGTAAATAGTATATGTTTGTATTCTTTTATTCTTGCATTTTACACAAACAAACAACCTTAACAACCATATAAACGAGATGGATTCTTTAAATTATTTTGAAAGAAAACTACTTTTAATTAAATTTACATATGAAGACGATAAAGAAATTAAACAAAACTGTGTGTTTAGATTTTTTTTAGAAAAGTTAAAACTGTACAAATTATTATAGTAAAATCAAATTATATGTTAATTCCGTTCAAAAAAATTATATGTCAAGTGAGTTACTAGAAAAAAGAAAAGATAATATAAAATAAAAATTTGGAGTCTCCTACTTTCACAAGTACGATTACCATACCTAAAAAGCTCTACAAACCCAAAAACCCTATAAACACTTTCATAATCCTAAACCAGTTAAGCCTCACAAAGTGTATAAAAATATAACAGATCATAGAATATAACACAATCCGAAAAATGTATCACAAGTTCGAAGAAAAAAGACACAAAGAGACATGGTGACACAAATATAAAAAAGACACTATGATAAACAAAAATACACAATAATGTAAACAGAAAGTCTAAAATCTACAAGCTAAACATCTAAAAACAAAAATTTAAAATCTCATATCGTAGAGTTCGATTAGATGGTGCCAATGCCGCTTGAATGAGGTCAATCAGAGTCCGTTTGATACCCTTCTTGCCACTTCTTATTCTTAGGAGACTTTGTATTTGATCCTAACCTCTATAAAAGCGTATAAAACATAGGGTTATTGGATTTTATCACCCCTAACTATTGGCTATTAGCAGCTGCCACCCCCAACTATCACTTTGACGTCCGCCACCCCCAACTTAACACTTAGTTTGTTTTGTTACCATGTCGTTAACTGATCACTAACTTTTGAGCTTGTTACTACATTTTTCGGGTGTTCAAAGATTCCTAAAACCTTCCTAAGATAACTATGACACCCCCAAAAGTATAAAAACATGATCAAAAATTAGTGGTCAGTTAACGACGTGTTAACAGAACACAATAAGTGTTAAGTTGTGGGTGATGGACGTCAAGTGATAGTTGAAAGTGGCAGCGGCCGTTAGCCAATAGTTAGGGATGATAAAATACAATAACCCTAAAATATATGATAAACATCTTTTATATTTATTTTGTCTTTGTTAAAAACATAATTATGATTTATTATAATTCTATATATTACATAAAATTATGTATAGTTACTAAAATAGCGTAAAGATTAAATATAAATAGATCTTTAACATATAATGTGAGAGTGAAGGATGATCTTTTTTTTAAGTTTTTTTTTTCCATCAACATCTACTTAACAATGACGTTCAGTTGAAAAATGAAAAAAAAAATTGTATTTCGTGTATTTACAATAATAGAGTAATTATGTGCAATTACACTAGAGTGGTTACATAATTACGCTACTAGTGTAAATACAAAAAAAAAAAAAAAAATAGATTCTTGGACTAAAATACCTATAATATAGGTCGAAAAAAGTATTAAAAATTTCTACTTAGAAAAATTACGTATAAAAATGTGTGTATATACATATAAAACAAAAAATTACACATAAAATCTCAATTCAATTAATCCCTATTGATCGTGATTAATTGTTAGTGTCTCACATTTCGACTAGCGCCTAGTAGTATTTACAACTTGTACACCTTACCCTACGAAAGTAAATATTATAATTATAAAAT